>JAAALK010000079.1:88695128-89327823 GCA_019279435.1 Zizania palustris | reverse complement strand
ACCGTCACTTTCCGGATGGTCAGTCGCAAACCATTCGGAGCGTCCCTTCGCTCAATAGCTCTTGAAGAGGTGCCAATAGTCAAGGAGTTTGCGGATGTTTTCCCCGAAGATCTGCCCGGAATGCCTCCCAAGCGGGACATCGAATTCAGAATCGAGCTTGTCCCGGGGACCACTCCAATCTCCAAGCGCCCATACCGAATGGCCGCTAATGAACTAGCCGAAGTCAAGAGCAACATCGAAGACCTAGAGCAGAAAGGTTACATCCGACCGAGTACCTCACCTTGGGGTGCACCGGTCATTTTTGCCATGAAGAAGGACAAGACCAAGAGGATGTGCGTGGACTATAGAGCCCTAAACGACGTAACCATCAAAAACAAATACCCATTGCCTCGGATCGACGACCTGTTCGATCAGCTGAAAGGATCCTCGGTGTTTTCCAAGATTGACCTCAGGTCAGGTTATCACCAGTTGAGGATTAGGGAGGAAGATATACCCAAGACTGCTTTCACCTCCCGCTATGGACTCTACGAGTACACTGTGATGTCGTTCGGACTCACGAATGCCCCGGCCTTTTTCATGAACATGATGAACAACGTATTCATGGAGTTCTTGGACAAGTTCATCGTGGTATTCATCGACGATATCCTCGTTTACTCCAAGACCAAGGAAGAACACGAGACTCACCTCCGTCTGACCCTCGGAAAGCTAAGGGAGCAGCAACTGTACGCCAAATACAGCAAGTGCGAATTTTGGTCGTCTGAGGTGAAGTTCCTCGGCCATGTTATATCTGCCGGAGGAATAGCAGTGGACCCAACCACCGTCGAAGCGGTAACCAACTGGCTACAGCCAACGACCGTGACCGAGATCCGGAGTTTTCTCGGATTGGCCGGATACTACCGCCGGTTCATCGAGAATTTTTCCAAGATCGCCAAGCCTATGACCAGACTTCTGCAGAAAGAGGTGAAGTTTGACTGGACCCCCGACTGCGAAGAGAGCTTCCAGACTCTCAAGAAGAAGCTAGTATCAGCCCCCATTCTGACTCTGCCAGACATCCGGAAGGACTTCCACGTCTACTGTGATGCCTCTCGCCAAGGATTGGGATGCGTCTTAATGCAAGAAGGGAAGGTGATATCCTACGCCTCCCGACAACTGAGACCGCATGAGCTGAACTACCCAACTCACGACCTGGAACTAGCAGCCGTGGTTCATGCCTTGAAGATATGGAGACATTACCTTGTGGGAAACCGGTGTGAGGTCTTCACCGACCACAAGAGCCTCAAGTACATATTCACCCAACCAGATCTGAATCTCAGGCAAAGGAGATGGTTGGAACTGATCAAGGATTACGACTTGGGCATCCATTATCATCCGGGCAAAGCAAACGTGGTGGCAGACGCCCTTAGTCGAAAAGGGTACTGCAATGCCATCATGATTCAAGACCAGGCTCCTCTGCTTTATAAGGAGATGGAGAGGCTAAATCTAGGGATCACCACTCGAGAGTACCTCGCTGCCTTGGAGTCTCGGCCTGTCTTAATAGACCAGATCCGGGAGAAGCAGAAGGAAGACCCAGACATCCTGGAGATCCAGCAAAACATGACGAAGGGTAAAGCCCCCGGATTCTCCGAGGATGAACATGGTACCATTTGGTTCGGAAACCGAGTATGCGTACCCAACATACCTGAGTGAAGACTCTCATCCTTCAAGAAGCTCACGATACTCTATACTCCATCCATCCCGGGAGTACAAAGATGTACCAAGACCTGAAGGAGAAATATTGGTGGGTCAGCATGAAGAGAGAAATAGCCGAGTATGTGGCCAAGTGCGACACATGCCGGCGAGTCAAGGCAGAGCATCAGAGACCTGCCGGACTTCTTCAACCCCTCAAAGTCCCTGAATGGAAGTGGGAAGAGATAGGAATGGACTTCATCACGGGACTGCCCAGGACCCAAGCTGGTCATGATTCTATCTGGGTGATCGTTGATCGACTCACCAAGGTAGCCCACTTCGTTCCGGTCAAGACAACTTACACCGTCGCCAAATTGGCTGAGTTGTATATGACCCGGATCGTGTGCCTCCACGGAGTTCCCAAGAAGATTGTATCTGACCGCGGGAGCCAGTTTACCTCCAAGTTTTGGAAGAACCTTCAAGAGGAACTCGGCACCCGGCTGAACTTTAGCACCGCCTATCATCCACAGACCGACGGTCAAACCGAAAGGGTCAACCAGATATTGGAGGATATGCTTAGAGCTTGTGCTCTAGACTTTGGCGGAATGTGGGACAAGAACTTACCTTATGCGGAGTTCTCCTACAACAACAGCTATCAAGCCAGCCTGCAAATGTCCCCGTTCGAAGCACTCTATGGGCGCAAGTGCAGAACGCCGTTGCTCTGGGATCAAAACGGAGAATCACAACTGTTTGGGACAGATTTATTGAGAGAAGCCGAAGAGAAAGTCAAGATTATAAGAGACCGACTGAAGGCAGCCCAATCCAGGCAAAAGAGCTACGCCGATAACCGTCGAAGAGATCTAGCCTTTGAGGAGGGCGATTATGTCTACCTCCGAGTCACTCCTCTCCGTGGCACTCAAAGGTTCAACATGAAAGGCAAACTAGCACCCCGCTACGTCGGACCTTTCCAGATCCTCCGTCGACAAGGAGAAGTGGCATATCAACTTGAACTGCCTCCATCCTTGGCAGGCGTTCATGATGTGTTCCATGTCTCGCAGCTGAAGAAGTGTCTCCGTGTGCCCACCGAGCAAGCCGACCTTCAGCAGCTCAACGTCCAAGAAGACTTGACCTACATAGAGAGACCCGTCAAGATCTTGGAAACCAAGGAAAGAGTAACCAGAAGTCGCGTCGTCCGCTTCTGCAAAGTCCAATGGAACAACCATCCCGCAGAAGAAGCCACTTGGGAAAAAGAAGACGAGCTGAAAGCCCAATACCCCGAGCTGTTCGAGTAGCGTTCCAATCTCGAGGACGAGATTCTTGTAAGGGGGATAGGTTTGTAACACCCCAAATTTTCAAAACAATAAAAAAATATTATTAAATTCAATTTATTGGAATTATTATTTCAGAAAATACCTTTAAATCCTTTTTATACCCTTTTGAACTACAACATAGAGTAGATGACCAAATCAGGAGGTGAAACTTTTGTATATGATCCTAAGACCAAAATATAATTTTGAGAATTTTTATAAATTTTTATCAACCTTGGAAGTAGCCCTAATATTTTAATCTATTTTCTGGAATTATTTTTATTCAGAAAAGGATTGGAACAGTAATGGGCTCCTCCCCTCCCTTCCCTCTCTCCCGGCCGGCCCAGCCCGTTACCCCCGCGCGTCCCTGGCTGACAAGCCGACCCCACATGTCGGCGCCGATCCCCTTCCCTCGCGCGCGCACCCGACAACCCGGCCCCACCTATCAGCCCCCCTCTCCCGCGCACTCGCTCCCGCTGACCGCTTTGGCCCACCTGTCGGATTCGTCGTCTCCGCGAGATCCGCCCCCAAATCCCCCCCCTCGCCGGCCGACGCAATAACGCGCCTCGGATCCGTTGCTCCCGACCCCCTCCCCTCAAATTGAGCCCGGCATTCAATCCCCCGCGCTCCGGCGACCGTTTCCCCCATTAAACCCCGCCCGATTGCGTCCCGGTTCGATGAACCTGCATGTCGCCCGAACCTCGCCGGCGTTTAAACGCGTTAACTCCCGGCCACCGTAGACTACGCCCTCTCTGCCCCGCCGATGGCCCTATTTAAACCCCCTGGCCACCCGCATTTCACCCCCACGCCTACACGTCGCGAGAACGCACAGAACGCCCTCACTCCAAGCTTTAGCGCATTCCCTCTGGTTCGCCTCCGGCCACCGCTCGCCGTCGCACCGGACCACCTCCGCCCGTGCCTCCGCCACCAACGTGACCGCCGGGACCTCACCAACCTCGGCCACCACTCCATCGACGACGAACCTCGCCGGATCGCCGTCGCCGCCAAGGACCCGAACGCCTCCGCTGCCTTCACTCGTCGCCGGCCACGCTCCGTCGACCTTTCTTCGCCGCAAGGGTACTCTCGTGATCCCCGTAGCACCCTCGTCCCATTTTAGGCCTTAGCCTAGGTCGCCGTCGCTCGCCGTGGCCGCTGGCCCGCTCGCCGTCGTCGGAGAAGACGACCGGCACGGGTCGAGTACCCGTGCCGTGTCGGATTCACGCACGACCGTGCGATCTGGATCCGACGGTGATAGTTAATCCCCGCGTGCGGATTAATCTGATCCGTTAGATCTCGGCGAAGGGGTACGTTTTAATCTCGTGCGTCCATCTGTATTTAAAACCCGTGTTTAATCCTGTGCGTCCACGTGGTACCGGTTCGCACGTTTTAATCCTGGCCGTCCGTAGCGACTTACGCGTCCCGCCTCGCTCTCGCGCGTCGGATCTGGATCCGACGGTCCAGATCGACCCGGCGCACGCGCACAGTGCGCGGGTTCACCGTGGGCCTGGCTCACCGTGGACCCGAGAGGTTTAAAATTTGAAAATAAATTCCAGAAATGCTTTTAAACCTGTAAAATTCATATCTAATGCATTTGAACTCTAAAAATTACCATTCCAATTTCAGAAAATTCATAAAATTATTCTCTACATATTTATGCAATAAAAACAGTAGGTTGACTTGGACATTTTCATGTTTATTTAAATAAGTATTCAAATGCCCTTAGGATTAAAATGCAAATTTAAATATTTAAACTCCAGAAAATTTATATAATTATTCCTTTCTGTTTAAACTCTAGAACCACTGAGTTTTCTCTGAATCATTTATATCAAATTGATTAGAAAACTTAATGTAGTATTATACATACTTAAACACCCTTTTATGAAAGACAATAATTCATTTAGATTCATTCTAAATTAGTGGAGAAATAAATTTCAGAACTTTAAACCATTGAATTTATTTTATTTATAATCAAACCAACTTTAACTTATGTGTTTATAATGTAATGTTATACTGTTTGATTAGATGTTATGTTCTTTTTATTTTACTTTATATTAAAAAGACTACGACGTCGCCGAGGAGCCGGAGTACTTCCCCGAAGTCCCTCCCTCTCCCTTTGCTGAACAAGGCAAGTCACCAAACCATTCTTTTGAGCATATTGAACCCATGTCTGAATTGACTATCGCTAAAACACATAGGTTATGTATATGCATTAGTCAAATGAACCCTTACATTATATTTATTTAGGATCCCCCGACCTTGATGTGCAACCCAAGCCATGCTATCTCGCCTAACCTCCTTGTCACCATATGAACTATGATATTAGCTAGTGTCCAATGTATTGACACGGCCGCTATAGGATAAAAATGAGTCGTAGCAAAATGGTTCTATTATATGATCCCCGTTGCTTCTTATCCTTGGAAATTCTGTTGGTGATGAGTCATGGTTGTGAGTGTATGCATGGTGGGTTCCGGGTGCAAGCTAGGGCATTGGTCAGTAGCACCCGGGGCACTATAAGGACCGGTCTGAGGGATCCGTTGCAATACACTTACGTACTAACCACAAGTCTAGTGGGTAAGTCCTAACTAAGGTATGGGTTGTTCCAAACCGAGGCCACCACTTGGAGATGGGTCAAGTTGCACCTGCGGGTGACTTGTACCAATGTGGCGCAAAAGGGGGTGCGACGTTAGCCGGGATGCGGCCCGGCGCGCCGGCGAAACCTAGAGCGGGTGGTTATCGCTTGGAACATCTCATATTGAGGTTTTGGCACGAGTTCCCGTGAAATGGGTCATCTCGTTGAGATGAGTGCGTGCCTTGTGGGTACAGTAGTACATCTCTGATCAGAGTCTTAAATCTTTTCGAAAAGCCGAGCCCACGGTCAAGGGCGGGTTGCGTGACATCCCCCAGTTAGATTACTTGGAATATGAATGTGCATGATGGATTGACATGTAAGGACTGTTGTGCGAGGAGGTAAAACGTACTCCTCGAGTTAGTTGATGTTGATGATGTTCATGTTTACTTTCCGCATGATTAAAATATGATTACACTAAATGTCATAACTGCAACTGCTTCATTCCGCATTGTTAGCCACTATCCTTCCTTGTTTATTATCCTGCATTATTATTTGCATTCGCGGTGGCTTGTTGAGTACTTTTTGTACTCATACCCGTTGGACCCCACAGAGGATGCTTATCTTGAAGACGGTCTGGAGTAGCGACCCAATCGAGAAGAAAGATCCTGAAGAAGAAGTTCGTCATGCCGTTGTTTACCTTTATTATTATCGTTTTTATTAAAACAATGTTGTAATAAATATGGTCTGCGTACCATGGTTATTGTCGTATATACGATTGTCGCATGATGAACCTCTTGTATTATTGTTTTTCTTATGAAATTCAATAATGTCTCGATTTGTTAATCGGGGCGCTACAACTTGTCACCCGCAAACTGATGGTCAAACAGAGGTGGTAAACCGTACACTCTCCATGTTGCTGCGAACAATAATTAAGAAGAACTTGAAAGAATGGGAGGACTGCCTTCGACATGTTGAATTTGCATACAATAGAGCTGTTCACTCAACAACACAATTGTACCCGTCTGAAGTGGTGTATGGTTTTAAGCCAATCACACCACTTAATTTGCTGCCACTTCCTTTTCAAGAGAGAGCAAACATGGAGGCAACAAAGCGTGCAGAGTTTGTGAAAGCCATGCATCTGAAGGCCAAGGAAGTTATAGAAAAGAAGGCACGCTATTTTGCTCAAAAGGCAAATAAAGGAAGAACGAGGATGTTTTTCAAACCAGGAGATCTTGTTTGGTTGCACTTGCGCAAGGATCGTTTTCCTGATTTGAGAAAGTCTTAATTGATGCCCCGTGCTGATGGTCCTTTCTGTGTGCTTGAGGAGATAAATGATAATGCATATAAACTTGAGTTGCCTGCAGTTTTTGGGGTTAGTCCCACCTTTAACATTTCAGATTTAAAGCCCTATTTGGGAAATGACGATGAGCTTGAGTCGAGGACGACTCCAATTCAAGAGGGGGAGGATGATGAGGACATCACTTCACATGATACACACATGGAGCCTCCACCTACAATTCAACTACAAGGACCAATCACACGCGCCCGTGCCCGTCGCTTGAACCATGAGGTTAATTCTTTCCTTAGCAACTATGTTAATATTTGTTTGGACGGGATGCTACTGAATACTAGTGATATTTTTTTGCTTAGGAACATGGGAAATGGAATAGAAGAGTTGGAGTTGAAGACGGAGTCGCACGGATGATTTGAAGTCAAGAAATCGCTGGTTCGGACTACATCGACCACCATGCACCAAAATGGGCATAACTTCCTCATACGAAGTCCGATTGGCGCGTTCTTGGACTTTTTGGAAAGCTGAGGAGAAGACGGATCGTTTGCCATTGGTTTCGTCTCATTTGGAGTCTCGAGTCGACCTGTGTGTTTGAAACAGTCCTGCGTGACAGAACTGGGCTGTGTTGGACCATAGTCTGAGTCTGTTCGCCTTCTACTAAGTCTGTTCGCCTTCTACAGGCTGCCCACGCCCTATATATTCACTCCAGCCACCTTTAGGGTTAGGTTTTGCTTTGTTTGCATCTACACTTGTGTGTTTAGATCCCGCCCCTTGCACCGGACCGATTGGCTGCTGCATAGGCGTTGTGAAACCTCACCTTTTCATCGTTTGTCTGTGATTTGGCATTCGATTTGTATCCTTCCTGTTCTTGGATTCGCTTGCAGGAATTAGCCTTCGTGGCGAGGTCAATCGTGTCCTGCGTGGTTGATAACCAACGGAGACAGTGGTGTAACGATTGCAAGGTTTTGATCCGCCGGACCGGAGCCTTGGATCACCAACGTCGAGATTCTCCACCAATCCAAGTTATCCTTTACCTAGCGGAAGATCGGGACCAATCCCCCATCACTCATCGTCGAGTAATACAAATTTAAACGCTTGTCGCTGAACTTTCCGATCAACCCACTTGCTAGGATATCTCAAATATTGAATAATCGGAGTCCTCCAATCTTGCTCATGATTACCTGAAGTACTCACCAAATCCTCACTCAAATTGGCATTCAAATTGTAAACTTCGACCTGCCCCCCATGTCCTAAAACCTCCTGACACGGGGCGGTCAAACGAACCATAGAGGGCCAGTCAGACCGGTTGTTGCCGCACGACTGTCACATGGTGGTTAGACTGGCCTGGCATGGCTGGTCAGACCGACCAGACACCTACGATCGGACCATCGTGTCAGACCGGTTAGACCGATATGTTCTAATTCGGGCACTGAAATAGAGCCAAGCATCGGTTTTTCTTGTGCGAAAAATTTACATCTTTTAATTTTGTAACCAGATGCTTGCTGAGCCAAGTCATTTGCTATTGAATTGGCTTCTCTAGACACATGTGAAATCTCAAAATCATCAAGAGTAGCAATTATGTCTAGAACTTTATCCAAGTAGCTATTTAGCAAACCATTAAAACATTGAGCAAGTTTAGCTACATGTTGGACTACTAATAGCGAATCACCATATGCACAAACATATTTAATACCCATAGAGCTTAAGAATTCAAGTCCTAACAACAAAGCTTTATATTCGGCTTAATTATTAGTACAAGGAAATTATAATCGGGCCAAGGTTTCAAAACTCATACCATTAGGTGATATGAGCACAACTCCAACACCTTGGCCATTTTTGCAAGATGAACCATCAAAGTAAAGTTTCTATGGTATTACCTCAATTAAAGCAACGTCACTATTCCAATTGACGTCTACATGGTGATCAACTATAAAATTAGCGACGACTTGACCTTTCATAGCTTTTAGGGGTTCATAAGCCAAATCATACTCAATCAAATCATAAGCATGCTTTCCGATTCTCCCACTTAGAATAGGCTTTTGCAACATGTACTTTATGACATCAGTTTGGCAAGTAACAAATAATACATGTGTCAGATAGAAGATAGTGCCGAAGTTTGGTGCATGCATAATAAAGCGACAAACATAAATGTTCTAAAAACATGTACCTTGTTTCGACATCCAATAGGCGATGACTCAAGAAAGTGATAATGTACTCTTTTCCCTCCACTTCCTGAGTTAGCATAGCTCCTATCACGCTGTCTTCTACAGCAACAAATAGCCAAAATAGAATCCCAGCTTTTGGTGCTCTAACCACAGGTGGTGGTGACAAACATTCTTTAATCTTCTCAAAATCGCATTGCTGACTTGCCCCCAAGTGAACTCGGCTTCATTCTTTAGCCGAAATATGGGGACAAAAGCATCAATCTTGCCAGACATGTTAGATATAAAGCGGCGCAAATAATTGACTTTGCCTAGCAACTTTTGCACATCTCTCTTGCATGTCAGTGCTTCAAAGTTTTTAATCTTCTCAAGCCTCTTAGGATAAATCTCAATACCTCTCTCATGGATCATGAATCCCAAGAACTTTCCCGCCGACACGCCAAAAGCACATTTGAGTGGGTTCATTTTAAGCCATACTGACGCATCCTATCAAAGAAACTCTCAAATTGGCTAAATGGTTTCCCATAGCATCTGATTTGACTACGACGTCATCTATGTAGACCTCTAGCATAACTCCTAGCAATTCATGAAAGATCAAGTTCATAGCATGTTGATATGTAGCGCCATCATTCTTTAAACCAAAAGTCATAACAACCCACTCAAACAAGCCGACAAAAACTAGGGCATCGAAAGGCTCTCTTGTAGATGTTGTTGGCGTAAAAGATTACGCTAACAGGTTTCTGTAGAATAGAAACTAACAAACGAAGTGTTTGCGAAGAGAACTGTTCTAAGCCTCCGAAAGGATAACAACTTAGAATAGTTCGAATGTCTGTATTGAATAACTTGTATTCGGTCCCTATTACAGGGTGAAATGGGGGGTATTTATAGGCCCAAATATTAAGGAAAAGACCTATTTACCCCTCTATTACAACCGACATAGTGGAAACTATTCGGTACCCTTGATAGGGCTAAAACGGTAAAAGACTAATCTAATAATATAAAAGATAAATCTTCCATCTTAACTGGCAATAAAGATCTTTAATTGCCTTAGTTCGAAGATGTATTCCGAACCAATGCCTATCTTCGTACTTCGAGCTTGACTCAGGGTATCTTCGAAGATGGACGTCTGGAAACCTTCGAATCCACTATCTGCTTTCATGCTGTTGCGGCAATAACCCCGAAGATGAGATATTTTCCCCCAACAGTAACTAACAAACGAAGTGTTTGCGAAGAGAATTGTTCTAAGCCTCCGAAAGGATAACAACTTAGAATAGTTCGAATGTGTGTATTGAATAACTTGTATTCGGTCCCTATTACAAGGTGAAATGGGGGGTATTTATAGGCCCAAATATTAAGGAAAAGACCTATTTACCCCTCTATTACAACCGACATAGTGGAAACTATTCGGTACCCTTGATAGGGCTAAAACGGTAAAAGACTAATCTAATAATATAAAAGATAAATCTTCCATCTTAGCTGGCAATAAAGATCTTGAATTGCCTTAGTTCGAAGATGTATTCCGAACCAATGCCTATTTTCCCCCAACTGCGAAGACAAGATACTCCGAACTTGAAAAGTTCGTTTATGCTCTGATAATGGCTTCGAGGAAATTAAGACATTATTTTTTGGCACACAATGTAATTGTACCAACTTCGTATCCTTTAGGAGATATGCTTCGAAGTAAGGATTCCACTGGAAGGATTGGGAAGTGGGCAGTTGAGCTAGCACCCTTCGGCATATCTTTTTTGGCAAGGACAACAAGCAAATCGCAAGTCCTAGCAGACTTTGTAGCAGAATGGACTCCACCTGCAAATTTGGTTCCGGAGAAGTCAAGTGACGGAGTTTGGACTGTTTACTCCGATAGGGCTTTCCAAGCATCCGGAGCAGGCATCGGAGCAGTGTTAATTTCACCTTCAGGGCAAAGAGCAATGTACTCCGCAAGACTCAACTTTAAGTCTACCAATAATATAGCGGGGTATGAAGGAATTTTATTGGGACTCAGAAAAGCACGTGCTCTAGGGGCTACAAGAATTATTATAAAGACATATTCTCAGATAGTAGCAGGGCACGTAGATAAAAGTTTCCAAGTTCGGCATCCACAGCTTGCAAAGTATTTAGAAGAAATCCGTAAAATCGAAGCACACTTCAAAGGTATTTCCATTCGGAGTACACCAAGAGCAGAAAATGTGCAAGCGGACATCTTAGCAAAAGCTGCAGCCGGAGCTGTGGATGTGCCTGAAGAAGCTTTCTATGAGGAGCTCAATATACCTTCGGTGCCACAAATTCCCTCTGCAGAGATTCTTTGCATTCCTAGTGCAGATTGGAAAAATTCAATCATGGAACTTTTACAGGGAGGAACAAATTTGCCCGAAGAGCCACAGCTGTCAAGATTAAAGCTTAGAGCTAGAAATTATCAAATAATCAACGGTATTTTATACAAGGCCGGAGTATGTTCCCCTCTACTCCGATGTATATCCCAAGCCGATGGCCAAGAAATTCTTCGAGAAATTCATGAAGGCCTTTGCGGTAGCCATTTAGCCCCTAGAGCTTTGGCAGGAAAAACACTTCGTCAGGGGCTTTATTGGCCTACAATAACAGCTGATGCGGAGAGCTTAGTTCGCACTTGTCAAGGATGCCAGTGGATGGGTCGATGGAGTCATCGCCCACCAACAGCTCTTCAAGTCATTGCTCCGGTATGGCCTATGGCCAGATGGGGTATGGATTTAATTGGTCCCTTTCCAGTAGCCAAGGGAAATCTGAAGTTCGCAGTGGTAGCTATTCAATATTTTTCTAAGTGGGTAGAAGCAGAGCCCTTGACAGCTATCACTTCGAACAATGTACAGAAATTCTTTTGGAAGAACATCATCTGCCGGTTCGGAGTGCCTAGACAACTTACAGTTGATAATGGAACACAGTTCGATGCAGAACCCTTCAGGAAGTTTTGCGAAGATCTAGGCATTCAGTTATGTTTTGCTGCAGTGAGGCATCCTCAGTCCAATGGAGCCGTAGAACGAGCCAATGGAAATATTTTGTCAGGGCTAAATCGAAGGATAGTAGGATTAGCAAAGGGACTATGGACCGAAGAGCTTCCGAAGATTTTGTGGTCCATTCGGACTACGCAAACAAGGTCCACAGGTTTTACTCCATTCAGACTACTATTCGGAGATGAAGCTATGACTCCAATGGAGCTCAAAGGAGGATCATTTCGCAGCACCGAACCGGAGATTGAAGAAGAAAGACAAGCTTCGCTAGATTTATCCGAAGAAACAAGACTTCGAGCTGTGGCGAATTTATCAAAGTATCATCAGCAAACGAAGGCTTGGTTTGACCCGAACGTTAAGCTCAATGAACTAAGACCGGGTCATCTTGTTCTGCGAAGCGTTATAGCGCCAGGGAAGTTAGGAAATAAATGGGAAGGTCCATACCTAATTGTTCGTTCAGGACGCCCTGGCTCTTTTAAGTTAGCTAATTTAGAAGGTGAAGAGTTAGCACATACTTGGCATGCGGAGCACCTAAAGCGATACTTCGCATAAGGGCTCCTTGTAACTCACTTGTAATCATCTTCTAAATTAATAAAGCATATGATTCTGATAATGCCTTCCCCTCATAGACTTCCAGCTTCCGAGTGGACGCACTGGAACCGCAGGGTCGACCGAGAGGGAAGTGTCATGAAGCTGGGTTGTATTTTTGGACTTCGAACCATTGGTTCGAAGCTTCCGACGTGGGGGCTGACATAATCCGGAGTCCAAGCCACTGGCTTGTAGGCATCCGTAAAATAGCCCAAAACCACATCCTATGGAGTCCAAGCCATTGGCTGGTAGACTTCTGTAAAAAGAGCCGAAGGTGGCCAAAACATACGGAGTCCAAGCCATTGGCTGGTAGACTTCCGTAAAAAGAGCCGAAGGTGGCCAAAACCTGCGAAGTCCAAGCCATTGACTGGTAGACTTCCGTAAAAAGAGCCGAAGGTGGCCAAAACATACGGAGTCCAAGCCATTGGCTGGTAGACTTCCGTAAAAAGAGCCGAAGGTGGCCAAAATATACGGAGTCCAAGCCATTGGCTAGTAGACATCCGTAAAAAGAGTCCAAAGAGACCATTGCAAACTCCGAACCATTGGTTCGACAGAGATCGCAAAAAAGAGCCGAAGGTGGCTAAAGCAAAACAGAATTTGAGCCATGAGCTTCGGATGTCTGTTAACACAGTCCAAAGTGACAAATTATCTAAGATACTAAGGTATCTTGAAAGTTATCTCAAGTGATTTCTTTCAAAAAACAAAGGTACTAAGTTGCCATTTTTTCCGACTAAAAATAGTCGAAGACATTTTATAAGATTTTAAAAGATCTTTAAATTACAGAGGGGCTCCGAACCCCCAAAACATTGTACTCCGAAGTTTTTTCTTTGCGCATAACCATCTTTGAATACAGTTCGAAGTTGCTTATACCCAAAGAGGGGCTAGTAAATATGGAGACAATTTTAAATCGGTATTCATTATTCAAACGAATGTGTTTACAAATTACATTATGAAAAATTGGTATCTATACCAAGAAGGAATCGAAGACCTCTTCGGTCCCTAGAGCTAGGGGTGGAACGACTAGTTCCAGCGTCGGGATTCTAATAACTTTGCGTTTAACTCTCTTGCCCCCCTTCGAAGCTCTAAAATCCTTCTGTTCTTGTTGAAGCTCGGCCCAAGTTCGAAGCCGTTCGGGGCTCCTTTCCCAGCTTCCAAGTTCTTCAGGCTTTTTATTCTGAGCTTCATCTTCGTCTTCAGACCATATAACGTCTTCAGAAGACGAAGTGTTTACGTTAACCTCTTTTTCTTCCTCTTTAATATAAGACAATATATCTTTGATTACTTCGGGCGCAATTACACCGGAGTCATCTCGAGGAATTAGAAATCAAGGACGTTTATAAGCTTTTAGAAGATCGAAGGTGGTCCATAATGAGCGGACTTCGTCGTTAAGGTCTAACACTTCGATATCTTCCGTAAGAGGCAAAGCCTAAAAATATGACAAACAAATTTTCATTGATAAATATTTATAAGCATAAAGCTTTACATGGCCAAAAATCCTAAGGCATTTCTAAACCTGCGGGTTTGGAGGAGGCTGACTACTCGAAGCTTGGGTCCGAACTTGCTTCTGGCGTTGGCCTTCGTCGATCCAAGCCTTGATCGCGGAACGACCTTCGGCTCTCCATGAAGTTTGGAAGGCCTGCCAGGCAGCAGCCACACCTTCGGAAGGCGTCAGAAGTCGCTCGTCGTCAAAGGTGATTGGGCTCCCTCCTGCGTCCGGAGTTATCGATCGGCCCAGATCTTCGTAGTAGCGAAGTAGGCCAACTGCAGACACTTGTCCGGAGAGTTCTCCATATCTAATGCGCGCTGTCTTCATCTGCTTCGCCACTCCTTGGATCCTTTTTAACCGGCGCAGAAGAGTGATGTTATCGTCAGAAGGAAGTATCCCAGTAGTACCGAAGTACTCCAGGACATCTAACAACTGATTCATAACCTCCACAGCCACCTTCTCAGACTTCAGCTTGTCTTCGCTCAACGCGTCCTTCGTCGAAGTGACTTCGCCCAAAACCCCAGAAAGTCTAGCATTTTCAGTGGTCAAAATATTCTTTTGGTTTAACAACTGGCTAGCTTCCTCTTGGAGTCGGACAAGCTTGGATCCCGCAGTAGCATGCTCCGCCCGCAGCTTTTCAACTTCAGCTCGAAGCACAATTCTTTCTGCTTCGAGCTCTTTTTTCGCAGCCTCTAAACTTTGCCTAGCCCTTCGCTCTGTTGACACTATATTATCCATTTGAGCCACTCGACTTTCGGAGATGTTAAAATTCCTTTGAAGGACACTATTTTCCTCCCGAAGACGAGCGATCTCTTCGTCATTGCATATATTCGCAGCTCGGGCCAAGACAGTTTGCTGCAAAAATAAAAAAATTAAGGTAAATATTTATTTGTAAATAAATTTTATGACATTTCGCAGATGCTTCGTACCTGATAGGCTGGACATTCAATAGCAGCATTAAGCTCCGTCCTATCCGCCTTGCTCAAAATGGCTACTAAATTGGTCTCCCCTATGTCACGGCTAGCTCGATCCAAAGGTTCGAGCAAAGTCCGAAGACCAGTTGTTTGCCCTAAGAAAGGAGCTAGCAAGGGGAGCATGCTTATTGCCTGTTGGTCATCTTCGTTCAGCGAAGGACCGGAGCTTTGGCCTGTGGTCTTCGGAGCCACTGGAGACTGGCCCTCCCCGGAAGATTGGCTCTCGTCTGTTGAATCAGACGGAGTTGATTCGGAACTCACAGCAGGGAGGGGCTCTATATGTCTTTTGCCTCTTCCAGGTCCCATTTGAGTAACTCTCTGGGCTGGCTCCGAAGTTGTCGAAGGTCCAGGAATTTCTTCTTGTCGGACTTCTTCCATAGGAGTGGACTCTATAAAAATAATGAAAAGTATTATACATTGTATAAATACTCAAAATAAACATGAAAAAGTTATTCGAAGTCTACCTTCGACATTTTGCAGAGGAGTCATCATCGGACTGTTCGGTGGATCGAAGGCTAGTTCTTCATCCGAATCAGCCGTTAAGTCTTGGACTGCAGGAGCATTGTCCTCAGCAGTCCTCGTTGCTTCCTCGGGAATCGAAGCTATAGTAACTTCGACCCCACTTTCATTCACAGGAACTTCGTCCTGAGATACATCTTCCCGAACTACCGAAGTCCTTGGTTGATCAAGATTATCTTGGGACTCCAGCACGTTCGCAGGTACTTCGACTTGTGGAGTCCTTTGAGTTTCATTCTCTTCTATTAGACGCACAAGCAATCTCCCTTCATCCTCCTGGGAGTCGGAAACTGAAGCTCTTGAGCTCGAAGGTGCAGGATTCGAAGGTGCAAGATTTTTTGGCTTCCGAGCCACCTTCTTCACCGGAGTCTTTGCGGAGCTCGAAGTCCCAGCTTCGGCTTTCCTCTTCTTGGGTCCTTTCTCCGAAGGCACCCAATCCATCAAAGGGGGCGGAGTGATTTCCAGCATTCCCCATACTCCGTTAAATCTCTCCCAACTCCCAACTGCTTGATTCTCCATTCTTTTTCTGTCGGAGTTGGAGTGCCCAAAATCTTCTCCGAAGCCCTTACGATTTGTTCCGAAGTAACAGGGGCTGAAGAAGCTAAAAAACAAATCAAGTTAGTTTTTCTTCGAATGAATATGCATAATACATGTTGTCTTCGAAGTTACCTGCAGGGCTCGAAGTCAAGGTAATTTTTCGAAGACCGCCTTCTGAATCCTCTTCGAAGATGATAGGCCAGTTGGCCATCAGTGGAGAAATTTGTAACCCAAGGAATTCTTCGGCTAAGTCTCGCATACTCAACCTCCGGCTGACCCTCTGAAGTAGGTTGAGCCGAGCTTCGAGCTGACCTTGGCCGGGATGCACTAAGGCTTCTTTCCGGAATTGAATTTCTTTCAGAGGTCCGGCTAGAGGATTACTTGCCCCAACTTCGGCATAGAACCACCTCATAACGCAGTCAGTGTACCATCTTGCATTGATGGCCTTAGCAGGGAATTGAAGGGCATATTCATCCCGAAGCCTAAAATTGATGCTTCCGAAGGCTACCACTACTTTTTCACCTCCGGGGCCTACGAAGGTTTTAGGCTGGCATGAAGCCCTATGTAATGCTACGAAGATCTCTGCCCTCCCCTCACAGCCTTCGGCTCTCAATGCCCATTCGAAGATAGCCAATCTAGCTACTGCATTCGGAGATAATTGAGGGAGGGTGACATGAAATAAATCGAGTACCTCCGCCAGGAAGTCAACTGCTGGGAGGCCCAAGCCGGCTTCGAAGAAGGCTTCGAAGACAACCACTTCTCCGGGCCTTGGTGACGGAATGAGTTCTTTTCCGGGTTTGCGAATCATCACTCCGGTACTGATTTTTCCTTCTACTGCGATTGCCAGCGATTCCCTCTTGCAGGTAGAAGATCCCAGTTGGAAAGATTGATCCAGATACTTCGTTGATGGCGGGCAGAGACTTTGATCATCAATATTTTGGGGATTTCTCCCTCCTGTCGCCATTGCTGCAGATGCTGGAGGCGCTGTCACCAATGTCGCAGCCGCTGCTGCCGCAGCCGCTTGCTGCCGAGCCAAGGCCGACGGAGCTCCGGAACCCTTGGTCTTCACCATTGCAGTCGCTAGGTTGCTTTGGGGGAAATGGAGGCTAGGGCTCAAAGAACTCAAGGGGCTCAAAAGGTGTTTGATTGCGAGAGAGCAGTGAAAAGGTAATCGGGTAAGTTCTAGGCCATCTATTTATAGCCTAAACTTTACATTGTTACCGTTAGTCTATGTCGTTTCGCATTCTTGCCCGTTACTTTTCTCTGAAATTAACGCATTCTACGGTTTCCGTTAGGAACAGAAAGCTAACAGCTATTTCCTCTAAGTCTAAAAGACTTTCGAACTTCCTGAGTCAGTTCTAAGATAGTTCGAAAGTAATTATCTTAAGACTGATTCGGAGTTTATATCGTCGTACATTTCGGAGATGAATTGAAATCTAATAACCCCTATGTCCGGTTATTTTTTCCTTTCGTATACTGCTCTCCTAACATTATAGGTTAAACGGAGAAGAGTATTCGAGGGGCTACAGATGTCCTCTTCGGCCATAAATATCTGATTATAACTAGCGTTTCCATCGAGAAAACTAAGTACCTTGTGTCCTAAAGTATCGTTGATAAGCATGTCGGCTATTGGCATGGGGTACTCATCCTTTGGAGTGGCTTTGTTCAAGTCCCTGAAATCAATACACACACGAATCTTGCCACTTCTTTTCTTTTCTACAGGCACAATGTTAGTGACCCATTCAGCATACCTGCATGGCCTAATAAACTCAACCTTAAGTAATCGCTCTATCTCTTCTTTAACTCGATCATACACGACCGAATTAAAGCGACGAGGCGGCTGTTTATAAGGCCTAAATCTAGGTTTGATAGGAAGCCGATGCTCCACAAGCTCACGGCTAATTCCGGGCATCTCGTTATACTCCCATGCAAAACAATTGACATACGACCGAAGCAACTTTATTACTTCGGCCTTTTCACCAACCTACAAATTTTTTTTGCAAAGGTCGGCCTTGGAATACTACCATTACCTATATCGACCTCTTCTAGAGGATTGGCCGATGCAAAACCTTTACCTAACTTTTCTACTTCGATAAAATCTTCAATGGCCTGGGCAATATTGTCTTTAGAAGATCGATACTGCTCCACACAAGACTTTAGCCAATCAAGATTACTTTTATCTGACATGACTGCTAATTTATATATAGTCGTGCTACACTAGCCGACTTTACAAATACAGGAACAAAATGTCCCTTGCACACGCTAACAAAGTCATAATCCGAGAGATCTCTACTTCATAGACACTCTACCTTATCATGGACGGCGTCAATAGACGCGTCGGCCAAAGCAACCTGGGTCGAGGTATCAGCTGATACAACCTCCACATCATCGTTGTCCCACTGAATCAAGCATTGGTGCAAAGTAGACGGAATACAACAATTTGCGTGAATCCAGTCACGCCAAAGTAGCACAGTATAGTTACTTTGCACATCAACGACGAAGAACGCTGTTGGCAACGTCTTGTTGCCCACCGTCAGCTCTAGAGAAATTATGCCCTTGGCCTTGGATCTCTCGCCGTTGAAGACGTTGAGCATCAGGTTAGTCCTCATCAAGTCATCTTCATTCTTGCCGAGCTTCTTCAACGGAGAGTACGACATCAGGTTGATGGTGGTGCCTCCATCTACAAGCATCCTCGAGATCAGCTTCCCATCGATGTGCCCCTTGACATATAGAGGCTACATGTGACGAGCCGTATCCTCGGGCTTCTCGAAAATAGCCTCTTGTGGGATGAGGTTCAACTGAGCGACCTCGGCCTCATCCTATGGAAGAGCGAATTCAGCGGGCAGCATGACGACGTTTACGTCGATCACTTGAGGAGGAGGCCCCTCGAAGACGGGCATGTAGTCGTCGTCCATCAAATCATCCTCATCGTTGCTCAGAGTAGGATCCGTGTTGTTTACAACAACCAGCTTCGGCTTCCATACCTGTCTCGCTACTGGTCGGGGACGGATCTCTTCGAACACGATGTCTCGCTCGTCCTCGGCCTTCTTCTTCTTGCATCTCTTGGGCTCGGAGACATTGTAGCCGCCTCTTCTGGGACTTGGTCCTACTTGGTGGTGCCCATGATGGTTGCGGCTTAGTGCTGGGCGCCACGACTTTTCTACTGGAGTTTTTGTCCAAACAGGAATTGTCCGAATCGGCCTCAGAAGTTTTGCGCTTGGTGGGGTTTCGTTCCTGCTTCCTGTTGGTCAGACCGACCTTACTAGCAGGTTGGACCAGGCTTTGTCGGTCGGATCGGCCATGGCGGTGCGGTCTGATCGACTAGTGTCGGTTTCCTGTTAAGGGCCGTGTAGCGCCCCGATTTATCAAATCGAGACATTATTGAATTTCAGAAGAAAAACAATAATACAAGAGGTTCATCATGCAACAACGTACATACGACAATATCCATGGTACGCAGACCATATTTATTACATCAAAGTTTTAATAAAAACAGTAATAAAAATAATTAGAAAGCGGCATGACGAACATCTTCTTCAGGATTTTTCTTCTCGACTGGGTCGCTACTCCAGACCGACTTCGTAGTAAGCATCCTCTGTGGGGTCCAACGGGTATGAGTACAAAAAGTACTCAACAAGCCACCGCAAATGCAAGTAATAATGCAGGATAATAAACAAGGAAGGGTAATGGCTAACATTGTGGAAAAGTACAGTTTCAGTTATTGCATTTAGTGTAATCATATTTTAATCATGCGGAAAAGTAAACATGAATATCAACAACATCAACTAACTCGAGGAGTACGTTTTACCTCCTCGCACAACAGTCCTTACATGTCAATCCATCATGCACATACATATTCAAAGTAAACTAACTGGGGGATGTCATGCAACCCGCCCTTGACCGTGGGCTCGGCTTTTCGAAAAGATTTAAGACTCTGATCAGAGATGTACTACTGTACCCACAAGGCACGCACTCATCCCAAACGAGATGACCCATACCACGGGAACTCGTGCCAAAACCTCGGCATGAAATGTTCCAAGCGATAACCACCCGCTCTAGGTTTCGCCGGCGCGCCGGGCCGCATCCCGGCTAACGTCGCACTCCCTTTTGTGCCACATTGGTACAAGTCACCCGCAGGTGCAACTTGACCCATCTCCAAATGGTGGCCTCGGTTTGGAACAACCCATACCTTAGTTAGGACTTACCCACTAGACTTGTGGTTAGTACGTAAGTGTATTGCAACGGATCCCTCAGACCGGTCCTTATAGTGCCCCGGGTGCTACCGACCAATGCCCTAGCTTGCACCCGGAACCCACCATGCATACACTCACAACCATAACTCATCACCAACAGAAATCCAAGGATAAAAAGTAACGGGGATCATATAATAGAACCATTTTGCTACGACTCATTGTTATCCTATAGCGATCGTGTCAATACATTGGACACTAGCTAATATCATTGATCATATGGTGACAAGGAGTTTAGGCTAGAGAGCATGGCTTGGGTTGCACATCAAGGTCGGGGGATCCTAAATAAATATATTGTAAGGGTTCATTTGACTAATGCATATATAACCTATGTGTTTTAGCGATAGTTCAGTCAAACTTAGGTTCAATATGCTCAAAAGATTTGTTTGGTGACTTGCCTTGTTCAGCAAAGGGAGAGGGAGGGACTTCGGGGAAGTACTCCGGCTCCTCGGCGACGTCGTAGTCTTTTTGATATAGTAAAGTAAAATAAAAAGAATACAACATTCAATCAAACAATATAACATTACATTATAAGCACATAAGTTAAAGTTGGTTTGATTAAAAATAAAATAAATTCAATGGTTAAGGTTCTGTGGTTTATTTCATAAATAAATTTTAAAGGAATTAAAGAGTTGTCCTTTTTAGAAAGGGGTGTTTAAATGTGAATAGCCTCCTATTAAATTTCCTGGTATATTTTAAAATGAAGGGTCCATGTTAATTTAGTGGTTTACAGTACATGAACAGAAAAGGAATAAATATGAATTTTTCTGAAGTTTAAATATTTGAATCCATATTTTAATTCTAAGGGAATTTGAATATTTATTTAAATAAACATGAAGAAGTCAAAGTAAACCTACTGTTTTTATTGCATAAACATGTAGAGAATAATATTATGAATTTTCTGAAATTGGAATGGCAATTTTTAGAGTTCAAATGCACCAGATATGAATTTTACAAGTTTAAAAGTATTTCCGAAATTCATTTTCAATTTTTAAACCCCTCGGGTCCACGGTGAGCCAGGCTCACGGTGAACCCGCGCACTGTGCGCGTGCACCGGGTCGATCTGGACCGTTGGATCCAAATCCAACGTGCGCAGGCGAGGCGGGGCGCTTAAGTTACAATGGACGGCCATGATTAAGACGCGCGAAAGGGTATAACGTGGACGCACGAGATTGAGTCAAGGCTTTTAAAAGCGATCAACGGCCCAGATGGCCTGGTACCCCTTTGACCGGATCAAGGGCGGAGATTAAATCTCGTAGGGCTTTAATCAGAGCGCTCCGATCGCGATCGTGCGGCCAGGATGAAATCCGGCACGACACGCGCTTAGGGGGTTGTACCCCCCTTCGTCTCCGGCGACGGCGGGGTTCGGGTGCGGCAGCGACGGCGCCGACGAGGGGGCTAGGCCCTAGTTCTATGCAAAAATGGAAAGAGGAGGCCATGGAGGTCACGACAGTACCTTCGACGGCGATGAAGGGCGGCTGACGGTGATCGGCGGCGAGGGTAGACGCGGAGGGCTCCTCGGGTGCTCGACGGCGGCATCGATCCTGCGGTCTCCTTGGCCAATGGAGGCATGGCCGAGGTCGGGTGGTCGGCGACGGTCACGATGGTGGCGACTACGTGGACGGAGGCGGTCCGGTGCGACGGCGAGCGGTGGCCGGAGGTGAAACGGGAGGGGAGCGCTAAAAACCGGGTGGAGGGCATTTTGATCGTGCTCGAGGCGAGTGGGCGTGGGGGTCGGACGCGGCGGAGGCCGGAGGGTTAAATAGGACGTCGGAGGGGGCTCGCATGCAAGGAAAGCCGAGGAGGGCTTTACTCCCCGGCGAAGGCGCGGCCATGCGCGTGAAGGCGATCCAGGGGCTTAAACGCGCGCCTTAACGCGCTTAATTGACCGGTGGGCCTCGGGGAAGTTAATGTCGGCCTCGGTTTAACAGAAGGGGGAGCCTGCGAGCGGATCCGAGGCGAAGTTCTCGCCGGCAGGATTAGGGGGGGCCTGGTGCGAGGTTGATGACGAAGCTGACAGGTGGGGCCGGGCTCAGGCGCGAGAGGGAACGGTTGGCACCGACATGTGGGGCCGGGGTGTCGGGTGCGCGCGTGAGAGGAGAGGGGGTCACTGATGGGTGGGCTCCATTGGTCAGAAGGCGCGCGCGGGAGGGAGTGGGCTGGGCCGGCCGGGAGAGAGAGAGGGGAGGGGAGGAGCCCATTACTGTTTTAAAACATTTCTGAATAAAAATAATTCCAGAAAATAGATTAAAATCTTAGGGCTACTTCCATGGTTGGTAAAAATTTATAAAAATTCTCAAAAATATATTTTGGTCTTAGGATCATATACAAAAAGTTTCACCTCCTAGTTTGGCCATCTACTCTATGTTGTAGTTCAAAAGGGTATAAAAGAGAATTAAAAGTATTTTCAGAAATATAAATTCCAAGAAATTGTATTTAATGATATTTTTATTGTTTTTGGAAATTTGGGGTGTTACAGGCCGGTCCTAGGGCTGTGGTCAAACCGGCCATCTCCTCGGGTGGCTTTGGCAGTTCGCCTTCGCCTTGCTCCTCGGAGATCCCCTTAGGGATTGGGATGTCCTAGGACCCCACCTTGATGATGATATATTCAGAGTGTGCCTTTGGACATCCTCGTGGTGTGATGGATAGTCTGGAGAAGACGTCGCCACTTAGAGCGCCCATCTGACCCTGCATGTTATAAAATCTAGGTGGCACAAATGGAGCAAAATAATATGGCGCAGGATACCGAGGAGGCGAAAAGTAGCAAGGTGGCCACTATGCCATCGGCAGATGGTATGGTGGCGGAAGGAAAGGTGGCTCTAATGGCTTTGGACATTGTGGGCCAAACCCACTCTTCCGATGAGGGCCTAGCCTCACTGGCGGTCCTAGCCGAGCGCTCGCCTTCTCGGCCCTCTTTTGGTGTTTCTGGAGCAGCATGTCATATGTCACCTTCAGGTTCTTGCGATTAGCAACCGAAGATGATGTGTTGGTGTTTACCTTCCAAACTCCTACCTCAGGGTTCTTCGGCATGAGCATGTGTGGGCGTGGTTCCCCGATCACGATCTCCTTTCGCTTAGCGGACTCAGCCTGCTCGGGTCGAATCAGCACCTTCTTTCCGTCGAGCTTCATCTTGGGACTTGTATCCAATTACAATCGTCCTTCTTCTATGGATGATTGAACCTGTCGATGAAAAACATTGCAATCATTAGTAGAATGGGAATGAGAATCATGCCACTTACAATAAGGCCATTTCTTCAAGTCATCGGCCGTCGGAATGATGTGACCATTCCGTAACCTGATGAGTTTGTTCTTCAACAAAAAATTAAATATATTATCACACTTGGTCACATCAAAAGAATACATCACCTCGCTGGGCCGACTCTTAGTAGGAGATGACCATAGCTCAGTGCAGGTGATGGGCTTGGCCTTGCTAGACCAAGTCCACTCTGCGGTGTACATATTGTCTTAGTCATCCTCGCTCTCCGATGATTTCTCATTGGAGTGTTCCATGACGTGCACCTCGGCCATAGGCTTGTTAAATGTCTTGGTGAATTTCCTACTTTTTGCTCGGTTTTCCTGAACCAGAGCCTTTTGTAGTACTTGACTAACATCGAAAAAATCCTGGCCATCTAGTCTCTCTTTAAGTTCGGAGTGAAGAACGTTAAAAGCTAGGTCGGCCAAGTCTCTACCATAAATGTTCAAGTTAAAACATCGATTTATAGTGTCTCTAAAATGCTTAACATACTCGGAGACACTTTCGTTAGTCTTTTGTCTAACCGATGTCAAGTGTGAAAGTCTAAGTTCGGTCTCCCCAATATAGAAATAGTCATGGAACTTCTGATCTAACTGGGCCCAAGTCTAGACGGAGTTCAGCGGTAACGCCGAAAACCACGTGAAAGCGGTGCTAGAAAGCGATAGAGAAAACAACCTAAGCTTCAAAGCATCCGACCCGCTATCTTCGCCACACTGCGCTAAGAACTGACATATGTGCTCTAGGGTGGTCTTACTACCTTCACCATCAAATTTTGTAAACTAAGGCACCCTAAAGCCTCGTGTGTACGGGATGTTATCGAAGTAATCAGGGTACGGCTTCTGATAAACCCTGCCCCATCCTTTGGGTACCATCCCGCAACCTCTCTAAATAATGTGTGAATCCGCTCATAAAGGTCATCTAAGCCTCCTGCTTGTGTGTGTCTCTCATGTGTGGGCGTGACACGCAGTGGTATATCATGGTGTCGGCCATGCGGCTCCTCTCGTGGTGGTTCGCGATATGGGACGTGATCGGTCCTATGCGGGTGTGCGGGAGCAGGAGGTGCGGGCAGCGCGGGGAGAGGTAGTGCAGGCGTGGGAGGCAGCGGCACATAATATGTGGCAGGAGCGGTCTGACCGTCCATAGGTCTAGTCTAACCAAAAGCATAATGGTCGGTCAGACTGACCTGATGGCCGGTCTGACCGACCATTGTTGTGACACCCCACATTTTCAAACCAATAAAAATATTATTAAATTCAATTTCTGAGAATTATTATTTCAGAAAATACTTTTAAATCCCTTTTATACCCTTTTGAACTACAACATAGAGTAGATGACCAAATTAGGAGGTGAAACTTTTTGTATATGATCCTAGGACCAAGATATAATTTTGAGAATTTTTATAAATTTTTACCAGCCTTGGAAGTAGCCCTAATCTTTTAATCTATTTTCTGGAATTATTTTTATTCAGAAAAGTATTAGAACAGTAATGGGCTCCTCTCCCTCCCTTCTCTCTCTCCCGGCCGGCCCAGCCCGTTACCGCGCTCGCCTTAGACTGACACATGGACCCCACCTGTCGGCGCCGAAACCTTTCCCCTCGCGCGCGAACCCGACACCTCGGCCCCACCTGTCAGTTTCGCCTTCAACCTCCCGTCGTCGCCCCCAAATCGCGCCGGCCGACGACCTCGCCCTCGGATCCGCCTCGCCGGCCCGTCCCGCATTAATTCGTCGCCATTAATCGGTCCCCCGCGTCGCGTCGACCGTTTCCCCCCGTTAAACAGCGCCTTTACGCCACGGGATCGCCGCTCCGCGTGCATGGCCGAGCCATCGCCGGCGAGTAAAGGCCCTCGGCCGGTTTCCTTGCATGCGAGCCCTCTCCGGCGTCCTATTTAAACCCCCAGCCTGAGCCGCGTTCGACCCCCACGCTTAATCGCCTCGAGAACGAACAGAGCACTCGCATTTCACTTTTTAGCGCACACCCTCCGATTCACCTCCGGCCACCGCTCGCCGTCGCACCGGACCACCTCCGCCCGTGCCTCCGCCACCAACGTGACCGCGAGAACGACCCCGACCTCGGCCACCCCTCCACCGACGTCGAGCCCCGCCGGAACACCATCGCCGACGAGGAGCCCGAACCACTCCGCCGTCTACCCTCGTCGCCGGCCTCGCTCCGTCGACCCCTCGCCTCGCCTAAGGTACCATCGTGACCGCCTTGACCTCCTCTTTCCGTTTTCGCATAGAGCTAGGGCCTAGCCCCCTCGTAGGCGCCACCGCCACCGCACCCGAGCCCCGCCGTCGCCGGAGACGAAGGGGGGTATAACCCCCTTAGCGCGTGTCGTGCCGGATTCAATCCTGGCCGCACGATCGCAATCGGACGACGCGCGTGAGTCCACGTACGCGATCTAATCCGCACCGTTGGATATGGTCAAAGCGTTACGTTTTAATCTCGCGCGTTGATTTCCATTTAACCCGACGCGCGATCTCGTGCGTCCACGTGGTACCCCTTCGCGCGTTTTAATCCTAGCCGTCCGTTGTCACTTAACCCTCCCGCCTCGCGCCTGGCCACCGGATCCAGATCCGACGGTCCAGATCGACCCGGCGCACGCGCACAGTGCGCGGGTTCATCGTGGGCCTGGCTCACCGTGGACCCGAGAGGTTTAAAATTTGAAAATAAATTCCAGAAATGCTTTTAAACTTGTAAAATTCATATCTAATGCATTTGAACTCTAAAAATTACCATTCCAATTTTAGAAAATTCATAAAATTATTCTCTACATGTTTATGCAATAAAAACAGTAGGTTTATTTTGACATTTTCATGTTTATACAAATAGGTATTCAAATGCCCTTAGTATTAAAATGCAAATTTAAATATTTAAACTCCAGAAAATTTATATAATTGTTCCTTTCTGTTTAAACACTAGAACCACTGAGTTTTCTCTGAATCATTTATATTAAATTGATTAGAAAACTTAATGTAGTATTATACACACTTAAAAACCCTTTCTTGAAAAACAATAATTCATTTAGATTCATTTTAAATTAATGGAGAAATAAATTTCAGAACTTTAACCATTGAATTTATTTTTATTTTATAATCAAACCAACTTTAACTTATGTGTTTATAATGTAATGTTATGCTGTTTGATTGGATGTTGTGTTCTTTTTATTTTGCTTTATACTAAAAAGACTACGACGTCGTCGAGGAGCCGGAGTACTTCCCCGAAGTCCCTCCCTCTCCCTTTGCTGAACAAGGCAAGTCACCAAACAATTCTTTTGAGCATATTGAACCCATGTCTGAATTGACTATCGCTAAAACACATAGGTTATGTATATGCATTAGTCAAATGAACCCTTACATTATATTTATTTAGGATCCCCCGACCTTGATGTGCAACCCAAGCCATGCTATCTCGCCTAACCTCCTTGTCACCATGTGATCAATGATATTAGCTAGTGTCCAATGTATTGGCACGACCGCTATAGGATAAAAATGAGTCGTAGCAAAATGGTTCTATTATATGATCCCCGTTACTTCTTATCCTTGGAAATTCTGTTGGTGATGAGTCATGGTTGTGAGTGTATGCATGGTGGGTTCCGTGTGAAAGCTAGGGCATTGGTCAGTCGCACCCGGGGCACTATAAGGACCGGTCTGAGGGATCCGTTGCAATACACTTACGTACTAACCACAAGTCTAGTGGGTAAGTCCTAACTAAGGTATGGGTTGTTCCAAACCGAGGCCACCATTTGGAGATGGGTCAAGTTGCACCTGCGGGTGACTTGTATCAATGTGGCGCAAAAGGGGGTGCGACGTTAGCCGGGATGCGGCCCGGCGCGCCGGCGAAACCTAGAGCGGGTGGTTATCGCTTGGAACATCTCATATTGAGGTTTTGGCACGAGTTCCCGTGAAATGGGTCATCTCGTTGAGATGAGTGCGTGCCTTGTGGGTACAGTAGTACATCTCTGATCAGAGTCTTAAATCTTTTCGAAAAGCCGAGCCCACGGTCAAGGGCGGGTTGCGTGACATCCCCCAGTTAGTTTACTTTGAATATGAATGTGCATGATGGATTGACATGTAAGGACCGTTGTGCGAGGAGGTAAAACGTACTCCTCGAGTTAGTTGATGTTGATGATGCTCATGTTTACTTTCCGCATGATTAAAATGTGATTACACTAAATGCCATAACTGCAACTGCTTTATTCCGCAATGTTAGCCATTATCCTTCCTTGTTTATTATCCTGCATTATTATTTGCATTTGCGGTGGCTTGTTGAGTACTTTTTGTACTCATACCCGTTGGACCCCACAGAGGATGCTTATCTTGAAGACGGTCTGGAGTAGCGACCCAGTCGAGAAGAAAGATCCTGAAGAAGACGTTCGTCATGCCGCTGTCTAATTATCTTATTACCGCTTTTATTAAAACAATGTTGTAATAAATATGGTCTGCGTACCATGGATATTGTCGTATGTACGTTGTCGCATGATGAACCTCTTGTATTATTGTTTTTCTATGGAAATTCAATAATGTCTCGATTTTGTTAAATCGGGGCACTACAAGATGGTATCAGAGCCGACTCGACTGTAGGAAGCCAAACAGACCCGCCTAGCCATTAGCCATAGGAAATTATTTCTCGAAAATCTACTTCATAAACTTTGTTCCTCTCCTCACTTTTATTCAACTTGATGTTTTGTAGATGCCAGTCTACCAAGTCCACAGCTACTGCCGCCACTATGAGGGCTTCGTCCGGGAGCTCCGCATGATGCTCACCTTCCTCGGGTTCCTCTTCGAACCCGAATTTCAAGGAGTCTACCCCGACGAGTTCGCGGGGCCTTGTGACGTCTCCCTCACCGTCCATGGCTCTGGAGAACACCTGCCGCCCTACACCACCGCACTTGGGGGCCCGACTTTCGACGTCGCGTGCCAACGAGTCGCCCTCCAGGCCCTCATGGAGCTGAGGATGATCTACGACGATCGTCTTCAGAACTCATCCTTCCGGCTTGTGCCGAAGCGTACTCCCGGAGCCCACCGTAGCATCTACCTCGGAGTTCACTCCGTGCGTGATCCGGTCATGGCCCGGTAGTCGCGTCTTCTGCAGGCCATGGATGATCTCCACACTGAGGCGGTGCTCGACGCCGACGAGCATCATGAGGCGGTTGCATTTCTTCGTGAAGAAACGAAGAACCTGATCCAACAGAACGGCGAGCTGCAGCGCAAGATCATACAGCTGCAGAAGGACATCGCTGATATGGTTCCTCTTCTTCCTAGGAAGAAGAAACCCATCCGTGAGCCCCTCCCTCGCCCCAAGAGGATCCCGCCACGACCCTCCCCCGCCAGGCCTTCCACCAGCGCCCCTACACCACGCCCCGGCCTCGTCTCCGACTCCATCATCGAGAATTTTCTCGAGCCCACCATCTCTCTGGAGCCGCGCACTCGTGGTTCCGAGAGCACGGAGACCGCCTCCGGTGGCGAGTAGGCGTTAGGAGACGCGAGAATAAATAAAAAGCATTATTTTGTATGTGGTGCTACCCGCGACGAGTGTGTTGTGGGTAGAATAAGAACTTGATTGTAATAAACAATTTATACCACTGGATATGTTTATGTGTTTGAATTCTATATGTTATTTTGGTTAAATCTTTTTGGTTCGTCATCTTTTGTTTTATCACTTCGTATATTCAGAAGATGGCCGACCACCAGAACACCGGCTCTAACAACGGGGCAGGAGGAAGCCGAGATGCACCTGAGGGCGTTGTACCCAACTGGGGTGCAACGGGCCCGCGCCAATCCGGGTCGCCTTCCGCCAACCACCCCACCTTGGCGGAGATGATGGCGAATCAGAACCATCTGATCACCGCCCTCCTCACCCAAATGCAGCACCAACAGGCTCAGTTGGACCGTCTGCAGAACGGGAAACCCGCCCCTCGCGCACCAGCACCCGCGGCCGCTCCGCAGCTCTCCGAGTTTTTGCGCGTGCGCCCGCCCATCTTCTCGAGCACAACCAACCCGATGGAGGCCGGAGATTGGCTTCGCACCATCGAGAAGAAGCTCGACCTCCTCCCCTGCACCGACCGGGAGCGGGTGGCCTTTGCCACTCACCAGCTCCAGGGTCCCGCCGCTGAATGGTGGGACAACTACCGTGCGTCCCAGCCAGAGGGCCACATGGTGACTTGGGCGGAGTTCACCATCGCCTTTCGTGCCGCCCACGTCCCCGCCGGTGTCATCGCGGTGAAGCAGCAGGAGTTCCGCGACCTGCAACAAGGCAACCGAACTGTCATGGAGTACCTCCATGAGTTCAACCGCCTCGCTCGCTACGCACCGGAGGAAGTGCGCACCGACGCCCTCCGCCAAGCCAAGTTCCTCAGGGGACTTAAGGATGAGCTGTCCATCCAGCTCGTCGCCGCCGACTTCGCCGACTTCCAGCGGCTGGTCAATAAAGCGCTCATCCAAGAGACTGAGCAGAACAAGCTGGACCTCAAGAAGAGGAAGATGATCGCCTTCAAGCATCAGCAGGCGAACACTCAGAGGCCCCGCTTCGTCCCTCCGCCACCGGCGCCCGCCTACCATCCTCGGCCCGCCTACAGGCCACCTCACGCAGCCGGTGGATCCAACGCTGGGCATCCTCGCCCCGCTCCACCAGCTCCGGCCGCTCAGCCGGCACCGGCCGCCAAGGCCCCGATCTTGAGGGATCGCCAAGGAAGGCCAGTCGTCTGCTTCAACTGCCGCAAGGAAGGGCACTATTCGCACCAGTGTCCTCACCCCAAGCAGAACCAAGGCGCAGCACCCCACTAGGCCGTTCGCGCCCGCGTCAACCACATCAGCGCGGAGGAAGCTTAGGAGGCTCCTGAAGTCGTACTCGGTACGTTTACTATGAATTCCGTACCGACCGTCATATTATTTGACTCTGGAGCCACCCACTCTTTCGTCTCGGAAGATTTTGCAAAAACAAACAACCTGGACGTGCTCCCTCTACCCATTCCCATGGAGATTACCACCCCCGGCAATAGGACCTCAGCTCGCTTCTACAGTCCTAAGGTTCAACTTGACATCCAAGGAGTGCTGTTTCGGGCCGAGCCTGTCCTCATCCAATGCACCGGACTCGACCTTATACTAGGTATGGACTGGTTGATGAAGCACAAGGGAGTGATCGACTGTGCCAACAAGTCCGTCACGGTGACCAGTCCTGAAGGCGTAACCGTCACTTTCCGGATGGTCAGTCGCAAACCACTCGGAGCATCCCTTCGCTCGATAGCTCTTGAAGAGGTGCCAATAGTCAAGGAGTTTGCAGATGTTTTCCCCGAAGATCTGCCCGGAATGCCTCCCAAGCGGGACATCGAATTCAGAATCGAGCTTGTCCCGGGGACCACACCAATCTCCAAGCGCCCATACCGAATGGCCGCCAATGAACTAGCCGAAGTCAAGAGCAACATCGAAGACCTAGAGCAGAAAGGTTACATCCGACCGAGTACCTCACCTTGGGGTGCACCGGTCATTTTTGCCATGAAGAAGGACAAGACCAAGAGGATGTGCGTGGACTATAGAGCCTTGAACGACGTAACCATCAAGAACAAATACCCATTGCCTCGGATCGACGACCTGTTCGATCAGCTAAAAGGATCCTCGGTGTTTTCCAAGATTGACCTCAGGTCAGGTTATCACCAGTTGAGGATCAGGGAGGAAGATATACCCAAGACTGCCTTCACCTCCCGCTATGGACTCTACGAGTACACTGTGATGTCGTTCGGACTCACGAATGCCCCGGCCTTTTTCATGAACATGATGAACAACGTATTCATGGAGTTCTTGGATAAGTTCATCGTGGTATTCATCGACGATATCCTCGTGTACTCCAAGACCAAGGAAGAACACGAGACTCACCTCCGTCTGACCCTCGGAAAGCTAAGGGAGCAGCAACTGTACGCCTAATACAGCAAGTGCGAATTTTGGTCGTCTGAGGTGAAGTTCCTCGGTCATGTTATATCTGCCGGAGGAATAGCAGTGGACCCAACCACCGTTGAAGCGGTAACCAACTGGCTACAGCCAACGACCGTGACCGAGATCCGGAGTTTTCTCGGATTGGCCGGATACTACCGCCGGTTCATCGAGAATTTTTCCAAGATCGCCAAGCCTATGACCAGACTTCTGCAGAAAGAGGTGAAGTTTGATTGGACCCCCGACTGCGAAGAGAGCTTCCAGACTCTCAAGAAGAAGCTTGTGTCAGCTCCCATTCTAACTCTGCCAGACATCCGGAAAGACTTCCACGTCTACTGTGATGCCTCACGTCAAGGATTGGGATGCGTCTTAATGCAAGAAGGGAAGGTGATATCCTACGCCTCCCGGCAGTTGAGACCACATGAGCTGAACTACCCAACCCACGACCTGGAACTAGCAGCCGTGGTTCATGCCTTGAAGATATGGAGACATTACCTTGTGGGAAATCGGTGTGAGGTCTTCACCGACCACAAGAGCCTCAAGTACATATTCACCCAACCAGATCTGAACCTCAGGCAAAGGAGATGGTTGTAACTGATCAAGGATTACGACTTGGGCATCCATTATCATCCGGGCAAAGCGAACGTGGTGGCAGACGCCCTTAGCCGAAAAGGGTACTGCAATGCCATCATGATTCAGGACCAAGCTCCTTTACTGTATAAAGAGATGGAAAGGCTAAACCTAGGGATCACCACTCGAGAGTACCTCGCTGCCTTGGAGTCTCGGCCTGTCTTAATAGACCAGATCCGAGAGAAGCAGAAGGTAGACCCAGACATCCTGGAGATCCAGCAAAACATGAGGAAGGGTAAAGCCCCCGGATTCTCCGAGGATGAACATGGTACCATTTGGTTCGGAAACCGAGTATGCGTACCCGACCTACCTGAGTTGAAGACTCTCATCCTTCAAGAAGCCCACGATACTCTATACTCCATCCATCCCGGGAGTACAAAGATGTACCAAGACCTAAAGGAGAAATATTGGTGGGTCAGCATGAAGAGAGAAATAGCTGAGTATGTGGCCAAGTGCGACACATGCCGGCGAGTCAAGGCAGAGCATCAGAGACCTGCCGGACTTCTTCAACCCCTCAAAGTCCCTGAATGGAAGTGGGAGGAGATAGGAATGGACTTCATCACGGGACTGCCCAGGACCCAAGCTGGTCATGATTCTATCTGGGTGATCGTTGATCGACTCACCAAGGTAGCTCACTTCGTCCCGGTCAAGACAACTTACACCGTCGCCAAGTTGGCTGAGTTGTATATGACCCGGATCGTGTGCCTCCACGGAGTTCCCAGGAAGATTGTATCTGACCGCGGGAGTCAGTTTACCTCCAAGTTTTGGAAGAACCTTCAAGAGGAACTCGGCACCCGGCTGAACTTTAGCACCGCCTATCATCCGCAGACCGACGGTCAAACCGAAAGGGTCAACCAGATATTGGAGGATATGCTTAGAGCTTGTGCTCTAGACTTTGGCGGAATGTGGGACAAGAACTTACCTTATGCAGAGTTCTCCTACAACAACAGCTATCAAGCCAGCCTGCAAATGTCCCCGTTCGAAGCACTCTATGGGCGTAAGTGCAGAACGCCGTTGCTCTGGGATCAAACTGGAGAATCACAACTGTTTGGGACTGATCTATTGAGAGAAGCTGAAGAGAAGGTTAAAATCATAAGAGACCGACTGAAGGCAGCCCAATCCAGGCAGAAGAGCTATGCCGACAACCGTCGAAGAGATCTAACCTTTGAGGAGGGCGATTATGTCTACCTCCGAGTCACTCCCCTCCGTGGCACTCAAAGGTTCAACATGAAAGGCAAACTAGCACCCCGCTACGTCGGACCTTTCCAGATCCTCCGTCGACAAGGAGAAGTGGCATATCAACTTGAACTGCCTCCATCCCTGGCAGGAGTTCATGATGTGTTCCATGTCTCTCAGCTGAAGAAGTGCCTCCGTGTACCCTCCGAGCAAGCCGACCTTACGCAGCTCAATGTCCAAGAAGACTTGACCTACATAGAGAGACCCGTCAAGATCTTGGAAACCAAGGAAAGAGTAACCAGAAGTCGCGTCGTCCGCTTCTGCAAAGTCCAATGGAACAACCATCCCGCAGAAGAAGCCACTTGGGAAAAAGAAGACGAGCTGAAAGCCCAATACCCCGAGCTATTCGAGTAAACGTTCCAATCTCGAGGACGAGATTCTTGTAAGGGGGATAGGTTTGTGACACCCCACATTTTCAAACCAATAAAAATATTATTAAATTCAATTTCTGAGAATTATTATTTCAGAAAATACTTTTAAATCCCTTTTATACCCTTTTGAACTACAACATAGAGTAGATGACCAAATTAGGAGGTGAAACTTTTTGTATATGATCCTAAGACCAAGATATAATTTTGAGAATTTTTATAAATGTTTACCAGCCTTGGAAGTAGCCCTAATCTTTTAATCTATTTTCTGGAATTATTTTTATTCAGAAAAGTATTAGAACAGTAATGGGCTCCTCTCCCTCCCTTCTCTCTCTCCCGGCCGGCCCAGCCCGTTACCGCGCTCGCCTTAGACTGACACATGGACCCCACCTGTCGGCGCCGAAACCTTTCCCTTCGCGCGCGAACCTGACACCTCGGCCCCACCTGTCAGTTTCGCCTTCAACCTCCCGCCGTCGCCCCCAAATCGCGCCGGCCGACGACCTCGCCCTCGGATCCGCCTCGCCGGCCCGTCCCGCATTAATTCGTCGCCATTAATCGGTCCCCCGCGTCGCGTCGACCGTTTCCCCCCGTTAAACAGCGCCTTTACGCCACGGGATCGCCGCTCCGCGTGCATGGCCGAGCCATCGCCGGCGAGTAAAGGCCCTCGGCCGGTTTCCTTGCATGCGAGCCCTCTCCGGCGTCCTATTTAAACCCCCAGCCTGAGCCGCGTTCGACCCCCACGCTTAATCGCCTCGAGAACGAACAGAGCACTCGCATTTCACTTTTTAGCGCACACCCTCCGATTCACCTCCGGCCACCGCTCGCCGTCGCACCGGACCACCTCCGCCCGTGCCTCCGCCACCAACGTGACCGCGAGAACGACCCCGACCTCGGCCACCCCTCCGCCGACGTCGAGCCCCGCCGGAACACCATCGCCGACGAGGAGCCCGAACCACTCCGTCGTCTACCCTCGTCGCCGGCCTCGCTCCGTCGACCCCTCGCCTCGCCTAAGGTACCATCGTGACCGCCTTGACCTCCTCTTTCCGTTTTCGCATAGAGCTAGGGCCTAGCCCCCTCGTAGGTGCCACCGCCACTGCACCCGAGCCCCGCCGTCGCCGGAGACGAAGGGGGGTATAACCCCCTTAGCGCGTGTCGTGCCGGATTCAATCCTGGCCGCACGATCGCAATCGGACGACGCGCGTGAGTCCACGTACGCGATCTAATCCGCACCGTTGGATCTGGTCAAAACGTTACGTTTTAATCTCGCGCGTTGATTTCCATTTAACCCGACGCGCGATCTCGTGCGTCCACGTGGTACCCCTTCGCGCGTTTTAATCCTGGCCGTCCGTTGTCACTTAATCCTCCCGCCTCGCGCCTGGCCACCGCATCCAGATCCGACGGTCCAGATCGACCCGGCGCACGCGCACAGTGCGCGGGTTCACCGTGGGCCTGGCTCACCGTGGACCCGAGAGGTTTAAAATTTGAAAATAAATTCCAGAAATGCTTTTAAACTTGTAAAATTCATATCTAATGCATTTGAACTCTAAAAATTACCATTCCAATTTTAGAAAATTCATAAAATTATTCTCTACATGTTTATGCAATAAAAACAGTAGGTTTATTTTGACATTTTCATGTTTATACAAATAGGTATTCAAATGCCCTTAGTATTAAAATGCAAATTTAAATATTTAAACTCCAGAAAATTTATATAATTGTTCCTTTCTGTTTAAACACTAGAACCACTGAGTTTTCTCTGAATCATTTATATTAAATTGATTAGAAAACTTAATGTAGTATTATACACACTTAAAAACCCTTTCTTGAAAAACAATAATTCATTTAGATTCATTTTAAATTAATGGAGAAATAAATTTCAGAACTTTAACCATTGAATTTATTTTTATTTTATAATCAAACCAACTTTAACTTATGTGTTTATAATGTAATGTTATGCTGTTTGATTGGATGTTGTGTTCTTTTTATTTTGCTTTATACTAAAAAGACTACGACGTCGCCGAGGAGCCGGAGTACTTCCCCGAAGTCCCTCCCTCTCCCTTTGCTGAACAAGGCAAGTCACCAAACAATTCTTTTGAGCATATTGAACCCATGTCTGAATTGACTATCGCTAAAACACATAGGTTATGTATATGCATTAGTCAAATGAACCCTTACATTATATTTATTTAGGATCCCCCGACCTTGATGTGCAACCCAAGCCATGCTATCTCGCCTAACCTCCTTGTCACCATGTGATCAATGATATTAGCTAGTGTCCAATGTATTGGCATGGCCGCTATAGGATAAAAATGAGTCGTAGCAAAATGGTTCTATTATATGATCCCCGTTACTTCTTATCCTTGGAAATTCTGTTGGTGATGAGTCATGGTTGTGAGTGTATGCATGGTGGGTTCCGGGTGCAAGCTAGGGCATTGGTCAGTCGCACCCGGGGCACTATAAGGACCGGTCCTAGGGATCCGTTGCAATACACTTACGTACTAACAACAAGTCTAGTGGGTAAGTCCTAACTAAGGTATGGGTTGTTCCAAACCGAGGCCACCATTTGGAGATGGGTCAAGTTGCACCTGCGGGTGACTTGTATCAATGTGGCGCAAAAGGGGGTGCGACGTTAGCCGGGATGCGGCCCGGCGTGCCGGCGAAACCTAGAGCGGGTGGTTATCGCTTGGAACATCTCATATTGAGGTTTTGGCACGAGTTCCCGTGAAATGGGTCATCTCGTTGAGATGAGTGCGTGCCTTGTGGGTACAGTAGTACATCTCTGATCAGAGTCTTAAATCTTTTCGAAAAGCCGAGCCCACGGTCAAGGGCGGGTTGCGTGACATCCCCCAGTTAGTTTACTTTGAATATGAATGTGCATGATGGATTGACATGTAAGGACCGTTGTGCGAGGAGGTAAAACGTACTCCTCGAGTTAGTTGATGTTGATGATGCTCATGTTTACTTTCCGCATGATTAAAATGTGATTACACTAAATGCCATAACTGCAACTGCTTTATTCCGCAATGTTAGCCATTATCCTTCCTTGTTTATTATCCTGCATTATTATTTGCATTTGCGGTGGCTTGTTAAGTACTTTTTGTACTCATACCCGTTGGACCCCACAGAGGATGCTTATCTTGAAGACGGTCTGGAGTAGCGACCCAGTCGAGAAGAAAGATCCTGAAGAAGACGTTCGTCATGCCGCTGTCTAATTATCTTATTACCGCTTTTATTAAAACAATGTTGTAATAAATATGGTCTGCGTACCATGGATTTTATCGTATGTACGTTGTCGCATGATGAACCTCTTGTATTATTGTTTTTCTATGGAAATTCAATAATGTCTCGATTTTGTTAAATCGGGGCGCTACAATTGTCATATGAGCAATCTGGCACATGTCGGTCTGACCGGCCCAAGGGTCAGTCTGACCAATAGGGTCATGCAGGGCCTCGACCATGGATGGCATGGCGGAGGAAACAACCACTTTTCTGGTACTCTCATCGGTTCTACTGTATACGCGGTGAACAGGGGGTACACTAGCTATTGGAGTGGGGAAACAGCCTCAGAAAAGCCGAATCTCCTAAACATCGCCTCCATCTTCGTGTCTAGTTTCGAGTCAACCATGGACTCTACGCGGTTTGCAATGGTAGCGCTAATGGCCTGGTCAATGGTGCTGGCTATCTTTTGCTCGAGGTGCTGGGAGGACATTCGAGGAGACAATATTGTTACCTTAGCTCCGGAGAGATCGGGGATGTCACCGTCGCGCTTGATGAATCCCCCGTGGGTCTTGGTGAAGTGGCCAAGAAAAAAGGTGTGTAGCTCCCTTGTCTTGGCCTCGATCTCTACCCTATCCTTCTCAGAGAGGTCTTCAATGGTGGTACGATGATGTTGTTATCGTTAATCTCTGAGCTCCTCACCTGATCCATCGGCGCTGAAGGCCCCATTGATGTAGAGGTAGTAGGCGTACCCATCGCCGATGTAGAGGTGCTTGGCATGTCTTTCCCCAGCGGAGTTGCCAAAAAGTGTGTTGACACGAAAACGTGCCCCCCACACTTGGGTCAGTTCGACGATCCAAAAACGTTGCAAAATGTTGACGTCACGTTCCGACAATCCTTAAAACTATGGTAAGGGGATAACGGAGTCGCTAGGCAATAAATTAATAATAATTCTAAAATTACTTAATTAACTGAAGTATTGGAAAATAACTAAAATCGATAAACAACCTAACTAAATACAACCGGCCAGAATAGGGCTGGTTGGACCAAAGCCTAACAGACAGTCAGACCGGCTAGAGGAGTCCGGTTGGACCGAAGTCACTCGGCCGGTCTGACCGGCAGTGCGAAGCCTTCGCCGAAGGGGTCTTCGGCGCACGGGTGCGAAAGGGTCCTTTACCCTTCGGCCGGTCGGACCGAGGCTATACCTCCAGTAAGACCGTTGATGGCCGAAGGGATCGGGTACTCCGGCGCAAGGATACCTCCAATGCGAAGTTATCTCCGACGCGAAATACCTTCGGTGCGGAGGGTTTCCGGCACCTCAGCGAAGCCCAGTCAGACCGGCCTTATGCCTCCGGTCAGACTGTCATGTACCGGCGCGTCAGGTGATGGCACGACACGGGCCGGTCGGACCGACTGCTACCAAAAAGTGGTCTCCGGGCTCCGACGACCATCTTCCCATGGATGAATCACAACCAAACTCCTCAGAGAGGGTGAATGTGATGAAATACTGCAAAAAATACTAAGATATCAAAGTAATTCATCTAAGAGACCAAATTACCAATAGAAACCGATAAAACTGATAGAAATCCGTTACGTAGATGAAACAGACGATTAACGAGCGAACCGACAAGGACATACCATGATCAAGATGCGGTGGACGGATAGTTTATAGCGCAATCCAGCAAAGATGTATGTGCTAGGCTAAAACTAGGGCAAAGAAAGTAAATGCGATTCAAGGTAGATAATAGATTTGATCTATTAGGGTTTTGGAGGGTCTCCTTGAATCGGCCTTGCCTCTATTTATAGAGGTGGGTCATGAGTTCCTAGGGTCTAATCTGAGTTAGACACGGGTTCTAATTCCTCCAAAATTAATTAGGGGTAAAATACCTCGAAATTAGTCATTTGGAGTTGGACTCGGGTTGGGCCGGTCTGACTGAGCCCATATGGTCGGTCTGACCGGGCCTACTTGGCCGATTGGACCGGCCTGTGCCAGGACTCGGCATATTTTCGGTAAAACTGCCAAAAAGTGATATTTTGATATTCTTGACCATCAATGCCATTTTTTGCTATCAATAGATACAACAATAAGAGATATCGGACTTAACTGATGAAGCCTCAAGCTATCAAACCTAGATCACCTCAATCTAAGAGATCAAACCCAATCGATGCAGCCTTAGACCTAGCCAAATACACTAAGAACAACCGCGACCGTGTTGTTTCATTGTTCTCCTCAAGAGATCGGACTAAACCGATTCAGCCATGAGGATACTAACCTAGTTGGCATGAAAGCCGGGGGTGGCGGGACTCACCACTTTGCTAGAGATCAAACTGATGCAGCCCAGCTTCGAGAGCCTGAGTCCCGCCAAATAACCTTGGGGCACAAGAGTGGTGATGAGCCGATTGTAGATTGAACGAGAGTTAAACTAAACCTATACTAGGGGATACATATTTATAGACAGTAAACTTATCATCCAAGTAACCTATCAGCCGATTTCAGATGAATCTGTAACCTCCTGTCGCTCTTATCTCCATCGACCTCCTTCCAATCATGCAGTTGTTGCGGACGGGCTTTCTTTGACTTTTTTCTTTGACCGGATATTCCTTGACCTTCTATTGACCGCGCGCCTTCCTTGGTGGACCTTGGTCTTTACTAATTCTTGGCGTCAACAACGATCTGTAGCCAATGCCATGGAAGATGACTCTTCATATTGGAGTGTGGCATCTGCCTCACGCGATATGGCGTCCACCTTATCGTTCCAAATAGATGCCAGATTCTAGAGCGCCTAGAGGCCCCCATGGTGTCGGCATAGGTGAGTACTGCCTCATGGCCAGAAAGTGATGCACCGTCTTGGCGAGTCATCAGGGACAACATAGAGGCGAGCAAGGCCACTACCATGGCGAGTAGGATGACTGACGCAATAAAGAGCATGCAGATCTAGATTCTAGAGGTCGGACATCAAGAATGAGGCCGACGACATAGGCAAGGATAAGCGAGCGGGAGAGGAGCAGCAGGCGGAGCAATTGTAGGTGATAGATTAGGATGAATAGGAGAGGGAGAGAGAGGAATAGTGGTCGAAGGAGGAGTGTGAGGGTGCGACGACCGGGAGGAAGGGTGACGGGAGTGTGAGGAGTACGCCAACACGGGGAGGATTAGGAGAGAGGAGTGAGAAACCAAGTTGAGGTGTGCCTTGGTTTCAAGTCTATGATGAGTTATTGACATGTTTCCTTCTGGTCGAAGGGGTCCCTCCGAAGGGGTTCGGAGGTGTTTTCACCGAAGAGTTCGGTGCTTGATGGTTGTACAAGTGTGCAGCGGAGTATGTCTGTCGGAGGGGTCCGGTGGAATACATTTCGGAGTTTGTACCGAAGGGTTCGGTATTTTGGGTGGTACTGTTGATAGCAAAAAATGGCATTAAATGGTTAAGATTGTCGAAATATCAATTTTGGTAATTTGGGCAAAAATACACATGTCCTGGATTGGGCCTGTAATGCCCGGATTTAATAAAATCGGGACTTTATTGAATTTCCATAGAAAATAAAAAAATACAAGATGTTCATCACATGACCGCGAACAATACGCCAATCAAAAGATGGTTCGTAGACCATATTAATACAAAAGAGTTAAATGAAAGAGAAACTAGGAAAATAAATCCTCTAGATGAACGCCTTTCTTCAGTCTCGCGCCTTGACTGGGTCGCTACTCCAGACCATCCTCCTCCTCGTAGTAAGCTATCTCTGGTGTGGTGAGTCAATGGGGGTGAGTACAATCGTACTCAGCAAGCCACTAAAATGCAATTATAATGCAACTTAATAACAAGGAAGGTAGTGGCTCATGTTTGTGGAAAAGTACATTTTGTAAAGCATTTAAGGTAAGCAGGTTATTAGTACAGAAAAGTAAACATGAGTAAATGCATCATCTTCTAACTCAAGGGGTACAGTCAGCCCACCCTCGCTCAACAGTCCTTACATGCCATTCATCATGCAATCATTCACGTAAAAGTAAACTAACTGTGGTGAACATTGCCCAACCCGCCCTTGATCGTGGGCATGACTTTTCGAAAAGATTAGACTCTGATCAGAGGTGTACTACTGTACCCACAAGGCACTCATTCTCGCACACCAAAGTGTGTCGTGATGACACCACGTCACCCCGAAGGAACTCATGCCAAAACCTTTAGCATGGAACGCAACAACTCGATAACACCCTCTTATGGGTTTCATACGGCGCCCCAACGTGTTGGGCCAACGACGTACCCCCCTTGAGCCTCGTCGATACAGGCCACCCGTAGGTGTCACTTGCCCCCTCCACTATGGTGCTTCAAGTTGGAACCCTCCATACCTCCAGTTAGGACTTACCCACTAGACTTGTGGTTAGTACGAAATGTTTTGCAACAGATCCCGCAGAACGGTCCTTATAGTGCCCCAGGTGCTACCGAGCAATGCCCTAGCTTGCACCCGGAACCCACCGTACTTATAACTTAACCAAAACTCCCACAGAATTCCAAAGACGAGAAATATAACGAGGAAATCATATAATAGAATCCAACTATCTACGACTCGTTTTTACCCTATAGCAGTTGTGTCGATACATTGGACACTATCTAATATATTACTTTAAAGGTGACAAGGAGTTTAGGCTCAATAAGCATGGCTTGGGTTTGCACAACATGGATGGGGATCTAATAAATATAATGTATGGCTCATAATTAAACTAATGCAATTATAATCCGATGAGTTATAGCGGTAATTATAAAAAATGGGCTCAATTATGATCAAAATGGGGGTCGTGACTTGCCTTGATCAGCAAAAAGGGAAGGTGGGACCTCTGGATAATACTTCGGATTCTCGACGGCGACGTAATCTTCTCGGTACAAAATTAAAAGAGAAATAAACAATTATTAACATGGAAATAGCAGTACAAAACATATGGATTAAATGGGCTAAAGTTGTAGAGAATTAAATTTAGAATTTTCTAATATTTGAATGGTGAAATTTGGAGTTAAAATGAGTGAGATATGAATTTTTGAAGTTTAAAAAGAATTTCTGAATTTTATTTAAATAGAAAACAGCCTCGAGTCCACGGTGAGCTAGGCCCACCATGGACCCGCGCACTATGCGCGTGGACTAGAACCCTTTGGACCATCAGATCTAGATCTGATGGCTGATAGAGAGGCGAGGGCTTTAAGTGAAATCCAACGGCCGGGATGAGCCCGTACCGCTTTGACCAGATGGACGACCCAGATTAAACCTATGCGGGATATAATCTCAGTCATCTAGATCTGATCGAACGGTCGTGGGCCCATCCGGCATGGCACGCATCGCTGAGGGTAAAATACCCTCTTCTTCGGCAATGGTGGTGCTCAGATGCGGTGGCGGTGGCGCCGGCGAGGGTTCCAAGCCCTACTTCTATGCAGAAACGAAAAGAAGGGAGGGAGGGGAGCACAACCGTACCGGAGACGGTGATGGTGAGGGACTGGCAGAGGCCAATGATGAGGAGTGGCAGCGAGGTGTCTCGGGTTGGCGGTGGTGACGGAGATCTAGCCCAATGGAGGTGCAGCCGAGGAAGTAGACGTGATGACAGTCCCGAAGGTGTCGACGGCGAGGGCGGAAGGGTCCTGTGGCGACGGCGAGGGACTATCGGAGCCAGAACAGAGGGGCGGCGAGTGTTTGGTGGCGCAGCGCTTCGGGAGTGCATGCATTGGGCTAAATTTGAGTAGCCGGTGTGCGGTGGAGGTCTTGGGTTTAAATAGGGTCGCCAGCGGTGAATATGGAAGGCTTACAGGAGGAAACCATGTAAAATTTCCAAAATGTGCCGCCAAACTTTCCTTATACCCTAATTCCGGTGATTGAGTGCGCTATCTCTTCGGGTAACAGAGGCGAAAAGATCCCCGAGGTATGGTAAGGAGGATTCAGGCTTCAATTTAAGGAATGCGGGTAGGCGCCGGTGGATTTGGAAGGTGGGGGTCACCGGCGATGGAAAGGGGGAGGGTTTCCATCGGGGAAGAAGGGCCTAACATGTGGGGGCCACATGTAAGTGAGCATTGGCAAGGGCGAACGCGGCGACAGGTAGGCCAGAGCAGCCAGAGGGGGGAGGGGGAGCACGTGCAGCTGCCATGTGGGACCAGGTGGGCGCGGGCGTGGAGGAGAGAGAGAGGGAGCGCGACGACAGGCGGGTCCCACAGGTCAGTGAGCGCGGGTTTTGGACTGGGCTGGACCAAGGGGAATTGAGGGTTGCGGCCCAATAGTATTTAAAATTCTTTTTCTAATTAAAATAATTCCGGAAATTAGTTTATATATTTAGATCTAGAGGCATAGGTCTAAATGGGCACTTTGACCATGCGTGATTAGGCCGAATCCTACCAGATTAGGCTTAGAGATTAGAAGACTAGCCCCTATAAATATAGGGGTGAGGCCGGTTCATTAACCCCCCCAACACAAATCAAACACAAAGGCCCAGCTTTGAACCGTACCTTTATTTTTATCTTTACTTGTATTTCTGCAACCTTCGTGGGTTTGCTTGGAAGCCCTCTGCTGGCCACTTCGGAACAGTGGTAATCCTTGTTACTTCACCTGTGAAGTACCCGTTAATCTACGTAATAGACTGCTACTGCCTTGTTACTTTGCCTGTGAAGTATCTGCTAATCTGCGTAACAGATTGCTACCTTCTTTCCCTATTGCAACACTTAGAAGATTTAGTCCCTAGGCCGAATTGGCACTTGATCTCTGTTCTGTTGCACGTTTTCATGCTCGGGGTCACTTCGTCGGAGGTGTCTGGAGCCAGGAGAGTGGTTTCGGAGGCTGCTAGAACACCCTTCGGCGGAATCCCTGCTTCGACTACCCATGCCGGACCGTCACGCTATTGTCGGTTTGACACGCTCCGCAGCAGGCTTTGTCACGTTAGGCTTTGCCACGTTTGCAACCTGTGCCAAACGAATTCACGCTAGTGCGTCGCGTTGGAATATTTCTATCGTGTCAAAGACTTCACACCGAACACCGCTGTTCGGAGGTGATTGTCGCGTCGAGATCTGTCCGGAGCCCATCTTCGGCCAGATTAGTCCGAACGCCGAAGGTACCCTTCGGCGAGACCCTTCACATCAGACGCTGAAGGTACCCTTTGGTGATACCCTTCGCATAGTACCCTTTGAATCAGTTAGATTCTATTTAGCTTGCTGGTTTAGTTTATCTAATATAATTCTCTTCGGCTAATTGGATTATTTCTATGTGATCTGATTACCTGGCGACTCCACCCCCTTTCCACTATTAAGGGTAGTCAGAACGAGACGTCAGTGTTGTGTTACGCTTAGGCTTTTCCCTAAGTATACGCACACTTTTGGATCATCGAACTGACCCAAGTGCGGGGGCACGTTTTCGTGTCAACAGGTACATCGGAGTGTGTGTCAGAGGGTGTTTACTAGGAGAGGTCTCCGGGGTATCGGATACACATGTCTGCTTGTCGTTGGTGTGTTGGTAACTTCAGAGGCGACGGGATGGTTCATAGTAAGTGAACTTGGGTCAAGTAGGGAGATTGATGCCAGGCGAGTGGGGAGCTTGGTCATAGAGACTGCGTGGAGTCGAGGTCGGTCCTTAGGTCGAGGTGCAGAAGGTGAAGGCAGAAAGTGCGGAAAGTGGCTACGGCTGAAGGTACCTTGAGACAAAGTCCTCTACAATGAGGCTAGGCTTTTGAAGTGTGCTCCAGATGGAGGCACTCATAGGGTCACCTGACGAAGGTTACAGAAGTCAAGGTGCATCGAAGGCATGGTACGGGTAAGGCTCTTCATGAGTGTGCTCTAGGCGGAGACACTACGAAGGAGTGCTTATGGAAGTGCTTCATGCGGAGGCCTTGGATGAAGGAGGGACTTCAGAAGGTGGTGAAGGTACTTCGAAGGTGGGGCTTCGAAGTGTGGATGACTTGATGTACTTCGGCCATGCATGGATTCGATACACGGACGAGCGGAGTTTGAACATGGAGTAGATTCGAAGCCATGGTGTTCCAATCTAGAGATGATGGTGTGAAGTCTCAAGGGCTTTGACAGCTTTGGCTCAATACCGTCAATGTATCGAAGACTGTGTTTGGTGGAGCGAAGGCCTTCGGGTTCGAAGCATGCCACCGAAGCCTCTGCATACTTCGTGTGCGAAGGGGGCTCTGAAAGATTCTACTTTGCAAAAGCTTAAAGGCTGATACTCTCTGCTCTGCGAAGCTGACAAAAGGAGCTTCCAATAAAGTAGACTACCATATGTACCCCTGTGTCTGCTAGAGACAAAAACGATGTAAACCCTAGGGGTAAAGTAGTCTTTTCGCATGACTGAGTTGTGCCTATAAATAGTGAGGCCGGTTGCGTATAGGCAACACTTTGAGAAATCATTCCAGAACGCCTAGAGTCAACCACCATTCTCATGCACTCAGTTCTATGAGTTTTTTTGTGATCCCTGTTTATGCAATGAACTTTCAATTTTCTCAATGATTCACTTTGCATGAACTTGTATTTGTTTTATTTGCATTGTGTGAGTTGAGTTTTCTACATCTCATTTCCTTCTGTGCAAACCTGAGTTCTTACTCAGTGTTATTCTCCACGAGATGTTTTACCTCACATGTGTGTGACTTCTGTGAGTGATTTTTGTGCATATTCGCTTTATGTAAATTGGAGGTTAGTTCTCATTAATTACCAGCGAAGCACCCTATGAAGTATGCGTTCGAAGCCTATTTTGTTCTCGTAGATGAAGTCCTCTTTGAAGTTAGTTTTGTGTGCTCCTATTTACAGAACACCGAAGTGCGAAGCCTAGTACCTGTTGCTAGTGCGGAGTATCTGTTCCGAGTTCTCTAAGGGGAACACACTTGTGTGAAGCCTGTTTGAAGGCACCTCGGTGTACGTAGCTTGCACTATCTTTGCAGAGTACAGTGTGTTTTCGGTTTCTGAGTGTGAGCGAATTCTTTTGAACTTCGAACTTTTACCCCATTTGAAGCCTGTGTTCGGAGTGTGTTCCATACCTCCGAACTAGACACTCTGAAGGGTGTGTTTGAAGTTTGTTCAGTAGAAGAGAAATTTAAAAAGCTCTCATTCACCCCCTCTGGTCGTCTGTTTTGGTCCAACAATTGGTATAAAAGCTTGGTTAAGATCACTAGATGACCTTAACCGGGTTTGTGATGTTTTGGCGACATAGACATAGTTAGTAAAATACCCCTGTTCGATGGAACTGATTTTACATACTGGAAGGTGCACATGGAGGCTTACTTGCTAAGCCAAGGAAATTCAATATGGGAGATTGTGGATTCAGAATACTCCATCCCTGAGACTCGCACTACTCAGGCAGAAAATGGTTAGTATAATTCTAACTCCAAAGATAGAAATATATTGTTCATTGGCTTGAGCAGAAGTGAGTTTGATAGGGTACAACACCTTATGACAGTTAGGGAAATTTGGACCACACTCATTGTTTTTCATGAGGGATCTACACAGATCAAGGCTAGGCACTAGAGCATATACAATCAATAGTATCAACTATTTGTGCAAAGCCTTGGTGAATCTATAGATGCCATGTTTTCACGATTTGATGCGATAGTGAGTAACTTGAGGTCCATAGGGATGCTTGCTTACAATGACCATAATAGGGCTATCAAGCTTCTCAATGCTCTTGATCATAGCATATGGGAAGTGAAGATATCCAGCCTTGAGGAATCCATAGGATATGACACATTGACCTATGATGAACTCTTCAGCAAGCTGAAGTCCATAGAGATTGTCAAGGCATCTCTTGCAGGGCACAGAAACTCTTTGCCTCAGCCTTTGGCACTAGTTTCTAGATCTAGCCATGGTACCACTGTAGAACCAAGCTCATCTGGCCCTTGTGCTTTTGTAGGTGGTTTTGCTTTGTCCTCCCTGGTCTCTGTTACTAAAGAGAAGGTGGATACTCTGGATGATGAAGAGTTTGCTCTCATTGCTAGGAGATTCACTTGTTTTTACAATGAGAGATGGGACTAGTGGAAAGGTGGTTTTTGTGGTTGTTTTGAGTATGGTGACACCTCTCACATCAAGTCTGATTTCCCTAAACTTATGAAGAGGGAAGAGGGTGAGCGCCCCAAACACCACAAAAAGGAGAGAAAACCCTACACAAAGGGTAAGCGCGGCAAGATGGCTAAGAAGGTATCCAAAGTCGCTTCAAGAGCTTTTGTCGCAGCACTCAGTGACATCAACACTTCCTCAACTAAGGAGTCGAGCTCTGATGGGGAAGAGGAAAAGCCTTAGAGGAAGGAGGAAAATAAGGAGAAGAAGGCAAGAGATTTCACCAGCCTTTTCTTCATGGCCGACAGCACTCACAGCGGTGATGAGCTTGACTCATCCGAGGTACCACTATCCTATGACCAGCTTTCCATAAAAGTAGATGAACTGAATGAGGTAGTTCTTGGTTAGGATAGATTACTTGTTCAGTCCACTAGAGAAAGAAAAGACCTTAGACTTAGGCTAGAATCTATTTCGACTGACTATACCATGCTTAAGTTTAAGATTGATGATGCTGAATGTGAATCTTGCACTGTTGTCATGGGTGAGCTTGCTCAGTTGCGTTATGTGCATGCTCAAACTATTAATGAGCTTGAGACTGCACATAAGTAGCTTTTGGTGGTGGAGTCTAGTCCTCATGTTGTTAATGAATGCATGAACTATCCTTTACTTATTGAAAATATTAATTTGAGGGATAAGCATGTTCATGATTTAGAGGCTACATTGGAGAGAGCTGAGTGTTCTAGGGATGTGCATCCTGCTTGCCCTACCTGTATCACCCTTAAGGACCAACTCAGTATTGTTAGAGAGCAAGTTGAAAAACTCATGAAAGAAAACAATTACCTTCTTTCTATTCTGGATAAGTGCATTGAAGGGAAGGGTAGAGTGGATTTGCTCTTGGCCAAAACCAAGATGTGTGCTGACAGGGCAGGGTTAGATCTAGGATGGGTTTTGAGATAAACACCACAAACATTCAAAGTAAAACTGTGTTTTCCTCACCCACTACCTTAGATAAAGAGAGAGCCCAGATAGATACTCCTACAAAAACCAAGAAGTCTACCTAGTCTACCCAGAAAATTCCACCTCCTACACCTAAGAAAAACCCTCAGCAGAAACCCAAGAATCTTGTAAGGACTGCTCCTATGACCCATGTAAATACCCCCAAGAAAGTCTTTCATTGCTCATATTGCCAGCGGGTGGGTCATTTGATTGGGTTCTATTTTCATCGCATCAAGGATGAGCGACGCTCACAGGAGATGAGTTTTCAGGACATGCATTACCCATCTTTAGGTATGTATTAGTCTGTTTATCATTCTCGTCTTGTTTTCGAGGCTTCCCGTGCTCACATGAGAGGTCTTGCCCCTCGTGGTGTACACCATGTCTCATATGGTGATAGACCACGTATTAGAGGCTTTGATCCTCGACAGGTTGGGAGACCTTGTCAATTGTCTGGCTTGCATCGTGTAGGTAGACCTCGCACTTTGCATCATTATGGGATCGGAATGGCGACTAGAGGGGATGAATAGACGTCTCGACAAATTCTTTCGAATATGATGGCCTTTTCAAATCACCCAACGCACCTCTAAATGAACAAGTGGAAACAGATGTAGTAAAGATTCTGAAAAAAACAAATGCTATTACCCTCCTATCTGATATTATGTCAAATGATAGATTGAGGGATCACCAGCACTGAATTTGCACACACAAATACTACACTTTAAAAATAGGTCTGACACTTTTTCTGCTCTATACAAAAGACTCACATAAAAAACAATTTCAGAATGGGCTTGGTGGAACATGTGCTCGGCAGTACATGCTGTTGTTAATGGTGAAAAGCATCACTGCATACGGCAGCACATGATTGGCAAGCTGGGAAAGAAAAAGAAGGAAGAAAAATGTTTCTAGATTCAACTTTCAGCTTTCAAGATTTTCAGCAAATGACCACCTTCCAGAATTTTTATAGCATATAAATGAGCCAAAAACTATATGTAGCTGTGTTCAGAACCTTTTGCAAACTTTAAACATGGAACCCTTGTAACTTGTACAACAAGAGTTATGCATAACTTAGGTCCAAAAACAGAACCAAAACCAATCAAAAATCACTTCAAAGATTGAATCCAGACTGAAAACAGAACACAAAACTTGACAGAAATCAGCAGTTTTCAGAACTTTTTAGGCACTTTGTTGAACAAGAAAATATATGCAGCAGTGGAAAAACCTTTTAAAAATTTCAAACATGGAACCCTTCAAACTTGGACAACAAAAGTTATGTAGAACTCAGGTCCAAGAACAGTACCAAAACAGATCAAAACTCGCCTCAAAGATTGAATCCAGACTGAAGACAACTCAATCAGCAGAAATTAGAAGTTTCCAGAACAGTTTAAGAACTTTGTTGGACAGAACAATATATGCAACAGTGGTCAAAAACTTTTGCAAACTTCAAAAATGGATCTCTGGAAACTTGTACAACAAAAGTCGTGAAGAACTCATGTCCAAAAACAGCATCAAAATAGTTCAAAACTCAACTCCAAAAGTGAATCTAGAAAGGATGAAAAGTACCTGCGCTGGAAGTTTCTGGATGCATTATGTGCTTGATCCAAATGATGAACACTAAGCACGAAATTAAGAATAATAAAAAGGATAGAACAAAATATAAATTATGGTTGGTAGCCCCCAAAATGTTCAGCTGAAAGAGTCCTCTAAACCCTAGGCCTTTAGGTCCTTTATATAGGCAAGCCCATTAAGAAAATCTCCAAAATGCCATTAGGGTAAAAGTTCTAGGTATTTACCTAATTGCCATAATGAATTTTCACAATTACAAATTCTGAAAAATCCATTAATGCAAACTCCTAATTTATTACATCATTGACCTATTTTTTAAATATTTTTTAGAATTAAGAACTCTGAAAAATAATAAAAGATTACACTAAATCTAGATGACAAAACAGAAAAAATAAACTCCTAATTACTGGAATTAAAAATATTTTCTGATGCGATGGTTTTCAGCAAAAACCGACAAAGCCTCCTCAATCACCGACATGTGACGCCAATCCACGAACTCGATTGCCAGCAAGTCTCTCCCGCTCTAGATCCCCTCGAGCCGCCTGATCACTTGCATTGGCCTTCCTTTTGCTAACTTGACCATCACGTTGTCTCGACCATCCGTCCATCCATGCCTTGCTCTATCTCCCCGTGCACTCCTGAGATCATCTCCAACTTTACCCGGCATCATTGATCCGCTAGCATCGAGCTCCCTGCTCGACCCTTGATCACCCGCTGTTGACAGTTGGTTAGCATATCCACCCTGCACACATGAGACAAGCCAAAACAAGAGACACAACGCACACCAATCCCCTCGGCATAATTCATATCCACACTTCAATCCCATCAATGCAATCAAGCCACAACTCACTCACTCATCACTCCAGATCACTCAACCTTGTCAATCACTCATCATACAGACAAAAACCACAGTGCGACCTCACTTGGTTTCACAATCTCCCCCTTGATGAGTGCATTAACAACCCCAAACAGAAACATCATGAAAGTTTCAAGTTAAGCGCACAAGTGACCATAAAAACTCAAAAAAGAGCAGAAACATGTCACTTGATAAAAGATCTTCTGCTTTGGCAAAAACTCATGCATAGAAAAGCATCTTTGTTGGAAAAAGCATCAATGCATCATGAAACCCAATACTCCCCCTTAACAAAGCAATCATCTCATCATGTAAACCATTTCTCCCCCTTTGGCAATGCAAACATCAAGATGAAAAAAAGATGCAAAGACGGGTGTGAGGGTCGAGTATAGATGCAGGCTTCTGAAACATGAGAAATTCAAATTACAGTACAAACAAGCATTTGCCTTGAATATTGTCTAAAAGTACTGAATGAAACACTCAGATGAATACTATCTAAACAAAAGCCGTAGCAAGCATTTTTTAGATTTTAGCAAATAAAAGCATCACCACTCAGACTAGTATACTAGACATGGCAAGGCATGAGATGCAAAAGCTAATCAAATACTAACTAGATAAGCATATCCCACTACAAGGAGCTTCAGCAAACTTGATATGCAATTGATTCAAGATTTTTGTTTTTTTTTATTTTCAATTTTAGTGCCAGGGTTATTTGCATGTCAACCTTATGCTAACCGACCAACCTAAGCCTAGATTTGAAACCATCAGAAGCTTAAAGCAAGGGTCTCGGCATACACTTTAATGTCCCAGTTCATACCAAAGTGGCATGGTAAGTAGTCCAGAACAAAATAGTGCGACAAAGCAACCCCACCTGGATCTTTTCAATTTCAGCAAAAACAACATGAATATCAATCATTTTCATTCATTTTTTAATTTCTTTATTTTCAGCACAATATTTTTGAAATGATCAAGTTGCGTATTAGCATCCAAGTTAAAAGGACCTAGCTACTAGGTATGTAAAAGATAGCAAAAGCACTCAACCTATTCATGCTAGTTTCTAGACTAAGCAGTGATCATTTTCAAATTTTCACAAATAAAATCCATGCTCATGACAAATATTAGATGTAAACAAGCCAAGTGAAATCAACAGTATTAAAGACAATACTTTAAAGGCATAACAAAACATGTACTTGTACAACAAATTAATCATATAACAGAAGCTCATGCAGTGCTACACAACTCCCCCTCAAAATATGCTAGAAGATCTCAAATGCTCAGTGTTGGCGTAAAAGATTACGCAAACAGGTTTCTGAGGATTAGAAACTAACAAACAAATGTTTGCGAAGGAAACTATTCCAAGCCTCCGAAAGGATAATAACTTAGAATAGTTCGAAAGTGTACATTGAATAACTTGTATTCGGTCCCTATTACAGGGTAAAACGGGGGGTATTTATAGGCTCAAACATTAAGGAAAAGACCCTTTTACCCCTCTATTACAACTGACATAGTGGAAACTATTCGGTACCCTCAATAGGGATAAAATGGTAAAAGACTAATCTAATGAGAAAGAAGATAAGTCTTCCATCTTAGCTGGCAAGGAAGCTCTCGGAAGAGTTCAAGTTCGAAGATATACTCCGAAGTCAAGTTCGTCATCATACTTCAAACTTGACTCCATGCATCCCCTGAGTCATATGCTGGAAATCTTGGACTTAATCGCCAACCTTTGTCTTGTTACTGCAATAACCCTGAAGATGAAATATTTTCCCCCAACAGTAGCCCCTCGAATACGCTTCTCCGCTAAATCTGTAATGTTAGGAGAGCAGTATACGCAAGAAAAATAATCATGTGTAGGGGTTAGCAGATTTAAACCATCTCCGAACTACGTGGAGATGTAAACTTTGAATCTGTTTCTAAGAAAATTACATTCGAAGTAACTTAGAACTAACTCGAAAAGTCCGAAAGCCTTTTTAGACTTGGAATAAATAGCCGTTGGCTTCTTTCTTCTAACGGAAGTTACGGAATGCTTTAATTCCGGAGCAAAGTAACGGTTAAGAATGTGAAACGGCGTAGGAAAACGATAAAAAATCGGGGTCTGGGCTATAAATAGAGGGCCTAGACCCTTCTCGAGTACCTTTCCACCGCTTTCGTGCAAACAGACCATCAATCGAGCCCTAGCCTCCATTCTTCTTCCAAAGCAATCTGTGAGATCTAATGGCGAAAACCAGTTTCAAGGGTCCTAGAGCAGCTTCAACCGTGGCCCGGCAGCAGGCTGCAGCAGCAGCGGCGGCTGCAACATTAGCGGCGACTCTGACACCAGTAATGGCAACAATGGCGGCGGCGACAGGAAATCCCCAGAATCTTGGCCCTCAAGATCTCTTCCTGGCGTCGACAAAGTACATGGACCAGTCTTATCAACTGGGGCCTTTAACTTGTAAAAGGGAATCGCTTGCGGCCGCAGTAGAAGGCAAAATTAGTTCTGGGGTTATGATTCGCAAACCTGGGAAGGAAATCATACCGTCACCAAGACTCGGAGAAGTGGTTGTTTTCGAAGCCTTCTTCGAAGCTGGCTTGGGGCTTCTGGCGGTCGACTTCTTGGCAGAGGTATTGGATTTATTCCACGTCACTCTCCCCCAACTCTCTCCGAACGCTGTAGCACGTCTGGCCATCTTCGAATGGGCGTTGCGAGCCGAGGGTTGTGAAGGAAGGGCAGAGATCTTTGTAGCACTGCACAGAGCTTCGTGCCAGCCGAAGACCTTCGTAGGCCCCGGAGGCGAGAAGATGGTGGTGGCCTTCGGAAGCATCAACTTTAGGCTCTGGGACGAGTATGCTCTCCGGTTTCCCGCCAAGGCCATCAATGCTAGATGGTACACCGACTAGATCTTGAAGTGGTTTTACGCCGAAGTTGGGGCAAGTAGCCGCCTAGCTGGACCTTTGCAAGATATTAACTTCCGAAAGGAAGCCCTTGTGCACTCGGATCTGGACCAACTCGAAGCTCTTCTCAGTCTGCTACAAAAAATCAGTCGCCGCCTGAGTATGCGGGACTTAGCCGAAGAATTCCTTGGGCTTCAAATTCCTCCCCGGATGGCCAGCTGGCCGATCACTTTCGAGGAAGATTCGGAGGACGGTCTTCGGAAAATTTCTTCAACTTCGAGCCCTGCAGGTAACTTCGAAAACAACATATATCATGTATATTTATTTGAAGAGTTAACGAACTTAACTCATTTTTCAGCATCTTCAGCCCCTATAACTTCGGAGCAGATTGTACGGGCTTCGGAGAAGATTTTGGGCGTCCCAACTCTGACCGAGAAAGAATGGAGAATCAAATTGGTTGGTACTTGGGAGCGATCCAACCGAGTATGGGGGCTACTCGAAGTTGTTCCGCCCCCTCTGGTGGATTGGGTGCCTTCGGAGAAAGGGCCCAAAAAGAGAAAAGCCGAAGCTGGAGCTTCGAGTTCTGCCAAGACTCCGCTCAAGAAGGTGGCCCGAAAGCCAAGAGTTTCCTGCACCTTCGAGCCTGAGAGCTTCAATCTCCGATTCTTTGGAGGATGAAGGCAGGATGCTTGTGGGCCTGATTGACGAGGATGCAGCCCAAAAAGATGTACATATTGATGATGCTGCGAGCGTGCCGGAGTCTCAAGTCAACCTTAACAAGTGAGGACTCCGGCTGCTCAAGAAGATTTACCTCAAGACGGAGCCCCTGTGGACGAAAGCGGAGTCGAAGTTACTGCAGCTTCGATTCCGGGCGAAGTAACAACGGCTGCTCAAGAAAATGCTCCAACAATCGACGATTTGACCGTTGACTCCGACGAAGACTTTGGAGTAGCCTTTGACCCGCCAAGCAGTCCAATGCTTACCCGTCGCCAAAATGTCGAAGGTAAACTTCGCATAATTCTTTTGTTCTTTTTCCCTGCAAAATTATACAATGTATAATACCTTTGTTTTTACAGGATCCACTTCCGTGGAAGAGGTCCATCCCAAAGATACAATTCCTGGACCTTCGACAACTTCGGAGCCAATTCCAAGAGCCACTCAAATGGGGCCTGGAAAAGGCAAAGGGAAGATGGACCCCCTCCCTGCTCCGAGCTCAGGATCAACTCCGTTTGAGTCAACAGACGAGAGCCAATCTACTGAGGGGGCCAGTCTACCGGGGCTCCAAAAACCACAGCTCAACACTACGGGCCTTCGCCAAGTGAAGATGACCAGCAAGCCTTGAGCATGCTCCCTCTTCTAGCTCCTTTCTTGGAGCAAAGAACTGGGCTTCGGACTTTGCTCGGGCCTTTGGATCGAGCTAGTTGCGAAGTTGGGGAGACAGACTTGGTGGCTATCTTGAGCGAGGCGGAGAGTTCGGAGCTTAACACTGCCATGGAACGTGCAGCATACCAGGTACAAAGTATCTGCAAAACAACATCAAATTTATATACAAATAATTTCTTACCTTGGTTTTTTCTTTTCGCAACAAACAGTCTTGGCCCGAGCTGCGAACATCTCAAATGAACGTGGAAGCGTTCGCCTTCGAGAGGAAAATGCAACTCTTCAACGAAATCTTACTATCTCCGAAGGTCGAGTGGCCCATTTGGACAACATGGTTTCAACGGAGCGCAGGGCCAGACAAGGCTTGGAAGCTGTGAACAAAGAGCTCGAAGCAGAAAAAATTGTGCTTCGAGCGGAAATCGAAAAGATGTGGGTGGAGCACGCTACTGCGGGGGCTGAGCTTGTTAGGCTCCAAGAAGAAGCTAGCCAGCTACTGAATCAGAAGAATTCTTTAGCTACGGAGGCAGCTAGGCTCTCTGGAGTAATAAGAGAATTGACTTCGATGAAGGATGCCTTCATTGAAGATAAGCTGAAGTCGGAGAAGGTAGCTGCGGAGGTCATGGACCAATTGCTAGGCGTTTTGTAGTACTTCGGTACTACTGGGACGCTTCCTTCGGATGACAACATCTCCCTGCTGCGACGGTTGAAGAGAATCCAAGGAGCAGCGAAGCAAATGAAGACAGCAGGCATTCGGTACGGAGAAATCTCCGGACAAGTGGCTGCTATCGGCATACTTCGTTACTATGAAGATCTGGTCCAATCGATAACTCCGAGCACAGGAGGGGCTCCCATTACCTTCGATGACGACCAGCTTCTTACTCCTTCCGAAGGTGTGGCCGCTGCTTGGCAAGCCTTTCAAACTTCATGGAGAGCCGAAGGTCGCTCTGCGATCAAGGCCTGGATTGACGAAGGGAAACACCAGAAGCAAGCTCGGTCCCAAGCTTCGAGCAGTCAGCCCCCGCCAAACCCGCAGGTTTAGAATTATCTTAGGATCTTCAACTATGTAAAGCACTACGCTTTGTACATTTATGAATGAAGATTTGCTTATCATGTTTTTAGGCTTTGCCTCATATGGAAGATGTCGAAGTGTTAGATGTTAACGACGAACTTCGCTTATTATGGGCTACCTTCGATATCTTAAAACTTCACAAGCGCCCTCGATTTTTAGGTTCCTCGAGATAGCTTCGGAGCGATTACATCCGAAGTAAGCAAAGATATATTATCTTGTATTAAAGAGGAAGAAAAAGAAGCTAACTTGGAAACTTCATCTTCCGAAGACATTGTATGGTCCGAAGACGAAGATGAAACTCAAGATAAAAAGCCTGAAGAAATTGGAAGCTAGGAAAGGAGCCCCGAGCGACTTCGAACTTGGGCCGAGCTTCAACAAGAACAAAAAGACTTTAGAGCTTCGAAGGGAGGCAGGAGAGTTAAACGCAAAGTTGTTAGAACTCCCGGCTCTGGAACTAGTCGTTCTAACCCTAGCTCTAGAGATCGAAGGGGTCTTCGATTCCTTCTTGGTATAGATACCAACTTTTCATGATGTAATCATATTTGTTTGAATAATAAATATCGATTTAAAATTGTCTCCCTATTTACTAGCCCCTCTTTGGGCGTAAGCAACTTCGAACTGTATTCAAAGATGGTTAGGCGCAAAGAAAAAAACTTAGGAGTACAATTTTGGGGGTTCGGAGTCCCTTAGCAATTTAAAGATCGATTAAAATCTTATAAAATGTCTTCGACTATTTGTAGTCTGAAGACTGGTAACTTAGTACCTTATGTTTTTGAAAGAAATCTCTTGGGATAACTTTCCGGACACTTTAGTGTCCTAGATGATTTGTCACTTTGGACTTTCTTAACAGACATTCGAAGCTCATGGCTCAAACTCTGTTTTGTATTGGCCTCCTTCGGCTCTTTTTGCGAATTCTGTCAAACCAGTGGTTTGGAGTTTGCAGTGGTCTCTTTGGACTCTTTTTACGGATGCCTACAAGCCGGTGGCTTGGGCTCCGCATCATTTGGTCTCCTTGGACTCTTTTTAAGGATGTCTACCAGCCGGTGGCTTGGACTCCGCATCTTGTGGTCTCGGGCTTTTTACGGATGCCTACAAGCCGGTGGCTTGGACTCCGGATTATGTCAGCCCACCACGTCGGAAACTTCGGACCACTGGTCCGAAGTACGAAAATATGATTCAAATTAATGACACTTCCCTCTCGGTCAACTCCGCTATTCCAGTGCGTCCACTCGGAAGTGGGAAGTTTATGAGGGGTAGGCATTATCTGAGCCATATGCTTTATTAATTCGGAAAGTGCTTACAAATGATTACAAGGAGCCTTTATGCGAAGTATCGCTTTAGGTGCTCCGCATGCCATGTATGCGCTAACTCTTCACCTTCCAAATTAGCTAATTTAAAAGAACCAGGACGCCCTGAGCGAACAATTAAGTATGGACCTTCCCATTTATTTCCTAATTTTCCTGGTGCTATGATACTTCGCAAAACGAGATGACCCGGTCTAAGTTCATTAATCTTGACCTTCGGGTCGAACCAAGCCTTCGTCTGCTGCTGATACTTTGACAAATTTGCCACAGCTCGAAGTCTTGTCTCCTCTGTTAAATCCAGCGAAGCTTGTCTTTCTCCTTCTATTTCCGGTTCGGTGCTGCGAAGTGATCCTCCTTTGAGCTCTGTTGGTGTCATAGCTTCATCTCCGAATAATAGTCTGAATGGAGTGAAACCCGTGGACCTCGTTTGAGTGGTCCGAATGGACCACAAAATCTTCGGAAGTTCCTCGGTCTAGAGTCCTTTTGCCAATCCTACTATCCTTCGATTTAGCCCTGACAAAATATTACCATTGGCTCTTTCTACAGCTCCGTTAGACTGAGGGTGTCGCACTGCAGCAAAGCATAGCTGGATGCCTAGATCTTCGCAAAATTTCTTGAAAGGTTCTGCGTCGAATTGTGTTCCATTGTCAACTGTGAGTTGTCTAGGCACTCCGAACCGACAAATGATATTCTTCCATGAAAAATTTCTGTACATTGTTCGAAGTGATAGCTGTTAGGGGCTCTGCTTCGACCCACTTTGAAAAGTATTCAATTGCTACCACTGTGAACTTCAAATTTCCTTTTACTGTTGGGAAGGGACCAATAAGATCCATGCCCCATCTGGCCATGGGCCATACTGGAGCTATGACTTGAAGGGTTGTTGGTGGGCGATGACTCCTTCGTCCCATCCATTGACATCCTTCGCAAGTGCGGACCTAAGGTTTCCGCATCAGCTGTTATTGTAGGCCAATAAAGCCCCTGGCGAAGTGTTTTTCCTGCCAAAGCTCGAGGGGCCAGATGGCTACCGCAAAGTCCTTCATGGATTTCTAGAAGAATTTCTTGACCTTCAGCTTGAGATATACATCAGAGCAGAGGGGAACATACTCCGGCCTTGTATAAAATACCGTTGATTATTTGATAATTCCGAGTTCTAAGTTTAACCTCGAAAGTTGTGGCCCTTCGGACATATTTGCTTCTCCTTGCAACACTTCCATGATTGAGCTTCACCAATCTGTACTTGGAATGCAAAGGACTTCCGCAGCTGGAATTTGTGGCACCGAAGGTGTACTGAGTTCTTCATAAAAAGCCTCTTCGGGTATGTCCATGGCTCCGGCTGCAGCTTTTGCTAAGATGTCAGCTTGCATATTTTCTGCTCGAGGTATACTCCGAATGGAAATCCCTTTAAATGCTGCTTCGATCTTCCGGATTTCTTCTAAGTACTTTGCAAGCTGTGGATGTCAGACTTGGAAACTCTTGTCCACGTGTCCTGCTACAATCTGAGAATCTGTTTTAATAACAACTCTTGTAGCCCCTAGAGCACGTGCCTTGCGAAGTCCCAATAGAATTCCCTCATACTCCGCTGTATTATTGGTAGACTTAAAGTTGAGTCTTGCGGAGTACAATGCCTTTTGCCCTGAAGGCGAAATTATCACAGCTCCGACACCTGCTCCAGATGCTTGAAAAGCTCCATCAGAGTAAATAGTCCAAATTTCTTCACTAGGCTTCTCCGGAGCCCATGCTGCAGGGGGGAGTCCACTCTGCCACGAAGTCAGCCAATACTTGCGACTTAATTGCTGTTCTTGCCAGGAAAGATATGCCGAAGGGTGCTAACTCAACAGCCCACTTCCCAATTCTTCCAGTGGAATCCTTACTTCGGAGCATATCTCCTAAAGGATACGAAGTTGGTACAACAACATTATGTGCCAAAAATAATGCCTTAGCTTCCTCGAAGCCATTATCAGAGCATAAACGAATTTCTCAAGCTCGGAATATCTTGTTTTTGCTCCGGACAATGCTTCGGACACAAAGTAAACTGGATTTTGTACCAACTTCCCGTTGAAATCAACCTCTCTGACAAGAACTGCACTGACAGCAGAGCCAGTAGCTGCAAGGTAGAGGAGTAGGGTTTCGTCCGCAACAGGCACCGTGAGTGTAGCAAGGTTACTGAGATAGTTTTTAATATCTTCGAAGCTCTTTTGACACTCCGGTGTCCATGCAAAATCTTCGGACCCTTTCAATGCTTTGAAAATAGGCAAACTTCTCTCCGCAGACCTTGCCAGAAATCTGCTAAGTGCTGCTAGACGACCGGTCAGCTTTTGCACTTGCTTTAAATTCTCTAGAGGAGCCATCTTCTGCAACGCAGTTATTTGAGTGGGGCTAGCTTCGATCCCTCTTCTTGAAACTAGGTACCCTAACAATTTTCCAGCCTGCGCCCCGAAGACACATTTTTCGGGGTTGAGACGGATCCCACATGCCCGAAGGCTATTGAATGTTTCTGCTAAGTCTAGGCTATGTTGGTGCTTTAAGGCACTCTTGATTACAATATCATCCATATAGGCCTCTACATTACGACCTAATTGATGACCTAGAGCCTTAGCAATTAATCTCGAAAATGTAGCCCCGGCATTTCTTAAGCCAAAGGGCATTCTTACATAACAAAAGACTCCTGAAGGAGTTACGAAGCTTGTCTTGATTTCATCTTCGCGCTTCAACCAAATTTGATGATAGCCGGAATACGCGTCGAGGAAGCTTAATAACTCCGAACCAGCAGTGGAGTCGACCAACTGATCAATTCGGGGCATGGGGTAGGGGTCGCGGGGGCATGCTTTATTCAGAGATGTAAAATCAATACACATGCGCCACTTCCCTGAAGATTTCTTCTTAACGAAGACTGGGTTGGCTAACCACTCCGTATGAGCCACTTCACTGATAATCCCAGCCTTCAGCAACTTTTCAACTTCGTCTTTAGCAAGGATAGCTCTCTCCGCAGACATCTTCCGGAGTCCTTGCCTAACAGGCCGAGCCTTCGGGTTCACAAGTAGACTGTGTTCAATAATGTCCCGACTGACTCCGGTGATGTCTTCATCAGACCAAGCAAAGACATCCAAATTTTCCTCAACTACTTTTTCTAAGGAGGCAGCAACTTCTGGAGGCAAGTCTTTACCAAATTGAAATGAATATTCCTTGCCATCTTTGACAATAACCTTCGTTGCAATCTCTCCTTCAGGACTTGGTCTTGGGAAGGATCTTTTCGAGGATTCGCTAGGAGCAGAAAAATTCTCTGGATCATCTTGCACACTGTTCACCTATCTCGGGTCAAGAGGAGGGCCATGACCATACTCTGCTCTTCGTGCGATGGCCTGATCTCCTGAAAACAGTGAGCACTCCTGCTTGTGTGGGCATCTTCATACATAAGTAATTATGATGCGCCACAGCTCCGAATTGATTTAACATGCCTCTTCCGAAGATGACATTATATGCATATGGAGCATCTACAACATCAAAGATCACTTCCTCTGTCCTGGCCATTGGCCCTTCTCCGAAAGTAACTTCCAGGCCAATTTGGCCAAGGGCATCAAGAGGGGGTCCTGCAAATCCTTGCAAAGGACGGGCTGCTGGGAGAAGATGCTTTCTGGAGATGCAGAGTTGATCAAAAGCTTGGACAAAAATAATATCCGCCGAACTCCCTCCGTCAACTAGCACTCTCCGAACCTCAGTTCCTGCTATGTCAGCAGTAATGACAAGTGGGTCTGCATGTGGGAATTTAACACCAACTGCATCATCTACGGAGAAAGATATTGGCACATGGGACCATTCGGGCATAGCAGCTGCAGATGAAGAGGTTCCAATATGGCCCACCTCTCTGACATATTCTCTTCTTTGCCTCTTTGACATACTTCCGAGAGTACCTCCTCTGGAGATGGGGAGGACTACTCTTTTTCCTCGATCTTGCCCCTCTTCTTGCTGTGGAGGTGGTATAATATTGCCCACCGAAGGGCGTCTTGCCGAATCGAAGTTCTCTATTCGCGCCACAGCCTGGACAGGCTCCGGTCGCACTTCAGCTGGAACTCGGTCAGTAGTGCCTCGACCCGAAGTTCTTTCCAAATATTCTCCTCTCAGGGTAAGTATAGCCTTGCACGCATCAGTTGCGTGACTTCGGTTTTCACCATGAATACAGTAGAAAAAGGTCTGGCCATTGCCAGCTGGTTTCCCTGGTGGCCTCTAGCCGCTGGTCTTGCTTCCTGAGGGTTGCAGAGCTCTTTGGGCAAACTTCGGCGGGGGTGCAATTTTCAGAACTTCTGAACGAGGATGCTTTTGCCCCCTACGCCTGTCATGCTGAACTTCGAAGCTAGGCCCTTGCGGCTGTGCTGAAGTTTTTACTTCCAATTTTACTTCTTGCAGTATCGAAGGGGTTGCAGCAGTTCTTCGAAGCCATCCTTCTTCTGACCTTGCATACTCTTCGAAATATGACATCAACTGGGAAACAGAAGATATGCTTTTCCGGTGAAGTTTATCAAGGAGTCTTGGATGAATAACTCCCTCTCGAGCTGCGTCAACTACTGAAGACGTAGTTAACCCTCGAATCTACGACTTCGTATGAGCGAAGCGCTTAAATATTGTCTCAATGTCTCTCCAGGGAGCTGCTTCACCTGGAAAAGACTTCCTGTTGACATTGGGGGCACGAAGGTGCCTTGGAAATTGCTTACGAACTTCTTCTTCAGCTGTCCCCATGAATTAATTGATCATGGTTTCAGAGACCAGAACCACCGTAATGCCACTCCTTGAAGAGCTAGGGGAAAGCATTTTGCCATAGTGTCCCGCACTCCCCCACTGGCTTCAATTGCTAGAGCATAAGAATGGACAAATTCTCCAGGATCTTCATCTCCGGCATATTTGCAAAGCTTCGAAGTTTTGAACTTAGGGTCGAAGCGTACTTTCTGCAACTCAGGATGCAGCGGAGACTCGGTATCGAAGGAAGCATTCTCTAGGGCTTCGGGATAAATAACCTCGTCGTCTTCGGGCACTTCGGGAATGGTTGGGGTGGCTTGAGAGCGAAGCCTATTCACGGCTTCTTGCCGCCACCTTGCAACTTCGGCTTGGAGAATAGCCATTTGAGCGGCCATATCCCCAAGACAGTCTTCGTCTCCTCCGGAAGGATCTTCCGGGTCTTGAGAACTGTAGGGATCAGTTCGAAGTGGAACTTGAGGTGGAAGAGGGACTCCAGCTGGCTGAAGTATAGACGGAGTTGGCGGAGGAACTCCGTATGCTCGAGGAAGGGGAATCCCTTCCAGAGTTTGAGGTGGAGGAAACGTCGAAGGTCCTCCGACCTCAACTGTATCTGAAGATCTTACTCTGGAGGTCCGAGGGGACCTCCGAACAGGATTACCGATTGCACTCCGCTTAGGAGGCATGGTGTGAGAAGTTGGTAGAGAACGAAGTTTTTTGAACTAGGTTCCCCACGGACAGCGCCAACTGTTGGCGTAAAAGATTACGCTAACAGGTTTCTGAGGATTAGAAACTAACAAACGAAATGTTTGCGAAGGAAACTATTCCAAGCCTCCGAAAGGATAATAACTTAGAATAGTTCGAAAGTGTACATTGAATAACTTGTATTCGGTCCCTATTACAGGGTAAAACGGGGGGTATTTATAGGCTCAAACATTAAGGAAAAGACCCTTTTACCCCTCTATTACAACCGACATAGTGGAAACTATTCGGTACCCTCAATAGGGATAAAATGGTAAAAGACTAATCTAATGAGAAAGAAGATAAATCTTCCATCTTAGCTGGCAAGGAAGCTCTCGGAAGAGTTCAAGTTCGAAGATATACTCCGAAGTCAAGTCCGTCATCATACTTCGAACTTGACTCCATGCATCCCCTGAGTCATATGCTAGAAATCTTGGACTTAATCGCCAACCTTTCTCTTGTTACTGCAATAACCCTGAAGATGGAATATTTTCCCCCAACACTCAGTGTTAGGGTGAGTAAAGAACTGTTTAGGAATCCAGCATTGTAAAACTCGAGAATAAAGTAAAGCAGTAGACTGATCATGCACAGGATATGAGTCATGATAAAAATTATGTGGTCTACCTCCAAAGCACGAGTCTGGAAAACAATGAGGTCTCCTAAATTGTCGAGAATCAAAGCCTCTTATACGCGGTCTAGCACCATATGAAACATGGTGTACACCACGACGGGCAAAATCTCTCATGGGACCATGGGGAGCCTCAAAATCAGGGCAAAAGTGAAAAGCATACTCATGCATACCAAAAGAAGGGTAATGCATGTCTTGAAAGCTCATCGCAAAAGAACATCGTTCATCCTTGATACGACGAAAGAAAAACCGAACCAAATGACCCACCCGATGACAATAGGAGTAGTGATACACTCTCTTGGGTGTGTGAGTATAGGTCTCCGGCGCAAATCCCAGTCTTCTTGGGTTTTTGCTAAGGAGTTTGTGTTTATAGAAAAAAATGGCATTAATGGTCAAACTAGGCAAATACTGAAAAATAGTATTTTTGACCAAAAATATGTCAATCTGGCAAAGGCCGGTCTGACCGGCTATGGTAGGCCGGTCGAACCGGCCAGGTCCGGTCAGACCGGACCCATGGGCTCAGTCAGACCGGCTAGGGTCTGGATTTCAGATCCGAGTAGGATTCGAGGTATTTTCGCCCAAAACTTATCTCAACAGAGTTTTTGACGCATCGAACTCTATCTCTAGTCAGGGATAACTACCCCACCCCCCTATAAATACTAGGGGCAAGGCCGATTCAAGGCACTCTCTCAAACATACCAATCCAAAGCCTTAGCTTTGAATCGTATTTACTTTCTTTACTTTTCCACATCTTCGGTCTTTGGGGCACCGCCCGAAGCCCCTTCGCAGCTCTTCGGTATGACCGAGGTGGTACCTCCGGTCTGACCGGGATTAAGGCCGAAGGTGTTCCAAGGACCCTTCGGACCAGACTCCGCTATATCTCCGAATCGGCCTCCGAATTGGCCGATTCCAGGTATTTTGGTCATTTTTATTGTTCACATTGCTACTAATACTTTTGGCCAATTGGATTAAAACATTAATTATTTATCTGATTGCCTGGCGACTCCAAATCCCTTGTCACTATCTAAGGTAGTCGGAACACGGCATCGGTATTGTTGCGATACTTTTGGACATCGAACCGGCCCAAGTGCGGGGGCGCATTTCTGCGTCAACACACTTTCTGGCGACTCCGCTGGGGACAACGCCAACCATGACTACTACCTCTACATTGGCGGCGGGTACATCTACTATGTCTACTTCCACTACATCACCGATGAACATTGTGGGGAGCGCGGACATCGACGACTGCAACATTATAACACCCACTATGGCAGACATATCTAAGGAAGACCGAGCAAAGATCGAAGCGAAAAAGAGAGAACTCGAAGAACTGATGCTCATAGATTGCATAAAAACGCGCTCGGGCTTTGTCATGCGCGACAACCTCAACTTGGCCCAGGTACGCCCGTCATCACCCCCTTTATCCGCCTCACAAGTAGACCATAGGATAGTTGCGTCTGTTGATCAAGCGGTTAGCGCCTCGCTAGCCAATAAACTAGAACCCGCAGTTGTCTCCCAAGTGGCGGCAGTGTTTAGAAGATTCGGTTTTACTGAGGCCGATTCACCAGCACCAATTACTAGTATTCTGCCAGCACAACATATCTATAGCAGAACCGACGGTAATACCGGAAAAACCATCACGCTTCCAGCTACTTCCTCCACAGCCGAAACACATAACTACTCCTATGGACAGGCAAACCCAGCTTACCAGGTATCACCACCGCCTGCGCCCACACCTACTCTGCCGTCGCCGCTTGCACTACATACTCCCACACCACAGCATAGGCCAGAGCATGTCGATATACCACCACGCGTCCCGCCACCACATGAAAGGCGCTCACAAGCATTAGATCACGACGATATCGAGGAGCGTATTCGCGCACTATTTAGGGAATGCACTGGCTTTGCACCTCGGGATAGAGCTAAGGTTTATCGAAAACCATATCCTGACCACTTTGACACTATTCCGTACCCTCACAGTTATAGAGTCCCAGATTTCACGAAATTTGATGGTGAGGGTAGTAAATCCACATTAGAACACATTAGCCAGTTTTTAGCACAATGTGGCAAAGCTAGCGGATCAGATGCATTGAAACTCAGGCTATTTTCCCTGTCATTATCTGACACTACATTTACTTGGTTTTCGGCACTTCCGCCGAACTCCGTGCAGACATGGGCTCAACTAGAGCAAAAGTTTCATGATTATTTCTACACAAGCGAGACCGAGCTTAGGCTATCACACCTTACGGCGATTAAGCAAAAAACCGGCGAAAGTGTTTCTGAGTATGTTAAATGCTTTAGAGATACCAGGAATAAATGTTTTAGCCTAAACATATCGGAAAGGGACCTAGCGGATCTAGTATGCAATGGCCTACGAGCAGAAATTAAGGAGAGTATGGACAATCAAAACCTCTTGTACGTTAGCCAAGTATTGCAACAGGCTCTGGTCCAGGAAGGCCGGGCCAAAGATAGAAAATTCGTCAGAACTTTTAACAAACCAAGGGCTAAGACCCACACTATGGAGCACTCCGACGAGGAAGGATCCGAAGAGGAAGAAGACCCGACCCATACGTACACGGCCGAATGGACTTGGAGCACGAAGTCCAAGCCCATCACCTACTTTGAATTGCGGCCATCTCCCTCTAAGAGTCGGCCTAGTGAAGTTAGATATTCGTTCCACGTAACTAAATGTGATAAGATATTTGATTTCCTATTGAAAAATCAATTCCTATGGTTGCTGAAAGGGCAAGTCATGCCATCCGCCGACGAGTTAAAAAAGCGTCCCTACTGCAAGTGTCATGATTCGCATTCCCACTACACTAACGATTGCAATGTTTTTCGTCGACAGGTACAATCGGCCATAGAGGAAGACCCTTTCCCCATGAACAACGTTGATCTAGAGGGGAAGAAGGTGTTGATTCGGCCAGAGCAGGCCAAGTCAGCTAAGGGAAAGGCAATCGTCATAGGAGACACTAGCACATGCACACTTGTACCAAAGAATCCGGAGGTAGGAGTGTGGAAAGAAAATATTAAGTCATCATCTTCGGCCAAACATCATAGAAGGCCGAAGGTGACGTACAAAATGCTCTTGGACAAGCACCAACGAAGGTCCGAGAGAAAAGGTGTTCACCCACGGGCTTCGGGATGGTCGAAGCCCCTAGGAGGACGAGCCTCATGAGTGATGAGTTCGGACCTCAAGGTCTGAACACTCCTTCAGAGTAGATGCAGCAGCCGGTAGGGTTCGAACCTCAGTGGCCGAACCCCCCTCCGGGTTGGTCCCAACCTCCGACAGGGTTCAGACCCCATTGGTTGAAACCTCCCCTGGCTTGGCCCCTATTTCCGGGAGGCCTCGAGCCTCAGTGGCTGAGCCCACCTCCTCCGGAGGGTTTCTAGCCACCGGGTGGATCCGAGCCTCGGTGGCCGAACCCACCTCCTTCGAGCGGTTTGTGGCCTCCGGAGGAACTCGGCATCCAGTGGCTAGACCCGCCTTCGCCATGGGCTAATTTACCTCCGCTTGGCAGGACCCCTCCCTAGTCTAGTCCAAGGTACCATCGACGTGGCCGGACTCCTAACTAGCCAACGGGTTCAGCACTTAGTGGGCGAGGCCGCTAGAGCCTCCGATGCTGCCGCCCTACTGCTGGACGATGGCTCTGGCTTGGCCACCACCACCGGAGAACTTCATGCAATATTCGGCTACGAACACTTACACGCTGGCACAGGGTAACAACATTGTTCATCGCCGGTCTGTAGTGCCCCAAAACCAAGCTCCGCGAGATGTCCCGGAAGGGGTGAATGTGGAGATGCCTCGGAGGCTATAATACTCAGGGTTGGATCCCAGGACGTCCCAGTCCCGAAGGATACCCTGACGGGATTGCGCGAAGACGGTCTGACCAGCCTACTATGTCCGGTCCGACCGGTCTTACGACGGTTTTTGGCATAGACTGGTCTGACCAGCCCGCCATGGCCGGTCCGACCAATCAGGAGTAGGAGATCTTTCATGACAAACGCAAGGTGCTTGAGGCCGATACAAGCGAGTCCCCCTCAGCTAAAAATGTCAGAAGCAAGACCGTGGCACCCAGCACCCGTCCTCAGCCGTCATGGGCACCCTCAGAGATGTCCAAGTCACAAAAGAGGAGGTTGCAACGCTTGCGCGCACAGGAGATACGAGAAGAGAAGGCTGAGGAGGCACGGGATGCACTTTTTGAGGAAATCTGTCCTCGGCCCACCGTGAAGAAAGTCTGGAGACCCCGACCGGTCATAGTCGATGACTCGGCCCCCATTGTTAGCTCCGATGAAGACGATTTACTCGACGATGACTACACTCCCGTCTCCAAGGGGCCTTCTCCTCAGGCAATGGACGTCGGCGTCGTCATGTTGCCTTTCGAGTTCGCTCCATTGCAGGAGGAGGCCAGGGTCGCTCAGCTAGACCTCGGCCTGCGAGACGCCGTGTTCAAGAAGCCCGGAGATACGAACCATCACCTGAGACCCCTCTACATAAGGGGGCACATCGAAGGGAAGCCCATCTCGAGGATGCTTGTCAATGGTGGCGCCACCGTGAACCTAATGTCGTACTCCCTTCTAAGGAAGCTCGGCAAAGATGAAGACGACCTAAAGAAAACCAACGTCACCCTCAAAAGCTTCAACGACGACTCGACGGAAGCCAAGGGGGTATTGTCCCTAGAACTGACAGTGGGAAACAAGACGCTACCTACCGCTTTCTTCGTCGTCGACGTACAGGGTAACTATAATGTATTGCTTGGGCGTGACTAGATCCACGCAAATCAGTGCATACCATCCACCTTACATCAGCACCTCATACAATGGGATGGCGATGAAGTTGAGATAGTGTACGCCGACACATCGGCCCATGTTAGTTTGGCCGATGCGTCTGGCGACGCCACCCATGATGAGATAGAGTGTTTGTTAGGACGGGACCTCTCGGATTATGACTTTGTCAGCGTATCAGAGGGGAGGTTTGTTCCTATTTCCGTGAAGCCAGCCGGTGTGGATCGGTTGTGTCTAAGATAGGATAATGTCTAGCGCTAATCTTGATTGGCTAAAGTCTCGTGTGGAGCAGTATCGATCTTCTCAAGACAGTATCACCGAAGCCATCGAAGATTTTATCCAGGTAGAGAAATTAGGTCAAGGCTTCTCGTCGGCCGACCATTTGGAACAAGTAGACATAGGGGATGGTAGTGTTCCAAGGCCGACGTTTGTAAATGGTCACCTAGTTGGGAAGGACCTTTTAAGGTAGTCGGAATTGCTCCGGGCAATGCATATGTCCTAGAATCTTTACAAGGAGAGCGATTTCGAAGGGCTTTGAATGGTAGATATTTAAAAAAAAGTACTTCCCAAGTGTGTGGCAAAGCGCTTGAAGTGTTAAAAGGCCAATATTGCAGGTATCGCCCAAGGCCCGTCGTGCTTTTAGCTCACTAAGTTTGCTAAAAGGCAGGGGGCATGTGTTTATAGCAAAAATAGCATTAATGGTCAAACTAGGCAAATACTGAAAAATATTATTTTTGACCAAAAATATGTCAATCTGGCAAAGGCCGGTCTGACCGGCTATGCTAGGACCCTTCGGACCAGACTCCGTTATATCTCCGAATCAGCCTCTGAATTGGCCGATTCGAGGTATTTTGGTCATTTTTATTGTTCACATTGCTACTAATACTTTTCTGCCAATTGGATTAAAATATTAATTATTTATCTGATTGTCTGGTGACTCCAAATCCCTTTTCACTATCCAGGGTAGTCGGAACACGGCGTCGGTATCGTTGCGATACTTTTGGACGTCAAACCAGCCCAAGTGCAGGGGCACATTTCTATGTCAATAGTTTCCTTTGGTGGATGAAGGGCTTTCTTTGTAGGTTGAGTAGGATTCTCGGCTTTTTGAGTGGTGTCTAACTGGGCTCTTTCTTTCTCAAGGGTAGTGGGTGGAGTGAACATTGTTTCGGTTAGAGTGTTTGGAGTGGTTCTCTCATATCACAACCTTAGAGCTAACCCTGCCCTGTTAGCACAAATTTTTGTTTTAGCCAAAAGCAAATCCATCCTGCCATTCCCTTTAGTGCATTTTTCAACTACGGAGAGAAGATAATCATTTTCACATTTTAGTTTTTTGACTTGCTCTCTAGCAAAGCTGAGTTGGTCCTTAAGGGTGATGTAGGTGGGACACGCCGGCTGCACATCCATAGAACACTCAACACTCTCCAATCTAGCCTTAAGTTCATCAACATGCCTATCTCTCGAATTAATGCTTTCAACAAGTAAAGGACAATTCATGCATTCGTTGATGACAGTAGGACTAGATTCCACCTCCAAAAGCTGCTTTTCAGTAATTTTAAGTTTTTCAATAGTTTGAGCATGTGTAAAATGCACCTGAGCAAGTTCATTCATGACAACAAGACATGACTCACATTCGGCATCATCATACTTAGATTTCAAAATTGCAAGTTCAGTGGAAATAGTTTCAAGTCTGAATTTTAGTTCTTTTAGTTCTTTAGCAGAAAGTTTAAGTAATCTATCCTAAGAACAGACAACATCATGCAATTCATCATTTTGAACAAGAAGCTGATCACGGGATAGATATACCTCACAAGTGTCGAGCTCATCACTGCTATGGTTGCCATCGACCATGAAGCAAAGGCCTATGAGATCCTTTGTCTTCTTCTCCTTATCCTTCTTGGGAGGTTCCTCCTCTTCTGAGCTTGGCTCCTCGCTTGATGTACCGTCGATGTCGCTGAGGGCAGCCACAAAAGCCCTGGCTACTCTTTTACCCATTTTTCTGTGCTTCCCTTTGAAGTAAGGTTTCTTGTTCCACTTCTGATGCTTGTGCTCATTTTCATTTTTCATTTTTAATTTAGGGAAATTCGATTTTATGTGAGAAAGATCTCCACATTCAAAACATCCCTGCAACCCTCCTCTCCTTTGGTCTCGTCTATCATTGTAGAAGCGAGTGAACTTCTTAACAATGAGAGCTAGCTCCTCATCATCTATAGTGTCCACTTATTATTTTGTGATAGAGACAAGGGAGGACAAGTCAAAACCACCGGAATAAGCACTAACTGCAAGACCACCAGAAAAGTTACCTCCATATGAGGTACCACTGCTAGGACCGAAAAGCAAAGCAATAGAAGGCAACAAAGAGTTTCCAAATTTTGGACGAGATGCCTTGGCAATCTTAGTGGACTTAAGCTTACCGAAGAGTCCGTCGCAAGTCAAAGTGTCAAAGCTCGCTGACTCTTAAATACTAGAGACCCTCACCTCCTATATGCTATGATCAAGAGCATAGAGAAGTTTGATTGCCCCATCATGGTCTGAATAAGCTAAAGTCCCAGTGGAGCGCAAATTGCTCACAATCCCATAAAATCGAGCAAACATGGAATCTACAGATTCATCGGGGCCTTGCACAGACATTTGATATTCTTGATTATATGTGCTTTTCCGCCTAGTATTAATCTGAGTAGGGCCCTCATGGAAAGTTTTCAAAGTGGTCCAAATTTCACGTGCAGTTCGAAGATGCTGGACCCTATCAAACTCTTTTCGACTCAGACTCATGAACATTATATTTTGTGCATTGCTGTTACAATCGTACTATTCCTTTTGAGCCTTAGTGGTGCGAGTTTTAGGGATCACATATTGGGAATCAACAATGTCCCAAATTGCACTTCCTTGGCATAGTAGGTAAGCCTCCATGTGCACCTTCCAATAAGTAAAATCGCAACCATCGAATATCAGAATCTTAGTGTTTCTTTCCATGTCACCAAAAAGGATCACAAACCAGTTAAGGTCAACTAGTGATCTAACTGGCTCTAATACCAAAACCGATAAAATATCGCCTCAAAGATTGAATCCAGACTGAAAACAGGACACAAAACTTGGCAGAAATTAGCAGTTTTCAGAACATTTTAGGCACTTTGTCGGACAAGAAAATATATGCCGTAGTGGTCAAAACCTTTTGCAAATTTCAAAAATGGAACCCTGAAAAGTTGTACAACAAAAGTCATGAAGAACTTGGGTCCAAAAACAACATCAAAACAATTCAAAACTCAGCTCCAAAAGTGAATCTGGAAAGGATGAACAGTACTTGCGCTCGAAGCTTCTAGATGGATTCTGTGCTTGATCCGAATGATGAACACTAAGCACGAAATTAAGAACAACAAAAAGGCTAGAATAAAATAGAAATTGTGGTTGGTAGCTCCCAAAATGTTCAGCTGAAAGAGTCCTCTAAACCCTAGGCCTTTGGGTACTTTATACAGGCAAGCTAGCCCATTAAGAAAATCTCCAAAATGCCATTAGGGTAAAAGTTCTAGGTATTTACCTAATTGCCATAATGAATTTTCATAATTACAAATTCTGAAAAATCCATTAATGCAAACTCCTAATTTATTACATCATTGACCCTATTCTTTTAATATTTTTTAGAATTAAGAACTCCAAAAAATACTAAAAGATTACACTTAATCTAGACGACAAAACAGAAAAAATAAACTCCTAATTACTGGAATTAAAAACATTTTCTGATGCGATGGTTTTCAGCAAAAACCGATAAAGCCTCCTCGATCACCGACATGTGACGCCAATCCGCGAACTCGACCGCCAGCAAGTCTCTCCTGCTATCGATCCCCTCGAGCCGCATGATCACTTGCACTGGCCTTCCTTTCGCTGACTTGACCATCACGCTGTCTCGACCATCCGTCCGTCCATGTCTTGCTCTATCTCCTCGTGCACTCCTGAGATCATCTCCAACTTTACCCGACATCCTTGATCTGCTGGCATCGAGCTCCCCGCTCGACCCTTGATCACCCGTCGTTGACAGTTGGTTAGCATCTCCACCGTGTACACATGAGACAAGCCAAAACAAGAGACGCAGCACACACCGATCCCCTTAGCATAATCCATATCCACACATCGATCCCATCGATGCAATCAAGCCACAACTCACTCACTCATCACTCCAAATCACTCAACCTTGTCAATCACTTATCATACAGACAAAAACCACAGTGAGACCTCACTTGGTTTCACAATCATTCTACTTTTCCTGTGCGTAGATAGTCTACTATTACTTTGCCTACTCCTCATTTCTCTCAGTGCTGGATACCTCGTCATTTTCTCACTTACCCCAGCACTAAGCGATCAAGACTTCTTATGTTGTGTAGGCACCACACAGAGGCTTGGAGAGCACGTGGATCACAGATTCCGGTTATTCACGCCATATGACCTGAAACTCATCAAGGTTCTCAAGCCTCACTACTACCAAGCAAAAGAACCAAATCACCTTCGACAATAACCGAAGAAGCAGAGTGAAAGGTAAAGGTGTTGTAAGAATCAACTCAAATTTCACTCTCAAAGATGTTGCTTTGGTTGAAAATTTGAGATACAATCTGCTCTCTGTGTCTCAGTTGCTTGATGAGGGCTTCGAAGTGCATTTTCAACGCGATACTTAACAAGTGCTCAATTCAGATCGCGTTTTGGTTTGCAAGATTTTTAGAGTTGGGAGAGTTTTTGGAGCTGATTTCTCTGAGTCATCTAGTTCTTCTAACTGTTTAGTTGCACATTCTACTTCTGAGCTATGGAAATGGCATAGGAGATTAGGGCATATGAGTTTTGAGTTGCTAGCTTGATTGAGTGCCCTAGGTCTAATCCGAGGATTGCCCAAGCTCAAATTTGAGAAGAATTTGGTTTGCGCTACTTGTCGACATGGAAAAATGATTGTTGCATCGCATTAACCTATCTCCATGGTGATGACAGAACAACCCGGAGAACTTCTTCATATGGACATTGTAGGTCCTTCTCGGGTTAGTTCTTTAGGTGGCAAGTGGTACGTCCTTATCACCGTTGATGATTTCTCTCACTACTCTTAGGTCTTCTTTTTAGCTAGCATGGATGAAGTGCTTACACACTTTCGGAGCTTAGCTTTGAGACTTTTTACTAAACTTCCAGGTGCATTGAAATTCATTCGAAATGATAATGGCATCGAGTTCAAAAAAAGTCTTTTGTTGACTTTTGCTTGGAGCATGACATAGAACATCAATTCTCTGCTCCTCAGGTTCCTCAACAAAATGGTGTTGTTGAGAGGAAGAACCGCACCTTGGTTGAGATGGCTAGGATGATGCTCGATGAGAACAGGGCTCCTAGAAAGTTTTGGGCTGAAGCCATGAACACCGCTTGTTACATCTCAAACCGAATTTTCTTGCGCTCAATTTTTAACTTGACTTCGTATGAGCTGCGTTTTGGGAGACAGACCAAAGTTACTCATCTTCGAGTATTTAGTTGTCGATGTTTTATCCTAAAACGTGGAAATTTCGATAAGTTTGAGTTACACTACCTATGGTCATTCTTATCGTGTTTTCAATTTAGAAACAAACACTGTCATCGAGTCATGTGATGTGACTTTTGATGAATCAATCCCCTATGTTAGCTACTCTTTTCAACAGGCAAGTGAACATGATATGGAACAAAGTATCTTTGAAGATAAAGATCATGAAGACTTCGAGGATTATCCTCTACTACCCTCGACATTGACCCCCGAAGTCGACCCCGCTTCTATCACTTCGGCAAGAAGCCCTGAAGCTACTACCTCAACATCGGTCATCTTCGACCACTCCCCGGCACAAGTTGAGGAGGAGACTGCATCCCGTCACGAGGCTCCACACCACATCCAAAGGATGCACCCTCCCGAGTAGATCATTGGTGAGCTTGATCAAAGGGTAACACGTTCTCACACTCATTTCAATGATGCTGCATTTGTTGCTTCTTTTGAGCCCTTAGATGTGAGTCATGTTTTATCTGATTCTAGTTGGATCAATGTCATGCATGAAGAACTTGAAAATTTTGAGAGAAACCAAGTCTAGACTCTTGTAGATGCACCACCTAATGTTCATTTTATTGGAACTAAATGGATTTTCAAAAACAAGCAAGGGAGATAGACTTGTGGCTCAGGGTTTTTCTCAATTAGAAGGTATTGATTTTATTGAAACTTTTGCACTTGTTGCATGTCTTAAGGCCATTAGAATTTTACTTGCATTTGCGGCATCCCATGAATTCAAACTTTACCAAATGGATGTCAAAAGTGTTTTTTCTTAATGGGTTCATAGGTGAAGATGTTTATGTAAAACAACTCCCCTGATTTTGAAAACCCCAAATACCCCCATAGAGTCCTTAAACTTCATAAGGCTCTTTATGAACTCAAGCAGGCCTCTCAGGCTTGGTATGATAGACTTAAGTCTTTTCTACTTGAGCGAGGATATTTGATGGGATATGTTGATAAAACACTTTTCACTCACAAGCATGGCAAAGATTTCCTCCTAATTCAGATTTATGTTGACGATATCATCTTTGGTGGCTCTTCTCATGCTTTGGTTGCCGAGTTTGCAGAAACCATGAGCAGGAAGTTTAAGATGTCCATGATGGGTGAACTCACATTTTTCCTTGGTTTGCAAACCAAGCAAAACAAACAAGGTACCTGTGACGCCCCGATTTACCAAATCGGAACATTATTGATTTTCCATAGAAAACCAATAATAATAAGAGGTTCATCATGCGACAACGTACATACGGACAATCATTCGTGGTTCGCAGACCACATTATTACATAAGTGTAAAAATAAAAGAAACAATGAAAATAAACAGCATGACGAACATCTTCTTCAAGATCTTCTTCTTGACTGGGTCGCTATTCCATACCATCCTCCTCATAGTAGGCAGCCTCTGAAGTGTTTGTCCCATGGATATGAGTACAAAAAGTACTCAACAAGCCACCGATAATGCAATAATAATGCGATATAATAACAAAGGAATAATAATGGCTAAAAGTGCAGAAAAAGACATTTTTCAGTTATAGCATTTAGTGTAGTCAAGTTTAATCATGCGGAATATTAAACATGAACAACATAATACCATCTAACTCGAGGAGTACGTTTTCCCTCCTCGCTGCACAGTCCTTACATGCCAAGTCATCATGCACACTCATAAAAATAAACTAACTACGAGTAGTCACGCAACCCGCCCTTGACCGTGGGCTCAGCTTTTCGAAAAGATTTTAAACTATGATCAGAGGTGTACCATTGTACCCACAAGGCATGCACTCATCCCAAACACCAAAGTGTAACGAGATGACCCATACCACGGGAACTCATGCCAAAACCTTAGCATGAAATGCTCAAATCCGATAATCACCTGCTCTAGGTTTCGCCGGCACGCCTGGCCACATCTGGGCTAACGTCGCACCCCCTTTTGTGCCACATCGGTACAAGCCACCCGCAGGTGCTGCTTGACCCATCTCGAAGTGGTGCCTCGAGTTGGAACACTCCATACCTTAGTTAGGACTTACCCACTAGACTTGTGGTTAGTACGGAAATGTATTGCAATGGATCCCGCAGACCGGTCCTTATAGTGCCCCGGATGCTACCGACCAATGCCCTAGCTTCCACCCGGAACCCACCATGCATACACACTTCACCCAAAACTCTATCACCAACTGAATTCCATAGATAAGATTAACGGGGATTATATAGTAGAATCCAAATTGCTACGACTCGTTTTTAACTTATAGCAATTGTGTCAATACATTGGACACTATCTAATAGTACTAATAATATGGTGACAAGGAGTTTAGGATAGATAGAATGGCTTGGGTTTGCACTTCAAGGTTGGGGATCTAAATAAATATAATGTAAGGCTTTCATTTGACTAATGCATGTATAACCTATGTGTTTTAGCGATAGTTTAAGAAAACTAGGTTCAATATGCTCGAAAGATTGGTTTGGTGACTTGCCTTGCTCAGCGAAGGGTGAGGGAGGAACTTCCTAGTATTCTGGCTCCTCGACGGCGTCGTAATCTTCTCGTTGCATATAATAAACATTCTAAAATCACATAACAACATGAAGGTTTTGATTGGGCTAAAATACATGAAGTGAAGTCATGAACTACTCTGAAATTATTATTTAAATTTTTAGGGAAATTTTATGGAGTTAGGGATTTTCTAAAAGAATTAAGAATTTATCCTAAAGGGTCTCTAAATACTTTATTAAATAAAAATAAAATACACAAAGTAAACCTACTGTTTTATTGCATAAACATGTGGAGAATAAAATTATAAGTTTTTTGGAATTGAAATGGTTAAATTTGGCGTTAAAATGAGCAAGATATGAATTTTAGAAGTTTAAAACCATTTCTGGAATTTAATTTAAATCAAAAATAGTTGTTGGTCCACGGTGAACTGATTCCACCGTGAACCCGCGCACTGTGCGTGTGCACCGGATCGTAGATCGCCGTTGGATTGCGATTGGGCGGCCATGAGCGAGGCGGGGGCGTTAAGTGGACACGGACGACCACGATTAAAAGGTTGAAACGGTACGCGATGGATGGCCTAGATTCGATGCGGGTTTTAAATATGAGTTGATGGTCCATATTAGAACGTAACACTTCGCCGAGATCGGACGGATCTGATTAAACCGAGCGAACGATTTAATCACCACCGTGCCGCGATTGAATCCGACACAGCACGGCTACTCTACCCGTGCCGGTCATCTTCTCCGGCGACGGCGAGGGCCTAGCGACCACGGCGAGCGATGGCGACCGGAGCTAAGTGCTAAAATAGAACCAGGGTAATGCGGCGGTCAGGATGGTACCGTTGGTGAGGCGAGAGGTCATCGGAGCATAGTCGGCGATGAGCGGAGGTGGCGAAGATGTTCGGGTCCTTATCGGTGTCGGTGTTCTGGCGGGTTTCGTCATCGATAGAGTGGTGGCCGAGTTAGGGGAGGCATCGGTGGTCACAACGGTGTGCTCGTTGAGGATGGGAGAGGACTCCGGCGACGGGGAGCAGTGGCTGAAGTGAGGGCGGTGGTGTGGCGTTAAAGCTCGGAGCACGGGCGTTTGGTTCGGTTCGTGTGCGAAATGACGTGAGGGTTGCACGCGGTGGAGGCTGAGGGTTTAAATAGGGGTGCCGGCGGGGTTGGAGGGGCGTAATCGGGGGAGACCGGAGTTAAAATGGCTTTAACACCGGTGAGCTCAGGATGCACGGGGATTCATCGAACCTGGACGCGATTGGGCTGGGTTTAAAGGGTGAAACGGTCATCGGGGATCGGGTGACATAACGCCGGGCTCAATTTGAGGGGAGGGGGTCGGGGGCAGCGGATCGGAGGGGGTTAGGGTTTCGGCCGATGAGGGGGGATTTAGGGGTGGATCTCGCGGGGAAGATGGATCTAACAGGTGGGGGCCACCATCAATGGGGCATGGGGGCATGGACGCGGCAACGGGCGGGACTGACCGGTGGGGTCGGGCTCGGCCGAGAGGGGGAGTTAGCGTCGATAGGCGGGGCCGAGGCGTCGGGCGCGTGCGTGGAGGGAGAGGGGGTCGCTGATGAGTCGGGTCCATTTGTCAGTGAGGGGCATGGGGAGGGAGTGGGCTAGGCCGGCTGGTTGAGGGAGGAGAGGGGGAAGGGACCCGTTACGGTTTTAAAATGTCTTGGGTTGCTTCCAATGGTGATAAAAATTTGTAAAAATTCTCAAAAATATGTCTTGGCCTTGGGATCACATACAAATTTTCTTAGCCTCTGGTTTGGACATCTCCTCTAGGTTTAAGTTCATTCTGGCATAAATAGCATTAAAGGAAATTCAAAAATAATCTTTTCCAGAAAAATATAATAAAAGGTATTTTTATTTCTTTGAAAATTTGGGGTGTTACAAACCTATCCCCCTTACAAAGAATCTTGTCCTCAAGATTCGGAAAGTTTCTCGAATAGCTTGGGGTATTGGGTCTTTAACTCATCCTCCTTTTCCCATGTGGCTTCCTCGACAGGATGGTTGTCCCACTGAACCTTACATAAGCGAACCACACGACTTCTAGTTACCCTTTCCTTGATTTCTAGAATCTGGATGGGTTTCTCTATGTAGGTCAAGTCTTCTTGGACATTGAGCTGTTGGAGGTCGGCCTGTTCGGTGGGCACACAGAGACATTTCTTCAGCTGAGAGACGTGGAACACATCATGGACTCCTGCCAAAGATGGTGGTAGCTCCAACTAATATGCCACCTCTCCTTGTCATCGGAGGATCTAAAAGGGTCCGACATAACGGGGGGCTAACTTCCCTCTCATGTTGAACCTTTGGGTGCCTCGGAGGGGAGTGACTCTGAGGTAGACATAGTCACCCTCCTGAAAGGTTAGATCTCTTCGTCGGTTATTGGCGTAGCTCTTCTATCGGGATTGGGCTACCTTCAATCTGTCCCTGATGACCTTAACCTTCTCTTCTGCTTCCCGCAAAATGTCTGTCCCGAATAGTTGTGACTCTTCGGTCTGATCCTAGAGTAGCGGCGTTCTGCACTTGTGCCCATAAAGTGCCTAAAACGGGGACATCTGCAGGCTGACCTGATAGCTATTGTTGTAGAACTCCGCATAAGGCAAGTTCTTATCCCACATTCTGCCAAAGTATAGAGCACATGCTCTAAGCATATCTTCCAACACCTAGTTCACCCGTTCGGTTTGACCATCGGTCTGTGGATGATAGGCGGTACTGAAATTCAGTCGGGTGCCGAGTTCTTCTTGAAGATTCTTCCAAAACTTGGAGGTAAATTGACTCCCTCTGTCAGATACGATCTTCTTTTGAACTCCGTGTAGGCACATGATCCGGGTCATGTATAACTTAGCCAATCTAGCGACGGTGTATGTCATCTTGATGGGGATGAAATGAGCTACCTTGGTGAGTCGATCAATGATCACCCAAATAGAGTCATGACCGGCTTGGTTCCTTGGCAATTCTGTGATGAAGTCCATCCCTACTTCTTCCTACTTCCATTCGGGGACTTTGAGGGGTTGCAATAGTCTGGCAGGTCTCTAGTGTTCTGCCTTGACTCATCGGCATGTGTCGCACTTGGCCGCATACTCAGCTATCTCCCTCTTCATGCTGACCCATCAATATTTCTCCTTTAGGTCTTGGTACATCTTTGTACTCCCAGGATGTATGGAGTATAGAGTCTCATGGGCCTCTTGAAGGATGAGGGCCTTCAACTCTGGCTTGTCGGGCACGCATATCCGGTTTCCGAACCAGGCGGTGTCGTTCTCATCCTCGAAGAACCCTAGGGCTTTACCCTTTCTCATATTCTTCTGGATCTCTAAGATATCGAGGTCTTCCTTCTGTGTCACACGGATCTGGTTCGTTAAGACAGGTCTGGTCTCTAGGGCAGCGAGATATGCTTTGGTGGTGATCCCTAGATTCAACCTTTCCATCTCCTTGTATAACAATGGGGCCTGGTCTTGCACCATGATGGCATTACAGTACCTTTTTCGGCTTAGTGCGTCTGCCACTACATTTGTCTTGCCTGGATGATAGTGGATGCCCAAGTCATAATCTTTGATTAGCTCCAACCACCTTCTCTGCTTGAGGTTCAGGTCCAGTTGGGTGAATATGTACTTGAGGATTTTGTGGTCGGTGAAGACCTCACACCAATTACCCACAAGATAATGTCTCCATATCTTCAAGGCGTGAACCACAAATGCCAATTCCAGGTCGTTGGTCGGGTAATTTAGCTCATGCGGCCTCAGCTGACGAGAGGCATAGGATATCACCTTCCCGTCTTGCATTAAGACACACCCCAACCCTTGGAGAGAGGAATCACAGTAGACATGGAAGTCCTTCCGGATGTCTGGCAGGGTCAGAATCGGGGCTGACACAAACTTTTTCTTAAGGGTCTAGAAGCATTCTTCACAATCCGGAGTCCATTCGAACTTTACTTCCTTTTATAGTAGTCTGGTCATGGGTTTGGCTATCTTTGAGAAGTTCTCGATGAACCGGTGGTAATATCCAGCCAATCCTAGAAAACTCCGGATCTCGGTCACGTTCGTTGGTTGTAGCCAATTGGTCACTACTTCTATGGTAGTAGGGTTCACCGCTATTCCTCTGGTAGATATGACATGGTCGAGAAACTTCACCTTGGATGATTAAACTCTCACTTGCTATATTTGGCATACAACTGCTGCTCCCTTAACTTCCCTAGGGTCAAACGGAGGTGGGTTTCATGCTCTTCCTTGGTCTTGGAGTAGACGAGGATATCGTCGATGAATACCATGATGAAATTATCCAAGAACTCCATGAATACATTGTTCATCATGTTCATGAAGAAGGCTGGGGCATTCGTGAGTCCGAACGACATCATAGTATACTCGTATAGTCCATAGCGGGACGTGAAGGCGGTCTTGGGGATGTCTTCTTCCCTAATTCTCAACTGGTGGTAGCCTGACCTGAGGTCGATCTTGGAGAACACTGAGGATCCCTTCAGTTGATCGAATAGGTCGTCGATCCGAGGCGGCGGGTACTTGTTCTTCATGGTCACATCGTTCAAGGCTCTATAGTCTATGCACATCCTTTTGGTCTTGGCTTTCTTCATAGCTAAGATGACCGGTGCCCCCCAGGGTGAGGTACTCGGTCGGATGTACCCTGTTTGTTCCAAGTCTTCAATATTGCTCTTGACTTCGGCTAGTTCATTGGTGGCCATCAGGTATGGGCGCTTGGAGATTGGGGTGGTCCCAGGGACAAGCTCGATTCGGAATTCGATGTCCCTCTTGGGAGGCATCCCTGGTAGGTCTTCTGGGAAGACGTACATGTATTCCCTAACCACAGGCACTTCTTCTAGGGCCAGCGAGTGAAGGAATACTCCGCTAGGACCATGGGTGGTCATCTGAAAAGTGACATCTTCGCCACCAGAACTGGTCACGGTGACGGACTTACTAGCGCAGTCTATTACACCCTTGTGCTTCATCAACCAATCCATCCCTAGGATGAGGTTGAGTCCGGTGCACTCGATAAGAACTGGCTTGGCCCAGAATGACACCCCTTGGATTTCTATCCTTACTTTTGGGCTGAACAGATTAGCTAGGGTCTTCCTGCCGAGGGTGGAAATCATCATGGGGATGGGCAGAGGGAGTACTTCCAAGTTATTTGTCTTCACAAAGCCTTCTGATATGAAGGAGTGTGTTGCCCCAGAATCAAACAACACTATTGCAGGTATGGAATTCGTTGTGAACATATCGAGTACGACTTCGAGGGCCTCCTGAGCTTCCTCCGCGCTGATATGGTTGACGCGGGCACGAACCGCTTGATTGGGCACCGCGCCTTGGGGCTGCTTGGGGTGAGGACACTAGTAGGAGTAGTGCCCTTCTTTCCGGCAGTTGAAGCAGACGACCGGCTTGCCATTGCGGTCCCTCATCATCGGGGTTTTAGCGGCGGTTGCTGGTTGAGCGGCCGGAGCTGGTGGAGCGGGACGATGATTCCCAGCATTCGAGCCACTAGCGGCATGTGGCGGCCTGTAGACGGGCCGAGGATGGTAAGCAGGTGCCGGTGGCGGAGGGACAAAGCGGGGCCTCTAGGGGTTTGCCTGATGATGCTTGAACGCGATCATCATCCTCTTCTTGAGGTCCAACTTGTTCTACTCAGTCTCTTGGATGAGCGCCTTGTTCATCAACCACTGGAAATCGGCGTAGTCGGTGGAGACGAGCTATGTGGAGAGCTCATCCTTTAGTCCCTGGAGGAACTTAGCCTGGTGAAGAGCGTCGGTCCGCACTTCTTCCGGCGTGTAGCGGGCCAAACGGTTTAATTCATGGAGATACTCCATGATGGTCCGGCTCCCCTATTGCAGGCCCCAAAACTCCTGCTGTTTGACGGCGACGACTCTGGCGGGGACGTGGGTGGCAAGGAAGGCGATGGTGAACTCCGCCCAAGTCACCTCGTGGTCCTCTGGTTGGGACTCACGGTAGTTGTCCCACCATTCCGTGGCGGGACCCTGGAGCTGGTGAGTGGCGAACGCCACTCGCTCCCGGTCGGTGCATGGGAGGAGGTCCAACTTCTTCCCAATGGTCCGGAGCCAATCGCCAGCCTCCATGGGGTTCGTGGTGCATGAAACGATTGGGGGCCTCACGCGCAAGAACTCCGAGAGTTGAGGCGCAGGAGCGGGTGCTAGTGCACGAGGGATCGACTCCATGTTTTGTTGTTGCAGTCGGTCCAACTGAGCCTGTTGGTGCTGCATTTGAGTTAGGAGGGCGGTGATTAACTGGTTCTGGTTTGCCATCATTTCTACCATGGTGGGATGGTTGGCGGATGGCGGCCCAATCTAGCATTGGCCCGTTGCGGCCCAGTTAGGCACAACACTTCCAGGCAGACCGTTGGTCACCCCTTCTCCGTTGTTGGAACCGGTGTTCTAGTTGTCAGCCATCGCCTGGGTACAACAATACTTTCAATCATAAGAGAAAAAATTTAAGAAGGACTTTGTCAAAAACAGCCTGGAGGGGCTCATATATATAAGTGGTAAGAAAATGTTCTCTACATCAAAGCTCTTATTTTTATGCCACCCGCAACATAAAGTTGTTGTGGATGGTACCACAATCATAAAAATGTAAAACAATCAATCAACGAGATCTATCGTCTACTCGTCATCTGGGGTAGTCTCCGTACTCTCGGAACCACGAGGGTCCTGAGGGACGGTGGGCTCGATGAAGTTCTCGATGATGGGGTCGGCGACGATGGCGGGGCGCAAGGCAGTGGCGCTGGAGCTAGATGGTCCGGCGGGCGCGAGCGGCGGCGTGATCCTCTTGGGGTGAGTGGCGAGCTCACGGATGGGCTTCTTCCTCCTCGGGATGAGGGGAAGCATCTCTGCGATGTCCTTCTACATCTGTATAACCTTGCATTGTAGCTCGTCATTCTGTTGGATCAAGCCCTTCATCTGCTGACGAAGGAACTCAACTGTCTCGTGGTGCTCCTCGGAGTCGAGCACGGCCTCGGTATGGAGATCGTCCATGGCCTGGAGAAGACGCGTCTGTCGGGCCATGACCGGATCGTGGTCAGAGTGGGCCCCGACGTAGATGCTGCAGTGGGCACCGGGAGTACGCATCGGCACAAGTCGGAAGGATGAGTCCTGAGGATAATTGTCGTAGATTATCCTCAGCTCCATGAGGGCCTGGAGGGCGGCGTGTTGGCACGCGACGTCGAAGGTCGGACCCCCAAGTGCTGCCGTGAAGAACGGCAGGTGGTCGACAGACCCGTGAATGGTGACGAAAACGTCACACGGTCCTGCGAACTCCTCCATGTAGACGTCGTGGAACTCAGACTCAAATGTGAACCCGAGGATGGTCACCATCATCCGGAGCTCTCGGATGAAGCCCTCAAAGTGATGGCAGAAGCTGTGGATGTGGTGGACTGGCATCAACAGAAACAACAAGTTGAAAAGAGTAAAGGGGAGGAACAAAGTGATGAAGTAGGTTTTCGCGAAATAGATTTTAACAAAACTAAGCATTAGGCTGGTCCGTTTGGCTTCCTATAGTCAAGTCAGCTATGATACCATCTTGTGACGCCCAGATTTACCAAATTGGAACATTATTGAATTTCCATAAAAAACAATAAAAACAGGAGGTTCATCATGCGACAACTTACATATGGACAATCATTCGTGGTTCGCAGACCACATTATTACATAAGTGTAAAAATAAAAGAAACAATGAAAATAAACAGCATGACAAACGTCTTCTTCAAGATCTTCTTCTTGACCGGGTCGCTACTCCAGACCATCCTCCTCATAGTAGGCAGCCTCTAAAGTGTTTCTCCCACGGGTATGAGTACAAAAAGTACTCAACAAGCCACCGAGAATGCAATAATAATGCGAGATAATAACAAAGGAATAATAATGGCTAAAGTGCGGAAAAGTACATACCACGGGAACTCGTGCCAAAACCTTAGCATGAAATGCTCAAATCCGATAATCACCCGCTCTAGGTTTCACCGGCGCGCCCGGCCACATCTGGGCTAACGTCGCACTCCCTTTTGCACCACATCGGTACAAACCACCCGCAGGTGCTGCTTGACCCATCTCCAAGTGGTGACTCGAGTTGGAACACTCCATACCTTAGTTAGGACTTACCCACTAGACTTGTGGTTAGTACGGAAATGTATTGCAACGGATCCCGCAGACCGGTCCTTATAGTGCCCCGGGTGATACCGACCAATGCCCTAGCTTGCACCTAGAACCCGCCATGCATACACACTTAACCCAAAACTCTATCACCAACTGAATTCCAGAGATAAGATTAACGGGCATCATATAGTAGAATCCAAATTGCTACGACTCGTTTTTAACTTATAGCAATTGTGTCAATACATTGGACACTATCTAATAGTACTAATAATATGGTGACAAGGAGTTTAGGCTAGATAGCATGGCTTGGGTTTGCACTTCAAGGTCGGGGATCTAAATAAATATAACGTAAGGCTTTCATTTGACTAATGCATGTATAACCAATGTGTTTTAGCGATAGTTTAAGAAAACTAGGTTCAATATGCTCGAAAGATTAGTTTGGTGACTTTCCTTGCTCAGCGAAGGGTGAGAGAGGAACTTCCGGGTAGTATTCCGGCTCCTCGACGGCGTCCTAATCTTCTCGTTGCATATAATAAACATTACATCAAATAAACATTCTAAAATCACATAACAACATGAAGGTTTAGATTGGGCTAAAATACATGAAGTGAAGTCATGAACTACACTAAAATTATTATTTAAATTTTTAGGGAAATTTTATGGAGTTAGGGATTTTTCTAAAAGAATTAAGAATTTATCCTAAAGGGTCTCTAAATACTTTATTAAATACAAATAAAATACTCAAAGTAAACCTACTGTTTTTATTGCATAAACATGTGGATAATAAAATTATAAGTTTTCTGGAATTAAAATGGTTAAATTTGGAGTTAAAATGAGCAAGATATGAATTTTAGAAGTTTAAAACCATTTCTAGAATTTAATTTAAATCAAAAACAGTCACTAGTCCACGGTGAACCGATTCCACCATGAACCCGCGCACTGTGCACGTGCGCCGGATCGCAGATCGCCGTTGGATTGCGATCAGGCGGCCACGGGCGAGGCGGGGGCATTAAGTGGACGCGAACGGCCACGATTAAACGGTTGAAACGGTACGCCATGGATGGCCTAGATTCGATGTGGGTTTTAAAGTGGATGGTCCAGATTAGAACGTAACGCTTCGCCGAGATCGGACGGATCTAATTAAATTGAGTGAACGATTTAATCGCCACCGTCGGATCCAGATCGCACGGTCGCGATTGAATCCGACACAGCACGGGTACTCTACCCGTGCCAGTCATCTTCTCCGACAACGGCGAGGGCCTAGCGACCACGGCGAGCGATGGAGACATAACGTCGGGCTCAATTTGAGGGGAGGGGGTCGGGGGCAGCGGATCGGAGGGGGTTAGGGTTTCGGCCGGTGAGGGGGGGATTTGGGGGTGGATCTCGTGGGGAATACGAATCCGACAGGTGGCGGCCACCATTAGTGGGGCGCAGGGGCACGGACGCGCCAACGGGCGGGACTAACTGGTGGGGTCGAGCTCGGCCGAGAGGGGTAGTTGGTGCCGACAGGTGGGGCCGAGGCATCGGGCGCGCGCGGGGAGGGAGAGGGGGTCGCTGACGAGTGGGGTCCATTTGACAGTGAGGGGTGCGGGGAGGGACTCGGCTGGGCCGGTTGGTTGAGGGAGAAGAGGGGGAAGGGGCTTGTTACTGTTTTAAATTCATTTCTGAATAAAATTAATTGCTGAAATTGGTTTAAAATGTTTGAGTTGCTTCCAATGGTGATAAAAATTTGTAAAAATTCTCAAAAATATGTATTGGCCTTGGGATAACATACAAATTTTCTTAGCCTCTGGTTTGGACACCTCCTCTAGGTTTCAGTTCATTTTGGCATAAATAGCATTAAAGGAAATTCAAAAATAATCTTTTCCAGAAAAATATAATAAAAGGTATTTTTATTTCTTTGAAAATTTGGGGTGTTACAGTACCTTCATCCATCAGACAAAGTACACTAATGACCCGGTCAAGAAGTTTTACATGGTTGATGTGAAGCCCCTTGCTACTCCAATGGCTACTTCGGTAGCATTGGATCCCGATGAGAATGGAGAAGTCGTAGATCAGAAGGAGTTCCGAAGCATGATCGGCTCCCTCCTCTACTTGACTGACTACGAGGCCGGACATATACTTCATTGTGTGTTTGTGCGCTCATTTTCAAGCTTCGCTAAGGGCTTCGCACCACCAAGCAGTAAAGCGCATACTCATGTATCTCAAACATACCCTCGAATTTGGCATTTGGTATTCTGCATCTTCTTCTTTGTGCCTTCGTGGTTATTCGGATGCGGATTTTGCTGGGTGTAGAATTGATAGGAAAAGTACCTCTGGTACTTGTCATTTTCTGGGTACTTCACTGGTTTGCTTGTCTCCCCAAAAATAGTCTAGTGTTGCGTAATCTACAGCCGAGGCTGAATATGTTGCCGCAGCTAGCTGTTGCTCACAGATTTTGTAGATGGTATCCACTTTGCAGGATTTGGGTTAGATTATAAGAGTGTTCCACTCTTTTGTGATAACACTAGTGCTATTTTTATAAGAGTGTTCCAGAACCAAACACATTGATGAGAGATATCATTTTCTCATAGATCACAATGAGAAGGGTGATATTGAATTTCAATATGTTGATACCCAGAACCAGCTTGCTGATATTTTTACCAAACCCCTCGATGCGTCTCGATTTGCTTATTTGCGTGGGGAACTTGTATTTTTCATCCCTATGGAATCTTGTGAGGGGGAGTTGTGTGTCACTACATAAGCTTTTGTCATACGATTAACTTCTTTTTAATGTACTTATCTGTATATGCCCTTGAATAATTGCCTTTAATTATGATGATTTTGCTCTGTTGAAAATGTCTGATATTTGTCATGAGCATGACTTTTATTTCTGAAAATTAAAACATGGTCACTACTTAGTCTGGTAACTAGCATGAGTAGGCTGATTGTGTTTGCTATCTTTTACATACCTAGTAGCTACGTCGTTTACACTTGGAAGCAAACATGCAACTTGAACATTTACATGCTTTCATAGAAATCTTGTACTGGAAATTGATAAAAATCATGAAATTGATATCCATGTCTTGTGTGCTAATGTTGAAAAGATCCAGGTGAGTTTGCTTAGTCGCATTACATTGTTCTAGACTGCTTACCATAGCACCTTGGTATGAACTAGGAAATTGTAGTGTATGCCATGACTAATGTTTTAAGCTTGTGATGGTCGTTGCTTGACCTAGGCTTGGCTTAGTCGGTTAGCATAAGGTTGACATGCAAATAACCCCTGGCATTAAGATCAATAGAAAAAGGATAAAAAGCTTGAAAATATTGAATAATTACAAGTTTGTTGAAGCTCCATGTTATTTGACTATGCATGTCTAGGTAGTATTTGCTAGCTTTTGCATTCCATGCTTTACCCTGTCTAGTATTGTGAAACCAAGTGAGGTCGCATTGTTGTTTTTTGTCTGTATGATGAGTGATTTACAAGGTTGCTCATTTTGGAGTGATGAGCTGGGGTGATGAGTGAGTAATTGTTTGATTGCATCGATGGGATCGATGTGTGGATATGGAGAGTGGATGCCGAGTGGATCAGTGTGCGTCGTATTTCGTGTTTTGGCTTGTCTCATGTGTGCAGGGTGGAGATGCTAACTAACTGTCAACGGCGGGTGATCAAGGGTCAAGCGGGGAGATCGATGCAGAGGATCGGGATGAACGAATGGTCGATACAAGCGTGACGGTCAAGTCAGCGAAAGGGAGGTCACTGCAAGTGATTAGGCGACTCGAGGGGATCGAGAGCGAGAGAGACTTGCTAGCGGTCGAGTTCGCAGATTGGCGTCACATGTCGGCGATCGAGGAGGCTTTGTCGTTTTTTGCTGAAAATCATCGCATCAGAAAATGTTTTTAATTCCAATAATTGGGAGTTTATTTTTTCTGTTTAGTCGTCTAGATTAAGTGTAATCTTTTAGTATTTTTGAAATTCTTAATTCTGAAAAAATATTAAAAGAATAGGGTCAATGATGTAATAAATAGGGTCAATGATGTAATAAATTAGGTAAATATCTAGAATTTTTACCCTAATGGCATTTTGGTGATTTCTTTAATGGGTTTGGCTATATAAACGACCCAAAGGCCTAGGGTTTATGTGACTCTTTCAGCTGAACAGTTTGGGGGCTACCAACCACAATTTCTATTTTGTTCTACCCTTTTTGCTATTCTTAATTTCATGCTTAGTGTTCATCATTCGGATCAAGCACAAAACGCATCTAGGAGCTTCCAGTGTAGGTATTGTACATCCTTTTCAGATTCACTTTTGGAGCTGAGTTTTGAACAGTTTTGATGTTGTTTTTGGACCTGAGTTCTTCATGACTTTTGTTGTACAAGTTTCTAGGGTTCTATTTTTGAAGTTTGCAAAAGTTTTTGACCACAGCTGCATATATTTTTATGTCCAACAAAGGGCCTAAACAGTTTTGGAAACTTCTGATTTCTGTTGATTGAGTTCTGTCTTTAGTCTGGATTCAATCTTTGAGGCGAGTTTTGATCTATTTTGGTACTGTTGTTGGACCTGAGTTCTACATAACTTTTGTTGTACAAGTTTGAAGGGTTCCATTATTGAAATTTTCAAAAGGTTTTGACCACTGCTGCATATATTTTCTTGTCCAACAAAATGCCTAAAATGTTTTGAAAACTGCTGATTTCTGCCAAGTTGTGTTCTATTTTCAATCTAGATTAAATCTTTGAGATGATGTTTGATCGGTTTTGGTTCTATTTTTGGACCTGAGTTCTACATAACTCTTGTTGTCCAAGTTACAAGGGTTCAATGTTTGAAGTTTTCAAAAGGTTCTGAACACGGCTACATGTAGTTTTTGGCTCATCTATATGCTATAAAAATTCTAGAAGGTGGTCATTTGCTGAAAATCTTGAAGCTTGAAAGTTTAATCTAGAAACATTTTTCTCCCTTATTTTTCTTTTCTAGTTTGCCGATCATGTGCTGCTGTATGCAGTGATGCTTTTCACCATTAACAACTGCATGTACTACCGAGCACATGTTCCACCAAGCCCATTCTGAAATTGTTTTTTATGTGAATCTTTTGTATAGAACAGAAAAAGTTTCAGAGCTATTTTTAAAGTGCAGTCTTTGTGTGTGCAAATTCAGTGCTGGTGATCCCTCAATCTATCATTTGACATAATATCAGATAGGAGGGTGATAGCATCTGTTTTTATCAGAGTCTTTACTACATATGCTTTCACTTGTTCATTTAGAGGTGCGTTGGGTGATTTGAAAAGGCCATCATATTCGCAAGAATTTATTGAGGTGCCTATTCACCCCCCTCTAGTCGCCATTCCGATCCCACAAGTATGCTAGTCTGAGTGGTGATGCTTTTATCTGCTAAAATCTGACAATGCTTTCTCTTGCTTTACATTGGATATGATTCATATGAGCTTATCATGTAGTACTTTTAGACACTATTCAAGGCAAATACTTGTTTTGTACTGTAATTGCTGCTAATCATGTTTCAGAAGCTTGCATATACACTCACCCTCATACCTCTCTCTGCATCATTATTGCTCTTTGACTCTTGCATTGCCAAAGGGGGAGAATAATTCAGGGGGAGTGTTTGCTGCCAAAGGGAAAATAATGTTCTTTGAAATGTGCTTGTATGCATTGACAAAGGAGGAGGTTTTGCCAAAGGGGTTCTTTACTTGAAATGGGGAGAATCTCTTTTATCAAGTGACATGATTTAGCTATTTTCCGAGTTTTTATGGTCACTTGTATGCTGAAAAGTTTCAATTTTTCTTGAACTTGAATTTGGTTGTCAATGCACTCATCAAGGGGGAGATTGGGAAACCAAGTTGAGGTGTGCCTTGGTTTCAAGTCTGTGATGAGTGATTGACAAGTTTCCTTCTGGTCGAAGGGGTCCCTCCAAAGGGGTTCGGAGGTGTTTTCATCGAAGAGTTCGGTGCTTGACGGTCGTACAAGTGTGCAGTGGAGTATGTCTGTCAGAGGGGTCCGGCAGAATACATTTCGGAGTTTGTACCGAAGGGTTCAGTATTTTGGGCGGTACACCAGAGTGTGTGTAGAAGGGTGTTTACTTGGAGAGGTCTCCGGGGTATCAGATACACTTGTCTGCTTATCGTTGGTGTGCAGGTGACTTCGGAGGCAATGGGACGGTTCGCAGTAAGAGAACCTGTGTGAAGCAGGGAGCTTGATGCCAAGTCAGCGGGGAGCTCAGTCAAGGAGGCTGCGTGGAGTCGAAGTCGGTCCTCGGGTCGAGGTGCACAAGGTGAAGGCAGAAAGTGCGGAGGGTGGATCCGGCTGAAGGTACCCCGAGACAAAGTCCTCTACAACGAGGCAAGGCTTTCGAAGTGTGCTCCGGATGGAGGCACTCGAAGGGTCACCTGATGAAGGTCTCGGAAGTCGAGGTGCATCGAAGGCATGGTCTGGGTAAGGCTCTTCGTGCGTGTGCTCTAGGCGAAGACACTACGAAGGAGTGCTTATGGAAGTGCTTCATGCGGAGGCCTTGGACGAAGGAGAGACTTCAAAAGGTGGTAAGGTACTTCGAAGGTGGGGCTTCAGAGTGTGGATGACTTGATTTACTTCGGCCATGCATGGCTTCGGTACACGGACGGGCAGAGTTCAAACTTGGAGTAGCTTCAAAGTCGTGGTGGTCCAATCCGGAGGTGATGGTGCGTAGTCTCAAGGGCTTTGACGGCTTCGGCTCAAAACCGTCAATGTATCAAAGACTGTGTTCAGTGGAGCGAAGGACTTCGGGTTCGAAGCGTGCCAATAAATACTTTGCACACTTCGTGTGCGAAGGGGGCTCCGAAAGATTCTGCTTTGCAAAAGCTGATAGTGTCTGCTCTACAAAGGCTGATACTCTCTACTCTACGAAACTAACAAAAGGAGCTTCCAATAAAGTAGACTACCATTTGTACCCTCGTATCTGCTAGAGACAAAAATGATGTAAACCCTAGAGGTAAAGTAGTCTATTCGCATGACTAAGTTGTGCCTATAAATAGTGAGGCCAGCTGTGTCTAGGCAACACTTTGAGAAATCATTCCAAAACACCTAGAGCTAGCCGCCATTCTCATGTACTCAGTTCTATGAGTCTTTTTGTGTTCCTTGTTTATGCAATGAACTTTTAGTTTTCTCAATGATTCACTTTGCATGAACTTGTATTTGTTTTCTTTGCACTGTGTGAGTTGAGTTTTCTGCATCTCATTTCCTTCTGTGCAAACCTAAGTTCTTAATCAGTGTTATTCTCTATGAGATTTTTTTATCTCACGTGTGTGTGATTTCTGTGAGTGATTTTTGTGCATATTCGCTCTGTGTAAATTGGATGTTAGTCCTCATTAATTACTAGCGAAGCACCCTATAAAGTATGCGTTTGAAGCCTATTTTCTTCTTGTAGATGAAGTCCTCCTTGCAGTCAGTTTTGTGTGCTCCTATTTATAGCACTCCGAAGTGCGAAGCCTAGTACTTGTTGCTAGTGCAGAGTATCTGTTCTGAGTTCTCTGAGGGCAACACACTTGTGCGAAGTACGGTTGTGCGAAGCCTGCTCGAAGGCACCTCGGTGTGCGGAGCCTGCACTATCTTTGCAGAGTACAGTGTGTTTTGGGTTTCTGAGTATGAGAAACCAAGGGTTGGTTTCAGTGTTTGTGATGAGTGATTGACAGGCTTTTAACCTCTGTTTCGAAGGGGTACCTCCGAAGGGGGTTCGGAGGTGGTTTCACCGAAGGGTTCGGTGAGCTTTGGTTGCTGCAGCTGTTGCAGCGGAGTGTGCCTGTTGGAGGGGTCCGACAGTACACGATGACTGGGTTCGTACCAGAGGTCTCGGTATTTTGGGCGGTACACCGGAGTGTGTACCGAAGGTTGCTAACCCGGAGAGGTCTCTGGAGTACTGGATACACTTGTCTGTTTGTCTGTGGTGCGCGGGGACTTTAGAGGCGACGGACGGTTCGCGGTAGGTGAACCTGGCTCAAGCGGGAGGGTTGATGCCAGGGGAGCAGGGAGCTCCATCACGGTGGCTGCGAAGGGGTCTAGGTCGGTCCTCGGGTCGAGGTGCGCCAAGTGAAGGCAGTAAGTGCGGAGCGTGGCTCCAGGTGAAGGTACTCCGAGACAAAGTCCTCGGAGGCGAGGCACTTCGAAGGTACTCCGGATGGAGTGACTTCGGAGTTGGATGGATCAAGTCCTCTGCGGAGGCAAGGAGTTCGAAGTGTGCTCCGGAGGGAAACATTCGAAGGTGCCCGACGAAGGTCTCAGAAGTCGAGGTGCATCGAAGGCATGGTCCGGGTGAGGCTCGTCGAGGAGTGTGCTCGGGGAGAGACACTGCGACAAAGTGCTCATGGAATGCTTCGTGCGAAGACCTTGGACGAAGGAGGGACTTCGAAGGATGGTACTCCGAAGGTGGGGCTTCGGAGTGAGGAAGGCTTCGGAGCGAGGCTAGATCCGGAGTGAGGTTGACTTGTGGTGCTTCGGCCATGCATGGCTTCGGTACACGGACTGACGGAGTTCTAGCTGGGAGTAGCTGCGAAGCCGTGGTGGTCCACCCCGGAGGTGGTGGTGCGAAGGCCCAAGGGATTTGACGGCTTCAGCTCAAAACCGTCACTGTATCGGAGGCTATCTTCGGTGAAGCGAAGGCCATCAGGCTGAAGGCTTCTCACCAAAGCTACCGCACCCCTCGCGTGCGAAGGGGGGCTTCAGGAAGGTCAAAGACTGCAAAGGCTGACACTGTCTGCTCTGCAAAAAGCTGACGTTGTCCCTTCTGCAAAGCTGACAGAGAAGCCTCCAGAATAAAGTTGACTACCTTTTGTACCCCTCTATTCTGTAGAGACAAAACTGGTGTAAACCCTAGGGGTAAAGTAGTCAATTCACTTGGGTGAACTGTGGGCTATAAATATGGGGTCTGGGTAGGTAACATTTAACACTTTGAGCATTTACTGTTGAGCTCATGTACTAGCCCCCTCTCTATATTCATCCAGTGAGATCAATTTTATTGTGTTCCTTGTTCAAGCGGCGAAGCCCTGCTTCTGTGTTGTCTTTCTGCTTGAACTTGTTTGCATACCTCGCTAGTTGTAGTGCACCGTAGCCTGTCTAGGCGAACTGTGTTTTTGTGTGAAGTGTGCTTTTCAGTGTGCGTTCGCTCTGTGTAACAGGAGGCTAGACCTCGCTGCTTACTAGCGAAGCCCTGATCAGAGCCCGTTTTGCTTCTCGTGTCGAAGCCCTTAGCGATGTCCGCGTAGTGTGCGTTTAGACCTTCGCAGAACGAAGCCTAGCACCAGTTGCTGTCGCTAAGTTTTAGGTCTAAGTCCTCGGAGGGTTGTCCTCTCTTGCGAAGGGTGAAGTGCGAAGCCTTCTCGAAGCACCCTGTGTGTGGAGTCTGCACTGACTTAGCAGAGTTGTTTTCAGGGTTGTGTGTGGAGCGAAGTCTACTTGGCTTCAGACTTTTACTCCTTGCGAAGCCTGTTTTTAAGCCCAAGTTTTTAAAAAGCTCCCATTCACCCCCCCTCTGGTCGCCGTTTCCGGTCCAACAATTGGTATCAGAGCGGGTTAAGATCACCAGTTGACCTTAACCGGTTTTGTGATCTGTTGGCGACATGGATAGAGGCAGTAAAATTCCTCTGTTCGATGGGACTGATTTTGCATACTGGAAGGTGCGCATGGAGGCTTACTTACTAAGCCAAGGAAATGCAATTTGGGAGATTGTGGACTCACAATACTCCATCCCTGATACTCGCACCACTCAAACAGAAAAAGATCAGTATAATGCCAACTCCAAGGCTAGGAATATACTGTTCATTGGTTTGAGCCGGAGTGAGTTTGATAGGGTGCAGCACCTTAGGACTGCTAGGGAGATTTGGACAACGCTCACTATTTTTCATGAGGGCTCTACTCAGATTAAGGCCAGGCGTCAAAGCACATACAACCAACAGTATCAGCTGTTTGTGCAGGCACCTGGTGAATCTATAGATTACATGTTTTCTCGCTTTGATGCGATAGTGAGTAACTTGCGATCCAACGGGACGCTTGCTTACAATGATCACGATAGGGATATCAAGCTTCTCTATGCTCTTGACCGTAGCATATGGGAAGTAAAGATATCCAGCATTGAGGAGTCTACAGGTTATGACACATTGACCTGTGATGAGCTCTTTAGCAAGCTGAAGTCCACAGAGATTGCCAAGGCATCTCTTGCAGTGCACAGAAGCTCTTTGCCACAGCCATTGGCATTGGTTTCTAGCACTAGCCGTGGCACCGCTGCAGAACCAAGCACATCTGGTACTTGTGTTCTTGCAGATGGTTTTGCTTTGTCCTCCCTGGTCTCCGTCACAAAGGAGCAGGTGGACACTCTGGATGATGATGAGCTTGCTCTCATTGCCAGAAGGTTCACCCGTTTTCACCATGAGAGACGGGATCAGAGGAGAAGTGGTTTTAGTGGTTGCTTTGAATGTGGCGACACTTCTCATATCAATGCGAATTGCCCTAAGCTCAAAAAGAGATATGAGAGTGAGCGCCCCAAATACCACAAGAAGGAGAGGAAACCCTTTGTTAAGGGCAAGCGCGGCAAGATGGCTAAGAAATTAGCCAAGGCCGCTTCCAAAGCATTTGTTGCTGCTCTCAGCGACATCGACACTTCCTCAACTGAGGAGTCGAGCTCTGAGGAGGAGGAGTCCCCAAGGAAGGAGGACAAGAAGGACAAGAAGGGACGAGACTTCACCGGCCTTTGCTTCATGGCCGACAGCGATCACAGCGGCGATGAGCTTGACTCATCTGAGGTACCTCTATCCTATGACCAGCTTTCAATAAAATTAGATGAGCTGAATGAAGTAGTTCTTGGTCAGGATAGATTACTTGTGCAAGCCGCTAGAGAAAGAAAAGACCTTAGACTTTGGCTAGAATCTGTTTCTACTGAATATGCCATACTTAAGTCTAAATTTAATGATGCTGAATGTGAGTCCTGTTCTGTTGTCATGAGTGAGCTTGCTCAGTTGCGTTCTGTACATGCTCAAACTCTCTCTGAGCTTGAGACTGCACAGAAGCAGCTTTTGGTGGTGGATTCTAGTCCTCATTATAATCTTGAATGCATGAACTGTTCTTTATTGCGCGAGAGCATTAATTTACGTGATAAACATGTTCATGATTTAGAGGCTAAATTGGAGAGGGCCGGTAGTTCTAAGGATGTGCAGCCTGTTTGTGACACGTGCATTACCCTTAAGGACCAACTAGGCGCTGTTAGAGAGCGAGCTGAGAACCTCATGTCAGAAAATGAATACCTTCTTTCCGTGGTTAACAAATGCACTGAGGGAAAGGGTAGGATGGATTTGCTCTTGGCCAAGACCAAGATGTGTGCTGACAGAGCAGGTTTAGCTCTAGGTTTGGGTTTTGAGAGAATTCCTTCAGAAAATGGAAACAAAACTGTTTTTACCTATCCCACTACCCTAGAGAAAGAGAGAGCTCTGTTAGACACTCCACCAGCCAAGAAAACTACCCAAGCTCAAAAGAAAACCACTCCTCCTGCCAAGAAAAATCCTCCCAAGAAAACCACTCAGCAGAAACCCAAGGAGCCTGTGAGAGTTGCTCCTAAGACCCATGAGAGTGCCCCGAGGAGAGTGTTTCATTGTTCCTATTGTCAGCGGGCGGGTCATTTGGTTGGGTTCTGTTTTCGTCGCATCAAGGATGAGCGACGCTCTCAGGCGATGAGTTACCGGGACATGCATTACCATCTTTAGGTATGCATGAGTCTGAGTTTTACTATCGTCCTGCTTTTGAGGCTCCTCGTGCTTCTCGGAGAGGTTTTGCTCCTCGAGGTGTTCACCATGTTCCATATGGTGGTAGACCCCGGGCGAGTAGCTTTGTACCTCGTCAGAGTAGGAGACCTCGACATGTTGTTCGATCACAGCATGTAGGTAGACCTCGCACTTTGCATCATTTCGATTTTCCTGTGCGTAGACCGTCTACTTTTACTGCGCCTACTACTCGTGTCACTCAGTGCTGGATGCCTCGTCATTTTTTCACTCACCCCAGCACTGAGCGATCGAGATATTCTTATCATGTGTAGGCGACAGATCGAGGCTTGGAGGGCACGTGGATCATGGACTCTGGTTGTTCGCGCCACATGACCGGAGATGCAGCATGGTTCTCCAGCCTCACCACAACCAAGCAAAGGGAACATATCACCTTCGGAAACAATCGAAGGAGTAGAGTGAAAGGTAAAGGTGTGGTAAGAATTAATTCTAATTTCACTCTCAAAGATGTTGCTTTGGTTGAAAACCTGGGATACAATTTGCTTTCTGTATCTCAGTTGCTTGATGAGGGCTTCGAAGTGCGATTCCATCGCGATACTTCGCAAGTGCTCAATTCTGATGGCGTTGTGGTGTGTAAGATTTTTAGAGTTGGGAGAGTTTTTGGAGCTGATTTTTCAGAGTCATCTGGTTCTTCTCATTGTCTTGTGGCACATTCGACTTCTGAGCTTTGGAAGTGGCATAGGAGACTAGGGCATATGAGCTTTGAGCTGCTCGCTCGACTGAGTGCCCTAGGTCTGATCCGAGGATTGCCCAAGCTCAAGTTTGAGAAGAATTTAGTTTGCGCTCCGTGTCGACATGGAAAAATGATTGCCGCTTCGCATTCGCCAGTCACCACAGTGATGACTGAACAACCTGGAGAACTTCTCCACATGGACATTGTAGGTCCTTCTTGGGTTAGTTCTTTAGGTGGCAAGTGGTATGTATTAGTTATTGTCGATGATTTCTCTCGCTACTCTTGGGTCTTCTTTCTTGCCAGCAAGGATGAAGTGTTTTCACACTTTCGGAGCTTGGCTTTGAGACTTTTTACTGAACTCCCTGGTGCATTAAAATTCATTCGAAGTGATAATGGCACCGAGTTCAAAAACAGTCTCTTTTTTTGACTTTTGCATGGAGCATGGCATAGAACATTAATTCTCTGCTCCGCGGGTTCCTCAACAGAACGGTGTCGTTGAGAGGAAGAACCGCACTTTGGTTGAGATGGCTAGGACGATGCTTGATGAGCATAGGACTCCTAGAAAATTCTGGGCTGAGGCCATGAACACTGCTTGTTACATCTCTAACCGAATCTTCTTGCGCTCAATTTTAAACCTGACATCTTATGAGCTACGTTTTGGGAGACAGCCCAAGGTTACTCATCTTCGAGTTTTTGGCTGTCGTTGTTTCATCCTAAAACGTGGTAACTTGGATAAATTTGAGTCGCGTTCTTCTGACGGGATCTTTTTGGGTTACACTACACATGGTCATTCTTATCGTGTTTATAATTTGGAAACTAACACAGTCATCGAGTCATGTGATGTGACTTTTGATGAATCAACCCCCTATGTTAGTTCTGCGTTTGAACAGGCAAATGAACACGACATGGAACAGACCATCTTCGAAGACGAAGATCCCGGAGAATTCGAGGATGAACCCCTTCTACCCTCGACATCAACCCCCGAAGCCGACCCCGCTTCGACTACTTCGGCACGAGGTCCCGAAGCAACTACCTCGACATCGGTCATCTTGGACCACTCCAACGCACAAGTTGAGGGGGAGACTGCATCCCGCCGCGAGGCTCCACATCATGTTCAAAGGATGCACCCTCCCGAGCAGATCATTGGTGAGCTTGATCAAAGGGTAACACGTTCTCATGCTCATTTCATTGATTCAGCTTTTGTTGCTTCTTTCGAGCCCTTAGATGTTAGTCATGCACTTTCTGATTCTAGTTGGATCAATGCCATGCATGAGGAACTTGAAAATTTTGAGAGAAACCAAGTCTGGTCTTTAGTTGATCCTCCACCAAATATTCATTTCATTGGAACAAAATGGATTTTCAAAAATAAACAAGGGGAGGATGGGACTATAGTTAGAAACAAGGCTAGACTTGTAGCTCAGGGTTATTCACAACTAGAAGGGATTGATTTTACTGAAACTTTTGCACCTGTTGCTCGCCTTGAGGCCATTAGGATTTTGCTTGCCTTTGCGACATCCCGGGGATTCAAACTCTATCAAATGAATGTCAAAAGTGCTTTTCTTAATGGCTTCATAGGTGAAGATGTTTATGTAAAACAACCCCCTGGTTTTGAAAACCCCAAGTACCCACATAAAGTCCTTAAACTTTATAAGGCTCTTTATGGACTCAAGCAGGCCCCTCGGGCATGGTATGATAGACTTAAGTCTTTTCTGCTTGAGCGAGGGTATTTGATGGGCTCTGTTGATAAAACACTGTTTACTCTCAAGCATGGCAAAGATTTCCTCCTAGTTCAGATTTATGTGGATGATATCATCTTTGGTGGCTCTTCTCATGCTTTGGTTGCCGAGTTTGCAGATACCATGAGCAGGGAGTTTGAAATGTCCATGATGGGTGAACTCACCTTTTTCCTTGGTTTGCAAATCAAATAAAGCAAACAAGGTACTTTCGTCCACTAGACGAAGTACACCAAGGATCTGCTCAAGAAGTTTGACATGTACGATGCGAAGCCCCTCGCCACTCCAATGGCTACATCTGTAGCATTGGATCCTGATGAAGATGGAGAAGTCGTAGATCAGAAGGAGTTCCGAAGCATGATCGGCTCCCTCCTCTACTTGACTCCTACGAGGCCGGACATACACTTCGCAGTGTGTCTGTGCGCTCGTTTTCAGGCTTCACCACGAGCTTCGCACCGCCAAGCGGTAAAACGCATACTCAGGTATCTCAAACATACCCTCGAATTTGGCATATGGTATTCAGCATCTTCATCTTTATGTCTTCGAGGTTATTCCGATGCGGATTTTGCTGGGTGTAGAATTGATAGGAAGAGTACCTCTGGTACTTGTCATTTTCTGGGTACTTCACTGGTTTGCTGGTCTTCCCGCAAGCAGTCTAGTGTTGCACAATCGACGGCTAAGGCCGAATATGTTGCTGCAGCTAGCTGTTGCTCTCAGATCTTGTGGATGGCATCCACTTTGCGGGATTTCGGGTTAGAGTATAAGAGTGTTCCACTTTTCTGTGATAACACTAGTGCCATTTGTATTGCAAATAACCCGATTCAGCACTCCAGAACCAAACATATTGATGTGCGATATCATTTTCTCAGAGATCACAATGAGAAGGGTGATATTGAACTTCAATATGTTGATACTCAACACCAGCTAGCCGATATTTTCACGAAACCCCTCGATGCTTCTCGATTTGCTTACTTGCGTGGGGAACTTGGTATTTGTCACCCTTACGGCATTTTGTGAGGGGGAGCAGTTTTAGATGCATGTGCATTTGCTAATTGTGTGTTGAAATTGCATTTACATCTTTTGCACTTATATGCCTGATTATAATCCATGACATCATGACAGCTCAGCTCTTTTTAATTTATCTGAAACATTCATGTGCATGATGTTTTCTTTTCAAAATCAAATCGTGCTCACTGCTTAGTCTTGAATCTAGCATGATTAGGCAGGACTGCTCTAGCTATCTTTTATCTGCTTGATAGCAAGACACTTTTCTTTGGATGCTAAAAATTAAACTTGCAAAATTGTTCTACTTCCTCATGGATGTTTATCAAATGATAAAAAAAATTGTGTTCACTTATTCACAATTCCAAAAATCCATGATTTGCATGCGTTAAGTGAAAAGATCCAGGTGGGTTTGTTTTGTCACACTACTCTATTCTAGACTGCTTACCATTGCACATTGGTCTGAACTGGAATAGTGTAGTGTATGCCAAAATCATTGCCTTAAGCTTCTGATGGCTTTCATGCCTAGGCTTGGCCTGATTGGAAAGTATAAGGTGGACAAACAAATAACCCCTGGCATTAAGAAAAGAACACCCAGATTCATTGATCATCAAGTTTGCTTTGATAGCTCCATTTGAACCGGACTTGTATATCTAGAGTAGAAATTGACTAGCTTTGCGCAGTCCTTGCTTTTACTTGTCTAGTTTCCTTGACTAAGTGGTGATGCTTTTATTTCAAAATGATAAAATCACATGCTGTCATCATGTTTTTAGAGAATGTTAAATTGAGCTGAGCCCATGATCAATGGTATTATTGTTGGCATATTTTTGCTTTATATGTCTTTGCAATTCTACTCATTTCCAAGCAACGCATCTTTTTCATGATCCTTGATGCTTGCATTGCCAAAGGGGAGAGACTTGCTACGTTCTCTGCTGCAAGGGGGTATAATTTTCACAGGGGGAGTTTTTATCTTGAAAAAGGGAAATTTGTTGAAGGGGCTTTTACTCTTTTGAAAAGGGAGAGGAAAATTCTTTTGTCAAGTGACATGATTTGGCTCGTCTTTGAGTTTTTATGGTCACTTGTGTGCTGAAAGTTTTTAAATTTTCTTGATTTTGAATTTGGTTGTCAATGCACTCATCAAGGGGGAGATTGAGAAACCAAGGGTTGGTTTCAGTGTTTGTGATGAGTGATTGACAGGCTTTTAACCTCTGTTTCGAAGGGGTACCTCCGAAGGGGGTTCGGAGGTGGTTTCACCGAAGGGTTCGGTGGGCTTTGGTTGCTACAGCTGTTGCAGCGGAGTGTGCCTGTTGGAGGAGTCCGACAGTACACGATGACTGGGTTCGTACCGGAGGTCTCGGTATTTTGGGCGGTACACCGAAGTGTGTACCAAAGGTTGCTAACCCGGAGAGGTCTCCGGAGTACTGGATACACTTGTCTGTTTGTCTGTGGTGCGCAGGGACTTCGGAGGCGACGGACGGTTCGCGGCAGGTGAACCTGGGTCAAGCGGGAGGCTTGATGCCAGGGGAGCAGGGAGCTCCGTCACGGTGGCTGCGAAGGGGTCTGGGTCGGTCCTCGGGTCGAGGTGCGCCAAGTGAAGGCAGTAAGTGCGGAGCGTGGCTCCGGGTGAAGGTACTCCGAGACAAAGTCCTCAGAGGCGAGGCACTTCGAAGGTACTCCGGATGGAGTGACTTCGGAGTTGGATGGATCAAGTCCTCTGCGGAGGCAAGGAGTTCGAAGTGTGCTCCGGAGGGAGACATTCGAAGGTGCCCGACGAAGGTCTCAGAAGTCGAGGTGTATCGAAGGCATGGTCCGGGTGAGGCTCGTCGAGGAGTGTGCTCGGGGAGAGACACTGCGACGAAGTGCTCATGGAATGCTTCGTGCGAAGACCTTGGACGAAGGAGGGACTTTGAAGGATGGTACTCCGAAGGTGGGGCTTCGGAGTGAGGAAGGCTTCGGAGCGAGGCTAGCTCCGGAGCGAGGTTGACTTGTGGTGCTTCGGCCATGCATGGCTTCGGTACACGAACTGACGGAGTTCGAGCTGGGAGTAGCTGCGAAGCCGTGGTGGTCCACCCCGGAGGTGGTGGTGTGAAGGCCCAAGGGCTTTGACGGCTTCAGCTCAAAACCGTCACTGTATCGGAGGCTATCTTCGGTGAAGCGAAGGCCATCAGGCTCAAGGCTTCTCACCGAAGCTACCGCACCCCTCGCGTGCGAAGGGGGGCTTCAGGAAGGTCAAAGACTGCAAAGGCTGACACTGTCTGCTCTGCAAAAAGCTGACGCTGTCCCCTCTGCAAAGCTAACAGAGAAGCCTCCAGAATAAAGTTGACTACCTTTTGTACCCCTCTATTCTGTAGAGACAAAACTGGTGTAAACCTTAGGGGTAAAGTAGTCAATTCACTTGGGTGAACTGTGGGCTATAAATATGGGGGCTGGGTAGGTAACATTTAACACTTTGAGCATTTACTGTTGAGCTCCTGTACTAGCCCCCTCTCTGTATTCATCCAGTGATATCAATTTTATTGTGTTCCTTGTTCAAGCGGCGAAGCCCTGCTTCTGTGTTGTCTTTCTGCTTGAACTTGTTTGCATACCTCGCTAGTTGTAGTGCACCGTAGCCTGTCTAGGCGAAGTGTGTTTTTGTGTGAAGTGTGCTTTTCAGTGTGCGTTCGCTCTGTGTAACAGGAGGCTAGACCTCGCTGCTTACTAGCGAAGCCCTAATCAGAGCCCGTTTTGCTTCTCGTGTCGAAGCCCTTAGCGATGTCCGCGTAGTGTGTGTTTAGACCTTCGCAGAACGAAGCCCAGCACCAGTTGTTGTCACTAAGTTTTAGGTCTAAGTCCTCGGAGGGTTGTCCTCTCTTGCGAAGGGTGAAGTGCGAAGCCTGCTCGAAGCACCCTGTGTGTGGAGCCTGCACTGACTTAGCAGAGTTGTTTTCAGGGTTGTGTGTGGAGCAAAGTCTACTTGGCTTCGGACTTTTACTCCTTGCGAAGCCTGTGTTCGGAGCTATCAAGTACCTCCGAACCAGACCTTCGAAGGTTGGTGTTCGAAGCCTGTTCCACAGTAGACAGGATTAAAACCGAAGGTTGTTTTTAAGCACAAGTTTTTAAAAAGCTCCCATTCACCCCCCCCTCTGGTCGCCGTTTCCGGTCCAACAGAGTATGAGCAAAGTCTTCTGAACTTTGAACTTTTACCCCATTCAGAGTGTGTTCCATACCTCTAAACCAGACACTTCGAAGGGTGTGTTAGAAGTCTGTTCAGCAGAAGAGAAATTTGAAAAGCTCCCATTCACCCCCCTCTGGTCGCCTGTTTTGGTCCAACAAGGAGGCAGAGGAGAAGCTGGTTGTAGTGGGTTGTTGGTAGGGATGGCAATTGTGTCCAATTACTCATTTATCCACGGGTAAAAATCCGAATAGAATCGGGTTTGTTCTCAATTTCATACTCGATGAGTAAACGGGTATAAGTATGAGTATTGACTACCCATACCCATTTACCCATTTATATATAAATAAAACCCTAATTTACCTCTCCACTCCACCCTTCCTCCTTTCTCCTTCTCCACCCACCCCCTCTCTCTCTCTAGTATCCCCTCTCTAGTCGATCTAGATCTGACTCCTCTCCACCTCTCTCGCCGGTGACTCCCCGTAGCCTTCCTCGATGAGCTCCGCTGCACGCCGGCCCTACCGAGCTCCGTGACACACTGACCCGAGCAGGCCCCTCCACGCGCCATCATTCGCTGACCCAAGCCAACCCCTCCGTGTCCCGCCGTGCACTGGTATGCCGACCTGCACCGGCCCCGACGAGCGCCATCGCACGCCAGCCCCGTCAAGCTCCGCCACACGCCGACCTGAGCAGGCTCCTCCACGTGCCACCGTTCGCTGACCCAAGTCGACCCCTCCATGCGCCCTTCCCTCCTCTTTTCCTAGCGGCGCAATCAATCCATTTCGCGGGTAAACGGGTATACCCGTGGGTATACTGCGCACGTGGGCGATAGGTATGGGCATGAGTTTTTATTCGTCGGGTAAACGAATACGGGTATATGTATGCACTACCCGTACCTGTCAGACCCGATTGCCATTCCTAGCTGTTGGGGGCTTGGGGCAATATGGCAATATGGAGAATGGAACATTATGTTCCGTGGAATTAAATTTTTGTTGTTATAAAAAACGATGATATGTTGCTTTCATGTATATTTCTCTCATATATATTTCTGTGAAGAGAATATATTTCTTTCATGTATATTTTTGTGAAGTAGGTATGGCGTTGCCTCGCCGCACACTATAGTTATCTAAAAGATGAGAAGGTGGTTAGACACTTCGTCTCGATGCACCGATAACTATAGTGTTGCTAGAGGTGATGTCAATGCACGAGATGGCCAGAGTGTGAGGCATCGTTGGTGGTGGGCGCGGGTACCCGACCCGATGGGCACTGGTTTGGGTTCAATTTTGTGCCCGGGGTTCGTGGGTTCGGGTACCCGTTTATTATCAGGTTGGGTTTGGGTTTAGATTTAAACTCATGGGTTTTGCGGGTTTACCTGATTACTTAAAATTACATAGAGTCTATCTCATTCCCTATTCATTTTCCATGATAATGTTATGTTGAGATATATTGAGTGATTTTATCATTTCAAATATATATTGGTAATATGATAATATTCTATTTATTGTGCTTTTTAAATTATATTTCTATTATAATTTAATTCATGTAGAGTATAAATTGAACCCACGAGTTACCCGTCGGGTTTCGGGTATCCGACAGATTTGGGTTCAGGTTTATTTTTGAATCCACGGGTTTTACGGATTCAAGTTTACATAAGTTTCACGGATTTGTTTTGTGGGCGGGTTTTCATCAAACCCGTGGTTTCAAATCCGTTATCATCCCTATTCATTAGTTGCACTGAGACGCTCTAGGAACTCAATCAAGTTTTATTGCTGCTCTGACAGCCACGGCAGAAGCGAAAAAGGACGTCTGAAATTCATGTCCAACTCCACGTAAAATTGTCATTTCTAGTGGAGGTCTAGGGAAGCAAGGAATGGTCCATTCCCAATGAAAAAAATGATGATTTGTTTATTTAAAATTAACTTTCTTAGTTATCATCACATGACATCGACAATGATATATACCCCACTCTCTAAGTGGCTAAGATTGAAAAAACGAGTAACAAATTATCAAAATTCTTAGCAAAGAGGATGATGAGATGGGATGGCATGCAACTAGAGTACACATTGTTTCACACATTAGCATAAATTTGTTTGTGTAAAGCCCCACCTGCTCCTGATGTATGACCTTCTGTCCTTTATTCGAAAGGGAACGATAATAAGATCGGGTATAGTTTTTCAGACAATGAACTCTTCGCAAAAATTCGAGCTCAGGCCAAGTAAAACCTGAGAGAAAGATGAACAGTGAGTCAGCGAAAGATGAGTTTATGGCATTTGGGCCCTTGCGCTAAAACACTGTGGTATGCCACCATTATGTAGTGAAACGAGAAAATACTGGCTAAAGTGTAAACTGTACAGAAGTTCGAGTCGTTTCAGAATAGTGAGAATATGTACACTCCCAATACAATCATTTTTATCATTCAAAATTTATCCCAAATATTACATCTACAATTTTTCCCGCAGAGGATCCATTTTCATAAAAACACTACTACCAGATTCATGTTATTGCATGAAAATCCTAGATCATTAATGTACTAAAAAGATCTTCCAGCTCTTACCTATGAGTTATAATGATTATGAAATTCCACAAGTTGCAATGGAAAAATCCGATGGCTTGTTTGCTAACGCTAGGATTAACACTTGAATTGCAATGAAGCAACAAGGAGCATCAGGATCATTCAACGGACGATGGGTTGGTAAACTTCAGTCTAATGCTACCACAACTGAATGTCTGATACATGAATTCACCTACAACCTTGAAACAACATTTTAATTCCCCAGTCAAAATTTGGCCCATTATGTGCAAGCTAGTTAACTTCTGGAACCACTGTCAGCCCACTACACTACTGATGTTGAGAAGATTAGCAGTCAGGCTTTAGCAGCAACACACCTAGAGCTCCGATTTATCATTCAATTTTTCTTTGCCTGTATCCTTGATCTTTTTCAGACAGCGGCCCTCAAACAGCACTTCATACAGAAGCCTTTTACTTCCCCATTTCCACCAGAAGGGCCCTGGCCCTCCTGCATGCTTCCTTTTCATCTTGTTCCCTTCATTGGCTATACATCCAAAAGAAGAGATTATATTTAAAAAATTAATGACTAGGAGGAAAAAACAAGCGTAAGTGAAACATTAGTCATTTAGTCCATAGATAGCTTCTTTGGCACATAGTGTAGTAGTGTACAGAAATAAATTAATCTAACTGCAGAAATCAGATAAAGAAGATCAAATATAAAGTTATTTAGAAGACTGTTAGGTCAAAACATAAGAAACAACTTGTTTAAAATTGTTCATAGGCCTTGTTTCAAGCTCCATTGAAAAATTGGAATACTTGTTTATTCTGTTGTTTTGGTTGTCTACGTGAGTACCCAAATTAGCATAGAAGGTGATGTATTCTAATGCATGCTATAAATTACCCTTAATTCATCCCAATCATACCACTCATTCACTGTATTGTTTATGCAACATTGCAACAACAGCTTAGAAAGCTACATCACCGCTAAATATCAGCACAATTGATAAAAACTAATCAGATTTTTTAAGGATTAACAAAGCTGGTCTGAATAAGCTCACTCGATCTTCTGCTCCACTTTTTTTCAGCTGTGGGGAAGTGAGAAGCAAAATGGATGAAGCTAACCTAAGAAAATGCAGTTAGAACCTTTGTGTGAACTTAAGTGTTTGCTTAGCTTTTGAGTCTACAAGAACAATCTAATTGTTATGTTCAGGGTTATTAAGTAATTATCACCAAAAGGAACGTCTATGACCCTCTCTGGGACTTGAGTCTAAAAGAACAATCTATTTGGTATGTTCGGGGGTTATTAAGTAATTCTAACCAAAAGGAACAGCTAATACCCTCTCCGGTCTCAGTGAGACTACACCTTACTATAAACAAGAAGCAAGCTACTGTTGAGACACACTATGGCAGAGTTTGGGACCTCACAACTGAGCAGGAGCCAACTGAAGCAAGAAGTAGAAATTCTGGGTTGTTTAAGGAAACAGGGAAGTAGGGAACTCAAACAATACTATGAGAATGGCATGCCAATGCAAAAAGATAAATTTAGCATGATCAAAGCTAAAGTAAAGATCAAGCATGCTCAAGAAGTGCTAATTCAGGTGTAAAACCTAGCCAATGACCTGGCTATATGCAGAATCAGCAAGTTAGCAGTTAGCACCATTGTTCCATTTTCCAAACCATGTGGCTATTTACTGGCTGAACACTAGCAAAACCGTCAGAGAGGTCCCTGTTTGACTCTGATTATTTGATGAATCTAGCTTCATTAGTGGCGATATTGATTGCATTTTCGTCACTCACTATATTTGGAAAAAAACGACCCCTGCAGTGCCAGAACTGATGCAAAGGTTGGAACTAAAACTGGCCAAAATTGCTGCTGGATATCCAGGACTTCTAAGACAGTCTGTATGCCCTCCTCTGATGGTTCAGTTGCACCTGTTTCATAAATAGGATTATCACCAAGTAGGACCTGCAAGTATTTCAAGATGGGTGAATAACATTCGGATAGCATTAAAAGCATTCTCAGCAGAAATAATTAAAGCAGCTGCCTGTATTTCTATATCAGTATATCTGCATTCAAAACTCTGAATTATGTGCAAACACAATCTACAATGCAAATAATTGAACAAATGACTGAATGAGTGGTCAACTAACTGCCAAAGGCCCATATCCACCATATTAGCATTCTTGTATGCTCCTAAAGGCAAAAAAATGAATCAATTGCTACAGATGTGGTCCTTGAGATTTGATATCCATAGGCAGTTAACTGAATCAATTGCTACAATTAAGAGTTATAATGCTAAGACAGTTTAATCAAACAAAGCAGGATTTGTTTTTAGTATATTTTTATTTAGAAATTCCATTATTACAATAATGAAATGCTATTGTGGAGAATGCATACCTTAACAACTTCAGTAGCTGATGAGGATATAGACTGAAGATTGTATCTGCACATCAAAGATAGAGAAGAAAAATAGAGCATAAGTGTTGACATGGGATTCTCAAATCTCAACTAAAATATACCTATACCAAAAATATTTATCTGGTAAAAAATATTTTAAGATACATTGGCTATAAATTCGAACTATAAGCAGGATGCTGTGTATATTAGCTTACAAGATGACAGCTTGACTGGCAGTACCACCAGTACACATGTGATCATCTCATGTGGATCAAATTTATAGGCATTGTCTACTTTTTGAAATTTGAGTTATCTCATTAAATTATGAAAACATCTGGCACCTACCCTCCCTCAAGTATAACCAACAATTTTCCTTGTGAACAAACAGTTAGCATGGACGTCATCCTAGAGTATCCAGCAGGAGTGACCTATAAATGGAGGATGAAGTTAGTCAAAATTACCAGAAACCGACATGATGGAGTGCACTGGCAATTTGGCATATCAACCAGGACAAAGAAAGCCATAAAGACTGGAAACAATTAACAAACAAACATGAATATTACCAAAATTGAGGGTTGCACAGATGATATAATTTTCAATCTGACTGTTAACAGAACAGTGATGAATCCATATCACAGAATCAATGAGCACATCCCTAAAGAAGCACAACTTGTCAGAATAAGCTGTCTTTTTTTATATAAAAAATATCCAGTAGGAAAGGCTCCTACTGTTGGATAAATAGATTAGAAAAGGTTGGATGTTTTTTTTTGATGGAAACCGGTAGGAGAGGCTCCTACCAATGGTTTTGTATTAAAAAAAACGAAAATGTACAAAGCGAGATTAGAGTACAGGGGACGAGGAGAGATAGGCAGAGGGGAAAATTACAACCGATTAGACCAGGAAGCAATGATGGACTTAAGCCTAGGGTTGAACCTGTGGGATTGCAACCCAAGTTCAGAGCGAAAAAGCGAGAGCCAAGCACGCCGAGAAGGCTGCTGGTTACGGAAAATACAGTTGTTTCGATGGATCCATAAACTCCAACAGCTGACGAAAATGAGCTCCAGGGGGAAAGACCATTGTGTGACTCGACGAAAATTCTCTACCAGATCTGCTGCCGAGGGTGAAGAGTCCCAACAGATACCAACACTTGACCAACATGAAACACTGAAGTCACATTGGAAGAAGAGGTGCATAGATGATTCCAGAATACCCCTAGAGCAGAGGATACATAAGCAATCAGATGAGTCCAGGAGGATTTTCTTCCTCTTCAGTATCTCCCTGGTATTTAGACGATCCAGAAGAAGCAGCGAGAAGAAAACCTTGATTTTATTAGAACACTGGGTCTTCCAAATTTGAGGGAAAAGAGGATGGACCTGACTGTTGGCAAAAGAACTGTTGTAGAACCTGTGTGGGCGAAAGTTGCTGGAACCCCATAAAAGGGTCCACGAATCCCTTGAGTCCGACAACGGCCCCAGCGCAAGACTCAGAGTCTGCAGCTGCTGAAATTCACATAGAGCCTCAGGGGATAGGGGAAGGAAGAAATGAAAGCTGAGCTCTGGATGTTTGCAAAAACATGCCAGCGAAATTTTTTTGGATTTGGCAAATGAGAATAGCCTGGGAAGAAGCATAGCGAGAGGCATGGGGGACCAAAGATCATGCCAAAGAGAGATAGTAGTCCCACAACCCACTATAGGCTTGGCAATGGCACAGAACAGGGGCCATAATTTCAAAATATCTTTCCACCAAGGGGAACCTCGCTGACCAACCAGATGTGGAGGGGACACTAAGTTGTAATAGTGTTGCCAAACGAGCTTTATCCAGGGAGCATCTTGCTTGTTGTAGAATTTAGCCAAATGCTTCATAAGAAGGGCAGTGTTTTGAATACGAAGGTTGATTACACCCAAGCCACCAAAATTTTTTGGTCGGCAAACCTGTCTCCATGCTACCAGGGGCAATTTGGGGTTCTGAATGCTAGATCCTCTCCAGAGACATTGCCTTCGTATCCTGTCAATGAGTGAAACGACTTTAACCGGAAGATGAAACATACACATGGTGTATGTAGGTAATGCCGAGAGCACTGCGTTGATAATCTGAAGCCTACCAGCAAAAGAGAGCCAGTAAGACGTTGCCACCAATCTTTGTTCCATTTTAGAGATAAGAGAGGTGAAATCCTGAAAGCGCGGTCGGCGAATACCTAAGGGAAGGCCCAAATATGTGAATGGAAATGAGCCCAAACCACAGCCAAAAGTATGAGCCAGAGATTCCGCCTCGAGGCGTTCCATGTTAATGGGGACTAGGCATGATTTGTCAAAATTAATTTTCAGGCCTGTGGATGCAGAGAATGAGTTGAGCAGGGCCTTGAGAGCAAAAACATTCCATTGAGTGGCCTCGAGGAAGACAATGGTATCGTCAACATATTGAACTATTGGGAAGTCATCCAAATGGTGACATGGAGGTGCTTTGACGACACCCCTAGCGGCAGCCTCATTTAGGACATACTGAAGTAGGTCACTGGCAATGATAAATAGGAGTGGTGATAGGGGATCACCTTGACGCACTCCCCGTTTGCAAGTAAAGAATTTCCCAATAATGCCATTAAGCACAACTGCGGAGTGGGCTGATAGGAGAAGAGAGGAGATCCACCTGATCCAGCAGCTGGGAAAACCAAGATGAGAGAGCATCAATAAAATCGTTGAATGTTCTACTGTATCGAAGGCTTTTTCGAAGTCAAGCTTTAGAAGGGCCACCGGGTCTTTGCTGCAGTGGCACTGATGTGTATATTCGAACGTCCAGGCTAGACAATCCTGAATGGAGCGCCCCTTAACAAAGCCATATTGATTACCATGGATGATACTAGGCATTAGTGGTTGTAGTCTGTTCGCTAAGAGCTTGGTAATAATCTTGATAACTGAATTAACTAGGGAGATTGGTCTGTAATCATTTACCATTGTCGGATTGCTCTTTTTAGGTACTAGGATAATGTACGAGTTGTTAATTGGCCGCAGGTCAGTCTTGTGATTGAAAAAATCCTGGCACAGAGAAAAGATGTCATCCTTGATTATATGCCAACATTTTTTAAAGAAATGACCATTAAAGCCATCCGGTCCTGGCGCTTTACTGCTTGGCATATTCTGGACAACCGAAGTGATATCCGACAAGAGGAATGGCGCAGCGAGGTGATCTAAACTCTGGTGAGGCGGAATCAGTTCTGTGAGATTGAAGAGCATTTGAGGAGCTGAGGAGAAACCCATTCTCCCCAAGAAGGAATCAAGAAAGACTTCAGCTTTTTCTTCCTGAGAATACAGCACAGTTCCATTCGGTAGGGTAATCGAAGCTATAGTGTTATGACGAAGGCGATCGCTTGCTGCTGCGTGAAAGTATTTGGTATTCTCGTCCCCTAACTGGGTCCACCTCACTGTGTAACGCTGCTTCCAATAAGCATGTATAAACTGTAGGAGGGAGGTTATACTATCTTTGATAATGAGTCTGAAGTTGTATTCTGCCAAAGAAAGAGACCTCTGATCTTCACATGAATCTAGGAAGAGTAAGATGGTTCGACAATTTTCTAGATTCCAATTCATCCTACTTATCTGTTTACTCCGACTGCGGAGGCATTTCTGAAGTCTAAGAAACTTACAAGAAATCCGCTGGGCTAAACCAACTTGGGCCAAATTACTATGCCACCAGTTAGAGACTGCCTCTTGAAAGCCTGGGAGTGTAGACCAAAAGTTCTCAAAACGAAACAAACGTGTACGCGGAATGTTAGAGCCAATCCGGACAATACAAGGGACATGATCAGAAGAATGAAGGCCCAAGGCAGCGAAACTAGTGACCGGGTAACTAGTGATCCAATTAGCGGACGTGAGGCACTAGTCCAGTTGGACTAACAAAGGATTAGATTGCATATTACTCCAGGTAAATTGACGGCCAGTTAGGGGGATTTCCAGCAAACCTTGAGCTCCAATGCAATTGTTGAAAGACTGCATGTCAGTGAGATTCGGGCCAGGTTTATTCCTGTTGTGTGCGTAACGATAGTAGTTAAAGTCTCCAATGAACATCCAATTGTCATGGTCAGATATGTGAACATTAGAAAGCCAATTGAGGAAAACCGATTTCTCGGGCTGCCTGCAAGGCCCATAAACGGCTGAGAGACGCCATCTTTGGCCATTAATCAGCGAGGTAAATCCAATAGTAATCTGAAAGAAATCCAAGGAAATGACCTGCCCCGAGAATTTAGAGCCCATCCAACCAACTAGAATGCCTCCTGAAGCGCCATGGGAAGGGGTGAAGGCAAATTTATCAAAACGTTTGGGGGCTATACTTTGAACAAAAGAGTGGTCAATATTAGATAACTTGGTTTCCTGAATGCAAAAAATGGAAAATTTCCTGTCGACCAACATAGACTTCACAACTATGTACAAGCCAAATGGTACAAGTGCGAAAGAAGCATAGGGTACAGAGAGGGGAGAGGGGGGGAGTGGTTAGATATGACTAAGTCAAGAGTACAAAGAGGATTTAGAGTGCATTTGACAGGGCTCCAACTCCAGCTTCTTTGTCCTATGGAACTAGAGCTGAACCAAACACTTTTCATTGGAAGTGGATCCGAACCAGAACACTCCAAAAAATGAACTGACATGGTGGATCAGGGTCTAGCCGGCTTCAAGTGCTCTACTCCAATGAAGTCCAAAATATTACCCACAAATGCCATCATCGAAATTACCTGCAAATGCCATACGAAAAAAAGCTGGAAGGGAGAAGCTGGGGCACACTGCTAGCGGGAGGGAGTCGTGCGTCCAACGGCGAGACACTAGGCACAAGCAGTGACATGCGTGGCCAACAGCGCTCGGCCAAGCGACGTGGCAAGCTGGCTGCGCGTGGAAGTTTTGCGGTGGCAGCAACCAGATCTAGTGGCGCTCATGGACTTGGAGACACATGGGTAGGAGAGAGGCGCATGGTTCCGGGCAACGCGTGGGCGGGCGACGACGTGCAGCAAGCCGGCAACATGCATGCAAATGGCAACCAGATCAGATGGTGTTTCACTCAGCGACACCTAGATCCAGCGGCGACGACCACCATTGCTCCTAGCTCCACCGTGCCTTACCTCAGCACCACATCTGGCCAACCATTTGTAGCTAAGTTTCAGAGAAGCCCTAAATAAGTTTCAGAGAAGCCCTGCTATTTTCAAAGATGATGTGGTTTCTATGCTTCCATATTGTCCAGGCTCCAACTATGCAGACTTCCATGAAAAACCTTTTGTTAAACCCATTTTTTGCAAGGGAGAGCATGTCATGAAGCGGAAGGGTTAAATTCCATGAAAGACCAATGGAGGACCATACATCATTGCTGAATTGGCAATTGAAAAAGAGATGATATGTTGTTTCCTCAACATTCTGGCTACACAGGAATAAGCTAAGTCTTGTGCGCTGGCCTGTTGGCCTGTTCTTTTCCTGCCCGTTAGTTTTCCCCACGTTGAGTCGTTTGCTGCTGCTGCTGCTGTTTGAATAATTCAATGTGCATGGTGGCTGGGTTTGTTAAGTTGAATAGCTGGTCATTAGGGAGTTTGTTCCTATTCTCAAGTGAGCTCGAATTGGTCTATGCCATGCTGAGTGCGTCCTGCAACTCTGTATCGCATGCAGTGCATGCTCCAGCCACTAGTCTGGCTGGTTAGCTGGTTAGTTGGGTTTATGATTTTGTAATTGCATTGTTTTTGAATTAAGGGAAAAATCTGCTGGCTGCTTAGTTGCAGTTCACACGGCACCAAAACACTTCTCTTTCTTCCACCTTGCGCCCAAGCTGCTAGCCAGAGTGTGTGCGCACTGTGCTTTTGCCGGAAGACAAAACAGTGAGTGTGAACAGTGCAGTTGAGTGAAAGTTCAAGGAGAGCTGAGAACCGACAATTGGTATTGGAGCGATGTCGATTACACGTTGAGCACCGGCAAGAGCTCTCTCCCGCACTCCACCATGCTGTCGCTGTCGCCGGACTGTGGGCAAGGTCGTGTGCACAACCAACATGCACTAGAGATCGTCGTCCAACGAGTCATCAAGGAGTCGGGCGCCTCCGTCTAGTACCCAGTCCTGACAAGGACCAATTATGAGTGAGTGCTCCTCATGATGGTGAACCTGCAGGGGCAAGGGATCTGGCATGCCGTCGAGCCAGAGGACTTGGAGGAGGTGGAGTATCGCGACAATCGGTTGGTGTTGGCAGCCATCCTTCGCATGGTGCCTTGAAGATGCTTCGCTCGCTGTCCATGAAGCAGACAGTGCAGGAGGCATGGGAGGCAATCAAGACGGTGTGTGTCGGCGTGCAACGCGTTCGTGAGACGAACGAACGACTACGAAAGGAGTTCGTCAACATCGGCTTCAACGATGGAGAGAACGTCAATGACTTCTCCATCCACATCACCGGCCTCACCAACAACATCCGAATGATTGGCGGCAACCTTCTGGAGACCGAGGTTGTCAAGAAGCTGCTCAACGTCATCCCGAACCACCTCTCTCAGGTGGCAATCGGCCAATCGCTATCGAGACCCTCTTCAATGTGAATCAACCCTCGATCGAGGTCACCAAACGACTTCGCGCGATGGAGCAGCGGAAAGCCAAGCCACATCCTGTCATCAACAAGAGTGGGCGTATCATGCTCACGGAGGAGCATGGATGGCACGGTTCAAGATCCGCGAGAGTAGTGAGGGCAGTTTCGACAAGTCCTCGGGCAACGCCAAGAAGCAAGGCAGCAAGCGTTGCAAGGGAAAGGTGACACAAGAACACCTTGGTGACCAATGACGCAATTGCAGCAAGATGGGTCATTGGGCAAAGGACTAATAGTCGAAGCCGAAGAAGGCAGAGGCTCACATGGCGGCTGATGAAGAGGAGGACAAGCTGCTCATGATGGCATGAGCCATTGATATGCAGCCAACCACCTCTACACCGATGATAGGCTTCACGACGCCGACTACTTCACCGACAAACGACGACCCCCTTCGTTTGGTGGAGGCGAAAGTCTTCACCCAACTTGAGGGGGAGGCCGATCCAACCGTCTCTAGTACCTCGATACCAAAGTGACGGACCAAATGACAAGGAAGAACAAGGTGTCATGCACCGTCAAGTTTGGATACGGATTGGCGGTGAAAATCAAGGGTCATGGGACGATCCTCTTTGCTTGCAAGACCAGTGCGCACCGAGTCCTCACTGGTGTCTACTTCATCCCACGACTGAAGGCGAACCTCATCAGCATTGGCTAGCTAAACGAGAACGGGTGTGAGGCGCTCGTTCGAGACAGGGTGATGGAGATCCGTGACTGCAACCGCAAGCTCCTGTCGTGGGTTGCAAGATTGACGAACCGGCTCAAGACCATCAACCTCATTCTCGCACGCCCCGTCTGCCTCTCTACGTGGAGCTCCAACGAGGCATGGCGTTGGCACGCAAAGTATGGTCATGTCAATTTCCGTTCGTTGAGGAATAGGGAGGTATGGTTCGAGGCCTACCACACACTACTACTTACTGCTAGTCGATGATGTGAGCCGCCATATGTGGCTCACTCTCCTAGTCAGCAAGGATCAGGTGGCAGAGGCCATCAAGCGATTCCAAGCCATGGTGGAGGTCGAATATGACCGAAAGCTAAAGCTATTGTGTACCGATCGTGGTAGCGAGTTCACTTCGATGTAATTTGGAGCCTACTGTGAGAAGCACAGTGTGCAATGACAACTCACAGCATTGTACTTCTCACAACAGAACAACATCATTAAACGCCGAAAACAAACGGTGGTCGCCATAGCACGACCAATGATGAAGGCCAAGGGACTCCCAGGTCAATTTTTGGGGAGACAGTATCCACCGCTGTCTTCCTCCTGAATCGAGAACCGACGTTACACCTCAAGGGCTTGCCACGAGCCAACGTGATGGGAGCATGCCCTAAAGCGGCTAGATCTAGCACGGGTGCGTGGCTTGGCACGACCGGATCGAGCACGGGCGTGGCAGGAATGCACATCGATCCGTCTGGCATTGGCACAGAAAGTTCGCACACTGGCGCGGGAGGATCTGGCATCAACATGGATGGAGCTGTCACCAATGTGCTAGGAAACCACATTGGTGCGCCAAGATCTAGCACCAATGCGGCTTGCGCAGGAGCAGGTGTGTCGTGAGCGTGACAAGGCATGATAGGAGTGTGCACCAACGATCTGGGCCCGCCCAACAACCTCTCATCGGTAGCACTCCTAGTTCTAGCGGGATTTCGAGCAGCGTGCATGGAGGGTCCTTCCTAGCAACTTAGCCAAGGCTGACACACCCTGTGGAGTTTGCTTCTCCATCCAACTTTGACGATGATGCGCTTGATGAGCACCACAATGAGGCGCCACTTTGGTTTCGCACCGCCGACAACATGCTTAGGTCGGCCTCACCATCTAGCTTCGCCAAGTGTGACATGGATGCTGGTGAGCTCCATTTCACCACCACGGAGGACCCATCGTCCTTCAAGGAGGCCAAATAGCACCAAAGTTGGCAAAGGGCGATGATAGAAGAAATGAACTCCATCAACGACAATCAAACTTGGGAGCTCATTTATCCTCCTCAAAACGTGTGCCCAATTGGCCTCAAATGGGTGTTTAAGGTGAAGAGGAACAAGCTCGAGGTCATCATCAAGCGAAAAGCAAGGCTTATCGCAAAGGGATACGTCTAGCGAGCTGAGACTGACTTCAAGAGGTCTTTGCCCAGTGGCTCAGATGGAATCCGTGCGCTTGTTGGCGGTTGCTGCACATGAGGGATGGTCAATTCATCACATGAATGTGAAGAGCGCCTTCCTAAATAGTGAGCACACCGAGGAGGTCTATGTTCAACGGTATGTCGGTTTCATTGTTGAGAAGCAAGAGCACAAGGTATATTGCCTTCACAAGGCGTTATACAGTCTTCGTCAAGTGCCCAGGGCTTAGAATGCAAGCTTGATATGAATCTCATGTCGCTTGGTTTCTAGAAGAGTGTCACCAAACCGACCGTGTACAAGCGTGATGGAGGCATCACCAAGCTTATTGTCGACGTCTACGTTGACGGTTTGATCATTACAAGCACGAGCAGTGATATCATTGAGTTCAACTAGTTGATGTGAAAACTTTTCAAGATGAGTGATCTTAGTTTGCTTTCTTACTATCTTGGTATGGAAATGAAGTAGGGGGCTACAGGGATCACTTCAGGACAAGGAGCTTATGCATGAAAGTTGCTTCAGAAGAGTGGGATGAAAGATTGCAATCCTTGTCTCACACCAATGGAGGTGCGATTGAAGCTTAGCAAACAAAGTGAAGCCCCATTGGTGGACGCAACAAAGTACCACAACATCATCGGAGGACTCTGCACGTACTTCAGTACATTAAAGGGACATGGAGTTATGGCGTCCACTATGCCAAGAAGGAGGATGGCTAGCCTAGTCTGCTAAGTCTAGTTAGGTGAGCTACAGTTTGACATGGCTGTCGACCTTGACACATAGCGAAGCACAAGTGGTGTCTTGTTCTTCTTCGACAAAAGCCCAATCACTTGGCAATCAGCCAAGCAGAAAGTGGTGGCATTATCATCTTGCAAGGCGGAGTACATTGTTATTGCAGCTGCTGCATGTCAATGTTGGCCTAACTCTCTCATGAACACAAAAACACTCAACTCACAAAACAAGAAGATGAACATGACAAACATAATTTTATTGTTGCATGCAAAAGCACTTCATTTCACCTCTCTCTCTTGCACTCCACACCGAGTACAACATATATATAGTGCTACTTTTAAAGCCTAGTAGCACTACTGGCTTTACTTCACGCATGCACAAGCCACACACCTCTTGCATGCTCTCATTACCACGCCATAATGCCACTTACTCCTGCATGCAGGTGTTACTTCCTTGCATGTAGCAGTCATTCACTCAAACCAATGCACAAAGCCACTCACTAGAGCCTTGCACAAGCATTGGCTGGCTGCATGCACACACATAACACACATCCATCACATACAACACTAAACTCACACAAGACACCAATATCTACCAAAACAACAAGATTAGAACCAACAATCACCCCCTAATTTTGTTGGCTTTATTCTCAACGCCTTCACGTTGGGAATCAAAGTAGTGTAGGCTCATCATCAGAATCTACAATGGCAAGTTGTGTCACTACCTTGGCCACCGTCTTCACTTCATCACACACATCGGTGAAGTGACCAAACTCACCACACTTACGACAATCATTCTTTGACTTGTCAAACTTGTTGCAGTACTTCTCTTCAGCAACCTTGGCCTCCCACTAGGCACACATGAGGCGCGACTCGGAGCTAGAGAACAGCAGTTGCGGTCCTCATTCCTTGTCACGTCAACGCCCCCTTGATGACTCCTCGAATACCCTCGAACATTCAATGGTCTCCATCACCGACATCTCTATTACATCCCCCCATTGTTCGATTGTGTTAACAATGGGTAGGAACTTGTCGAGGACGGAATCCAGAAGCTTTTCGACGACGGTGCTCTCCTCTACTTTCGTGCCAAGAGAAGGAATCTGATTCACAATTGTGGTGACCTTCAAGGCAAAATCGTTAATTTTCTCAAAATCATCCATGTACATACCATCAAGCTCCTTCTCGAGGGTTTGCACTTGGACTTTCTTGATGCGTTCTTCACCCATGTTCATCTCCTTAATGCCACTTACTCCTGCATGCAAGCGTTACTTCCTTGCATGTAGCAGCCATTCACTCAAACCAATGGACAAAGCCATTCACTAGAGCCTTACACAACCATTGGTTGACTACGTGCACACACACACATAACACACATCCATCATGTACAACACTAAACTCACACAAAACACCAAAATCTACTAAAACAACAAGATTAGAACCAACAGTCAAGCTAGCTCGACTCCTTGGTGATCTATTCGATGTGGAGCCTAGAGCGTTGGGTATCAAGGTAGACAACAAGTCCGCCAGTGCAATGTCAAAGTATCCTGTCTTCCATGACCGGAGCAAGCACATTGATACTATCATTTCATCCAGGATTGCATTGAAGATGGGAAGATATTGCTGGAGTTTGTTCGCATAGAGGAGCAGCTGGCAAACACCCTCACTAAGATGCTCGGTCGAGTTCGGTTCCAAGAGCTTCGTCAAGGAATTGACATCATCGAGCTTAAGAACAATGGCAACAAGAATTAGGGAGAGTTTGTCAGAATAAGCTAAATCTTGTGCGCTAGCCTATTGGCCTGTTATTTTTCTACCCATTAGTTTTCCCCACGTCGAGTCGTTTGTTGCTACTACTGTTTGAATAATTCCCTGCGCATGGTGGCTGGGTTGGTTTGGGTTGGTTAGCTAGTCTTCAGGTTAAGTTGAATAGTTGGTCATTAGGAGTTTGTTCCTATTCTCAAATCTCAAGTGAGCTCGAATTGGTCTATGTCATGCTGAGCGCGTCCTGCAACTCTGGATCACATGCAGTGTATGCTCCGGCCACTAGTCCCGCTGGTTAGCTAGTTAGTTGGGTTTATGATTTTGTAATTGCATTGCTTTTGAATTAAGAGAAAAATCTGCCGGCTGCTTAGTTGCAGTTCACAGGGCACCAAAACACTTGTCTCTCTTTCTTCCACCTTGTGCCCAAGGCCCCAAGCTGCTAGCCTGAGTGTCCACACTGTGCTTTTGCCGGATGACAAAACAGTTGACTAGTTGAGTGAATGTGAACAGTGTGGCTGAGTGAAAGTTCTAGGAGAGCTGAGCGCCGACACAACTACGCATGAGCATGAACCATATCAACAAAGCATGGTGCTTCAATGTGGTCCCAAAAAATTATACAAACATGAGGGGTGCAGATAAAATCTAGCTTATACATTGAAGGAAGCCCAAATAATATGTAATTTTCCTATATGATGTGATATAAAAGGTCAGCCCAAGTGGCTAAGTTCCAAGATGAGAAATTTTCTGCACAAATCTGAACATCCATTTCAATGCAAAAGCCGATCTGGAGGTACAAAACATGAAGGATTTCTAAAACAATACAAACATGAAGGTACAAAACAACAAGTTTAGAATTTAGAAATTTCAATTAGGGTAAGTCTTAGTATCTTACGTCACAACAACCAAGAGGATCACCCCTCGCTGCATCAAATCCAGCAGATATAATGGTGATGTCTGGAGAAAATTCTGCAGCTGCACTCAAAGAAAATTCACTGAAATGAGAACATGCAGTACACACTTATCAGCAATATGTGAAAAACAATACTAAATAATTTGAGTACTATAGGCAGATATGTCTTACACAAAAGAATAATAAGACCCTGCAATATCAAAGAAAAACAAATTTCTGTTCCAATGTGGTGAATATATTTTGTCTGTGTCCTTTCTAATAAGAATCGAAACTTCCAAGTCTCACAGAAGACGAAGTATATAAGAATTACAAAATAGTCCACAGGAGCTGCTTTCGACTTTACATAGATAAACATGGTTAGATTGATATAATACTGTTATTAGCAACTTCATGAGACTAATACACATATCCAAATTGCACTATTTCAATTATTACCAATTGGAAGCACCACATGCTGAAAAGCAAAGATGTAGTCATCGTCTCCAACACCACCACAGCTCCAAGGTATATTAACTGAGAATCCTTGACCATCCATAACTCCCACCTGAAGTGATAGCCATGCAAGAAATTGCCACATAAAATTAGTCATTTTAAACTCAAGTTTCTACAGCTCAGGTCAACAACTCAATGATAAAGAGTCATGGCATTTGTCAACAGATATGATACAAATATTCCAGATTTAGTTAGCTCAAACAGTTTGCTCCAATTAACCAATAGGATGTAATTCAGACGTATCATTGTAGAAATGAACTTCCAATGTGTTGAGGAATTGAACTTCAAAGCTAATGCCCAAGATAGTACTTAGACCAATGTTAAAGAAAGTCACCTCATGTGCTGCCCCAGTTCCCGGGTAGAAGGTTCCATCCTCATGTCGATGTAATGATATGTATAATACCTGAAGAAAAAATGTTTTCCATGTAAGAAATGTGAATTCGAGGGAGAAAGCACTCATTGGTGGCCATGCAAATGGAAGTATAGCATACAGAATGGCAGATAGAAGAACAAAAGATGGAATGAAAATAGTTGGTCCGGGTACTGAAAAAGAAGAATATTACTCTGATAAGATTTGCTACATGGGTGTAGTAAACTGTGATCTTCCAATTAGCTGTTAACTTTAGTTTTTTTGTTCATAAAGCGGTAAACCTCTAACACTAACATACCAACTTGTGATTAAAAAAAGGAAGTTAGCACTTGAAGAGAGTTAGAGCTTCAAATCCTTCCAGATGCTAGCACCTAAAAAGTTAGAAGTCAACATCATGAACAAACAAAATGATGGATACAGCGTGGAAACAGAAGAGGGATAAATTCATTTTAGAATCCACTTTTGAGTTGGCTACAACTTTCAGTCTATTAAAATGGCTCAATATTTAACCATCCATGTCCAGTAAATGCACACAGTATGCTCAGTCTTCAACCAAAAAAGTTAACAAATGGTGAAACTGAGAATAATATGAGGGCAACAAAAAAATTGAAACAAAGGATCAGACTCAGAGTAGAAAAATAGGTGAAAACAACAGAAAATGCAATAGTCTCAATATTATGCAATACATAATAAAGATAAAAATTTTATATGATGAAATTAGTCTTTCTTCGTTTCCCTTTCCTGCGACTCTAAAAGGACTGCAAAGAAATTAGCAACAACTCACTGAATTGTTTCCATCAAATATCTCCTGTGTGCCATTGCCATGGTGCACATCCTGCAATAACAATTGAGAATACTACTGATGAGATTGGTTAACATCCACTTGAGTTAATATCTTTTTAGTCATGATGCCAACAGAATGCAAAGGTACAAATACAAATGCAAACTTGTAACTACCATTATGGCATTACCCAGTCAACTATCAAGACTTTCTTGGCACCAGCTCTTTGTGCAGCTAATGCAGCCACTGCTGCATTGTTATGAAGACAAAATCCCATGGCTTGTTTCACCCCTGCATGATGGCCAGGAGGTCTCACCTGTTCTCCAGTAGGCAGTCAGTATCACATACAACAGACATGCAAAGTAGATCAAAACAATAATTCACAGGTGTGTCTAGGTGTATCATGCAAAAAGGAGATCGAAAATTGAAAATATGAGATTATCTGCACAGTACCATAGCAAAGCCATTGCGAACACACCCAGATACTATCAAGCTAGCAAGATCAGCACATAACCCTGCGGCAAGCTTGGCAGCACACGCTGAGTGTCCATTTGCATAGGTATCTGAAGTGAAGTAACTACAAATTGATCCAAGAAATATGTTACAACAACAGAAATCTTCCCAGCAAGACCAGCACAAAAATGTAAGTGTGCATTTAATTATACTGGGACGAACAGTATGGTGCAAAACTAAACTGAATAGTATGGTACAAAAATAGAGTGAATAGTATGGTACAAAACTGAAGTGAGGCAATGGGAAGATAATTTTTGAATATGGATTACACAAACAGTACCTATAAAGCATGTTCTTTGTCTGCTCAACGCTGTCAATGTGATCTGAAGTATGGACCTAGAAGTTACCAATTTTGAGTGTATTAGAATTATCAAGAAGATTGTGATATGAAGAAACTATAGTGGGAAAATATAAGGCAGCAAAAACAATTGACATGCCAAACTCTTACTTACCATTAGGAGTTCCTCCTTAGTGATTTCTCGAGGAGGTACCATAACACATTTTGAGGGAAAGATACCTGAGATATTGGAAATATGAGCTAGCGTATGACTTGATAAACAGTTCCATGGCAAGGTTATGTCATCAAATCACTTGAATTGACATGGTGATGGTTGACATGAAAACATTTTTCCATTTACTGCAGTACAAGTCAACTATCAATGTTTTTACTTACTACAAGATTAGCTACCTTATATACTTTTCGAATATACTATTGTACTGTACAAATTTGCTAGAGCACAAGTAACAACCGGTGTTCTTACGGCGATAAGGCGAGGCGACCTACCCCCCTTCACAAGTAAAAAATTTGCCTAGGCGAGTTAGGCACGCCGCGCGCGGCGAGGCAACACCATACACATATACTGTTGCCTCCTCTCCTCTCTTCTAGGCTCTAGCTATACTGCTCGGGCTACTGCAGACCCTTGCATATTATCTATATCAATTATCAATCAATCTATAGCTAAATTGTCGTGCATCTAAACATCATCTACATCCCTGGCTAGGCCACACTGCCCCCTTGGTTTGACGACATAGTCACAATTACTCAGCAAACAAGTCTCTGTGAATCTGACACAACAAAAATGATAGCATTTGCATGCAATTGAAGCCAATACTACATGGGAGAGGAGACAGACCAGAAAGAGAGGTGAGAACCTGTGTTACCACCGGTTGCCCTCTCTTTCCGTCCTTTCCCGTGCCTGCTTCTTTTCTTCCTCCCCCACGTGCCCTGCTTCTTCTCCCTGCGCACCTGCTTCTTCCTCCCCACATGCCTGCATCTTCCTCCCTGCGCGCCTGCATCTTCCTCCCCGTGCGCCTGCTTCTTTCCTTCCCACGTGCCCTGCTTCTTCTTCCCTGCACCGCCTGCCAGTCTCCTCTCCTGTTCTGTGAATCTTTCTCTGGAAGACTCTTTCCCTCTCTCTGGCTGCTTTTCTCACGAGTGCTGCCTGCTTTTTCTCGTGTGCACTGGCTGCTTTTCCCGCACGCTCATTCGCTGCTCCCCCCCCCCCCCCCCCCCCCGGGTGCAACGCTGCTTCCCCGCACATTTTGCAGCCTCGCCGCAAGTCGTCGCCAAGGACTTAGGACTCCATACGCATCTGCTTCGCGGCGACCCCGACACCCAGACCAAAAGGTCGCCTTATTGCCTAGGTGATGCCTAAGAACACTGATAACAACTTAATGTATTTGCTTTCAACAAATAGCAATCTCACCTTTCAGGTTAGCTATCTGGCTATCTGCTATCATATATATATTTGGATTACATTAGGCTACACAGCTGCGAGAATAAGCAATCATCGAACCATAAGACATAGATTAAATATTTGAAAGAAAATATTTAGTTATATACATCACAAAACTTGTGCAAACTTTTTTATTACAGTTGCTTCACTGAATGGACCAAACAGAATCACTCTACTAAACTACACAATAATTAAATAGAAAAGAAATCTCGAAGTTAATGATAGAGTGCACCTGCAGCAGCAAGACTAGCAGCAATTGCACGAAGACGGTCAGGCCTTTCTGGATGTGGATTCGGTTTAATTTCTACCTGATAGCATAGAAAATGTGAGACATCAGTTCAAGAAAAGTTGCTGTGTGCTGATAGAGAAAATGTAGGAGGCCAAAAAAATTCAAATTGAGATATTTTTGAGAAAATAATTCTTACAATCTATGTTCAAAGAAAGTAAATTATATTGTTTAGAAGCAAACACAACCAAAAAACTTCAACATTTTCATATTCTACATAAAACTGAGGAACATCAATTGCCTTACTTAAAATACGAGATGAATCAAGTTGTTTCTAATGCAAAACTAGCAAAATAATTGTGCTAGTAAATTCATATTTTGCTCTTCAATGTGGTATTGAACAAGTATGTCTTAGATGAAACAACTCTTAAGCAATCAAATGAAAAGGTTCACTCAACACAGTTAAGAACAATTAAGATTTATGCAACCATACTTGCTATTCACAATGTAAAAGAGAGAGAGAGAGAGAGAGAGAGAGAGAGAGAGAAGAGTAGCATCCACTTTTGATGTAGGATGTCAGTTCCAAGCATAATCATATTATCTGCTTGCTCATATAATATAATTACCGAATTACGAGTTCATAGTTTACCTCACTATGGAGCAACATTCTTTCATCAAAACCAACAGCTGTAGATACTGATGACAATGCTGCATAAAATAGTGGGAGATTGTGACCAATTGAGAAGTTGTTGAATACATAGGCATAGGAACAACCAATGTAGTGGGACACATCCAGTGCTTCAAATTGCCATGCTAAGCCTGAGCACATTGGGCCAATGTCACACCACTCTACTGCCTTCTCTATCACTCTACAATGTTTGTCTTTTAGATGATTTATCGCAATGGCTTCTATTGAAGCTTTGCAATTCACGGGAAAAAATCATGCATTTATACTTGTAGGGGCCCGTCCCTTCTGTTTCCATTTAGAGCGAAAAGCAAATTTCATGCAAGCAAGAAGTACCATAGTTATTAAGGCGGTAAGGCGAGGCGAGGCAGTGGACTACCGCCTTAAGCGGTAAGGCGTAAGGGGAGGCGATGCCTTATGCCCATATAAAAAACAGTATTTATGACTAAATATTAATAGATAACTAGTAAATTTTAAATAGTAATAGCAATATAGCATCATAAAAATAATGATATAATAACAAATTGCAATGTTATCACTTTATATAACTTACAAAACTAAAAACTAAATATATATAGTTAAAATTACAATAATAAATATAAAAGTATGTATAATAATATATTTATAGCTCAATTCAGCTTATTCATATAATTTTAGTCAAACTCAGCCCAGTTACAAACCCTAAACTATCTCCCACACTCTCAGCACACTCTCAACACAGTTCCCTCTCCCCTCACTCCAGCCACCAACCCTCTCCTCCCCTCACTCCAGCCGCCACGACTTCCCTCTTCTCTCTCCCCCTCTTCCTCTCTTCTGCCTCTGCGTCGAACCTTGCCACGCTCGAGCATGGCCGTGCGACACTCATGCCCTGCTCACGCTGGGCCACGCGCCGGGTCACGCTCCGCTCACGCCAAGCTGCGCCCCGCTTGCGCAGGGCTGCGCCGCGCCCGGCCTCTCAGTGCTCGATCTGCCTCGCGCCAAGCTTCACCATGCCCGATCTGCGTCGCGCCCGGCCTCTGCGTGCCAGATCTACACCACACCAGGCCTCTCCGCGCGGGGGGCAACGTTGGAGGGTAAGGCGTCGGGACGCCTTACCCTCGCCGAGCGCTCTACCGCTAAAGCGACACTTTAGCGACGCCTTGATAAGTATGAGAAGTACTAGTTGTCTCTGTTGGAACTTGGAAAAATCAGAGATCGATAGCTGATCGGTCAACTACTGAGTAGGAATCATTGAGTAGGAATCATAGTTGTTATGACGACGCAGCAATACGTGGCGACTTAGCACCTTCACAACTTTACAGCGATGTGTGGCCATAGTTGTTACGGCGACGCGGCGAAGCGCGGCGACCTACCACCTTCATAACTTTACAGCGCTTATGGCGCGCGGCGCGGCGTCGCCATAGACACATCGGCGCGGCGAACAATATAGAAAAATAGCTTATATGATTTAGAAAAATATATCAATAAATACGTACTAAAATACTAAATTGCAAATAACAATATTAGTATGGTATGATAAACATAGCAATACAATATCAAGTTACAATATTGTCACTTTAGATATATTATAATATAAAATTGTAAAAACATATTTAAAATTATGTCTAATAATATATTTAAAGTACAGTAAATAATCTATTTATATAAATTTTACCACACAACCCATTTAAATTTCAGCCCATTTAAAGCCCATTTCTAAACCCTAACTTCTCCCCACTACCTCTCTCCCTCTCAGCCCCTCTCCAGCCGCCACACTTCCTCTCCTCTCCCTCCTCTTCTCTTCCCCATCTTCTACCCTAGTGCACTGGGCGGCCAGATCTGAGCTCGCCGCGGCCACGCCGCGCCCTCGCCGCGCCCCGCCGTGGCCCCGCCGCGCCCTGCCGCGCCCTCGCCACGCTCCATCGAGCCCTCGCCGCGCTCCCGCCGCACCCCCGTCGCGCCATCGCCGCGCCTTCGTATGGCGGGCGCCACATCCGCCACGGGCGCCACGCCACGCCACAGTGGCGCCACACACCTGTGGCGCCCGCCATAGACACATGGGCGATATGGCGGTCTGTGGCGAATTGCAGATTTTCGCCACGGCGATATGGCGACGCTATGGCGACGATATGGCGACGCCATAACAACTATGTGTGTGGCGACTTAGCACCTTCACAACTTTACCGCGCTTATGGCGCGTGGCGTGGCGTCGCCATAGACACATCGACGTGGCAATCAATATAGAAAAATAGCTTCTAGAATTTAAAGATTTTTAAAAATATATCAATATATAAGTACCAAATTGCAAATGAGAATAGTAATATAGTATTATAAACTAGCAATTTAATATCAGGTTGCAATAATGTTAATTTATATACCTTATAAGATAAAAATATAAAATTAAAATTGCAATAAAAAAATTAAAAATATGTCTAATATTATATTTAAAAGTTCAGTTAATAATCTGTTTTTACAAATTTGATCTAGCAGGCCATTTAAAGCTCATTTCCTAACCCTAATTTTTCTTAACCTCTCCCCTTCTCTCTCTCACCTCCAATTCCCTCCAGCCGCCACCATACAATGCCACTCCCCTTCTCTCTCACCTCCCTCTCAGCTGCCGCACTCTCCCTCGTCTCCTCTCCTTTCCCTCATCTTCCGCCCAGCACTCATGGCCGTGTCGTGTGCCGCTCGTCGCACTTGGCTACACCACGCCTGGTCGTGCCGCGTCCAGCCTCGCTACAACGCCGCGTTGTGTCGCTCGCTTTCTCCTCTCTCCCTTTTGTATGCCAGGTGCCATGGGCATGTCGGGCGCCACACAACACCATAGCAGCACCATGGCCTGTGGCGTCCACCACAGGCCCTCCGGCGATATGGCGTCTTGTGGCGAATAGCAAATTTCTGCCATGGCGACATATCGATGATATGGCGACGCCATAACAACTATGGTAAGGATTAACCGGTTAATTGGGGATTAACTAAATTAATTGGTTAATCAATTAATCGGTTGACTAAATAGTTATAATAATATATTAGACTACTTCATAACATATATTCTAATAAATCTCTGCCTGCCTTTTTTATATTTTTTTCTCTTCATTTCTTATTTGCTTACCCATGTTGCCTACCACCCGATCAACTACTAGCCTACTACCCTGCTCTCTATTTCTTTCTCTCTACCACTAGCCATCCCATCCCATGCTCTTTCTTCTCTCTCCCGCAAGCCATGGCCATGCCCTACTCTCTTCCTTCTCTCTCCCGCAGGCCATGCCCATCCCATTTTCTAGGCCGCGATGGTAGCTTGGCGGCTCCAACTACGTGAGGACGGCGCAAGCGCACTGCTCAGTGCGGATCCAGTAGCGACAGCGCAAATCTAGCGTCAGGCGAGCGGATCCAGCGGCGGCCGCGTAGATCTGGCATCGAGCAGGCAGATCTGGCACCGACTGAGCGGATCGGGCACCGGTGGGGCACGGATTAGATGGTGGTGATGCGCGGCGATTAATCGGTGGAGGGGCGATTAATCAAGTTGACCAGCCGATTAATCATCCCTCCGATTAATAGGTCGATTATGCAGTAAATTAACAATGGAGTCGCTGAGCACTGATTAATCGGCTAATCGCCCGATTTTTTCATCACCGCTAGTTGTACATCACAATTTTATTGTTTATGTAGAGAAGGCTTCAGGCTAGAGGATAGCAGATCGACCAACCACATATTTGCAAAGAGAAAGAAATGAAAGCACTAAGGAGTACTGTTTTGTTTGCCTCACACAATATAGCTGGTTGAAAGAGTTAGATCTACCATCTATGGATCAAAGGGTTTTGTAAAGAGAAAGGGTTTTGTTGCCAACATTGGTTGGTATCCATATAGTCATCCTTTGTCAACAAATAGAAGTTAGGCATACAAATAGGGAAAATTTCTCACATGTTATTACATTTTTTAAGAATTTCCTACATGCCAATATCAATGTGTTGGCGTGCATTTTGGTCACACGTTGACACACACGTGACCTAGGAGATCTGCTTAACTCCAGTGCAAGTCCTACATTCTTAGAAAGGGGGTTCAAAGCGTGCCAATCAGTTTGACCCTACAACTGATATGGATCGGAAAATATAAATGTTAGTAGCATAGCCGATCGGTTGGCAAGCCGATGACCGTGGCAAAGACGATAAAATCATGAATCATTGTGTCGGTCAGCCATAAGGCCGACAACCCAAATTGACCCAATCGAGCGAGCGCGCCATCGGCTAATAGAAAAGATAAATCATGCATATAGGCCAATGCGCACCCTTCGACGGTGAATATGATACGGAGATGAATTAAAGATAACCTATCGGCTTGTACTCTGATAGAAATAAATAAAGCATGCTAGATAATAGATTTATACCATGGAGATCATCACAATAACTAGATCGAACATAACCAAGATAGTAGCTAATCACAATGATCTGAACAATATACCAACGAATCGGGCAAACTTTATTTAGATGAACAATGTACGACATGAAAAAGATATAATAGCAAGAGATGTCGGACCCAACCAATGAAGCATCAAACTATCAGACCCAGATCACATCAATCTAAGAGATCAAACCTAACTAATGCAGCTTAGACCTAGCCAAATACACTGAAAACAACCGACGATCGTACTATTTCACCGTTCTCCTCAAGAAATCGAACTGAACCGATGCAGCCGTGAGGATACTAACCTAGTTGGTACGGACGTCGGGGGTGGCGGGACTCACCTCTTCACCAAAGATCGAAACAATATAGCCCAGCTCCGAGCGCCCGAGTCCCGCCTGATAACCTTAGGGCTCAAGGGTGGCGATGCGCCGATTGGTTGGTTCAATGAGAGTTATTTAATCTAACCTAAGGGATACATATTTATAGTACGGAGACTTGTCGTCCAAGTAACTTATCCAGCCGACTCCAGATGAACCTGTAATCATCTTCTGTTTTTATCTCCAACGGCTCCCCTATCCGATCATGCAGCTGTAGCGAACGGACTCCTCTGACTTTCCTTGACCGGATCCTCTTTGACTTTTTTTTACCGTGCGCCGTCCTTGGTGGGCCTTGGGTTTTTACCAAATCTCGGTGTCAACACATGCCCCCTAATTTTGAGGCGTTAAGGGGCATCTGAAGCTTCAAAACTCACATTCATTACCATCAGCGGGAAAACTCTTCGCCTTCTTTGTTTCTCCAGGATTGGCTTGGCGCGGCACCCAAAGAACCACACTAGCTAATAAATATCCGGTTTTTTCACCTTTCTCCTTTCTACGCTTTCCATCTACATTGCCTCTACTCTCAGTTTGCTGGCTTCTAGTGCGCCTTTGATTGCCATTGCTCGTCACCTTCTTCTCCCTCACGTTTCCGCATCCAGCGACATCGAGATGGCCAATCTTCACGAAGTCCCCGAGGTAGGCCCCGGCGTTTTCATCTCTTCATTTTTCTTGGTTCCCCTCAGCCTATTTTCTTACTGTGTATTCCTTCTTCCCTGCTTTCTTTGCAACATTTGCAGGATCAGGTCCTCATTCCCATAGTCGGTTACCCCTCTAATTTCTTCATAGTCGGTTACCCCTCTAATTTCTTCTTAGGTCCTATGGGTAATCTGGACCCTACCATTTTATCAACGCCAAGACCCTTCGTATTCTTTGAAATGTTCCCCCATGAATCTCTCCGTATGGGTCTATGGTTTCAACTACCTCCCTTCTCCTATCCCCAGCTAGCGCGACTGGTACCTTAGGGTATCGGCTGTCTATCGCCCCCTCTGGGATGACATTGACATCGGCCACTACATCGGTCTTTCTCTTGCTGAATCGTACTTAAACGACTCAATGTTGGTCGCGGCTTGTTATTTTTGGTCTGATGCCTTAAATGCCTTCGTTTTTGGTCATGGGTCGATGAGTCCTTTGCTCGATGTTTACCTCTTGACTTGTCTAGATATCGACTCACCGGCCGACCCTTTTGCCTTCCGTTATCAACCTTCTTCTCTTCTCAAGGTCGTGCTAGCTAACAACTGGGGTCGCTATATCGCGAGGCACAACAGGAAAAATGGCCCCGTAGACACTATTAAACACATTGCCTTCTTGAATCTTTGGCTAGAAGAATTCGTCTTTTACATACCGACCTTGGCCCCAACCTTTCAGTTTCGTTTCCTGGCCGAACGGCTGGCCGCCGACGTACGGGTCCCGCTCGGCTGCTATCTCCTTGGAGCGGTATATCGCCTCCTTTACCTTGTATCGACTGACCTATCGGCCGGTAATTTCATTGATTGTCTTAGAGGCCCTTGGTGGTTCCTCTAACTCTTGCTCAATGTTTACACCGCCGACGTCATTGGACGAACCCCTTTTAGTCAATCGTTTTTTTCCCACCAATTTTCCAGAATCAGCCATCCCCACTTATCGTTTTTGCTCTTCTTTGGGTGAGGCGGCGATGTCTCCTTCTACCACTCACTTTTTTCTGTGGCTTTGGCCAATTTTTTCAAGAACTACCTCAGATTCTCCAACTGGGCCATCTGATTCCCTTTTGATTTTAACGCGGAGTATGCTTTTCCCAACTGGATGGTCTTCCCCAATGTGTCCCAGAACGATGCATCCTTCAACATATTCTCGTCGGTCATCTCTCCCCTGCTCCCTGCTGACTTTAACGAGGAACGCATCCACAGGTCTTCCTACGAATTTTACCACCCCTCGGTCTTTTCCTGCCAACTAGGCTTTGGCCAACTCCCACCTCACCTCTTCTTCATCGGCCAAATCCAAACTCGCGGGAGAGTCTTAGGTCCTTGGGAGTGGCATCGTCTTTCACAGATGACCGAGGGGATTCGTATTGGGGGCCTTGCTTCCTGGACCACCTGTCGGGCGACCTCCCTAGCCTTCCGCCGATGGTGGGGTGAGGTGAAACAACATATCTTCAACCGCTCCTCGCTGGCCTACCGGGTGCAGCTCCACCAAGATGATACTGATGTGAGTCTTGATAATGTGTGCTTATTTTTTGCTCCTCCCGTGTTGCTCTTCCTGACTTAGACTTGCCCTTTTCAGGACGTCAATCGGGATGTCCCCCTAGCAAGTCTCAACAGCCGACCGATACAGTATGGGCCAGTATCGGCTGCTACAAACTTGGGTGCTGGCACCCCCACTCTCACGGCGTGAGAGAACAGAAGGTCCTAAATCGCCTGACCACCTCGAGGGAACTTGAGCGGCCTCGAAAGGGAAGCCGATTGGAGTTGCACTGGGAGGCTCTGCTAGATATTTCTTCGTGGAACACCTCTGTCCCTGTAACTTGGAGCAACCAAGTGTGTATATATCGTTGGTTCTTGTGTGCTTTCGGTCTTGAGTTTGTGTCTTCCTGGCATTCGATGCCTCAACATCGGCCATCTAGAGGCGATACGAATGGTATCGGCTATTCTGTGCGAAAACCTTTCAAGTGTTTATCCATACACTCGGGAAGTACTTTTTCAGATACTTTCTATTCAATGCCTTCCCAAATACTTTCCCATTCAGCCCTTCGAGTAAATAAGCATTATCGGGCACCACTCGATGTATCTGAAACGATCCCTCCCAATTAGGGGACCACTTGCCGAACCGATTGTCCTTTGATCCAATAGGCAGGATAAGCTTCCACACAAGCTCCCCTTGTTCGAATGATTTTGGCACCCCCTTCTTATCATAATACCTAGCAACCCTTGCCTTGTTTTCTTCCACCTTCTCGAGAGCTCTTTATCGGACCTGCGCCAAGTCGTCCAAGCCGTCTGTCATCAGATTATAATAATCATCGATTGTGAGTTGGTCTTGCAATGTCATCCTCCTCGAGCCGATATTGTTCTCCAATGGAAATACGGCCTCGTGGCCGTATACTAGCTGATACGGCGGCACCTAGGTGGACCCGTGGCGCGCCATTCGATAAACCTAGAGTGCCTCCGATAGGGACTGATGCCAACACCTAGGTTGTTTGTCGATCTTGTGCTTTATCAACTTGATCAAACTTTTGTTGGATGTCTCTGCTTGCCCATTAGCGTATGCATAGTATGGCAACGAATTCAACAGTTTGATCCCCATCCTGACCGCAAACTACTGAAACTCTTCAAATACGAAAATTGTTCCCGAGTCTGTGGAATCCTGAACCAATATATTATGTGCTCCCTAATAAACTTGATGGCGTCGGCGAATGTGACTTTCTTGAGTGGAACGGTCTACCCATTTTGTGAAATAATCGGTGGTCGTTACTATGAACTTGTGGCCTTTGCTTGACGCTGAGTAAATTTGGTCGATCATGTCGATACCCCATCCTCTGAAAGGCTAAGGCTTGATTATTGGGTTCATTGACGATGCGGGCGCCCTCTGGATGGCCCCTTATTTCTGACAATCCTAGCACTCCTTGTAGTATCTTATGTAGTCCTCCACCATAGTCGGCCAAAAGTAACCTGCCCTTCACAACAACCATTTCATTTTCTAGGCCGACTGGTGTGTTCCGCATACCCCATCATGCACTTCACACATTACTATCTTAGCCTCCTCGACACCTATGCATCTGAGGAGATCCCCATCGGTCGTCCAGCGATACAGATCTTCACTGAGCATGACGTACCTAGTCGCCTGGTACCGAAGCTTCCTGGGCACCAATGTTAAAGGGTCCTTCAAGTAGCTAATAATATTATACCTCCAATCGTCGGCCTCTATTTCCACGATTTCGACTTCAACCGATCTAGTCGTCGGCTTGTACCCTGATGCTGTCTGGGCCAAATCGTTTGCCTCCGAATTATGTTCCCTTGGATGTGAGTAAACGACACGCTTCGAAAACGCGCCATTATAACTTGGCACTGATCATGGTATCCCTTCAATATATCATTCTTGCACTCATACTCATCCGATAGTTGTCTTATGACCAACAAGGAATCGCCGAGAATCTCAACTGTATCGGCTCCCACTTCTAGTATCTGCAATCCTTTCAGCACAGCTTTGTATTCGGCCTGGTTATTGGTGGCAAAAGGTTTGATGGTGTATGCGAACTCAAATGGTGCCCCCAAGGGGAAATGATCACTAGGCCGATACCGCATCCATGCCGGCATACCAATCCATCAAAGAATAGCATCCATAGTACCGACTCCACGTGAGATACCGTCTTGTCCCTGTGTTGAACTATGAAATCGGCTATTGCTTGTTTTTTATCGCCTTAGCCGATTCATATTTGAGGTCGAATTCGGTCAGGGCGAGGACCCATTTCTCGATACGTCCCTTCAAAACTGAGGTTGATAGCATATATTTGACGACATCGACCTTGCATACTATAGTGCACTCTGTCGAGAGCAGATAATGCCTCAACTTGGTGCATGCGAAGTACAAACATAAGCAAAGCTTCTCCATCGCCAGGTACCGGGTCTTAGCATCCAAGAGCCTCCTGCTGAGATAGAAAATCACCATCTCCTTCTTGTCAACTTCTTGAATCAAAACCGCACCAATGACTTCCTTATCGGTCGATAAATATAACTTGAACAGGGTCCCCTTCTATGGTGGCATTAGTGGTTTTTATCCTCACTCTTTTTTTCAAATTGAGCATAAAGCCCAAGAATCAATGGTTTTTCATAATAGTTGGCACACTTGTCTTAATAAATCAAGTTTTCCTTCTTGAAATTTATTTTCTTATTTTAATATTGCATCTAGCCATCCAAGTTCTTACTAAACTTCAGTATTATATGGTTTGTTTTAGTGAAATTTTACTACCCTCATCAATTTATCATTCCAAATGTGAGGTTGTAAATGTGCATAACATCTCGAGTTTACATTTCCAATAATGAAGCTAGCTACAGTAATTAACCTAATTTATCACCCATTCTAATGATTATACTTTTGTGATTTGTGGCTCATGGTTTTTTCAGCAGCAAAAGTATTCCAGGAAGCATCATTAGTCAATGTTATTGTATTAACCCTTCAGTTGGTGATGATTCACTACGCATGATTTTGGAAGTTTCATGTGGAAAGCAGATACGTCTAATAGAAAAAGACAATTACTGGAAGTTCCACAGAAAGGTTCTCAGTGTCTCACATAAGTTTGAGTGATAAAATATAGCATTTTAAAGTTATGCACTACATTGGACAATTATAAAAAGTAGCATGAATCAATATTCAAAACAGATATTTGATACTTCATAATGGACAGTAATGACAATATAGCTACAAGGGCAAAGAAGCACCTGTGTCAGCAGATACCGAAGCTGCCTGTGCAAGATGGGTTTTAAAAGCATCATATCCAGCTACAGCAGATCCCCTAAGTTCATTGCAATTCTAGAGTATGACAATAAATAAACATCAAGAAAAGCAGGTTAAAAATAACATCACTAGATGATCTGAAGTGAAATTTCTAACAAATCATATGCCATGCCTGATTACACACACAGCGAAAAAATCTTACCTGGCAATGTGTAAACTCATCCATGTTTGGCACAGTACAGTTCAAGCAAAACCACCTATTCAAAGAAAGGGGAGCCGAGGGTTCCCAGTCACTGTCATCGTCCTCTTCATCATTAAAGGAAAACAGATCCTCCAATGTACCCCCATGTTGTTCTCTGTTGGACTCTTCAAGCAGATCATCACAAGCCATACAACTTTCATTCTTGATATGAAAACAACCATCATCATTATTTGAACTGTCAATAGGTTCCAATCTTTCTGTAGAAACTTTTGTCCCATCTGCTGATAAAGGATTGACATGATCAGAATTTAAATTGCATGCTCCAGAGTTCTCTTTCGGAACTTTTGGATCAGTATGACTCCCACTAAACGAGGAAACTCCATTTGCTTTAGCATGAGGCTTCCCATCGTTGTCGGAGATTTTGTGTTTGCTGTGGTAAGCTTGGTCAGAAGCTCCACATTTCTCTCCCTTTTGGCTGTTAAGTCGTTTCATATCAGATGCCATCAGAGCGTGCAAGCTCAAATCTGTAATGTTAATACAACAAACATCATCCGATGAACGCAAGAGCGGCTACGAATTTGGACCTCCACCAGTGAGCCCGTAGCATGATTAATAACCGATTAGTACAAAATAAAAAATCTCAATAGCGAACAGACAAACCCTAACGTGGGGTTCAGAGGGTTCATCTGAAACCCAAAATTTTCTGGAAACGAACGGCTATTAGTACTAAGGTTAAGGCGAAGAGAAAGACTTCCAGATCTAGATGAAACCAAGTTTAGGGCAAAGAGAGAAAAAAAATGAGAAAGAGGATGTGCGTACGCGTGCTCACCCAGGCGACGACGCCAGCGCCCGCTGCTTGCGGGATGGATATCGGCGCCGCTCGGCGCAGGCGGTGGGCAGCGAACCCCGCGACGAGACGGGAGTCGAGGCCACGCCGCCGCGAGGACGGGGAGGAGAGGGAGAGGGAGAGAGAGAGACGAGGGAGCAAGGGGCGTCGGAGGCCAACAAGACAAATAACGATACTGATCGCCAAGAGGGCACCTAAGCATCTTCCAACGTTCGGAATTTTATACAGAAATATGTAAAAATGTTATTACAATATATTTCAAAACTCTAAAAATTATAATAGAATGAAAAATTTTAACCCGATTTTATAAGGTATTTCATTCATCCAAAGATCTGGGACCTATTATTTTTTGCATCGAGATGAATGATACATTAAACAGTACTACTATTATATTAAATTCTTCATATATTCATTACAATATATTAAATAGTACTATTATTGTATGCATGAAACCACATGGTTAGCGCTAGGTAAACTACAAATAGATAGAAGATTTTTGGAAAAAAAACTAAAATGTAATAGGTAGAAGATTTTTGGACAGAGTACTTTCGAATAAAGGAAATTTGAATTATTTTAAAAAAAAACTAATTTCTTTAAAATCATTAAAATCTTCTTTAGACCAAAAGAGAGCTAAAATTAGTCTAATCAAATTATTCCATTCAATTATGACATAATTGCTAATTCAATTTAAAGAAGATGGTATGGATTATCATAAAAAAATGGGTCATTCACTTGCTTCCGACTTCCGAGTCTTTTTCTCGCTACCTATGAGAAGGAAGGTGAGAGACAAAACCACTCATCATATCATACTTCATACTACTGTATAATTGGCGGATTGGTTCATCGTCCAAGCAATCAAGACCATTCATTTTTACTCATTACTCGTTCAGAAGACCTGGGTCGTTCATCCCGCCTTCTGCCTAATGCACAATCTGCCGTCAAGTCTATCCCGCAATCTCCGCACCCTCTCCTCCCTAGCCTAGCCCTACTTTCCATGCCCCCTCATCCTCCATACGGCGTCGTTCCGCCCCCTCACCCTCCCAACTCCGCACCGCTGGTCACGTCCTGCCTTCGCTAGCTATCGCCGTCTATTGTCGACACCCGCCTTCACCGTGCTCCCGCCGAACGTGATGAGCACCCCACCAAACAACCTCCCTCATTTAGCGCCCCGCCAGCACCCAAACCCTAGCATGATGTCTCTACAATCTACAACCTACCGCTAATTAGGGTTGTTCTGCTCCACCTCATTGCCCACGCCTATGGCCACCACCACTGCCTCCTCCCCCATGCGCCGCCACCGCACTAGGGCTCGAAGGGCCCAAACTCCGACCTTTCCCGTACCCTCACTGACTGCACTTGTCGGGGTGCCACCATCGCCGCCATGGCCACCTTCAACTCCTCTGTCTTAGACCCCGACGCGGCCTCCGCCCCTCGCCGCACCACTCACCGGTACAACTAGCTCCCCCATCTCACCGTCGCCAATATATCCTCATTTCCCAGCCTCGTCATGCCCGCCCTATTGCTGTCGATGAAGACAATGAGGCCTTTGAGATCATGGCCACCATGAAGAAAAAGTAAGGGTATTTGTTGACACCAAGATTTGGTAAAAGTCCATGCCCATTAGGAGTGTCACATGGTCAATAGAAGTCAAAGGAATCTAATCAAAGGGTGGTCAAAGAGGTCCATCCATGTGGTTATACGCGACTGGATATGGATGAGCCGATAGGGACGAAGGAATATAGAGACAAATCTAGAAATCAGTTATGATTATCATAACGGATGGCAAGTCTTCGGACTATAAATATGTAACTGTTAGCTAGGTTAAAGGACACACACAAACACAACCACAAATAATTCTTGTGTTGGACCGGAAACGGCGACCAGAGGGGGGTGAATGGGAGCTTTTAAAATTCCGGGCTATAAATAGCCTTCTGTTTTAATTCTGTCTACTGCGGAACAGGATTCGAACACAACCTTCGAAGTTCTGGTTCGGAGGTGTTTGACGGCTCCGAACACAGGCTTCGCAAGGGGCAAAAGTTCGAAGCCAAGAAAACTTCGCTCCACTCACAACCCTGGAAAACCAACTCTGCTAAGTCAGTGCAGGCTCCGCACACAGGGTGCTTCGAGTAGGCTTCGCACTTCACCCTTCGCACGAGTGGACTACCCTCTGAGGACTTCGACCAAGTACTTAGCGACAGCAACTGGTGCTGGGCTTCGTACACCGAAGGTCTAAACGCACACTAACAGACTTCGCTAGGAGCTTAGACACGAAAAGAAACACGGGCTCCGATCAGGGCTTCGCTAGTAAGCCGCGAGGTCTAGCCTCCTGTTACACAGAGCGAACGCACACTGAAAAGCACACTTCGCACAAAATACACTTCGCCTAGACAGGCTTCGGTGCACTATAACTAGCGAGGTATGCAACACAAGCTCAAGCAGAAACTCAACACAGAAGCAGGGCTTCACTGCTTGAACAAGGAACACAGTAAAAGAACTCACTGGATGAATACAAAGAGTGGTGGCTAGTACAGGAGCTCAACAGTAAATGCTCAAAGTGTTAAATGTTACCTACCCAGCCCCCATGTTTATAGCCACTATTCACCCAAGTGAATTGACTACTTTACCCCTAGGGTTTACATTGGTTTTGTCTCTACAGAACAGAGGGGTACAAAAGGTAGTCAACTTTATTCTGGAGGCTTCTCTGTCAGCTTTGCAGAGGGGACAGCGTCAGCTTTTTGCAGAGCAGACAATGTCAGCCTTTGCAGTCTTGACTTTTCTGATGCCCCCCTTCGCACGCGAGGGGTGCGGTAGCCTCGGTGAGAAGCCTTGAGCCTGACGGTCTTCGCCTCACCGAAGATAGCCTCCAATACAATGACGGTTTTAAGCCGAAGCCGTCAAAGCCATTGGGCCTTCGCACCACCACCTTCGGAGTGGACCACCACGGCTTCGCAGCTACTCCCAGCTCGAACTCCGTCAGTCTGTGTACCGAAGCCATGCATGGCCGAAGTTCCACAAGTCATTCTTCACTCCGAAGCCAGCCTTGCTCCGAAGCCTTCCTCACTCCGAAGCCCCACCTTCGGAGTACCACCGTTCGAAGTCCCTCCTTCATCCAAGGCCTCCACATGAAGCATTCCATGAGCCCTTCGTCGCAGTCTCTCCCCGAGCACACTCCTCGACGAGCCTCACCCGGACCATGCCTTCGATGCACCTCGACTTCTGAGACCTTCGTCGGGTACCTTCGAGTGTCTCCCTCCGGAGCACACCTCGAACACTTGCCTCTGCTGAGGACTTGTTCCACCATACTCTGAAGTTACTCCATTCGGAGTACCCTTCAAAGTGCCTCGCCTCCGAGGACTTTGTCTCGGAGTACCTTCACCCGGAGCCACGCTCCGCACTCACTGTCTTCTCCTGGTGCACCTCGACCCAAGGTCCGACCTAGACCCCATCGCAGCCTTCGTGACGGAGCTCCCCGCTCCACTGGCATCAAGCCTCCCGCTTGACCTAGGTTCACCTGCTACGAACCGTCCGTCGCCTCCGCAGTCCCCTGCACACCACAGACAAGCAGACAAGTGTATCCAGTACTCTAGAGACCTCTCCGGGTTAGCAACCTTCGGCACACACTCCGGTGTACCATCCAAAGTACCGAGACCTCCGGTACAAACCCAGTCATCGTGTACTGTCGGACCCCTCCGACAGGCACACTCCGCTGCAACAGCTGCAGCAACCTCCGAACACCTTCGGAGATCCAACCTCCGAACCCCTTCGGAGGTACCCCTTCGAAACAGAGGTTAAACACAGTCAATCACTCATCACAGACTCCGAAACCAATCCTTGGTTTCTTAATCTCCCCCTTGATGAGTGCATTGACAACCAAATTCAAGTTCAAGAAAATTTAAAAAATTTCAGCACACAAGTGACCATAAAAACTCAGAAACGAGCCAAATCATGTCACTTGATAAAAGAATTTTCTTCCCCCTTTTCAAAAGAGTAAAAGCCCCTTCGGCAAAACTCCCCTTTTGTTTTCAAGATAAAACTTTCCCTGAGTTAATTTACCCCTTTGCAACAGAGAACTCTCAAAATTTCTCCCCCTTTGGCAATGCAAGCATCAAGGAGCATTCAAAAGATGCATAGCTTCGAAATGGGAAGAATTGCAAAGACATATAAAGCAAAAATATGCCAATATTAATATCAGTGATCATGTGCTCAGCTCAATTTAACAGTCTCTAAAAGCATGATGACAGCATGTGATTTTATCAGTTTGAAATAAAAGCATCACCACTCAATCAAGAGAACTAGACAGGTAAAAGCAGGGACTGCGCAAAGCTAGTCAGTTTCTACTCTAGACAGACAAGTCCAGTTCAAATGGAGCAACGGAAGCAAACTTGATGATCAATGCATTTTGTTGTTCTTTTCTTAATGCCAGGGGTTATTTGTTCGTCCACCTTATACTTTCCAATCAGGCCAAGCCTAGGCATGAAAGTCATCAGAAGCTTAAGGCAATGATTTTGGCAAATACTACACTATTCCAGTTCAGACCAATGTGCAATGGTAAGCAGTCTAGAATAGAGTAGTGCGACAAACAAACCCACCTGGATCTTTTTACTTTGAAGCATGCAAATCATGGATTTTGGAATTTTGATTAAGTGAACAAATTGTTTAGCACTTGATGAACATCCATGAGTAAGTAGAACAATTTTTTCAAGTTGCAATGTTTAGCATCCAGAGAAAAAGAATCTTGCTATCCAGCAGATAAAAGATAGCTAAAGCAGTCCTGCCTAAACATGCTAGATTCAAGACTAAGCAGTGAGCACGATTTAAGTTTTGGAAAGAAAACATCATGCACATAAATGTTTCAGATATATTAAATAGAGTTGAGCTGACACGATTTCATGAAGGGTTAATTTTTTCCGTGCCATTACAATTTTTGCGGTTTGCCAATATGTCATCGATATGTCACTGACAGATGGGGGCCGCCACAGTCACTGACAGTGGCATATAGGTAATTTCTGAAAATTATAATGGCATGTGAGTAATTTTCCCTTTCATGAATTATATTCAGGCATATAAGTGCAAAAGATGTAAATGCAATTTCACACATGACTAGCAGATGCACACCAAATCAAAACAGCCCCCCTCACAAAATGCCGTAAGGGTGACAAATGCCAAGTTCCCCACGCAAGTAGGCAAATCGAGAAGCATCGAGGGGTTTCGTGAAAATATCGGCTAGCTGGTGTTGGGTATCAACATATTGAAGTTCAATATCACCCTTCTCATTGTGATCTCTGAGAAAATGATATCGCACATCAATGTGTTTGGTTCTGGAGTGCTGAACCGGGTTGTTTGCAATACAAATAGCACTAGTGTTATCACAGAAAAGTGGAACACTCTTATAATCTAACCCGAAATCCCGCAAAGTGGAAACCATCCACAAAATCTGAGAGCAACAGCTAGCTGTAGCAACATATTCGGCCTCAGCCGTTGATTGTGCAACACTAGACTGTTTGTGGGAAGACCAGCAAACCAGAGAAGTACCCAGAAAATGACAAGTACCAGAGGTACTCTTCCTATCAATCCTACACCCAGCAAAATCTGCATCGGAATAACCTCGAAGACATAAAGAGGAAGACGTTGAATACCATATGCCGAACTCAAGGGTATGTTTGAGATACCTTAGAATGCGTTTTACCGCTTGGCGGTGCGAAGCTCGTGGTGAAGCCTGAAAACGAGCGCACAGACACACTGCGAAGTGTATGTCCGGCCTCGTAGCAGTCAAGTAGAGGAGGGAGCCGATCATGCTTCGGAACTCCTTCTGATCTACGACTTCTCCATCTTCGTCAGGATCCAATGCTACAGATGTAGCCATTGGAGTGGCGAGAGGCTTCGCATCGGCCATGTCGAATTTCTTGAGCAGCTCCTTGGTGTACTTCGTCTGGTGGACGAAAGTACCTTGTTTGCTTTGCTTGATTTGCAAACCAAGGAAAAAGGTAAGCTCGCCCATCATGGACATCTCGAATTCCCTGCTCATGGCATCTGCAAACTCGGCAACCAAAGCATGAGAAGAGCCACCAAAGATGATATCATCCACATAAATCTGAACTAGAAGGAAATCTTTGCCATGTTTGAGAGTAAACAGGGTTTTATCAACAGAGCCCATCAAATACCCCACTCAAGCAGAAAAGACTTAAGTCTATCATACCAAGCCCGAGGGGCCTGCTTGAGTCCATAAAGAGCCTTATGAAGTTTAAGGACTTTGTGTGGGTACTTGGGGTTTTCAAAACCAGGGGGTTGTTTTACATAAACATCTTCACCTATGAAGCCATTAAGAAAAGCACTTTTGACATCCATTTGATAGAGTTTGAATCCTCGGGATGTCGCAAAGGCAAACAAAATCCTAATGGCCTCAAGGCGAGCAACAGGTGCAAAAGTTTCAGTAAAATCAATCCCTTCTAGTTGAGAATAACCCTGAGCCACAAGTCTAGCCTTGTTTCTAATTATAGTCCCATCCTCCCCTTGTTTGTTTTTGAAAATCCATTTTGTTCCAATGAAATGAACATTTGGTGGAGGATCAACTAATGACCAGACTTGGTTTCTCTCAAAATTTTCAAGTTCCTCATGCATGGCATTGATCCAACTAGAATCAGAAAGTGCATGACTAACATCTAAGGGCTCGAAAGAAGCAACAAAAGTGGAATCAATGAAATGAGCATGAGAACGTGTTACCCTTTGATCAAGCTCACCAATGATCTGCTCGGGAGGGTGCATCCTTTGAACATGATGTGGAGCCTCGTGGCGGGATGCAGTCTCCCCCTCAACTTGTGCGTTGGAGTGGTCCAAGATGACCGATGTTGAGGTGGTTGCTTCGGGACCTTGTGCCGAAGTGGTCGAAGCGGGGTCGGCTTCGGGGGTTGATGTCGAGGGTAGTAGTGGTTCATCCTCGAAATCTCCGGGATCTTCTTCTTCGAAGATGGTCTGTTCCATGTCGTGTTCATTTGCCTGTTCAAATGCAGAACTAACAGAGGGGGTTGATTCATCAAAAGTCACATCACATGACTCGATGACAGTGTTAGTCTCCAAATTATAAACACGATAAGAATGACCATGTGTAGTATAACCCAAAAAGATCCCGTCAGAAGAACGCGACTCAAATTTATCCAAATTACCTCGTTTTAGGATGAAACAACGACAACCAAAAACTCGAAGATGAGTAACCTTGGGCTGTCTCCCAAAACGTAGCTCATAAGATGTCAAGTTTAAAATTGAGCGCAAGAAGATTCGGTTTGAGATGTAACATGCAGTGTTCATGGCCTCAGCCTAGAATTTTCTAGGAGTCCTATGCTCGTCGAGCATCATCCTAGCCATCTCAACCAAAGTGCGGTTCTTTCTCTTAACAACACCGTTCTGTTGAGGACCCGCGGAGCAGAGAATTGATGTTCTATGCCATGCTCCATGCAAAAGTCAACAAAGAGACCGTTTTTGAACTCGGTGCCATTATCACTTCAAATGAATTTCAATGCACCTGGGAGTTCAGTAAAAAGTCTCAAAGCCAAGCTCCGAAAGTGTGAAAACACTTCATCCTTGCTGGCAAGAAAGAAGACCCAAGAGTAACGAGAGAAATCGTCGACAATAACTAACACATACCACTTGCCGCCTAAAGAACTAACACGAGAAGGACCTACAGTGTCCATGTGGAGAAGTTCTCCGGGTTGTTTAGTCATCACAGTGGTGACTGGCGAATGCGAAGCGGCGATCATTTTTCCATGTCGACACGGAGCGCAAACTAAATTCTTCTCAAACTTGAGCTTGGGCAATCCTCGGATCAGACCTAGGGCACTCAGACGAGCGAGCAACTCAAAACTCATATGCCCTAGTCTCCTATGCCACTTCCAAAGCTCAGAAGTAGAATGCGCAACAAGACAGTGAGAAGAACCAGATGACTCAGAAAAATCAGCTCCAAAAACTCTCCCAACTCTAAAGATCTTACAGACCACAACGCCATCAGAATTGAGCACTTGCGAAGTATCGCGATGAAATCGCACTTCGAAGCCCTCATCAAGCAACTGAGATACAAACAACAAATTGTATCCCAGGTTTACAACCAAAGCAACATCTTTGAGAGTGAAATTCAAGTTGATTCTTACCACACCTTTACCTTTCACTCTACTCCTTCGATTGTTCCCGAAGGTGATATGTTCCCTTTGCTTGGTTGTTGTGAGGCTGGAGAACCATGATGCATCTTCGGTCATGTGGCATGAACAACCGGAGTCCATGATCCACGTGCCCTCCAAGCCTCGGTCTGCCGCCTACACATGATAAGAGAATCTCGATCGCTCAGTGCTGGGGTGAGTGAAAATATGACGAGGCATCCAGCATTGAGTGACACGAGTAGTAGGCACAGAAAAAGTAGACTGTCTACGCACAGGATAATCCGAATGATGCAAAGTGCGAGGTCTACCTACATGCTGTGATCTAACAACATGACGAGGTATCCTACTCTAACGAGGTACAAAGCTACTCGCCCGGGGTCTACCACCATATGGAACATGGTGAACACCTCGAGGAGCAAAACCTCTCCGAGAAGCATGAGGAGCCTCAAAAGCAAGACGATAGTAAAACTCAGACTCATGCATACCTAAAGATGGGTAATGCATGTCCTGGTAACTCATCGCCTGAGAGCGTCGCTCATCCTTAATGCGACGAAAACAGAACCCAACCAAATGACCCGCCCGCTGACAATAGGAACAATGAAAAATTCTCCTAGGGGCACTCTCATGGGTCACAGGAGCAACTCTCACAGGCTCATTGGGCTTCTGCTGAGTGGTTTTCTTGGGAGGGATTTTCTTGGCAGGAGGAGTGGTTTTCTTTTGAGCTTGGGTAGGCTTTTTGGCTGAAGGAGTGTCTAACAGAGCTCTCTCTTTCTCTAGGGTAGTGGGTGAGGTGAAAACAGTTTTGTTCTTACTGTCTGAAGAAATCCTCTCAAAACCCAAACCTAGAGCTACCCCTGCTCTGTCAGCACACATCTTGGTCTTGGCCAAGAGCAAATCCATCCTACCCTTTCCCTCAGTGCATTTATTAACCACAGAAAGAAGGTATTCATTTTCAGTCATTAGGTTTTCAGCTCGCTCTCTAACGGTGCCTAGCTGGTCCTTAAGGGTAATGCACGTGTCACAAACAGGTTGCACATCCTTAGAACTACCGGCCCTCTCCAATCTAGCCTCTAAGTCATGAACATGCTTATCACGTAAATTAATGCTCTCGCGTAATAAAGAACAATTCATGCATTCAATAATATCATGAGGTCTAGAATCCACCACCAAAAGCTGCTTCTGTGCAGTCTCAAGCTCAGAAAGAGTTTGAGCATGACCAGAACGCAACTGAGCAAGCTAACCCATGACAACAGTACAAGATTCACATTCAGCATCATTTACTTTAGACTTAAGCATGGCATACTCAGTAGAAACAGATTCTAGCCTAAGTCTAAGGTCTTTTCTTTCTCTAGCGGCTTGCACAAGTAATCTATCCTGACCAAGAACTACTTCATTCAGTTCATCTAATTTAATTAATAGCTGGTCAGATGATAGTGGTACCTCAGATGAGTCAAGCTCATCGCCGCTGTGATCGCTGTCGGCCATGAAGCAAAGGCCGGTGAAGTCTCGTCCCTTCTTGTCCTTCTTGTCCTCCTTCCTTGGGGACTTCTCCTCCTCAAAGCTTGACTCCTCAGTTGAGGAAGTGTCGATGTCGCTGAGAGCAGCAACAAATGCTCTAGAAGCGGCTTTGGCTACTCTCTTAGCCACCTTGCCGCGCTTGCCCTTCACAAAAGGCTTCCTCTCCTTTTTGTGGTATTTAGGGCGCTCACTCTCATCTCTCTTTTTGAGCTTAGGGCAGTTGGCCTTGATATGAGAAGTGTCGCCACATTCAAAGAAACCACTAAAACCACTTCTCCTCTGATCCCGTCTCTCATGATGAAAACGGGTGAACCTTCTGGCAATGAGAGCAAGCTCATCATCATCCAGAGTATCCACCTGCTCCTTTGTGACGGAGACCAGGGAGGACAAAGCAAAACTATCTGCAAGAACACAAGTACCAGATATGCTCGGTCCTGCAGTGGTGCCACAGCTAGTGCTGGAAACCAATGCCAATGGCTGTGGCAAGGTGTTCCTGTGCACTGCAAGAGATGCCTTGGCAATCTCTGTGGACTTCAGCTTGCTGAAGAGCTCATCACAGGTCAATGTGTCATAACCTGCAGACTCCTCAATGCTGGATATCTTCACTTCCCATATGCTACGATCAAGAGCATAGAGAAGCTTGATAGCCCTATCGTGATCATTGTAAGCAAGCGTCCCGTTGGACCGCAAGTTACTCACTATCGCATCAACGCGAGAAAACATGACATCTATAGATTCACCAGGTGCCTGCACAAACAGCTGATACTGTTGATTGTATGTGCTTTGGCGCGTGGCCTTGATCTGTGTAGATTCCTCATGAAAAATAGTGAGAGTGGTCCAAATTTCCCTAGTAGTCCTAAGGTGTTGCACCCTATCAAACTCACTCCGGCTCAACCCAATGAACAGTATATTCCTAGCCTTGGAGTTGGCATTATACTGATCTTTCTCTGTTTGAGAGGTGCGAGTATCAGGGATGGAGTATTGTGAGTCTACAATCTCCCAAATTGCATTTCCTTGGCTTAACAAGTAAGCCTCCATGCGCACCTTCCAGTATGCAAAATCAGTCCCATCGAACAGAGGAATTTTACTGGCTCTGTCCATGTCGCCAATAGATCACAAAACCGGTTAAGGTCAACTGGTGATCTTAACCCGCTCTGATACCAATTGTTGGACCGGAAACGGCGACCAGAGGGGGGGTGAAACGGCGACCGGTTAAGGTCTACTGCGGAACATGCTTCGAACACAACCTTCGAAGTTCTGGTTCGAGGTGTTTGATGGCTCCGAACACAGGCTTCGCAAGGGGCAAAAGTTCGAAGCCAAGAAGACTTCACTCTACTCACAACCCTGGAAAACCAACTCTGCTAAGTCAGTGCAGGCTCCGCACACAGGGTGCTTCGAGCAGGCTTCGCACTTCACCCTTCGCACGAGTGGACTACCCTCTGAGGACTTCGACCAAGTACTTAGCGACAGCAACTGGTGCTGGGCTTCGTACACCGAAGGTCTAAACACACACTAACAGACTTCGCTAGGAGCTTAGACACGAAAAGAAACACGGGCTCCGATCAGGGCTTCGCTAGTAAGCAGCGAGGTCTAGCCTCCTGTTACACAGAGCGAACGCACACTGAAAAGCACACTTCGCACAAAATACACTTCGCCTAGACAGGCTTCGGTGCACTACAACTAGCGAGGTATGCAACACAAGCTCAAGCAGAAATTCAACACAGAAGCAGGGCTTCGTTGCTTGAACAAGGAACACAGTAAAAGAACTCACTGGATGAATACAAAGAGTGGTGGCTAGTACAGGAGCTCAACAGTAAATGCTCAAAGTGTTAAATGTTACCTACCCAGCCCCCATATTTATAGCCACTATTCACCCAAGTGAATTGACTACTTTACCCCTAGGGTTTACATTGGTTTTGTCTCTACAGAACAGAGGGGTACAAAAGGTAGTCAACTTTATTCTGGAGGCTTCTCTGTCAGCTTTGCAGAGGGGACAACGTCAGCTTTTTGCAGAGCAGACAATGTCAGCCTTTGCAGTCTTGACTTTTCTGAAGCCCCCTTCGCACGCGAGGGGTGCGGTAGCTTCGGTGAGAAACCTTGAGCCTGACGGCCTTCGCCTCACCGAAGATAGCCTCCAATACAGTGACGGTTTTAAGCCGAAGCCGTCAAAGCCCTTGGGCCTTCGCACCACCATCTTCAGAGTGGACCACCACGGCTTCGCAGCTACTCCCAGCTCGAACTCCGTCAGTCCGTGTACCGAAGCCATGCATGGCCGAAGTTCCACAAGTCATCCTTCACTCCGAAGCCAGCCTTGCTCCGAAGCCTTCCTCACTCCGAAGCCCCACCTTCGGAGTACCACCCTTCGAAGTCCCTCCTTCGTCCAAGGCCTCCACATGAAGCATTCCATGAGCCCTTCGTCGCAGTCTCTCCCTGAGCACACTCCTCGACGAGCCTCACCCGGACCATGCCTTCGATGCACCTCGACTTCTGAGACCTTCATCGGGTACCTTCGAGTGTCTCCCTCCGGAGCACACCTCGAACACTTGCCTCTGCCGAGGACTTGTTCCACCATACTCTGAAGTTACTCCATTCAGAGTACCCTTCGAAGTGCCTCGCCTCCGAGGACTTTGTCTCGGAGTACCTTCACCCGGAGCCACGCTCCGCACTCACTGCCTTCTCCTGGTGCACCTCGACCCGAGGTCCGACCTAGACCCCATCGCAGCCTTCGTGATGGAGCTCCCCGCTCCACTGGCATCAAGCCTCCCGCTTGACCCAGGTTCACCTGCTACGAACCGTCTGTCGCCTCCGCAGTCCCCTGCACACCACAGACAAGCAGACAAGTGTATCCAGTACTCCGGAGACCTCTCTGGGTTAGCAACCTTCGGCACACACTCCGGTGTACCATCCAAAGTACCGAGACCTCCGGTACAAACCCAGTCATCGTGTACTATCGGACCCCTCCGACAGGCACACTCCGCTGCAACAGCTGCAGCAACCTCCGAACACCTTCGGAGATCCAACCTCCGAACCCCTTCGGAGGTACCCCTTCAAAAAAGAGGTTAAACACAGTCAATCACTCATCACAAACTCCAAAACCAATCCTTGGTTTCTCATCTTGGTGCGTCACCACCCTTGGCTTCCAAGGTTAATCCTGGTGGGACTTGGCACTCGGAGCTGGGATGCATCATTTCGATCTCTGACAAAGAGGTGAGTCTCACCACCCGACGATCGTACCGGTTGGATCGATGTTCTTAAGGCTGCATCGTATCGATCTCTTGAGGCATCAACTCGATCAGTACAATCGTTGATTTATCTTGGTGTATTTTATAGGTCTAAGGCTACATCGTTATGATCTCTTAGATTGATGTGAGTTAGGTATAGTGGCTCAAGGCTTCATCGGTTAAGTTCGACATCTTGATCTATTATATTTGATTTATGTTGTGCACCATTCATCTAAATAAAACATGCCCAATATGTTAAAGTATTGTTGATAAATCGTGGTTTAGCGACTATCTTGGTTAAGTCCAATCTTGTTGTTATGATAGTTTGATAGTATGGATGCATTTTCTGGTGTGCTAAGTTTAGTTTCTATCGAGGTACAAGCCGATAGGTTATCCTTAATTCCACGTTTCATTTTGTCTCCGTCGGAAGGTATTCATCGACCCTTGTTTGCGGAACATATGTTTCATCGGCCGATGGTGTTATCGATCCCGATAATCTGGCCATGGTCATCGGCTCGACAGTTGATTTGCGCCAATACTCACATTTACTTTTATACCACCACAGTCATCAGCTTGGTGGCTGATCGACTTTGCTACTAATGTCATTTTTTCTTTTCCCTTATCAGTTGTAGGGTCAAACTATATGGCATGCTCAGAACCCCTTTTCTTCTAAGATTGAAGGACCTACACTAGAGTTAAGTAGACCTCTCAGGCCACGTGTGTGACCAAAAACAACACCAACATGCTTTTTGGCACGCTCGGTGGGACACCCTTCAGACGTCTCATCCATGGTGGGAAAAATCGACAACAATAATATCATCTCGGTTACCATGGAGGCATTGACTGACGAATAGAGGATGGAGATACATGACCATGTGGAAAACTATCAGAAGTTGTGTCTCGAGGCCTTCGGCATGAACCGATCTGGCCCCGTCTAGAGGAATTAATTGTCGAAGCCAGTCTTGGCCGGGGAGATTGTCCAACGGACTGAGAGTCCTTGGGTCAATTTTCAAGAAGTTATCAACAACGCTCTCTATCATGGTCTCATCAATCAGTCTGAGGTATTGGTCAATACCTTGTATGAACTGATCAAAAAGACTGTTTACGACACGATATATGAGGAGATGGCGCAAGGCCCGGTCTACTTCCTCGTCAATCATGCTTGTATACTACAATGTCCTCAACACCCTCGGTCGATGCCACCGCCACAAGGGCTGGTGAGCAAGATCCACCAAACACTTCATTTAATGTCGAAGCGAACATGACGACCCTGCTACCTACCCCTATGCTCCAAGGGCTAGGCAGAGAGGATCCGTCACAGAACACGTACGCCTTTGGGAGGGGGACACCGCTGTCCTAGCCTTCGGCTACACCACAAGGGCCGATCAGACAAGAAGTACCCCACCCCACGTACGGAGTTGCGAGGAATATGCTGCCTGATCTCGTGCCGCCAAGGGGGGCACCCGATGGCATCCCTCAGGGATACCATCAGACCACATACTATGGAGTGCCCCCCTGTTCCAATGAAGAACATAGATACAATGATGTTTGGTTGGATCAGTACCAATAGACTCCAATGACTAATCGTTATCCCGTGCCGAACCAGCAGGAAGATGATTGAGTGAACCAAATCACTGAAGTTATTCAGGACTAATTTGGGCTCAATCCCAAGGACTAGACATATGTGTATCGATGGCCGTACCTGGAGTGATTCGATCGGGTGCCACTACAGAGCCGATACAAAATCCCCAACTTCACCAAGTTCTCAGGGCAAGACTGTAACACCCCCAGAATTAAAATAAAATAAAAAATGAGGGAAATAAATTTTCTAGAACAAAATGATTTATTTAATTAAAGAAAATGCTAAATGAACTCAATTCAAGCAAATCAGGAATAAATATTTCAAATCTGTAGCTGAAACATTTATGGTAAATTCTAGAGGCCAAGAAACATTTTTGAGAATTTTTACAAAATTTTAGAAACATTATTTCAAGCTCTACAAGAATATGTGAATATTTGGAATTATTTTAATTGAAAAATTAATTTTAAATACATTTGGGCCGCAACCCTGAATTCCTCGCCCTAGGCCTTTCGGCCCATCCCAGTCCGGCCGCGCCCACCGACGAATGGGACCTGCCTGTCGGTGCGTCCCCTCCCTCTCTCTCCCGCCGCTCGCGTGAGCTAGCCCCACTCGTCAGCCTCTCCCCTCCCGCTTTCTCTCCCTGACAGCCATGGACCGCGTGTCGGCGCCCTCCTCCCCGCACTCGCTCACCGACAGGTGGGGGCCACCTGTCGGATCCGTCTTCCCCGGTGGAAATCCCCCTCCCCTTTCCTTTCTGGTGAGATCCCTTCTGAATCCCGCCGCCGGCCACCCGCGTTCGCCCGGATTGACCCCGGATCACTTTCCCCGAACACCGCCGCCCCCTTTCCATCTATATCCGACGCGTATTCACGTGTATGGAAGGTTATCCGAGGAATTGGAAACCTCACCGGAGAGATTAGGAACCCTCTCGGGTTTCCTCCTTTTCCCTTGCCAAAACCACCGCCGGCGACCCCTATTTATACCCCTCGGTTCACCGCACTCCGCCCACACCCTTAACGCCCTAGCCGAAGCAATCCCGAGCGCCCTGCTCCATTTCTTCGGTTTCATCTCCTGCTCCACCTCCGGCCACCGGTCACCGCCGCCTCGGACCCCCTCCATCCTAGCCGTCGCCACCGTCGTGATCGCCTGAGCCCACCCGTCCTCGGCCACCCCTCAGTTGGCCTTAGGATCCACCGGAACACCGTCGCCATCGAGCACCTGAGTGATCTCCCCGTCTACCCCTCTCCGCCGGTCACCGTCCGTTGATCATCGCCGCCGCCGCAAGTACCATCGTGTTCGTCGTCCTCTCCTCTTTCCGTTTTCGCCGAGAACTAGGCCCCTAGGCCCTCGCCGACGCCGACGCCGTCGCACCCGAGGCCGCCGTCGCCGGTGATGAAGGGGGTACGTGCCCCTTACGCCCGTGCCGTGCCGGATCACACAGTGGTCGTCCGATCGTGATCGGAGGGCTACGAGGGATTTAATCCGGGCCCTCGGATCTGGTCAAAGCGGTACCGTGCGTTCACGGCCATCGATCGTGACTTAAAGCGCTGGAGCGATCTCGTGCGTCCACGCGTACCCGTTCAGAACGTTTTAATCCTAGCCGTCCGATTTCATTTAAAACCACCCGCCTCGCGCCTGGCCGCCAGATCCAGATCCAACAGCTTTGGATCAACCGGTCCACACGCACAGTAGCCCAGTCCACCGTGAGCCTGGCTCACCGTGGACCAGAGCCCATTTTTCAGTTTAAATAAAATTTCAGAAATTGGTTTAAACTTTGAAAATTCATAACTTGCTCATTTTAATTCCAAATTTCACCATTCAAATTTTGTTAAATTCAGTATATTATTATCTACACATTAATGCCATAAAAACAGTATGTTACTTTAGCACAAAATAAATTTATGGATTAAATGAATAAAAACCCCTTAGGGATAAATTAATAATTCATGAAATAAATTAGGAAAACCCCCAAAACTTTAACCTTTGAAATTATTAATATAACTTCAGTACAATAAAGCTCAATTCACATATTTAAATCATAAAACTTGTATGCTTATGTTTAGTGATGCTTTATTGAATGTATTGTTTACTTTTCCATACCGAGAAGACTACGAGTTCGTCGAGGAGCCGGAGTTCTACCCCGAGGTTCCACCTTCACCCTTTGCTGAGCAAGGCAAGTCATCGAACCCTCCTATGGAAATAGTTGATCATCATTGAAGCCCAGTTTTTCATAACTACCGCTATAACCCATAGGATATTATTGCATTAGTCAAATATCAAGCCCTACACTTATATTTATTAGATTCCAGTCCTTGTGTGCAAACCCAAGCCATGCTTATTGAGACTTAACTCATTGTTACTCTACTATAAAAATATTAGCTAGTGCCCAATGTACCGGCACAACTGCTATAGGATAAAAAGAATGAGTCGTAGATAGCTGGATTCTGTTATATAAATTTTCCCCGTTATTCTCGTCTCTGGACTCTGTTGGAGTTGGCTATGTTATAAGTATGGTGGGTTCTGGGTGCAAGCTCGGGCATTGGTTGGTCGCACCCGGGGCACTATAAGGATCGGTCTGCGGGATCCGTTGCAAAGCACTTCCGTACCAACCACAAGTCTAATGGGTAAGTCCTAACTGGAAGTATAGAACAATCCGACTGAATGCACCATAGTGGAGGGGGCAAGGGGCAACCTGCAGGTGACTTGTACCGACGTGGCTCAAGGGGGGGTATGGTGGGGCTCCGATGCGTCGGGACACCATATGAAACCTATAAGAGGGTGCTGTTGAGTCGAGGCAAACCATATGGAAGGTTTTGGCATGAGTTCCCGTGGTATGGGTCATCTCGTTACACTTTGGTGTAGGTGATGAGTGCGTGCCTTGTGGGTACAGTGGTACATCTCTGATCAGAGTAATTTAACCTTTTCGAAAAGCCGAGCCCACGGTCAAGGGCGGGTTGTGTGACTACTCGCAGTTAGTTTACAAATGTTTGAATGGTGGAGTTATTCATGGCATGTAAAGACTGTTGTGCGAGGAGGTAAAACATACTCCTCGAGTTAGAAGATGATGATGCATACACATGTTTACATTTCAGTACTAATAACATGCTCACATTTAATTGCTTTACAATTATGCTTTTCCGCAAAATTAGCCACTATCTCCCTTGTTATTATCTTGCATTATATTTGCATTCGGTGACTTGCTGAGTACATCTGTACTCACCCCGTTGACTTACACCATCAGAGCCCGTCTACTACGAGGAGGATGAAGGTCTGGAGTAGTGACCCAGTCAAGGCGAGACTGGAAGGAGGCGTTCATCTAGGACCCTTGATTTTATTAGTTTCTCTTCACTTTCATTCACTTTTGTATTAATACGGTCTACGAACCATGAATGATTGCTCGTATTTGTACGTGGTCGCATGATGAACGTCTTGGTTTATTGATTTTCTATGGAATTTCAATAAAGGTCCTGATTTATTAAATCGGGGCGCGACAAGATGGTATCAGAGCCGACTTGACTGTAGGAAGCCAAACACACCTGACCTTAGGACTTATATTTGCCATATTTTCTTAAAAAAATTATTTACCCTCTCATCTTCCGAGATTTTCACAAAACTTTCTCTCTTTTGTAGATGTCGGTCCATACCATGAGCGGGACTCTTCGCGATGAGGCCGGATTCATCCGCGAGCTTCGTGTGCTCGTCGACTTCTTGGGATTCTCCCATGAGCCCGCGTTCCACGGGATTTTTCCCGATGCAAGTGAGAGCTACTGCGAGGTCACGGTTGTCATCCGCTCCTCCCCCACACAGCCTCCCTTCTACACCCATGGAGTCGGAGGACCCTCATTCGTGGTGGCCAGTCAACGCGCCGCACTCCAGGCCCTCGCCGAGCTTCGACTGGTCTACGACTGCCACCTCCGCGACACCGTCTACCGCTTCATGCCCATGCGCACACCAGGGAGTCACCGCAGCATCTACATCAGCCCCCTCACCCAGAGCAACTCCGCCATCGCCCGCACCATGAGACTTTTGGAGGCCATGGACAACCTCCACACAGAGGCTGTTCTCGACGCAGACAACCAGCACGACACCATCGACTTCTACCGCCATACCTCGGAGAACTTGAACCGCGAGAATGCTGAGCTTCGTCGACAGGTCCAGCAGAACCCCTAGTTGACCCTCGAGGTAGAGGAGTTGAGGCGTCAGAATGAGCTTCTACATCAAGGCACCATTGTCAACGCCCAACTACGTCACCAGCTCAAGGAGTTGAAGAAGGATATCGAGGAGATCGCACCCCTTCCGCCCCGCAAGCGAAAATCACTCCGGATTCCCACCGTGAGGCCCAAGAGGATTTCACGCAGTGCACCACCCGCCGGACCCTCCAGTTCCACTACCCCGACTATTTCCATCGAACCCGTGATCGAGTCGTCCCCTGAGCTGCCCTAGGCGTAGTTTTTACGATTGATTGTTTTATTTTACTTCCTTGTATTGCCACTCATGTCAAATATAAGACATGAGTGAAGAATTAAATAAAATAAATGTAATCGCAAGAACGATACATTTTGAAATAAAGCTTAATATCATTTCCCTCTTCCTCCTATACCTATCAGGTCATAATCCCAATCTAAATGAGAGAATCTACCTCTAGTTTCAACTCAACATGATTCGTTCGTCGCTGATCTGCAAGATCAACTCCAACCATGAAGTCAAGAAACATTGTCAAGAAAGCCCTAACTAAGTCAAGCTATTCATCTTGGCCAATAAAATCAGTAACAATTTCCCCTTAACTATTGGCACCTTCTTTCTGAACCCTTCAACTTCAGGATGGCCAACGACCAAGGATCTGAAGCCTCGCGCGATGGAAACACCTCGGGCAACTTGCCTCCGTGGGGAGCAACTGGCCAACGGCAAGCCCCCGTTACCAATCACCCCACACTAGCGGAGGCGATGGCAAACCAAAACCAGCTGATTACCTCCCTGCTTGCCCAGATGCAAGAGCAGCAGGCACAACTGTTTCGTCTCCATCAACATCAACCCGAGCCTCCTCTCCGCTCCGCCGTCCCTGCTCCGGCACCAGTCTCTCAACTCTCAAAGTTTCTGCGTGTCCGGCCCCCAACTTTCTCCAGCACCACCAACCCAATGGAGGTAGGAGACTGGTTGAGGACCATCGGCAAGAAGCTAGACCTTTTGCCATGTTCCGAGCAGGAGCGAGTGGCATTCGCCGCTCACCAGCTCCAAGGACCCGCCGTAGAGTGGTGGGACAATCTCCGTGAGACTCAGCCTGAGGGCCATGACATTTCATGGGCTGAGTTCACCACTGCTTTCTGGGCCGTCCACATTCCGGATGGCGTGGTGGCTCAAAAGCAGCAGGAATTCCGGGACCTGCATCAAGGAAGCAGGACCGTCACGGAGTACCTACATGAATTCAACCGGTTGGCCCGTTATGCACCGGAAGAAGTACGCACGGACGCCGCCCGCCAAGATAAGTTTCTTCGGGGACTTAAGGATGAGCTCTCCCTTCAGTTGGTCTCTGGGGACTTCGCCAATTTCCAGAAGTTGGTGAATAAGGCTATTATTCAGGAAACCCAACAAAACAAGGTGGACCTGAAGAAGCGAAGGATGATCGCTTACCGCCAACAACAAGTAATGGTGTCGAAGCCCCGCCCGGTGAATCCACCCCAAGCCCCAACTCCTGCCGAGCCACGAACTACCCTTGGAGGGCCAACCCCTAGCATCCTACCCCAAGCACCACCAGCCGGAAGAGCTCCCGTGCAAGCTACTGGATACAAGAGGGACAGGCACGACAACCCAATCATATGCTTCAACTGCCGCCAAGAAGGCCACTTCTCCAGCATGTGCCCCTACCCCAAGCAGGCCTCATCTTCCGTTCCAAACCCGATGGGACATGCCCAAGTTCACCACATCTCCGCCCAAGAAGACCAAGGTACGGCCAAAGACACTCCCATTTTGGTCTCAACCAACCCAGATCTGGAGATCACTTTGCCTACTTCTGATGTAACACCATCTCCTAATCCGGAGCACCAGTAGAACCCCGTCCCTTAGTTTTCCCGAGGTTCGCTTCGAATCTCGAGGACGATATTCTTTGTAAGGGGGATAGGATTGTAACACCCCCAGAATTAAAATAAAATAAAATAAATGAGGGAAATAAATTTTCTAGAACAAAATGATTTATTTAATTAAAGAAAAGGCTAAATGAACTCAATTCAAGCAAATCAGGAATAAATATTTCAAATTTGTAGCTGAAAAATTTATGGTAAAGTCTAGAGGCCAAGAAACATTTTTGAGAATTTTTACAAAATTTTAGAAACATTATTTCAAGCTCTACAAGAATATGTGAATATCTGGAATTATTTTAATTGAAAAATGAATTTTAAATACATTTGGGCCGCAACCCTGAATTCCTCGCCCCAGGCCTTTCGGCCCAGCCCAGTCCGGCCGCGCCCACCGACGAATCGGACCCGCCTGTCGGTGCGTCCCCTCCCTCTCTCTCTCCCGCCGCTCACGTTAGCTGGCCCCACTCGTCAGCCTCTCCCCTCCCGCTTTCTCTCCCTGACAGCCATGGCCTGCGTGTCGGCGCCCTCCTCCCCGCACTCGCTCACCGACAGGTGGGGGCCACCTGTCGGATTTGTCTTCCCCGGTGGAAATCCCCCTCCCCTTTCCTTTCTAGCGAGATCCCCTTCCGAATCCCGCCGCCAGCCACCCGCGTTCGCCCGGATTGACCCCAGATCACTTTCCCCGAACACCGCCGCCCCCTTTCCATCTATATCCGACGTGTATTCACGTGTATGGAAGGTTATCCGAGGAATTGGAAACCTCGCCGGAGAGATTAGGAACCCTCTCGGGTTTCCTCCTTTTCCCTTGCCAAAACCACAGCCGGCGACCCCTATTTATACCCCTCGGTTCACCGCACTCTGCCCACACCCTTAACGCCCTAGCCAAAGCAATCCCGAGCGCCCTGCTCCATTTCTTCGGTTTCATCTCCTGCTCCACCTCCGGTCGCCGGTCACCGCCGCCTCGGACCCCCTCCATCCTAGCCATCACCACCGTCGTGATCGCCTGAGCCCACCCGTCCTCGGCCACCCCTCGGTTGGCCTTAGGATCCACCGGAACACCGTCGCCATCGAGCACCCAAGGGATCTCCCCGTCTACCCCTCGCCGCCGGTCACCGTCCATTGATCATCGCCACCGCCGCAGGTACCATCGTGTTCGCCGTCCTCTCCTCTTTCCGTTTTCACCGAGAACTAGGCCCCTAGGCCCTCGCCGCCGCCGACGCCGTTGTACCCGAGGCCGCCGTCGCCGGAGATGAAAGGGGGTACGTGCCCCTTACGCTCGTGTCGTGCCGGATCACACAGTGGCCGTCCGATCGTGATCGGAGGGCTACGATTAAATCCCTTCGGGATTTAATCCGGGCCCTCGGATCTGGTCAAAGCGATACCGTGCGTTCACGGTCGTCGATCGTGACTTAAAGCGCTGGAGCGATCTCGTGCGTCCACGCGCACCCATTCAGAACATTTTAATCCTAGCCGTCCGATTTCATTTAAAACCACCCGCCTCGCGCCTGGCCGCCAGATCCAGATCCAACGACTCTAGATCAACCGGTCCACGCGCACAGTAGCCCAGTCCACCGTGAGCTTGGCTCACCGTGGACCAGAGCCCATTTTTCAGTTTAAATAAAATTCCAGAAATTGGTTTAAACTTTGAAAATTCATAACTTGCTCATTTTAATTCCAAATTTCACCATTCAAATTTTGTTAAATTCAGTATATTATTCTCTACACATTAATGCCATAAAAACAGTATGTTACTTTAGCACAAAATAAATTTATGGATTAAATGAATAAAAACCCCTTAGGGATAAATTAATAATTTATGAAATAAATTAGGAAAAACCCCAAAACTTTAACCTTTGATATTATTAATATAACTTCAGTACAATAAAGCTCAATTCACATATTTAAATCATAAAACTTGTATGCTTATGTTTTGTGATGCTTTATTGAATGTATTGTTTACTTTTCCATACCGAGAAGACTACGAGTTCGTCGAGGAGCCGGAGTTCTACCCCGAGGTTCCACCTTCACCCTTTGCTGAGCAAGGCAAGTCATCGAACCCTCCTGTGGAAATAGTTGATCATCATTGAAGCCCAGTTTTTCATAACTACCGCTATAACTCATAGGATATTATTGCATTAGTCAAATATCAAGCCCTACACTTATATTTATTAGATTCCAGTCCTTGTGTGCAAACCCAAGCCATGCTTATTGAGCCTTAACTCCTTGTCACTCTACTATAAAAATATTAGCTAGTGCCCAATGTTCCGGCACAACTGCTATAGGATAAAAAGAATGAGTCGTAGATAGCTGGATTCTGTTATATAAATTTTCCCCATTATTCTCGTCTCTGGATTCTGTTGGAGTTGGCTATGTTATAAGTATGGTGGGTTCCGGGTGCAAGCTCGGGCATTGGTTGGTCGCACCCGGGGCACTATAAGGACCGGTCTGTGGGATCCGTTGCAAAGCACTTCTGTACCAACCACAAGTCTAATGGGTAAGTCCTAACTGGAAGTATAGAACAATCCGACTGAATGCACCATAGTGGAGGGGGCAAGGGGCAACCTGCGGGTGACTTGTACCGACGTGGCTCAAGGGGGGTATGGTGGGGCTCCGATGCGTCGGGACACCATATGAAACCTATAAGAGGGTGCTGTTGAGTCGAGGCGAACCATATGGAAGGTTTTGGCACGAGTTCCCGTGGTATGGGTCATCTCGTTACACTTTGGTGTAGGTGATGAGTGCGTGCCTTGTGGATACAGTGGTACATCTCTGATCAGAGTAATTTAACCTTTTCGAAAAGCCGAGCCCACGGTCAAGGGCGGGTTGTGTGACTACTCGCAGTTAGTTTACAAATGTTTGAATGGTGGAGTTATTCATGACATGTAAGGACTATTGTGCGAGGAGGTAAAACGTACTCCTCGAGTTAGAAGATGATGATGCATACACATGTTTACATTTCAGTACTAATAACTTGCTCACATTTAATTGCTTTACAATTATGCTTTTCCGCAAAATTAGCCACTATCTCCCTTGTTATTATCTTGCATTATATTTGCATTCGGTGGCTTGCTGAGTACATCTGTACTCACCCCGTTGACTTACACCATCAGAGCCCGTCTACTACGAGGAGGATGAAGGTCTGGAGTAGCGACCCAGCCAAGGCGAGACTGGAAGGAGTCGTTCATCTAGGACCCTTGATTTTATTAGCTTCTCTTCACTTTCATTCACTTTTGTATTAATACGGTCTACGAACCGTGAATGATTGCTCGTATTTGTACGTGGTCGCATGATGAACGTCTTGGTTTATTGATTTTCTATGGAATTTCAACAAACGTCCTGATTTATTAAATCGGGGCGCAACAAAGACTCAACCTCTACGATCGAGTGTATCATTCGTTTTCTCGCCTAGTGTGGGAGGCATTGGCTAAGGAAGCACTCGAGGTCCGATTCTTCCCGCTGTCATTATCGGGATTGACCTTCGCGTGGTTTTCTTCATTGCCGGTGAACTCTGTCAAATGCTGGGTGGATCTGGAAAAGAAGTTTCACAAGTATTTCTTTGTCGGCATGCACGATATGAAACTCACCGACTTGACAACAGTAAATCAGAGGATGAACGAGTTGGAACAAGATTATGCACAGAGGTTCCGCGACGTGAGAAGTAGATGCTACAGGCTAAACCTCAGTGACACACAATTTCCAAGTTGGCATTCCAAGGACTCCTAAACCCGATAAAGGAGAGATTTTCATCACATAAGATTGAGAGCCTCTCACACCTGGTATAGAGGGTATCGACACATGAGAAACGGTTCCACGAAGAAAAACGAATGGTGAGTCCGACACAGAGGTTGGGCTAGACGAATGGTCTAGAAACAAGAAGCAGATCGCATGCCCCTTGGTGAAAACATCTAATAAAGTGGAAAAATATGATTTTGACATCAGTAAAGCCGATAGTGTAGGACCGAAACAGGCGACTAGAGGGGGTGAATAGGCGTCTCAAAAAATTCTTACGAATCGATGGCCTTTTCTAAACACCCAACGCTCCTTCAAAAGAAAAGCGGAAGCAAATAAACTTTTACAGCAAAATTCAAAATAAACCTAGTGCTATCATTCTCCTATCAAATATGATATGATGCGATAGTCTGAGAGATCACAAGCACTGAAAAATAATCTAGTCTTCAAAAATCAACTGATGTCTTAATTAAAGAGACATCGATACAAAACGCACAAGGCAGATTAAAGCTTCTCACAGATCAAATGACTGATCAACAAATATTCCAACAAATCATGGATAAACAATCAGGCACATACAATTCATTCACAAAACACAAACATATCATGAAAATGAGAAAGCACAATATTTAATGCATTTAATTTAGTCAAAATAAATGCAGGAAATAAAATGTGCTCACAAATATATCTATGAATATTCAGTGGAATACGAAAAAACAGTAATCGAAGCTCTTGCAACAATCACATGATATTTAATGAAAACAACATCATGTGTACGAGAATAGGAAAGTGGTTACTGTGGAGAATAACTCTTGTGTTGATCTCTTGCAAAGCCTCCCTGTGTCGTACAATTTCTCAGCACCGAAACTCGCAAGGGTTCAAACATTGTGCGCCGTGCTCCGTGCGGTCCTGAGCCGAAAGACAAAATGGCACCCTTGCGCCTCACTCGCGTCCGGCGAACCAAGTGCCAAAAATAGCCCAACACCGCCTAGCTCCCTGCGCCTACCGTACTTCTCGCGTCGACTGGCCTCTAGCGCCCTTGGCGGCCATGAGTACCAAGCGTCGCCGCTACACGGACAGCTCCACGTGCAGCTGCGATGAGCGCCGCCTCCGGAGCTTCTCCTGCGCGCCTAGCAACCTCCGCCCATAGTTAAGCTGCGCTAGGCCCAATCAAAATGCCGAACAAGCACATGCGTTGGATCCAAAAGAAAAACTAGATTCCCACTAAAAACTAGTAGCAGTAGTTCCCTCTAAAAACAGGTGAAGATGATTGCTATAGGAATAACAATGATGAACCGTGATGAATAGGAATAATTTCTGGAATTTTTGGTAAAGTGAACTACGATTTGAAAAGTGGATGAGTTGGTAGAAACCCTAGGACTAGGGGGTCTTTTATAGGCAATTCAAAAATAGGAAAAGACACAAATACCCCTGGGGTTTTTACAGACTCGAAGGCCCATGGGGCTAAAAATGTAAAATCCTATCTAAAGGTAGTTTGTCCTGATTCGAAGCTTTCGTAGCGACTACGGCTCCACTTTAGGATGCTTTGATCTCGTTCCGACGGTTTTGATCCAAAACCGACAACGCGCTCCAGATCGTCGACATGTGTCACCAATCCGCGAACTAGACCGACAACAAGTCTCTCTCGCTCTCGATCCCTCGAGCTGTCTTGTCACTTGCACTAGACTCCCTTTTCGCTAGCTTGGTCAACACATTGTCCCGATCATTCGTCCATCCATGTTTTGCCTCATCTCCACGTGTACTCCTGAGATCATCCCTAACTTCACCCGACCTCCTTGATCGTTCGGCACCAAGCTCCTCGCTTGATCCTGATCACCCGCCGTTGACAGTTGACTAGCATCTCAACCCTGCACACAAGAGATAAGCAAAACACGAATCTCCACACAACACACATCTCAATGCACATCGATCCCATCGGTGAACCCAAACAGGCACACACACGCACATCGGTGAACCCAAATAGGCATTCCAAGGACTCCTAAACCCGATAAAGGAGAGATTTGCATCACATAAGATTGAGAGCCTCTCACACCTGGTACAGAGGGTATCGACACATGAGAAACGATTCCACGAAGAAAAACGAATGGTGAGTCCGACACAGAGGTTGGGCTAGACGAATGGTCTAGAAACAAGAAGCAGATCGCATGTCCCTTGGTGAAAACATCTAATAAAGTGGAAAAATATGATTTCGACATCAGTAAAGCCGATAGTGTAGGACCGAAACAGGCGATTAGAGGGGGTGAATAGGCGTCTCAACAAATTCTTACGAATCGATGGCCTTTTCTAAACACCCAACGCTCCTTCAAAAGAAAAGCGGAAGCAAATAAACTTTTACAGCAAAATTCAAAATAAACCTAGTGCTATCATTCTCCTATCAGATATGATATGATGCGATAGTCTGAGAGATCACAAGCACTGAAAAATAATCTAGTCTTCAAAAATCAACTGATGTCTTAATTAAAGAGACATCGATACAAAACGCACAAGGCAGATTAAAGCTTCTCACATATCAAATGACTGATCAACAAATATTCCAACAAATCATGGATAAACAATCAGGCACATACAATTCATTCACAAAACACAAACATATCATGAAAATGAGAAAGCACAATATTTAATGCATTTAATTTAGTCAAAATAAATGCAGGAAATAAAATGTGCTCACAAATATATCTATGAATATTCAGTGGAATACGAAAAAACAGTAATTGAAGCTCTTGCAACAATCACATGATATTTAATGAAAATAACATCATGTGTACGAGAATAGGAAAGTGGTTACTGTGAAGAATAACTCTTGTGTTGATCTCTTGCAAAGCCTCCCTGTGTCGTACAGTTTCTCAGCGCCGAAACTCGCAAGGGTTCAAACATTGTGCGCCGTGCTCCGTGCGGTCTTGAGCCGTAAGACAAAATGGCGCCCTTGCGCCTCACTCGCGTCCGGCGAACCAAGTGCCAAAAATAGCCCAACACCGCCTAGCTCCCTGCGCCTACCGTACTTCTCGCGTCGACCGGCCTCTAGCGCCCTTGGCGGCCATGAGTACCAAGCGTCGCCGCTACACAGACAGCTCCACGTGCAGCTGCGATGAGCGCCGCCTCCGGAGCTTCTCCTGCGCGCCTAGCAACCTCCGCCCATAGTTAAGTTGCGCTAGGCCCAATCAAAATGCCGAACAAGCACATGCGTTGGATCCAAAAGAAAAACTAGATTCCCACTAAAAACTAGTAGCAGTAGTTCCCTCTAAAAACCGGTGAAGATGATTGCTATAGGAATAACAATGATGAACCGTGATGAATAGGAATAATTTCTGGAATTTTTGGTAAAGTGAACTACGATTTGAAAAGTGGATGAGTTGGTAGAAACCCTAGGACTAGGGGGTCTTTTATAGGCAATTCAAAAATAGGAAAAGACACAAATACCCCTGGGGTTTTTACAGACTCGAAGGCCCATGGGGCTAAAAATGTAAAATCCTATCTAAAGGTAGTTTGTCCTGATTCGAAGCTTTTGTAGCGACTACGGCTCCACTTTAGGATGCTTTGATCTCGTTCCGACGATTTTGATCCAAAACCGACAACGCGCTCCAGATCGTCGACATGTGTCACCAATCCGCGAACTAGACCGATAACAAGTCTCTCTCGCTCTCGATCCCTCGAGCTGTCTTGTCACTTGCACTAGCCTCCCTTTTCGCTAGCTTGGTCAACACATTGTCCCGATCATTCGTCCATCCATGTTTTGCCTCATCTCCACGTGTACTCCTGAGATCATCCCTAACTTCACCCGACCTCCTTGATCGTTCGGCACCAAGCTCCTCGCTTGATCCTGATCACCCGCCGTTGACAGTTGACTAGCATCTCAACCCTGCACACAAGAGATAAGCAAAACACGAATCTCCACACAACACACATCTCAATGCACATCGATCCCATCGGTGAACCCAAACAGGCACACACACGCACATCGGTGAACCCAAATAACATGGAGCTTCAGCAACTTGTTATGCAATATTTTCAAACTTTTTGTTTCCTTTTTCTTTTTTATTTCATTGCCAGAGGTTATTTGCATGTCAACCTTATGCTAACTGACTAAGCCAAGCCTAGATCAAGCAATAATCATCAGAATCTTAAAACATTAGTCATGGCATACACTACAATGTCCCAGTTCATACCAAAGTGCTATGGTAAGCAGTCTAGAACAATGCAGCGTGACAAAGCAAACCCTGGATCTTTTCAAAATTAGCACAAAAAGGCATGGATATCAATTTCATTTTTATCAATTTTCAGAACAAGATTTCCATGAAAAGCATTATAATGTTCAAGTTGCATATTTGCATCCAAGTGTAAACTACTTAGCTACCAGACATGTAAAAGATAGCAACAACACTCAACCTACTCATGCTAGTTACTAGACTAAGCAGCGATCATGTTTTAAATTTTTAGAATTAAAAGCATGCTCATGACAAATATCAAACATATTCAACAGAGCAAAATCATCATGATTAAAAACAATAATTCAAAGGCATATATAAGCATGTGCATGTAAAAACAATTAATCATATGACAAAAGCTTATGCAATGACACACAACTCCCCCTCACAAGATTCCATAAGGATGACAAACACCAAGCTCTCCTCTCAAAAATGCAAACCGAGAAGCATCAAGAGGCTTGGTAAAAATGTCTGCAAGCTGGTTCTGGGTATCAACATATCTCAATTCAATATCACCCTTCTCATTGTGATCTCTCAAAAAGTGACAACACACATCAATGTGTTTGGTTCTAGAATGTTTAACTGGGTTATTGGCTAAGCTAATGGCACTAGTGTTATCACAGAAAAGTGGAACACACTTAAAATCCAACCAAAAATCCCACAAAGTAGAAACCATCCACAAAATCTATGAGCAACAGCTTGCAGTAGCTACATATTCAACCTTAGTTGTAGACTACGCAACGCTAGACTATTTGCAAGAAGACCAACAAACAAGAGAGGAACCCAGAAAATGATAAGTATCAGAGGTACTCTTCCCATCAATTCTACAACCAGCAAAATCGGCATCAGAAAAACCTCGAAGGCATAAAGATGATGATGCAAAATACCAAATGTCAAATTCAAGAGTGTGTTTTAGGTACCTCAGTATGTGTTTTACCGCTTGACGATGTGAAGCCCTTGGAGAAGCCTGAAAACGAGCGTACAAAAATACTACGAAGTGTATGTCTGGCCTCGTAGCCGTCAAGTAGAGGAGGAAGCCGATCATGCTCCGAAACTCCTTCTGATCTACCTCTTCTCTATCTTCATCCGGGTCAAGCACTACTGAGGTAGCCATTGGAGTGGCAAGTGGCTTAGCACCACTCATATAAAAGCGCTTCAGCAGGTCCTTAGTGTACTTCGTATGATGCACAAAAGTACCTGTTTGTTTTGCTTGATTTGCAAACAAAGAAAGAATGTCAGCTCGCCCATCATTGACATCTCGAACTCCGTGCTCATAGAATCAGCAAACTCGGCCACAAGTGTATGAGAAGACCCACCAAAAATAATATCATCAACATATATCTGAACAAGGAGGAAATCTTTGCCATGCTTCAGAGTAAACAAGGTTTTATCAACAAAGCTTTGTACCCATGCTCAAGCAGAAAGTTCCTATGTCGGTCATACCAGGCCCTAGGAGCTTGCTTGAGCCCATACAAAGCTTTGTAAAGTTTAAAGACTCTATGGGGGTACTTGGGATGTTCAAAGTCTAGGGGTTGTCTAACATAAACATTATATCCAATGAAACCATTAAGAAAAGATCTTTTAACATCCATTTGATAAAGCTTGAAACCGCGAGAAGATGTAAAAGCAAGCAAAATCCTAATGTCCTAGTCGAGCTACTAGAGCAAAGGTCTCTCCAAAATCAACCACCTCGACTTGAGAGTAACCCTAAGCAACAAGCCTAGGTTTGTTTCTCACAACAGACCCATCTTCCTCCTGATTGTTTTTGAAAATCCATTTTGTGCCAATGATATGAATGTTAGGGGGTGGATCTACGAGAACCCAGACTTGGTTTCTATCAAAGTTTCCTAACTCATCATGCATGGCATTGATCCAACTTGAATCAGATAAAGCATGACTAACATCTAAGGGCTCAAAGGAGGCAACAAATGCAGAATCAACAAAATGAGCATGAGATCAAGTTACCCTTTCATCTAGCTCACCGATGATTTGCCCAAGAGGGTGCATCTTCTGAATGTGCTATGGAGCTTCTCGATGAGATGTAGTCTCCCCATCCACTCTTGTTGGAGAATGGTCAAAGATGACCGAAGTCGAATTAGATGCTTCAGGGTCTCTTGTTGAAGTAGTCGATGCAGGGTCCGCTTCAGGAGCTGACGTCGAGGGAAGTAGGGGATCATCCTCGAGGCCTTCACATTCTTCAGGATTTTCTTCTTCAAATATGGTCTCATTCATATCTTTTTCACTAGCAAGCTCAAAAGAATAACTAACACACGAGGTTGATTCATCAAAAGTCACATCACATGACTTGATGACAGTGTTAGTCTCAATATTAAACACCCGATATGAATGACCATGAGTGGAATAACCCAGAAAGATGCCATTTGAAGATTGCGACTCAAATTTGTCCAAATTTCCACGTTTTAGGATAAAGCACCGACACCCAAGTACTTGAAGATGAGTAACCTTGGGATTTCTCCCAAAACACAGTTCATAAGAGGTCAAATTAAAAATTGAGCACAAAAAGATACGGTTAGAGATGTAACATGTAGTGTTTATGGCCTCAGCCCAAAATCTTCTAGGAGTCTTGTGCTCATCGAGCATCGTACTAGCCATCTCAATCAAAGTGTGGTTCTTTCTCTCAATAACTCCATTCCATTGAGGAACCCGCAGAGCAAAAAATTGATGTTCAATGCCATGCTCAAGGCAAAAGTCAACAAAGAAACGATTCTTGAACTCTGTGTCATTATCACTTCAGATTGCTTTCAATGCACCAGGGAGTTCAGTGAATAGTCTCAAAGCTAAGCTCCAAAAGTGTGAAAACACTTCATCCTTGCTTGCAAGAAATAAGACCCAAGAATAGCAGGAGTAGTCATCCACCACGATAAGGACATACCATTTGCCACTTAAGAAACTAACCCGAAAAGGACCTACAGTGTCCATATGGCGAAGTTCTCTGGGTTGTTCAGTTATCACCACGTTGATTGGTGAATGAGAGGCGGCCACCATATTTCCATGTCGACAAGGAGCACAAATAAGATTCTTCTCAAACTTGAGCTTGGGCAATCCTCGGATCAGACTTAGGGCACTCAGTCGAGCGAGAAAGTCAAAGCTCATATGCCCTAGTCTCTTATGCCACATCCAGAGCTCAGAAGACGGTTTAGCTATAAGGCAATGAGAAGAATCAAAAGACTCAAAAAAATCAGCTCCAAAGACCCTCTCTATTCTTGAAATCTTACAAACCAAAGCGCTAGAAGAATCGAGAACATCGCGTCTGAAACGTACTTCCAAACCCTCATCAAGCAACCGAGATACAAAAAGCAAATTCTATCCCAAATCCTCAACCAAACCGACATCTTTGAGAATGAATTTTGAAGGATATGTCCAAGAAATTCCGTGGATCGGAAGTTCCGATAGGAAGTATCGGAAGTTTTGGTTATTTTCTAGTCTCGATACAAAGAGAAAATGTTGCTTCAGAAGTTTTGATATGGTATCAAAATTTCCGACGGGCCAGAAGTTCCGATTCAGAATCGGGGAATTTTTGTAATGATCGTAAATTCCGATATGGTATCGGAAGTTTCGAGGTGGACGATAACAGATTGGATATGTTGCGCGTCGTACTGTATCAGGAGACCTAAAATACCCTATTGGAAGATCCGATCCAGGATCGGAAGTTCCGACGTGGGCAAACAGTTTAGATCTATTACGATTTTTAGGGTTTCGGGATGAGCACGACCAGGGGGCTCTCTGTAACAGCCCCAAAATTAAAAGGGAATAAAATAAATGAAAAATAATATTAAATGAATTTCTGAATATTGTTATTCAAGAAAATCCTAAAAGAGCCCTATTAAAGCCAAACAGAGACAAATATTCAAAATTTGGACTTGAAAATTTTATGGGATAAACTAGAGGCCAAGAAATATTTTTGAGAATTTTTACAAAATTTTAGCAATAGTACTTCAAGTCTTAAACCAATAAACCAATTTCTGGAATTAAATTAATTAGAAAAAACATTTAAATTCTTATTGGGCCGAAACCCTGAAATTCCCTCCAAAAGCCTTTCGGCCAAGCCCATTTCCGCCACTCTCACTGACAGGCGGGGCCAGCCTGTCGGCGCTTCCTCTCTCCTCCCCGCGCCCGCGTCCGGATTGGCCCCACCTGTCGGTCACTTGCGCGTGCGCCTAGCCGCTGCCCTCCCGGGCCCATTTGTCGGCGCCGAAGCACCCTCACTCCCGCGCCTCGGCCGGCCCCACCTGGCAGCCACCGACGCCACCCCTTCTACCGCTGACCACTTGGACCCACCGGTCGGCGCGGTTGTTTCTCGTTCGGTCTATGACAGGTGGAGCCCACCTGTCATATCCTTCTTCTCCGAAGGAAGGGGGCGATCCCCTTCCATGCCGACGCCCCCTCCCTTCCATTTTCGCCGTCGATCGCTCGGATCCGCATGATTGAGCCTCGGATCTCCTTCCCCGAACACCGGTGATCCATTTCCCCCCTTAGACACGCGATTTCGCCCTTTTGGAAGCCAATCCGAGAAGCATGGGAGCTCGCCGAAATAATTGGGGAATTCCCCTCGGTTTCCCACGATAAGCCTTCCATTCACGCCGCCGGTGAGTCCTTTAAATACCCATGCACCCACCGCATCTCACCCACACCTAAAATATCCTAGCCTTCGCCTACCCGAGCGCCGCCACGATTTTCTTCCGGTTTTCTTTGTTTTCTCTCCGTCAAGCCCTCGCCGGTGACTCAAGCCACCATCGGCCTCGCCATCGCCTCCGCCGGGACCGTCGTCGCGCCCTCTGCCTCGGCATCGCCTCTGCTGGGCCGGATCACCACCGGATCTCGCCGCCGCCGTCGATCCCGAAGAGAACCGCCGCCCTCTCCTCGACACCGGCCATAGCCACGGCTCCATCATCATCGCCGACGGTATGCCGGGAACCTCCTTGAGCCCCTATTTCCATTTTTGGCCTTGGCCGCATCTTGGGACCTTGCTGTCGCCGGGGATCCACCGCCGTTGCTTCGCTGGAGCCGAAGAAGAAGGGTACCCGGCCCCCTTCCGTGCGTGCCGTGCCGGATGGGATGACAGCCATCCGATCAGATCTAGACGCTTGGCATTAATTCGTTTCAGCGGATTCATCTGGGACGTCCGAATCCAATGAAGGGGTATCCGTGAATCCTAGCCGTCAGATTTCACTTAAAACACCCGCACGCGCTCTGGCCGTTGGGTCCTGATCCAACCGCTGCCACGTGCCCGGCTCACGCGCGTAGTCAACGGTTCACGGTGAGCCCAGTCCACCGTGGACCAAAGACTATTTCTAGTTTAAAATAAAATTCAGAAAAATAGTTTGAACTTCAAAAATTCATATCTGGCTCAAATTAACTCCAAATTTCACCATTTTAATTCTGGAAAATTTGTCTTTTCATCCTCTACACTTTTATGCAATAAAAACAATATGTTTATTTGGCACATAATAATCTTATTAAATAATAAAGAAAAGTCCCCGTTAAGAATTAATTAATATTTCAATAAAATAATTCAAATAAACCCTTAAAAACTTATAAATTCATTTCAGAAGATATTTTGGCTCCATTTCACTGTATTTAATACAATAAAAATGGAATGACCATTTTGTCCATGACATTCTAATAAATAACATTCCTAAGACCCCTTTAGGATTTAATTATTATTCAGAAAAACTCTTAAAAATTTATATATTAATTTCAGATGACATAATGACTCCATTGCATTGTTTATAAGCCAATAAAAATATAATAATTCATTTTGCCCTTTTCATCTTATTAAATAAACATTTCCAAGGCCCTTAAGATAAATGATTAACTCATATAATAAAAATGCAACACTTTACAAAAATATCATGAAAAATTATATAATAAATTCAGAGGACTTAATGACTTTATTCCACTGTTTTAATGCAACAAAAATAACATGTTCCCTTTGCCCACTTTAATCTATTAATTAATATTGCAAAAGCCCTTGTAGTATAATTAAGTAATTCATATAATAGAAGTTAAACACTTTATAAAATGTCATGACAACTTATATAATAACTTCAGAAAACCTAACAATTTGAGTTCACTATTTTTACTACAATGATAATGTTATTATATGCCTTTTCACTTCATCTCTAAAAAGGGAAGATGAAAACCCCTAGGAAAAATATTTACATCAAGTCTTAAAATTCAGAAATCTCATTAGAAAGCAAACTTAAATATTTAAGTAACAATTCCCAAAACTTTGAGACTCTATCTCCTTTACTTAATCCAATAAAACATGTATGCTTGTATGGTTGATTTGTTTTTGATTGTTTATTGAATGTTGTGTTTACTTTTCCGCATCGAAAAGACTACAACGTCGTCGAAGATCCCGAGTCTTACCCCGAGGTTCCACCTTCACCATTCACGGATCAAGGCAAGTCATCGAACCCTCTTGTGGAAACAGTTGATCATTATTGAACCCATGTTTTAATAAATTATCGCTATAACTCATAGGTTAATATTGCATTAGTCCAACATCAAGCCCTACACTTATATTTATTAGATCCCCGTCCTTGTGTGCAAACCCAAGCCATGCTTATTGAGCCTTAACTCCTTGTCACTCTACACGTATTATATTAGCTAGTGCCCAATGTACCGGCACAACTGCTATAGGATATAAAGAATGAGTCGTAGTTAGATGGATTCTGGTATATGAAATACCCCGTTATTCTTGTCTCTGGACTCTGTTGGAGTTGGGTATGTTATAAGTATGGTGGGTTCCGGGTGCAAGCTCGGAAACTAGTTGGTCGCACCCGGGGCACTATAAGGACCGGTCTGCGGGATCTGTTGCAAAGCACTTCCGTACCAACCACAAGTCTAATGGGTAAGTCCTAACCGGAAGTGTGGGACACTCCGACTCTCGGCACCATAGAGGAGGGGGCAAGGGGCTAGCCCTCAGGGCGCCTTGTACCAAAGAAGGCTCAAGGGGGGGTATGGTGAGGCACCGACGCGTCGGGGCACCATATGAAACCTATAAGAGGGCGCTGTTGAGTCGGGGAAGACCATATGGAAGGTTTTGGCACGAGTTCCCGTGAAATGGGTCATCTCGTTACACTTTGGTGTAAGTGATGAGTGCGTGCCTTGTGGGTACAGTGGTACGTCTCTGATCAGAGTAATTTAATCTTTTCGAAAAGCCGAGCCCACGGTCAAGGGTGGGTTGTGTGACTACTCGCAGTTAGTTTACAATTGTTTGAATGGTTGAGTTATTCATGGCATGTAAGGACTGTTGTGCGAGGAGGTAAAACATACTCCTCGAGTTAGAAGATGATGATGCATACACATGTTTACATTTCAGTACTAATAACTTGCTCACATTTAACTTCTTTACAATTATGCTTTTCCGCAAAATTAGCCACTATCCCCCTTGTTATTATCTTGCATGATATTTGCATTCGGTGGCTTGTTGAGTACAACTGTACTCACCCCATTGACTTACACCATCAGAGCCTGTCTACTACGAGGAGGATGAAGGTCTGGAGTAGCGACCCAGTCAAGGCGAGACTGGAAGGAGGCGTTCATCTAGGACCCTTTGATTTATTAGTTTCTCTTCATATTTATTCACTTTTGTACTAATACGGTCTACGAACCGTGAATGATTTGCTCGTAATGTACGTGGTCGCATGATGAACGTCTTGTTTTTATTGATTTTCTATGGAATTTCAATAAAGGTCCTGATTTATTAAATCGGGGCGTGACAAGATGGTATCAGAGCCGACTTGACTGTAGGAAGCCAAACAGACCTGACCTTAGACTTATATATTTACCATATTTTCTTACAAACTGCTTACCTTCTCATCTTCTGAAGTTTTCACAAAAATTTCTCTCTTTTGTAGATGCCGGTCCATACCATGAGCGGGACTCTTCGTGACGAGGCCGGATTCATCCGCGAGCTTCGCGTGCTCGTTGACTTCTTGGGGTTTCCCCATGAGCCCGCGTTCCACGGGATCTTTCCCGATGCGAGCGAGAGCTACTTCGAGGTCACAGTTGTTATCCGCCCCTCCTCCACGCAGCCACCCTTCTACACCCATGGAGTCGGGGGACCTTCCTTCGTGGTGGCCAGCCAGCGAGCCGCTCTTCAGTCCCTCTCCGAGCTTCGACTGGTCTACGACTGCCACCTCCGCGACACCATCTACCGCTTCATGCCCATGCGTACACCCGGGAGTCACCGCAGCATCTACATCAGCTCCCTCCCTCAGAACAACTCCGCCATCGCTCGCACGATGAGACTGTTGGAGGCTATGGACAATCTTCACATGGAGGCCATCCTCGACGCAGATAGCCAGCATGACACCATCGACTTCTACCGCCACACTTCGGAGAACCTGACCCGCGAGAATGCCGAGCTCCATCGACAGCTTCAGCAGAACCCCCAGCTGACTCTCGAGGTAGAGGAGTTGAGGCGTCAGAACGAGCTCCTACGACAAGGCGCCACAGTCAACACCCAGCTCCGCCAACAGCTCAAGGAACTAAAGAAGGATCTCGAGGAGATCGCCCCTCTTCCGCCTCGCAAGCAGAAATCGCTTCGGTTTCCCATAGTAAAGCCCAAGAAGATTTCCCGCAGTGCACCTCCCGCCGGACCCTCCAGTTCCACCACCTCTGCACCGACCCCCTCCATTGAGCCCGTGATCGAGTCGTCCCCTGAGCTACCATAGGCGTAGTTTTACGATTGATTGTTTTCTTTTGCTTGGTTGTATTGCCACTCGTGTCAAATATAAGACATGAGTGAAGAAATTAAATAAAAGAAAATAAATGTAATCGCAAGAACGATACATTATGAAATAAAGCTTAATATCATTTCCCTCTTCCTCCTATACCTATTAGGTCATAATCCCAATCTAAAGGAGAGAATCTACCTCTAGTTTCAACTCAACATGATTCGTTCATCGCCGTTCTGCGAGATCAACTCCAATCATGAAGCCAAGACAAGTTGTCAAGAAAGCCCTAACTTAGCCAAGCCCAATCTATGAAAATGTAGACTTGAAGCCTATCTTTAACCTTCTACTTCTAACCTTTCCGAATCTCGAGGATGAGATTCTTGTTAAAGAGGTTAGGATTGTAACACCTTGATTTTCGTCAGGCGTTAAAAATAAAATAAAGTAATTAATAAATAAATTTCAAGAAAAGGATATAGCCAAAATCAAGAAAGAGGAAAGCTAAAATACAAGCCTAAAATTTTCATTTAAAAATAACCATTAGTTAGAGTATTTTCCTAAAAATTATCCTAAGCATTAAATTGCGGTCCAAAAATTTTCCGGATTTTGGTACCAAGGAAATTCAATAGGATATAATCAACATCACTTCATCTTAAACCTCTAACACTAATTAATAAAATATGTTACAACATGAATGTTGAGTAAATAAAATACATGATAAATCATTATATTAAAAATAAGGCATGAGTGTGAAAGTTAACAAGGGACTAAAATAAAATATGTAAGCATCTAGGTCAAATTATTCATCTTAGGCAATAAAATCAGTAACAATTTCCCCTTAATGTTGGCACCTTCTTTTTGAACCCTTCAACTTCAGGATGGCCAACGATCAAGGATCAGAAGCCCCACGCGACGGAAACACCTCAGGCAATCTGCCTCAGTGGGGTGCAGCTGGACATCAGCAGACCTCTGTTGTCAATCATCCCACACTTGCGGAGATGATGGCAAAACAGAACCAACTGATCGCCACGCTGCTTACCCAGATGCAACAACAACAAAAGCAGATGCAAGAGCAGCAGGCACAGTTGTTCCGTCTTCAACAACACCAACACGAGCTCTCCCTTCAGCTAATCTACGGGGACCTCGCCAACTTTCAGAAATTGGTGAACAAAGCAACTATACCAAAAACCAGAGTGATTCCACCTCAAGCCCCAACCACTGCCAAACCACGGACCACCCTCGGAGGGCCAAGCACAGGCATCCCACCCCAAGCACCACCAGCCGGAAGGACTCAAGCACAAACTACCGGATACAAGAGAGATCGGAGCGGCAACCCAATAGTGTGCTTCAACTATCGCCAAGGAGGCCACTACGCCAACAAGTGCTCCTACCCCAAGCGGGCGCCATCCTCTGTTGCACACCCAGAGGGACATACCCTAGTTCACTACAAAGAGAACCCAGATACAACCGAAGACACTCCCAATTTGATCTCAACCAACCCAGATCCGGAGATCACTTTGCCTATTTCTGATGTAACACCATCTCCTAATCCGGAGCACCAGTAGAACTCCGTCCCTTAGTTTTCCCGAGGTTCGCTTCGAATCTCGAGGACGAGATTCTCTGTAAGGGGATAGGATTGTAACAGCCCCAAAATTAAAAGGGAATAAAATAAAGGAAAAATAATATTAAATGAATTTCTGAATATTGTTATTCAAGAAAATCCTAAAAGAGCCCTATTAAAGCCAAACAGAGACAAATATTCAAAATTTGGACTTGAAAATTTTATGGGATAAACTAGAGGCCAAGAAATATTATTGAGAATGTTTACAAAATTTTAGCAATAGTACTTCAAGTCTTAAACCAATAAACTAATTTCTGGAATTAAATTAATTAGAAAAAGCATTTAAATTCTTATTGGGCCGAAACCCTGAAATTCCCTCCAAAAGCCTTTCGGCCCAGCCCATTTCCGCCCCTCTCACTGACAGGCGGGGCCAGCCTGTCGGTGCTTCCTCTCTCCTCCCCGCGCCCGTGTCCGGATTGGCCCCACCTGTCGGTCACTTGCGCGTGCGCCTAGCCGCTGCCCTCCTGGGCCCATTTGTCGGCGCCGAAGCCCCCTCACTCCCGCGCCTCGGCCGGCCCCACCTGGCAGCCACCGACGCCACCCCTTCTACCGCTGACCACTTGGACCCACCGGTCAGCGCGGTTGTTTCTCGTTCGGTCTATGACAGGTGGAGCCCACCTGTCATATCCTTCTTCTCCGAAGGAAGGGGCGATCCCCTTCCATGCCGGTGCCCCCTCCCTTCCATTTTCGCCGTCAACCGCCCGGATCCGCATGATTGAGCCTCGGATCTCCTTCCCCGAACACCAGTGATCCATTTCCCACCTTAGCCACGCGATTTGGCCCTTTTGGAAGCCAATCCGAGAAGCATGGGAGCTCGCCGGAATAATTGGGGAATTCCCCTCGGTTTCCCACGATAAGCCTTCCATTCACGCCGCCGGTGAGTCCTTTAAATACCCATGCACCCACCGCATCTCACCCACACCTAAAATATCCTAGCCTTCGCCTACCCGAGCGCCGCCACGATTTTCTTCCGGTTTTCTCTGTTTTCTCTCCGTCAAGCCCTCGCCGGTGACTCAAGCCACCATCGGCCTCGTCGTCGCCTCCGCCGGGACCGTCGTCGCGCCCTCTGCCTCGGCATCGCCTCCGCTGGGCCGGATCACCGCCGGATCTCACCGCCGCCGTCGATCCCGAAGAGAACCGCCGCCCTCTCCTCAACACCGACCACCGCCACGGCTCCATCATCATCGCCGACGGTATGCCGGGAACCTCCTTGAGCCCCTATTTCCATTTTTGGCCTTGGCCGCATCTTGGGACCTCGCTGTCGCCGGGGATCCACCGCCGTTGCTTCACCGGAGCCGAAGAAGAAGGGTACCCAGCCCCCTTCCGTGCGTGCCGTGCCGGATGGGATGACAGCCATCCGATCAGATCTGGACGCTTGGCATTAATTCGTTTCGGCGGATTAATCTGGGACGTCCGAATCCAATGAAGGGGTATCCGTGAATCCTAGCCGTCAGATTTCACTTAAAACACCCGCACGCGCTCTGGCCGTTGGGTCCTGATCCAACCGCTGCCACGTGCCCGGCTCACGCGCGTAGTCAATGGTTCACGGTGAGCCCAATCCACTGTGGACCAGAGACTATTTCTGGTTTAAAATAAAATTCAGAAAAATAGTTTGAACTTCAAAAATTCATATCTGGCTCAAATTAACTCCAAATTTCACCATTTTAATTCTGGAAAATTTGTCTTTTCATACTCTACACTTTTATGCAATAAAAACAATATGTTTATTTGGCACATAATAATCTTATTAAATAATAAAGAAAAGTCCCCGTTAAGAATTAATTAATATTTCAATAAAATAATTCAAATAAACCCTTAAAAACTTATAAATTCATTTCAGAAGATATTTTGGCTCCATTTCACTGTATTTAATACAATAAAAATGGAATGACCATTTGTCCATGACATTCTAATAAATAACATTCCTAAGACCCCTTTAGGATTTAATTATTATTCAGAAAAACTCTTAAAAATTTATATATTAATTTCAGATGACATAATGACTCCATTGCATTGTTTATAAGCCAATAAAAATATAATAATTCATTTTGCCCTTTTCATCTTATTAAATAAACATTTCCAAGGCCCTTAAGATAAATGATTAACTCATATAATAAAAATGCAACACTTTACAAAAATATCATGAAAAATTATATAATAAATTCAGAGGACTTAATGACTTTATTCCACTGTTTTAATGCAACAAAAATAACATGTTCCCTTTGCCCACTTTAATCTATTAATTAATATTGCAAAAGCCCTTGTAGTATAATTAAGTAATTCATATAATAGAAGTTAAACACTTTATAAAAAGGGTTAATTTTTTTCGTGCCATTACAATTTTTGCGGTTTGCCAATATGCCATCGATGTGTCACTGACATATGGGGGCCGCCACAGTCACTGACAGTGGCATATAGGCAATTTCTAAAAATTATAATGGCATGTGAGTAATTTTCCCTTATAAAAATGTCATGACAACTTATATAATAACTTCAGAAAACCTAACAATTTGAGTTCACTATTTTTACTACAATGATAATGTTATTATATGCCTTTTCACTTCATCTCTAAAAAGGGAAGATGAAAACCCCTAGGAAAAATATTTACATCAAGTCTTAAAATTCAGAAATCTCATTAGAAAGCAAACTTAAATATTTAAGTAACAATTCCCAAAACTTTGAGACTCTATCTCCTTTACTTAATCCAATAAAAACATGTATGCTTGTATGGTTGATTTGTTTTTGATTGTTTATTGAATGTTGTGTTTACTTTTCCGCATCGAAAAGACTACAACGTCGTCGAAGATCCCGAGTCTTACCCCGAGGTTCCACCTTCACCATTCACGGATCAAGGCAAGTCATCGACCCCTCTTGTGGAAACAGTTGATCATTATTGAGCCCATGTTTTAATAAATTATCGCTATAACTCATAGGTTAATATTGCATTAGTCCAACATCAAGCCCTACACTTATATTTATTAGATCCCCGTCCTTGTGTGCAAACCCAAGCCATGCTTATTGAGCCTTAACTCCTTGTCACTCTACACATATTATATTAGCTAGTGCCCAATGTACCGGCACAACTGCTATAGGATATAAAGAATGAGTCGTAGTTAGATGGATTCTGGTATATGAAATACCCCGTTATTCTTGTCTCTGGACTCTGTTGGAGTTGGGTATGTTATAAGTATGGTGGGTTCCGGGTGCAAGCTCGGAAACTGGTTGGTCGCACCCGGGGCACTATAAGGATCGGTCTGCGGGATCTGTTGCAAAGCACTTCCGTACCAACCACAAGTCTAATGGGTAAGTCCTAACCGGAAGTGTGGGACACTCCGACTCTCGGCACCATAGAGGAGGGGGCAAGGGGCTAGCCCTCAGGGCGCCTTGTACCAAAGAAGGCTCAAGGGGGGGTATGGTGAGGCACCGACGCGTCGGGGCACCATATGAAACCTATAAGAGGGCGTTGTTGAGTCGGGAAAGACCATATGGAAGGTTTTGGCACGAGTTCCCGTGAAATGGGTCATATCGTTACACTTTGGTGTAAGTGATGAGTGCGTGCCTTGTGGGTACAGTGGTACGTCTCTGATCAGAGTAATTTAATCTTTTCGAAAAGCCGAGCCCACGGTCAAGGGTGGGTTGTGTGACTACTCGCAGTTAGTTTACAATTGTTTGAATGGTTGAGTTATTCATGGCATGTAAGGACTGTTGTGCGAGGAGGTAAAACGTACTCCTCGAGTTAGAAGATGATGATGCATACACATGTTTACATTTCAGTACTAATAACTTGCTCACATTTAACTGCTTTACAATTATGCTTTTCCGCAAAATTAGCCACTATCCCCCTTGTTATTATCTTGCATGATATTTGCATTCGGTGGCTTGTTGAGTACAACTGTACTCACCCCGTTGACTTACACCATCAGAGCCCGTCTACTACGAGGAGGATGAAGGTCTGGAGTAGCGACCCAGTCAAGGCGAGACTGGAAGGAGGCGTTCATCTAGGACCCTTTGATTTATTAGTTTCTCTTCATATTTATTCACTTTTGTACTAATACGGTCTACGAACCGTGAATGATTTGCTCGTAATGTACGTGATCTCATGATGAACGTCTTGTTTTTATTGATTTTCTATGGAATTTCAATAAAAGTCCTGATTTATTAAATCGGGGCGTGACACTCTCAACCCTATAAAAGGAGAGGAGGAGGACGTCTTGGAACAAGCAATAAGCCTAGATTAAACCTAGCCACCCAAGAGTTCTCTCCTTCTTTTCTTGATCTCAAACATTGAGGTCAAGGATCCCTGTCTCTCACGTGCGGTGCTAGCACGCTACCGTGGGAGGTACTTTATCCCTGTACGTGTGGACTCCGTGGAGGTGTTGCTCCAATAGCGACACTCGTGGACATCTACATGCGAATGACTACGTCATCTTCATCGATCGGATCAACGAAGGACGACAAGGACAAAGCGAGGAGAGACTTGATGCGCTGCTCCAACATCTTCCGCTGCACCTAGCACGTCTCGTGCTAGAAGGTACTGATCTATGATCTTGCACGCGCATGTGTCTTGGGCCTAGGGCATAAATTTTGGAATTTGCCGGCTACTGTAGCTCCCCTATTCCCCAACAATTTTTTCATTAATTCTAACCATACATGTGCCTTTCACTCCGCTCCTTCGATTGTTGCCGAATGTGATGTACTCACGTCGCTGGGTCGAGGTGAGGCTAGAGAACCATGATGTCTTCCTGGTCATGTGGTGCGAATAACCGGAATCCATGATCCACTTGTTCTCCACGCCTCCATCCATTGCCTACACAAAATGATAAAATCTCGAGTGCTCAGTGCTGGGATGAGTGAAAAATTGACGTGGTATCCAGCACTGAGAGAATCGAGCTACAAGAAAAGCAGTAGTAGACTGTCTACGCACAGGATATGAACCATGATAAAAGTGTGAGGACTATCTAAATGACGAGAGTCATAAAAATGACTAGGTATCCTCTCCTGTCGAGGACCAAAACCACTAACACGTGATATAGCACCATATGAGTCATGGTGTATCCCACGATGGGAAAATCCTCTCATGTGAGCACGAGGAGCCTCAAGAAAGTGAGAACAAGAATGAGAGACAAGCTCATGTATACCAACAGGTGGCAGATACATGTCCCGTGTCCTCATCTCCCAAGAACGTCGCTCATCCTTTATGCGACGAAAACAAAAACCAACCAAATGTCCCTCCCTTTGGCAATATGAGCAATAAAAGATCTTTTGTGGGTATGTGCATGGGTATTGGGAGCAATCCTCACGGACTCCCTTAGTTTCTGCTGAGGGGCTTTCTTGGGTGAAAGAGGTGTTCTTTGTAGGGTGGATGGGTTTCTTGGGCTTTTATGGAGTGTCTAATTGGGCTCTCTCTTTCTCTAGGGTAGTGGGTGAAGTGAACATTGTTTTGCTCTTAATTTCTAGAGTGGTTCTCTCAAAACCCAACCCTAGAGATAACCATGCCCTGTCAGCACAAATCTTGGTCTTGGCCAAGAGCAAATCCATTCTACCCTTCCCTTCAGTGCATTTATCCACCACAAAGAGAAGGTAATTATTTTCAATCATGAGTTTATCAACTTGCCCTCTAGCAAAGTTGGGTTGGTCCTTTAGGGTGATGCAGGTGGAACAGGCTGGCTGCACACCTTAGAACTCTCAGCACTCTCCAATCTATCCTCTAACTCCTTAACATGATTGTCCCTCAAATTAATGCTTTCAATCAATAAAGGATAATTTGAACAAGCATCAGAAGAAATAGGTATAGACTCCACCTCAGTGAGCTGTATCTCTGCAATCTCAAGCTTATAGAAAGCTTGAGCGTGCACAAAACGAAGCCTGTCAAGCTCACTCATGACTATAATGCAAGACTCACATTCAGAATCATCAATCTTAGACCTAAGCATGGCAAATTCAGGTGAAGTAGTTTCAAGCCTACGTCTAAGTTCTTTCTATTGATAGCAAAAAATCTCATTAATGGTCGAAATTGTCAAAATATCAATTTTGGAAATTTTGGACGTGTTTTTATGTAGATTAAAGCTCAGGCACATCATGTCCAACCCCTATAAATATAGGGGCAAGGCCTATTCAAGGGACCCCCGAAACCCTAATAGATCAAATCTATTATTTACCTCGAATCGTTCTTTACTTTCAATCTACTTTCCTTGCCCTATGATTAGCCAAGTAACATCCATCTTTGTTGGTTTGCGCTGTAAACCATACGTCCACCACGTCGTAATAACAGTAAGTCTTGTTGATTCGCTCGTGAATCACCCGTTTAATCCACGTAACAGATTTTATCGGTTTTATTGGTTTTGTCGGTAATTCGGTCCCTTGGCCGAATTGCTTCTCATCTTCCGGTGTTTTGGCAAATTTTCATCTTCCCTTTATTCGCCAAGAACCCCTGCTGCAAGCCACCAACCACAAGATGGTCACCGATGACTCCGAGTGTTCGGATCTGCTACTATCGGTCTGACCGGTATTGATAGGCTAGTCCGACCAGGCTGTGCCGGACCATCATCCCATCGCCGACACGCGCCGGTCTAACCAGCGGTGCATGGTCAGTCCCACTGGTTGTGCGCGGTCAGACACGACTGTCCACTTTTTCCTTGACGGTCTGACCATTGGACCGCACTCGGTCTGACCGACCCATCTTGGCTGGTCTGACTGACTCTGACTTGGCCAGTTTAAATGCCTCTCTTACAAATTGGTTATTTAAATAATATTCTAAGTATTGTTTAATTGTCTAGCGACTTCACCCTCCCTTGTCACTATCAAGGGTCATCGGAACGCGACATCGGCATCGTGTTACGCTTAGGGTTATCTCTAGGTATCCACACACTTTTGGATTGTCGAATTGGTGTCGGTGCGTTGGCGCTTTGATCTATGGATTTTAGTGTCAACACACTTTTTGGCGACTCCGCTAGGTACAACATGCCAAGTGCTACTACATCGGTGACGGGTACATCTACTACGACTACATAGACGGGACCCTCAACACCGATGGATCCGGTGGGAGCACGGAGGTCGATGATAGCAATATCATCCTCCCCACCCTCGACGACCTATCCGAGGAGGACAAGGCAGAGATCGAGGCCAAGACAAAGGAGCTACAAGCTCTCATGCTTGGAAGCTTCACCCAGACCCGCGGGGGCTTCATCAAGCATGACATAGACATCCCCGACCTCTCCAGAAGAAGGGTAACACCGTCAGCCCCTCCACTATCCTCCCTAGACATCAAGCAAAAGATAGCCACCACAGTAGATCAAGCCGTTAGCGCCACTTTTGCAAATCGTCTAGGGCCCGAAGTCAATTCTATGATGAAAGCGATGTTTAGGAGATTCAGCTTTTTTGAGGCCGCTTCTCTAACTCCGAATGCTAATGTACCCCTGTTCATCACATACACAATAGAAATTAAGGGAGTATCAGGAAAACCATCGCGTCTCTGGCCTCATCATCTATGTCTGAGACCACATACAACCCTGTTGGTCAGACCGGCCCTTGGGCCGGTCATACCGACATGTGCCAGCCTCAGCTACTAACAACAGTTGGTCAGACCGGCTAGCAGCCAGACCGCACCTAACACCTATTACGTGTCGTGTTCACCCGCGTCTACGCTACCATTTCCCATGCTGCCCGCACCTCCTGCTCCCGCGCACCCATATATACCCAAGCACATCCATTATCACGAGTCGGCACGAGAGGAGGATCCACATGGCCAACACACCGAGATACCACCGTGTGTCGTGCCCCCGCATGAGAGACGTGCGCAGGCCAAAGGCATAGATGACATAAAAGAGCGAATATGTGCGCTATTTAGGGAATGTACGAGTTTCACACCTCGGGATTGGGCTAGGGTTTACCACAAGCCGTACGTGGACCACTTCGACACTATCCCATACCCACGCGACTTTAGGGTTCCCAAGTTCACTAAATTCGATGGTGAAGGTAGTAAGACCACTCTAGAGCACATAGGTCAATTCCTAGCATAGTGTGGTGAAGCTAGTGGGTCGGATGCGCTTAAGCTTAGTTTATTTTCTCTATCACTTTCTGACATCATTTTTACTTGGTTTTCGGCATTTCTGCCGAACTCCGTATAGATGTGGGCCTAGTTAGAGAAGAAGTTCCATGATTACTTTTATACTGAGGAAATCGAACTTGGGCTCTCTCATTTGACATCAATTAGGCAGAAGGCTAGCGAGAGCATCTTCGAGTACATTAGGCGCTTTAGGGACACTAGAAACTGATGTTTTAGCCTGAACATTTCTTAGAGAGACTTGGTCGACCAACTTTTAATATCTTACACTACGAGCTTAAGGAGAAGCTAGATGGCCAAGATTTCCTCGAGGTTAGTCAAGTCCTACAAAATGCTCTGGTTCAGGAAAGCCGAGCCAAAAGTAAGAAATTCACCAAGACATTCATCAAGCCAAAGGCCGAGGTGCACGTCATGGATCACTCTGATGAGGAATCATCGGAGAGCGAGGATGACTCGGCCGACATGTACACTGTAAAGTGTACTTGGTCTAGTGAGTCCAAGCCCCGCACTTGCTCTGAGTTACGACCGTCTCCCACTAAGAGTCCACCCAGTGAGGTCAAATATGCATTTGATGTGACCAAGTGCAAAGAGATATTCGATTTTTTGTTGAAGAACAAGCTCATCAGGTTGCCGAAGGGTCACGTCATTCCAACTGTTGACGACTTGAAGAAACATGCTTACCATAAGTGGCACGATTCACATTCTCATTCTAATAATGATTGCAATGTTTTTCATCGACAGGTTCAATCGACCATAGAAGAAGGACGGTTGAAGTTGGACACTAACCCTAAAATGAAGCTTTACCAAGATCCCTTCCCCGTGAACACCATTGATTTCAACGGGAAGAAGGTGCTGATTCAGCCTGAGCAGGCCGAGTCGGCTAAGGGGAAGGAGGTCGTGGTTGGAGAGCCTCGTCCGCACATGATCGTGCCGAAGAATCCTAAGGTAGGAGTGTGGAAGGTGAACACCAATGCATCGTGTTCGGATGGAGCCTGTAAGAAACCGAAGGTGATATATGAGATGCTGCTATAAAAGCATAAGAAGAGGGCCGAGAAGGCAAACACTCGGCTGGGACCACCAAGGAGGTCAAACCCTCCGCGGAGAGACGAGTTCGGCCTGCAATGGGCAAGACCACTGGAGCCACCCTTTCCTCCACCGCTGTATCACTTGACAATGGCATAGTGGCCTCCGTGTTACTTTTCACCTCCCGGATACCCTGCCCCCTACTATGTTGCTCCCTTCGTGCCTTCTGATTTTTATAACATGCAGAATCAAATGTGTGCGGCAAGGGGTGATGTCTTGGATAGGTTGTCCATCACACCACTAGGGCATATAGAGGAGGTGTCCGAGGCCATCATAGTCAAGGTGGGGTCTCAGGATGTCCCAATCCCTAAGAGGACCCCCTGGGAGCAAGACGGAGGTGATCTAGAAAAGGCAACCGAGGAGAAGACTATCGGTCTGACTGCAGCTCTAGGGACGGTTAGAACGCCCTCACCACTTCGCTCTGACTGTCCTACTATGGTCGGTTCGACCAACCTTTTTCGGTCATCCGGCACTAGCCAGTCAGATCGGCCCACCATGGCTGGTCCGACCAACAGGGCCTGGTCAGGCCGGCCCAGTAAGGCCGGTCTAACCAACAGTGAACAAGAAAGCGTCTCCGCCAAGCGCAAAAATATTGAGGCCGATCTAAGCAATTCCCATTCGGCCAAAAATTCTAGGAGCAAGTTTGTGGCGCCCGACACTAAGCCACAACCTTCGTGGGAACCTCCAAGTATGTTGTGGCACCCAACACTAAGACACAACCTTCGTGGGCACCTCCAGGTATGACTAAGTCCCAGAAGAGGCGGCTACAACATCTTTGAGCCTAAGAGATGCACGAGAAGAAAGATGAGGACGAGCGAGACACCATTTTTAAGGAGATTCGTCCCGAACAGTGATGAAATAGGTATGGGAGCCCAAGACAGTTGAAGTAAGCAACTCGACTCCCACTCCTCAGGCGACAGACATAAACGTCGTCATGCTTCCCGCTGAGTTCGCGCTACCATAAGATGAGGCCGAGGTCGCTTAGTTGAGCCTCAACCCATGGGAGGCCATTTTTGAGAAGCTCGAGGATATGGCTCGTTGCTTGAAGCCTCTCTACATCAAGGGGGACATTGGCGAGAAGCTGATCTCTAGGATGCTAATAGACGGAGGCGCCACTATCAACCTGATGTCATACTCTCTGTTGAAGAAGCTCGACTGAAACGAAGATGACTTGATGAAGACCAATTTGACGCTGAACGACTTCAATGGCGAGAGCGCCGAGGCCAAAGGCGTACTTTCTTTGGAGACGGCGGTGGGCAACAAGATGTTGCCGACAACGTTCTTCATGGTTGACGTGCAAGGTAACTATAGTGTATTACTTGGGCGTGATTGGATTCACGCAAATTGCTGCATTCCGTCTACCTTGCACCAATGTTTGATCCAGTGGGACGGCGATGATGTAGAAGTTGTACCAGCTGACATGTCAGCCTAGGTTTCTTTGGCCGATGTGTCTATTGACGCCATCCACGATAAGGTAGTGTGTCTGTTAGGTAGAGACCTCTCGGATTACTACTTTGTTAGCATGTCTGAGGGGTGATTTGTTCTAGTGTCTGTAAAGCCGGATGATGTAGCTTGGTTGTCTCTAAACTAGTTGTCATGTTAGGTAAGAGTAATCTTGATTGGCTAAAGTCTCGTGTAGAGCAATATCGGTCTTCTAAAGACAGTATTGCCATAGCCATTGAAGATTTTACCGAAGTAGAAAAGTTAGGTCAACGTTTTGCGTCGGCCGACCCGCTGGAACAAGTAGACATAGGATATGGTAGTGTTCCAAGGTCGACTTTTGTAAATCAGAATTTGCATGATCATGAAAAGGCTGAGGTAATAAATTTGCTTCAGTCGTATATTGATTGTTTCGCATGGGAGTATAGCGAGATGCCCGGACTTAGCTGCGAGATCGTGGAGCATTGTCTGCCTATCAAACCTGGATTTAGGCCTTATAAACAGCCTCCTCATCGCTTTAATTCGACTGTGTATGACCGAGTTAAAGAAGAGATAGAGCGATTACTTAAGGCTGAGTTTATTAGGCCTTACAAGTATGCTAAATGGGTTGCTAACATTGTGCCTATCAAGAAGAAAGGAAGTGGCAAGATTCGTGTATGCATTGATTTTAGGGATTTGAACAAGGCAACTCCGAAGAACGAGTATCCCATGTCGATAGCCGACATGTTGATCAACGATGCTTCAAGACACAAGGTACTAAGTTTTCTTGATGGCAACGCTGGTTATAATCAAATCTTTATGGCTGAAGAGGACATTTACAAAATGGCTTTTCGATGCACTGGTTTTGTTAGCTTGTTTGAGTGGGTTGTGATGAATTTTGGTTTAAATAAGGGAAAATTACTCGCATGCCATTATAATTTTCAGAAATTGCCTATATGCCACTGTCAGTGACTGTGGCGGCCCCCATCTGTCAGTGACACACCAATGGCATATTGGCAAACCGTAAAAATTGTAATGGCACAGAAAAAATTAACCCTTTAAATAATGCTGGCGCTACATATCAACGTGCTATGAATTTGATCTTTCATGAATTTCTGGGAGTTGTGCTAGATAGATGATTTTGTAGTCAAATCAGATGTTATGGTTATCTCTTGAGGTGCGTTGGGTGTTGGGAGAAAGCTATCGATTCGAAAGAATTTTTGAGGCGCTCATTCACCCCCCTCTAGTCACTACTCTCGGTCCTACAGGGCGCCATCCCTCTATGCTGTCGGTCAGACCGCCGCTTGTAGGCCGGTCTGATTGCCGTCCCTCAATCGGTTTGACCGACAACCCTTGGTTGGTCCGATCGTGTATCCCCTGTTTAGTTTAATTGGTTTTAGTTAGCCGATTAGATTTAATTATTTTCACTTCAATTAATTGGATTATAACTTTGTGATCTGATTGTCTGACGACTCCTCCCTCCCTTATCACTATCAAGGGTCGTCGGAACGTAACGTCGGCATCGTGTCACGCGTAGGGGTTTACCTCTAAATAGCCACACCCTTTTGGATCGTCGGATCGGCGTCAGTGCAGTTGGCGCTTTGACAGTTAGGTTTTAGTGTCAACAGCCGGCTCGCCAGCTTTTCCTTGTGCACTGATCGTCAGCGTGGTACGCGTGTACCATGTTTACCAGGAACGAATGACCGTCTATATTCATCGACTTCTTTCCATCATCGAACTTGATTCGGTCTTGCTTCACGGCCGATTGGATATGCTACCTGAACACTTCATCCCCAGGCGGTATCACATGGCCAGGTGACAAATGGATCTGCTTCTCATTGAGTAGCAGATCAAATATTTTATCGGCCTTGTTGATGTTGAAGTCGTACTTTTCCTCTTTCTTATCCGGTTTCACCCAGGGGCATGCAACTTGCTTTTTGTTTCTAGACCATTCGACTATACCAACTTCTGCATCTGAGTCATTGCTCTCGTCGGAGTCCGAATGGTACACTCGAGTATATGCCACCTTCTTTTGATACCTATCTCTTTTGGCTTCTTGGAATCAACTCTCATGTGTCGATACCCTTTGCACTAGTTGGGATAGGCTCTTGAACTCATGTAATGTAAATCTCTCCTTAATCGGGTTCAGGAGTCCCTAAAACGCCAGCTCCACCAATTGGGTATCACTGAGGCTTAGACCATAGCATCTAGTCCGTATGTCCCGGAACCTTTGGATATAATCTTGCATCGACTCGTCCATCCTTTGCTTTATGGTCGTCAAGTCGGTGAGTTTCATCTCTTGAATGCCGGCAAAGAAATATTGGTGAAACTTCTTCTCCAGATCCACCCATCCTCTGATGGAATCTGTCGACATTGAAACAAACCACGCGAAGGCTGATCCGGATATTGAAAGCGAGAAGAATCGGACCATCAGCGCTTCGTTAGCCGATGCCTCCCCACATTGGGAGAGGAAATGGATGATATGCTCGATCGTGGACACCGAGTCTTGTCCTGGAACTTGGTGAAGTCAGGTATCTTGTATCGGCCGGGTAGCGGCACTCGGTTGAACCATTCTGGATACGGCCGCCGATACATGTACGTTTGTTATTTGGGCTTCAGCCCAAATTGATCTTTGATAATCTCCGTGATCCGATTCACCCAGTCATCTTCTTGTTGTCCCGGGGTTAGGTATTGTCCAAGCATTGGGGCACCTGCTGATATTGCCCCTCATCACCATAAGGCTACACTCCGAAGTTCACGGTCCTATGGTACCCTTGAGGGATACTGTCGTGTGCCCCGTAGGTGGCATGATGTCTGGCAGCACGTTCCTTGCGATACCACATGTGACTTGTGGGGTCTCTTGTCCCATCGGCCTGGGGCCAGCCGCTGAGAACAGCGCCGACGCACCCTTTTCGAGGTTATACGGCGAACTCAACGGCAAGCCCCGAGCGGGGGCCGATTGTTGGGTCACCATGTTTCCTTCATGGTTGACTGCTTAGCCTCATCAGCCCTCGCGGCTGTGGAGCCGATTGATTGTGCTGCGGATTCTGTAGCAGTTTGGTTTGAGTATCGAGGAGATACGTCGGACCTTGTAACGGTTTGTGGGCTACAGTGCCATCAATGGTCTTTTTGATCAACCCATGGAGTGTGTTGACCAATGTTCCAAATTGATTGATGAGCACGTTGTCGACGATCTACTAGAACACCCGGCATTAGGGCTTTCTGTTGGCTGACTGGTCTCCATGGACATCGCTAGTCTTGGCAATAGATCCCTTAAGATTGGACCCACTCGAGTCATCCTGTAGGCTTGCAGGCACAACTCCTAGAAAGCACCAACATTTCTTTGTACCTCTGCCCTCTGTTTCTTAGTCAAAGTCTCCATGGTGATCAGAATAATGTTGTCGTCATTGAGTTCACCCGCCATGGCTGGATTGCTGAAGTATAGTCCCACTAGGCATTCCAAAAAGCGTGTTGGTGCGTTTTCTAGTCACACTTTGACACACACGTGGCATGTGAGATCTGCTTAACTCCAGTGCAGGTCCTACATTCTTAGAAAAAGGGTTCAAGGCGTGCTAATCAGTTTGATCCTGCAACTGATAAGGAAACAGGAAAATATGATCAACAACATATCATATCGGCTATCAAACCGATGATCGTGGTGGAGATAGGATATTCGTGTAATATCATGTTGATCGGCCATAGGGCCGATGACTAGGGGTGAAGCAATCGGGCAAGCGTGCCATCATCCGATAAGATGAGTAGTTTACCACGTAGGATGATGAGCGCTTTTTTGATGGCGAATAAGATGTGGTGTTGAATTAAAAATAACCCGTCGGCTTGTAGTCTGACATAAATAAATAAAATGTGCCAGATAACATATCTATATCATGAAAATCATCATAATAACTAGATCAGACCTAACCAAGACAATAGCTAGTCACGATGATCTTAATAATATATCAAAGTATTGGGCATGCTTTATTTAGATGAACGGTATACAACATGAACAAGATACAATAGCAAGAAATGTCAGAATTAACTGATGAATCCTCAAACTACCAGACCTAAATCACATCAATCTAAGAGATCAATCTCATGCAGCCTTAGACTTAGGCGATACACCGAGAACTGATGACCGTACTATTTCGACGTTAACCTCAAGAGATCAAACAGATGCAGCCGTGAGGATACTGACCTAGTCAATACGGTCGTCGGGGATGGCGGGACTCACCTCTTCACCGGAGATCAAAACGATGCAGCCAGGCTCCGAGTGCCGAACCCCGCTGGGATAAACCTTGGGAACCAAGGGTGGCGATGCATCGAGTAGTTGTTTGACAGAGATGTGTGTTTCTAATCTAACTAGGGGTACATATTTATAGTCCAGAGACTTGCCATCCAAGTACTCTATCTTAACCGATTTTGGATAATCTTTATCTCCTTTTCATCTTTATCTCCATCGGCTCCTCTATATCCGGTCATGTTGTAATAGCATGGATGGACTTCTTTGACTATCTTTGATCGGATTTTATTTGACCTCTATTGACTGTGTGGCATCTTTAGTGGGCCTAGGCATTACCAAATCTTGGCGTCGAATGGACCGATAATTTTGAAGCATTAGTAGTACTTATGCTCCAAAATTTGGGGCATGTGTTGACACCAAGATTTGGTAAAAGCCCAATCCCATTAGGAGTGTCGCATGGTCAACAGAAGTTAATGAGTCTGATCAAAGGGTGGTCAAAGAAGTCTATCCAGGTGGTTATACGTGGCCATATATGGAGGAGCCGATAGGGATGAAGGAAGATAGAGACAAATCCAAAAATTGATTAGGGTTATCGTATCAGACGACAAGTCCGCAGACTATAAATATGTAAATATTAGCTAGGTTAAAGGACACACAAAAACACAACCACAAATAATTCTCAACGCATCGCCACCCTTGGCTTCCAAGGTTAATCCCAACGGGACTTGGCACTCGGAGCTAGGATGCATTGTTTCGATATCCGGCAAAGATGTAAGTCCTGCCACCCCGATGGTTGTATCAGTTGGATCGATATTCTTAAGGCTACATCGTATCGATATCTTGAGGCATAGACTTAGTCAGTACGGTCGCTGGTTTATCTTGGTGTATTTTCTAGGTCTAATGCTGCATCATTACAATCTCTTAGATTGATGTGAGTTAGGTATACTGGCTCAAGGCTTCGTCGGTTAAGTTCGACATCTTGATCTATTATATTTGATTTATGTTGTGCACCATTCATCTGAATAAAGCATGCCCAATATGTTAAATTATCGTAGATCAATCGTGGTTTAGCGACTGTCTTGGTTTAGTCCAATCTTGTTGTTATGATAGTTTTGAAGGACGCATGCCCAAGAAAATTCTAGGGATCGGAAGTTCTGATTTAGAATCAGATGTTCCGATTATTTTCTGGACTTGGGTCAGAGAGAAAAAGTTGCTTCGGAAGTTCCGATATGGTATTGGAAGTTCTGATTTAGAATCGAGAAAATTGTAGTAATCAGAAGTTCCGATATGAGTATTGGAAGTTCTGAGGTGAGCAAAAACAGATTGGATCTGTAATAGTGTCGTGCTGAATTGAGAGACCGAAAATACCCTATCGGAAGTTCCGATCAAGGATCAGAAGTTCCGACGTGGGTAAAACAGATTGGATCTGTTAGAGCACAAATCGGTTGTAACCGAATTTTTTGTTTTGAGATGCTGGCGACCAGGGGCTCTTGTGCCTATATAAAGAGAGGAGGAGGTCTTGGAGAACAAGCTTTTGGATAGTTTAGGTCTAGACACCAAGAACTCCTCTCCTCTCTTTCTTGATCTCAAAAGTTGATATTGAGGATCTCCCGTTCTCACGTATGGTGCTAGCACGCCATCGTGGGAAGTACTCCATCCCTGTACGTGTGGATACCGTGGAGGCGTTGCTCCAATAGTGACGCTTGTGGACTTTATCACGTGAACAACTATGTCGTCTTCACCGATTGGATTGGCGAGGAACGGCTGGGATGAAGCGAGGATAAGAAAGGACGTGCTTCCTCAATATATTATTCTGCTGCATCTAGCGCGTCTTGTTTTAGAAGGCACCGATCTATGATCTCACATGCACATGTTTCATGGGCTTTGGGGCATTTTTTTAATTTTTTGGCTAGCGTAGCTTCCCTTTCCCCAATAGTGGTATCAAAGCCAGGTTCGTAGTGTTCGATCTGGATCCCTCATGTATGGAGATACATGGTGGAAAAATAGATTAGATCTGTTTCTGTCCGCGACAAACCGAAAGTTCTAATACTGATCGGAAGTTCTGATGGCAGATCGAAAGTTTCGATACTGATCGGATATTCTGATGTCGAATAATGATTCGATACAGAGAGCAATTGTTGCTACCAGGAATTCCGATATTGATCGGAAGTTCTGGTGGATCGGAAGTTCCTACCCACCTGAATTTGAAATTTTGAGCCTGTTGAGTTGGGTTTTTCAGATCCAAATTTCAGTCACTTGTAGATTCATCGCCTAACTTTGTTTTGCAGAGAATGTTGTGACTGACATGGCCTTGGATAAATGCGATGTATGATATGCATTCAATGTATGTAAATTAAATATGGCTTGCATGTCATGATTATTTATAGCCCAAGGCTGATGTAAATTAAATACGTCTTGCATGTTGTTTCTGCGGTGCTTCGGCCCATGTAACTAGTATAGGCTATGCGAGATAGACTAATACACTTCATGGAGGCCGAGAGCACACACTCAATGACGGGAGCCATGGAGATGGAGATTGCCTTGTGAAGAGGGTCATGCTATGTCACAATTAATATGATTGCATGTGATGCTTTCTTATATTCTTGTTATACTATTCTTGCATGTTTCATGTGCGCTAGAGACATTACCATGCTATAATAGTTTTCTCTTAGAAAATTAAGTATTGATGCTCTTTCCAATAGCTGCACCCACCAAGAATCTCATTCATCACTAGTGGGTTTGCCAAAGCAGGTTGCTATCTTTTATCTTGACCAGTTAGGACGAAAGTCGGACTTCTACACGCATAGTATTGATTTGCTTAACGAGACTATCAAAATGGTTTTGGGCTTTGGAGCATAGAGTTGGCATAGTGCATAGGATGCTTCTCCAATGACAAGAGCCACATACGATATGATTAGCAAAGTGTTGCTTACCTATGTCACCTAGCTTATAGCAATGATACCAAAGCTCACTAGGAGTTAGAATGAATATGGATCTTCCGTCACTATTATTCATTAGAGGGAAAGTGACTATTTTAAATAGTGGAACATCTTTTATTGGATAGAATATAAAATTTCATAGTGTTGAACCTTGTATTTAATCTTTTGTAGATCATGACACCTACTACTCCTTCTGTTAAGAGCACTCCAGTTTTTAATTTGCGATTTATTCTTGAATGTGAGAAATTATTTGGAACATACTTTATGGATTGGTACCAAAATTTGAGAATTGTTCTTAAACTAGAGAAAAATGATTACGTTCTAGAGGAACTCCATCCCGATGAGCCAGGTTTGGAGAGGGCACAATGAGAGTGTGAGCAGGGTTGTCCCGCTGGCCATGAGGACTGGCAGTGGGATTGTTATCCTTGACCGGTGTATAATGTGTATCATTTCCTACTGCTGGTGCATGCGGATAGACCGACCGTGGAGGGATAACAGGAGGTGCCGAAAAATTATTGGCAGGGCGAGACAAGTAATTTTGAGCTGATGTAGCGTAACAGGGTGCGTGCCCAGACCTATACACATGCAGGGTAGCTAGGGGTACAATAGGTGAGGGCAATGGATGCATCGGTGCAAGTGGTGATGTGAAAACCATAGCGAGGTAGGGGTCGGTTAGACCGACCTGCTTTGGCCGGTTGAACCGACTATACTCGTCCGGTTGGACCAGCCAACTAGGTTTGGTCAGACCGACGTTTGTCGGAGGTGCGGTCACACCGGCCTAATGGCCGATCATTGCTGTCGGGCGTGAGTCGGTAGACCGTCCTAGAAGGCAGTCAGACTGACTGTCGTTGGTGGCGTGGTGGTACTAGGGTCGAGCGCTGCGGGCTGGCACACAATGGTCGGACCGGCCTAGTATGGCCGGTCGGTTGGACCAACCATGTTCACTCGGTTGGACCAGCCAACCTGGTCTGGTCAGACCGACAGGAGCTAGAGGGGGCTCGACCATGAAAGCTGAGGCTACAGACGTGACATCTCTCCTCATGGTCCCATCCATTCTACTCCGTACGCGATGAGCAGGGGGAGCGCTAGTGATCGTAATAGGGGAATCGACTTCGGGAAAACTGAATCTTCTAAATATTGCATCTATCTTAGAGTCTACTTTGGGATCCACGTGTTTCATGTGTTTGTCTAATGCGGCATTAACAACTTGGTTTACCTTGGAAACTATCTCTTGTTCGAGGTCTGGGGGAAAGAGGGGAGGATGGGAGTTTACCTTAGTCGGCGTGGTGATTGTGACGGATTTCGCGTTGCGCCTGACGAATGTGTCACCTATCTTGATGTATTTTGTAAGCATGCGATCGCGAAGTTCCTTCACCTTGGCTTCAAGTTCTGCATGGTCCTCCTCTGAGAGATCCTCTACGGCAACGGTTCTAGAGTCGTCGTCGTCCTCCGTGTTCCCTACCATGCTTGTTGGCGTAGAAGGTACTGTTGATGTAGTAGTAGTTGTATTTGTCGTCGATGTAGTCGCACTTGGCGTGTATGTCCCCAGCGGAGTCGCCAAAAAATGTGCTGACGCAAAAATGCGCCAAATGCACTGACGCCGATCTGGCGATCCAAAAGCGTGCGGATATTTAGGAGTAAACCCCTAAATGTAACACAACACCGACGCCGCGCTCCGACGACCCTTAATCAGTGGTAAGGGAATAACGGAGTCGCCAGGCAATCAAATAATATTAACCTAGAATTATTCAATTAACCGATGTGTGAGAAAATAGCTAAAAATAACAAAACCTAGTCAAACCAGCTAGAATAGGGCCGGTTCAACCGAGGGTCCTAGCGGTCGGACCGGCCAAGGGAAGTTGGTCGGACTGGAGCTCTATCACCGGTCGGACCGGCGATGCGGAGAATGGGCCGAAGGGTCTTCGATGTGAAGTAGCCTCCAGTGCGAAGTGTTGGCCGAAGGGGGCTCCGACCTTCGGTCGGTCAGACCGGAGGGTGAATCCCGGTCCAACCGAGGGTGTGCGAAGGGTGCTCTCCGGAGTGCATTGTGGAGACAACCGAAGGGGGGTTCGGTCTCCCAACCGGTCATACCGATGTCTGGCGCCCGGTCGGACCGGAGGGTGCGGGTGCCCCTCGGGGGTGGCCTCCGGCGTTGACGTGGAGCGCCCCCGAGGCCCTCTGCAAGGTCCAGTCGGATCGGCCTTGTACGGTCAGTCGGACCGCTGCGTCTCGGTGCTTCGGGTGACGATGCGGCACATGCCGATTGGACCAAAGGGTGGCCTCCGGTCGGACTAACGACTCTTGGAAATGATCTCCACGATCCGGCGACCGTCTTTCCGTGGATGGATGGCGACCAAACTTCTTGGAGAAGATGGTGATGATGAAACACTACAAAACACCAGAAAACTAGAGGTAATTCGACCAAGAGACCGAATTACCGGTAAAAACCGATAAAACGATAAAAAAATCCATACGAGGGTGAAATGAAAGGTTTTTAGATCAAACCCACAAAGAACTCGCTGTAGCATGGCAAAGTACGGACAATTTTCTAATCAAATTGATAAAGATCTACTGCTAGGAGTAAAGTAATGCTAGGGCAAAAGGTAGATTGCAAAGTAAAGGTATGATTCAAAACTAGAGTTTTGAGTTGATCTGTGGAGATGCCCTTTGAATCGGCCTCACCCCTTTATTTATAGGGGCTGGTCTCAAGTTCCCCGACTCCTAAACTGAGTAGGATTCGACCAAAAGTTATTAGGATTTATTTAGAGATAAAAACAGCCCGAAATCAAACTCTATCTCTATTTTCAGACTTGGGCCGGTCTGACCTGACCCATTGGGCCGGTCTGACCAGGCCTACATGGCCGGTCGGACCGGCATACCATGGCCGGTTGGACCGGCCTATGCCATGGAAGGCATATTTTCGGCCCAAATTACCAAAAATTGATATTTTGACAATTTTGACTATTAATGTCAAATTTGGGTGTCAACAGATGGACTTTTGGAGTCATTTGATTTTGAATCATATGATACATGCGAGTCTTTCTTACTTTGCAAAATGACAAAGACGCATTTCACTAGATAGAGTGAGAGGGTGAGTGAACTATTGGCCATAGTACATACTGATGTGTGTGGTCCAATGAGTCACACGGCTAGGAATGACTTTCAGTACTTTATCACTTTTACCGACAACTTTAGTAGATATGGTAATGCCTTTCACATGGTCATCAACTTGGTAGCTGATCGACTTTGCTATTAATGTCATTTTTTCTTTTCTCTTATCAGTTGCATGGTCAAACTGATTAGCACGCTCAAAACCCCATTTTCTTCAAAGATTGTGGGACTTGCACTGGAGTTAAGCAGACCTCTCAGGCCACACGTGTGACAAAAAATGACACCAACAATATTTCTTACGTGAATGGGAAAACATGTATTCATGGTTTTGGGGTTATTCAACTAGGGATTTCTTAGTCGTTGATGGCTTCGGCATGATTTTTTCATTGAATTTGGGATTTGCTCTGGTAGTCTGTTTTTGGTGGAATATGCATGATTATATTTGGGTGGAATATGCATGAATTATGCTGATAAGGTGAGTTTGGAGATTGACTTAGTTAATTGGGTTGAGTATTTGGATTTTCCAGGAGGTTGATGGCCGCCTCCATGGCAAAGCTCTTCTCCAGGTCAGGCTGGTTGTTGGCTTGGATTGAAGCAATGTACCGGGAAGAAATGATCTATCCCAAATTCATGTATCCAGAGTCAGATTTCAGCAATGCCCAAACGGTACGGGCTTATGCAAATTTTGATGCAGTTAATTTGAATTGCAGACATTTGTTAATGTATGTTTTCATATGTGTTAGTGTAATCATAGAATTGGATTGTTTCATATGTACATACGGAGTCAAAACAATGCCCTTCTTATTAAGCACTTGGACAAATTCTACAACAAGATGGATGTCCTTGGGTGAACCTTATTTGGCGCTCTCATTATTGGAATGGGACCAACCCACATCTCTCTACAAAAGGGGCTCATTTTGGTGGAAGAACATTATCAATCTTAGCTTGTTCTATAGTGGTATTGCCAAATGTGCAATTTCTTGTGGCTCGACTGTCTCATTTCGGTTTGATCTTTGGGCTGATACACCTCTTCAAACTTCCTTTTCAAGATTGTTTTCCTTTGCCAAAAACAAAAATATTTTAGTCAGGGATTTCCTTTCTCATAATAGCATCAACCCGCAATTCCTTCTTCCCCTTTCAGAGCAAGCTTTCCAAGAGTACATCCATCTCCAAGCTATAATCAGTAACCTCCAACTCAACCCAACCACTCCAGATAGTTGGGCATACATCTAGGGATCAAACAGATACTCATCAAAAAGATTTTACTACCTTCCCTACAAAAGCATTGTTCTACCTTCGGTCTTCAAGTGGATTTGGAAGTCAAGGTGCAACAAAAAACTAAGAGTTTTCTTTTGGCTCCTCATAATGCACAGGCTAAACACAAGAAACATCTTAAGAAGGAAAAGCTTCAAACTTGAGAACAATAACTATAGTTGTGTCATGTGTAGCCCGAATGTTGAGGAAACAACATATCATCTTTTTTTCAGCTGCCAATTCAACAACGTTGTATGGTCCTCCATTGGTTTCTCAAGGAATTTAACTCTTCCATTTCATGACATGCTCTCCCTTGAAAAAATGGGTTTGACAAAAGGTTCTTCATGGAAGTATGCATAGTTGGAGCCTGGACAATATGGAAACACAAAAACCACATCATCTTTGAAAATAGCAGGGCTTCTCTGAAAAGTTGGAAGGAAAGCTTCAAGCCAGAGCTCGCTACCCAATCGACTAGATTTCCTGAAGATCTTAAATCTTATTTGTACTCTTGGCTTAATCATATCTAAACCCCCTCCCCTCTCTGTACCCTATGCTTCTTTCGCACATGTACCATTTAGCCTGTACATCCAACCTTTTCTAATCTATTTATCCAACAATAGGAGCCTCTAGATCTCCTACTGGATAATTTTCAAAAAAAGTACATTTTGTTATTTGGATTAGCATTGATGTTAATATCATGTTTAATTGTGCTCACTGATCTGAAAGAATAGTATTCCGTACTCTCATCCTCTCTCTTTGCCTTAACCCTAGCTTCTCTTCCAGATTTGGAAGAAGCTTTTCTCGTTGCGTTAACATTTTTACTAGTTCAGAATAATCGGAGGCTTCAGCTGAATACACATGTCCCACGCTAGGTTAGGTTCTCCGTTGGGAATTTATGCTTTTGTGTGAATTCAGGATTAGTTCGTTAGGTGAAATCAATTTGTGATGGTTTAATGCAGACATCCATGTCAATAGAACTCCACCACCGAATTCGAGGTTGCATCTGCCCCGCCACCGACCTCATATCTCATGCGCGTTGCTACTGGTATATCCTGTATTTTGTCATTTTTTCATTTTCATGTGCACGACATTTCCTGAAATTTGTGTTTCTAATGGTTGTTTCTTCATGTTATTGGGAAATTGGTGCTTGGGATAAGTAGTCGTTATGTTGAGGAATATGCAAGCATGCATTACTTGCCAACAATTATCGTGCCCAATTGTCTATGACCAAACATTTTGTATATTTTTTGTTTTGCTGCATACATATGATTGATGGTATGGTCTAGTGGTCACATATGTTAATGTCAGTAGAACTGCTCTTTTCTTTCAGTTGTGGTCTGATCATTGTTTTCTTTGTTAGTGCAGGATAAGCAAGATATAAAAAGAACATTGGAAGAGGAAGCTAGAAAATGCCAATGGCTTGTGCTATGGCTTGATTGTGATAGAGAGAGTGAGAATATCGCATATGAATTGATCGAGGTTTACACAGCTGCCAAGGTTTTATAGTAAATTTTTTTCTTGCAATCCATGATGGAGGTTGATGACCTTCAAGGTCAAATGGAACATGACTACAACATTGGGTAAGTACAAGTCATCATCACCATGCACCAGCCATGCAATGTTTTATCTGTCATGTTGATTTTACATTGTGGCTTTTATGGCTCTTGTGTTGATATTTTCTTCTGAAAACTGTCTTCTAGGACAGCGGTGATGGCGAGGAGAGGAAGGCAGTGGTGCAGCTGACCACCATCGTCACTGCAAGTGCTACACCTTTGATGGTGGCCTCGACGAATGCGCCACCTTCCCTCTGCGCCTCCATGAGGGCCTTAGCATGAGGGGGAGGCTGAGGAGGCCACATCAAAGGAAGTGGAGGAGGAGCAGGACAAGGGGGGTTTTGATGACGAGGAGTGGTTGTGGCCGCCAAGCCAAGGTCTCACTAGACTTCAAGACATCTGTCTTCAAGAAGGAGGTGTCCCTAGCTAGCCTTGATGATGTCTGGTTTGTACCCCCGTTGTCCTTTTCCGTGATCTACTGATTGGTTGTTAATTTGTGCAAAGTTGCAATTTTGTGATGTTTGTGAGCTGTATTTTTGCAGTATATTGTTAGAGGCGGGATGAATCTGTTCCTCCTGCTCCCAGAGGTGTTCAAGGGGATTAAGTAGATCGACGTTATCAGATGGGGCTCACAGGTTAAAATTATGCTTTCTTTTCCATCTGAGTGGTGTACCTTCATTGATGTTTGTTGAATATACTTATTGTCCTGTACATTTTGGGCTGAACATGTGCACATAAAGTAGTGCTAATGACAAGCAAGTGGATGTGTAGAACTGACTTGGGGATACCATTTTTGTGACTGAGCAAAGTGCTTTCATAGCTGCTTGACCCATTAAAGCGCTAATAATTTATTATCAACATTTTTCTTATCTATTATGACAAATAGATCTTTTGTGGCTTGTGTTCACGATATAACGGAGCCCATGTTGTTTTTTTGCGGGGTCCTGCACATGCTCAGAAACTGAGAGACTCGCTTGTTGAGGCAAGTTCATACATTATAGTGAAGGTTAGGTTTTCTTTTGCCCATGTATCTCAACGGTTAACATTGTTAGAAAATGTCAATTTTCATGATTAAATTCATTAAATATTGTGATGGCCATACTAACAGTGCAACTTGTTTTTTTTGCCTACACAATTGTAATTAAATAGGTTAATTTGTTTCTTCTCAGGTTCATTAGTTATGTTCAGTACTTCAGTGTAAAGTCAACTTTGTTCAATCAATTTCATGTTTTTATAGATAAATTATCTTAACCAAGAGCACGCTGAGCACATAGAAAAAGTTGTCTTTGTTGAATTAAGCAATCGTAACAGATGTTTATTACTCTTCTATTGAAATCAATATTTTTTATTTATCTGATAAGAAGATTCAATTTTATGTTTACTTAGAATTTCAGCTTTGAAAGCCTTGATTTTATTGCATATGGTTCTTACTCTTATATTTAATTAAATATTTTTTATTTATCTGATAGGAATGTACATTTTTATGTTCACTTGGAATTTTAACTTTGAGAGCCTTGATTTTGTTTATTGGAATGCAGTTATAAAAGGATGTCACCAGCTCATTCTATCATTTTAGGCAAACCTGTTAGAACTCGCTTAAAAATACTTTCCATCAGTTCAATTAAACAACGCTATGACCTTTTTTTTAAAAAAATTGCTTGCATTGTTTCAAATGCTTTTATTTGAAATCATCCATAATCTCTACATACATTATCTGGTGATTTTAAGTATCCGATTTTGTTTAAATGGGTTGCTTTGTATGATTGTTGAGCAAGAAGAACAACAAAAAAGAAAGCTAGCGGCCTAGTGGGCTCGTCCTGCATGGGGTTCATGAATTCACTTGTCAATCTTTTATATATTCCAGTGTCATTTGATTTGCTTACTGTTGCAAATTGATTTTGATTTAATATTGCAAATCTGGAGCTGTTACAACATTTAATTTTCTCTTTATGGTATCCCTTCCAACTTGGTTCATCGTTGTAGACTGAATTATGAATTGGTCACTCTATGAACCATAATTTCAGTGCATTAAGGAGTTTTGCTCGATACTTTTAGGCTTTGTTTGGTCTGCTGTGTTATTTTGGTGCCTTGTGGCTAATGATATATTGCCGTGTTCAGGAGGATCTATGGCTATCAGCTTTTCCCATTGGATCTGAGGTCTGTGTACATTCTATTTCATACCTTTTTTTTCAACTTACTATTGAGATTATGAGCATTTGGCCTTACTGATAACTATTATTTATCTCTGGTCCTGTCATTTGCAGTGGGAAAATATCGATAAGATAAAGGAATTCAACTGGAAGCACTGAGCGTAAGTATTCTTGCTCCTGCATTAGTTTTAAAGTGAACATTCCAATTCTTGGCACATATTTTCCTATTAGCTTGCTAGCATTTAGTAACTGCAGTTAACTGGTGTTAAATGAGATAGATTTTGATGTGTATTTCATGACTCACCACCAGTACACATTGCCATCATCAGTTTGTTGTTTTTTATTCGGCAACTGAAGCAGAAACGGTGCTCTTGCAGTTCAGATGATGAGCTGTTGTGTTCTTTTTCAGCTACCTCTGGAAACCTGCAGAGATATGGCCTTTTCGGAGAAAAAAAGAGAGGTCGCATGCATGCCTTTAGTGATTTTAGGTAACGTTTGGTTAGCTGAATAAAATTGGACAGTATAAAATAATTCTGGATAGATTGATTCGGGATAAAATATGGTACAAGTAGATTGTTTGATTAGATGTATGAGATGATACATGATAATGATTAGTTATAATTAATAACATCTAATTATAATTATTTTTCACTAAAAATACTTAATAACCATTAATCTTAAGTAATTATAAATAATTAGTATAGTTAACAAAAATTAGATGATGTCGTTCGCTTATTTTTACCGTACGAAATGGTTCAACATCTAGAGAGAATATTTTGAGAATCTGAACCAATCCATCCTAGATGGTTTCGTACGGTACATACAACCAAACACTTGTTTTTCGAAGTTGTACCGAACCATCCGGAATAAATTTGATTCAAGCAAGTAAACACTACCTTAGTCATGTAATTTTTGATCCTAAGGCTGCTGGCCAGTGCCCCCAATCCTTTTCTTTCTTCTCAGTTTTGTCTACCTTTCTTCCTCTTGCCAAGCTGTGACAATGTGTGCATATTTGCTGCACTACCCTGTTTGAATTGTGCACTTGTTATTGTGCCATGATGATCTATACGAGCTGCATGTCATCCTAGCTATGCACTCTTATGGAACTTCTGCCATGGCCATGACAAATTATTTCTATGCCCTATTGTCCTTTCAAATGTTACGTGGCAGATGGTAATGAATTAGAAAGTAGTAAGCGCACTTGAAAATATTGCCAAATTCTTTGGGGGCTTATGCTAATTTTTAAATTTGACAGCAATATGCAAACTATCACATTTAATAAATACTAAGCATCACATCATGGCCTACATGTAATGTTAGAAAAAGGAAGAGAGCAGAAACAAAAGAACAAATGAGAACTCTTCAGATCAATACATGTTGAATGGAGAACAAAACTTCCTGTGATAGTACTCCATGTTCCATCCTGCATTTTAAGTTACATACCATGTAAAACTTTAGAAATAGGAACAGTGCACCAATGGAAAATAACATAGTAAAACCATGGAAAGAAAAAATGTACCACAAAACAGTGCACCAATGGTTTTTCTTTTTCTTCACCAACCACATCAAATGTGGCCATTATAGGTGCTAAAAAACCATACATCAGGCCAGCTAGGATGCTTCCCACAACCCCAACCATGAGCCGTAAGACTAAAATCACAGATGCAGTGACAAGAAGCAGTAGTTTTACAACAGAGCCAATAAGCTCTGTTCTGCCTTCTCATAAAAGATGATCAACACATGTAGATATATTTTTCATAACTATGTGGTATTTTTCTTTTGAATGATTTTTAAAGATTTCTAGACGCTACCTGATGATGCAGTAATATGTCCAATCACAAGCATAGGCCATAAGCCAAGAATGAGTGCAGAGATTCCGATTATCATAATTATCCATGCCCATGGGAAGAGCAAAGCACCTGGATAGGCAAAATGCATGGAGGGAAAATTGCATATCAGAATCTGAAGTCGAAAAATAGAACACAGAACAGGATGTACTAAGTATTTGAATGTGTACAACTGTACTGAGAAGGCATTAAAGTTTAGTATAACAATTTTGCTTTCTGGAATTTACAGATATCCGGAATCACATATGTTTCCTTCTATGCCACTTAATTTCCAGTTTGCAATGAATAGTGGCAATCGCATAGATCCCAAACGAAGTATTAAATAATAAAATCCAACTGAATCGGGCAAAATGGCTAATGCCCAAAACCTTAACTAATCAAACAAAAAAGAAGCAAAAAGAAAACGAGGACATCCTCTGGAATTCAGAGTCCAACGTATTCTATCTTAAATGAATCTAGAAACAAAATATATCATTGAAGGAAATGTACCTACACTCAAGGAATCTTAACTCCATCAGTTCCATCACTATTGAAATTAAATCTCGTAACTGCTATTCATTTTAGTGCAGGTTATTACCTAAGGAGGCTACAGGAACCTAACATTGCTACAAGCAGAACATAAGGGTCAAGGCTAGCAAACAATTAATTAATGCAACAAAATGCAAATGGGTCACCCCAATAGCTCTCCAACTTGCCATTCTGATCAAACTTTGTAACAGATGTGCCACAAGACACAACATATCATTGTTTTCATACATAAAGTGACACATCAGTTGATTGATGAATCAATCGAACCAAAAAGACATTGTTGTGTGAACCGTGAAGTTGTACTCCAATGCACTCATGGAAAAGAAGGCATCCTTCAACACATTTGAACTAATACTTTCCTAGGACAACAAAAATAAGCAACCAAACCAAACAAGATAACCAATCTAGCGAGTTTCTAATCTTTCTATTTACCTTTGATGATCTCCAAGAGGAGAAGGCCAACGAAGAATGGCAGGAACTTGAAGAAGCTCCAGATAGAGGCCCAAATCCCAGTCGGTGGCTCCATTTGACAACCTTGGCCACCCAAATGAAGCGCCAGCTGGTAGCCGCTCACTTCCTTTCTCCCTCCTTTCATTTTGAACCGATCGATGCTGCCCAACCCCAATCATGGCATCATTGTAAAGAAACAACGAGAAAACTGAACTACTTTCTCCTACAACTGGAGGCACAAACAACAAGCTTTTACAAGAACTCACCAACCACTCGTCAAGCCCAAAACAGAGATCGAAAGGCACCCAAGAACTGCCAAAAGAAAAACCGGACAAAGCCATGTGGAGCCCGAGTAATCAGCATGGTCATCGTCGCAACCCTCTCCGAGAAGGGCGCTGCCGTCGGCGTCGCGCGCCAGGACGAGGACATTGCGGACGCGGCCACTGAGGGTGGCCATCTCGGCGCGTAGCGTGCGTACGCGGAGCGCGCGCAAGAGGTAGAGAAGGATGCGGCGACAAGGAGGGCGACAACCTTGTGGGCCTCGGCGCGGGTTGAGAGGTGGAGCTGGGTGTCGAGCGCCGCGTTGCACGCGGTGAGGAGGCCCGGGCGCAGTGGAGGAGGAGCAACGTGAGCTCGGCGTGTCCGTCGGAAGTGGCCACGTGCAGGAGCGTGGTTGTGGCGGCCAAGAGGAGATTGAGCAGCGGCTAGGGTTAGGGGGATGGGGGAGGGAGTGGCCGAGTGGGGATGGGGTTCACAGGAGCTGGGGCTCCCGTCGGCCTACACTTTTTTCACAAAAGCCCCCATGTTTCTCACTTTTAGAGCGCGGTCCTATTTCTCGAATTTTCACTCTTTCGCGTATAAATTACCAGAAAGCAAGGATGCAGACGCAAAAGAAGCATGAGAGCAAACCGTACGACGCTGGACCTTGATGCGATTAGAGATAAATATGAGGCTCTTTTCGCAAAAATGGCAGCTCGATCAGGAGGCCACGCGTCGCTCGCTGAGAGGCCCACAGGAGCCAGAGCGCTGAGGGGGCTCCAATTCTCCGAGGCTTTAAGGATAGTGATAAGATCTATATAAGCTTGTGCAGCATGCTAGCAACGTGCAAATCATTGCAATTATGTTTTTATAGCAAACTAATCATTTCATTAGCAAAGGAAACATATCACGATCTCGTGTAAATCAGCGGTTTTGACTATTAGTTATGCCTTTAGGGTAGAAGAACCACACGCATTTTTTAGTTGGTTGGTTCAAGGTAACGTAAATGTTAATGAAATCAATTACATACGTTAATGAAATCAATTACAGTGTCAAGAAATAACAATGTAACAGATTAATGGATTTGTTTGGTTAACAAATATAATGTATTCTATTTACATTATTTGGTTGTTAAGTGTAATGTATTCTATTTACATTACCCATTTTATACAAACATATTTCCATCTCTAGACCTAAAACTATGAACATTCAACTATTAATTACACTAAGGCCACTAGAAACTCCATTAACAGCAACATTTCATCGATCAGAGATCCCTTCTTGCAACATCAAAATCTACACATGACAAATGTGCCAACTAATTCAAGAATCTGTTGAAAAGGAGCGCTGATAATGTCACGAGGCAATTGACAATTTTAGTTCAGATTGATTATCATAGACGGAGACAATCAGTTGTCATGTTACAAACAATAGGACTTGAAAAAAGGACTTGCATTGAAAGTGGAAGCTCGGTCACAATGTTGGATTTAACAGAGCACATAAAAATTTGAGCTTTTAACACATTATAGGCACAAGGGAAGCATGCCTTGAAACTTTTTTGTTTCAGGTGGTGTGGCAGCTCAAAAATAAAGCAAAAACTAAATGTTGTACATGACTTGTCCAAGACATGTACCGTTTGAAGGTAAAGAATATGATTCATCAGTTCACCAACTTGCTTGGAATCCATGCAATGGGGAAGACGGAAGAGCATGTTGTGTAAGCACAGTGTATGGATATCATGATCATCTTATTGCTTTAGGGCTGGATAACCTCAAAAGCTTGGAAATCACTTAATTTAGATGCATTGCCATTTGCACTCAGGAATGGAAGTCGGGTATGATGGGTACGGGTACCTGTACCTGTTTATCCGGATAAAAACCCATGCCCATACCCGTTGCCCGTGGGTGCCGTATACCCGCGGGTATACCTGCGGGTATATCCATTTACCCGCAAAAAAATGAAGTGGAGGCTAGCCCTAGAGCGGGCGGTGCTCTATGGGAAGGGCATTGGGCGGCGCGTGCTCTAGTCTCGGGCCGATGAAGCGCAGGGCACCGGCGGCGCGGTCGCGCAGGGATGCACTGGGGCGATTCCAGGCTTCGTAGTTGCGCAGCCGTCGCGGTCATGCAGCGGCAGCACCGGAGGCGCAGAGGCGCAGTCGCGCAGGGCTGCGCAAGGGGCAGCTCAAGGCGTCGCGGGGCCGCGCCAGCAGCGTGTGCATGCCGACACCTAGGGAGAGGTAGGGAGCGGGAGTTTGAGAGGAAGAATTATAGCAGTTTACTATCAATAATGCATATTTGATCAGGTAATTATGCAGGGAGGGTGCTAGAATTACCTACATGAATATGAAGAATACTTGCAATTACTGAAACAAGAAATGATTGTTCTTTGCACTTATCTATTACGTGGTGCTAACAAAAACAGAAAATACTATAAATTACAAAAGCATTTTAATTGAAGAGAGATGGGAGACGGAGGTCAGTGTGTACCTACCTACCTTGGAACTACCCACCGTGAAGAGCCTAAACTCTGAAGATATAGGTATAATTTTGCTCTCTCAGTTGGATCAGATCTTAACTGCTGGTCTTCGGCATCTCCAGCGTGAGGAAGGCAACAATAGCGCCCTGAACGGGGAGAGGAAGGGCAGCGCTGAGGAATTGGCTATTGCAGCCGATGCGGAAAGCAAGCAGCCTACCCGTTGGCGACGCGCTCGTTGAGCCCTCCTGTTGGGACTGATGGCGGCGCCCCCTCCCGCTAGACATGATAGCGACACTGAGTAGGGACGACGAATATGAATTCTTCGGTATCGGTAAGGGTTACCCCAAAATTTGGGCTGTAATCCAATTTCTATTAGGCCTGGTAACTGTTTCCTTGGAAATGATTACAGCCTGGCCCAAACAAACATATGTATGGTTTTTTCTTAACCTTGTAATCTGATACAGACTTAAATGAGTCCAACCAAACAGCTTCTAAATGTTTATGTATGTGGCACTTTGAATAACTAAATTTGTACTCGCTACATCAACTATCTTTTCTGAGTAAGTTTCGTTTGCCAGATCCTGGTGTCTTCTCTCTTTTTTTATGTGCCCTTCATTAAACATGCTCACTGATTTGCTAGATTTACATATTTTACTTGAATTATCTGTTGTCCACTCCACTCCATTGACACCGTATACAATATCTATAGTTGCTCCCCAATCTACCTTCCAGTGAAGACCACCAAAAGTAACCTGTGGGACAAGCAATCAAAAAAGCCCAGCAGTGAGTAGCATCCACTTAGGTGTGTTTAGTTCACTGGATATTCCTGGATGAGATAAAGTCATCCCATCCAGTCAACTGTCCCATCCAGTCAGTTGTTTGGTTGAAGAGCGAATGTGGATGTGATAGCCACTAAGAGGAATATTCCTTCAATATGCTGGATGGAGAGATTTAGGAAATTTTTCTGTATGAGCTCATCCAATATTGGATGAGATGATGTGTCATCTCTTGATTGGTTATTACACATTTAATTTTTTGTTTATAAATATTTAAATGATTTTTACTCCCAAATTATTTATCCAATTTATGATCTAATTACATCATTGTATTGATTATAATTTAATCTATAAAATAAGATCTCTTATGATTATATTTTTGTTAAAAAATATATTTGACAAGTGAGTCCTACTAAATTTAAGTTTATCTCATCTAAGTTATATACATCTAACCAAACAAAAAATTGTCTCATCACAACCATCCAACCAAACACATCAAATATATCATCCTATCCCTAAATCCATAGATAGGATCATCTATCCATCCTCGCCCCCAAACCAAACGAACCCTTATTTGTCAACTGCACTACACATAAAGTAAGTTAAGCTAGAAGAATTTCAGTACTCAAAATTAAATGAGAGTATTTATACATGCTGATGCAACATTCAAGAGGGAAGTCTGCACTTGTTTCCTGTTCTACAAGAAAAGGTGCACAAGAAGCAGCACAATGCCTTTCAGATTATGATTCAATTTGCTATATTATGATATTTGTTTCCAAATTTTGACATCTTGATATTAATTATCCACTGGCGTTGATGTGAATTGAAAGAAGAAACTTTAGTTGTCATGGCTTTACATGTGCTTTTCCTATATTCCGGTATTGTTTTTATGATGCTCATGTAGATGAGGGAGTTGAGATGCATTTGTCATAGAATCGTCTGATCATCATTGCATTAATTGGAATTATAATTTGGAACCAATCTGCTTGATTCGCCAATTGGTGTGGATGGCCAGCTGTTACGAGTTATGTGCATCTGATTCGTGGAGTTGGGAAGCAAACTCACAACTTTTGGGATTGCATTATCTACTGATTCTTGTTTAGCTTCAAACAGTCCATCTAAATTATAGCAGGCCATTTTAAGGTTTATCATTGGGACATGATGCATGTTCTGTCTATTGGGGTAGTTGAACTATCTGACTATGTTTAGCATCACATTTTATCAATATGTTTTGTAATTCTCAGCATGTATAACCTGATTGCAAGGATCAAGACTAGATAAACTGAAGTTGTAGTAGCATGGTTATGTATATTTTGTTCCTTTCAGAGACAATTTCTTATGCTTATGTCTTTTGAATTATTTGTCACTCTTAACATGTGAGTGACAATAAAATTGTCACTCCGAGTCACTGACATGCGGGATCACTTGAGTCACTGACATGTGGTCTATTAATTGACATATGAAGAGAGTGACAAATAGTTAAATTATTCCTTAAAAACTGGTCTACTGACTTGGCATTCAGATTAATCATCTATGTTCAGACAACATTTATTTAGATAGGAGTTATTTTCAGCAATATTTATACTGTCACATATTGGGCCCCTCCTAGCTAGGGCTGTGCCGGGCTGAGGGCGACGCTCTTCGTCAAAGACACCCCTATCTGTGAGTCCCGCCGCAAGAGGTGATCCTCTTCCGCCATCTATTTTTAACATTTCTAATGGACTGCAATGTTTTTGCTTTCATGGATGGATCAAGGGAGCTAGAAAATCGATGCAACTGCTCATCTTTTATCTTAAAACACTGTATTTTAATGATAATTAGTATTTTCTGTGGTGATTTCTAACCACTCCGTGTTTCTTTCTGCTGGAATTTCCCTTGGTGGATCGAGCAACATATAAAGGTGATCATTACTGCTGAAGAGGTGATTTTAATTGTTCTTTTCTCCTTTTGGTTGATTGTCATGTAAGAATGTTCCAATTGGGGGTAGTATATTGCACCAGTGATGTTTAATTCTTTTCGGAATTCTGTTCTAGTCTACTCTTTGATTCGCCTAAACCCCTACCAATACCTCCACCTTATGTTCGTCCCTCAACTAAATAGAACACAAAATTATTCTTTCTTGTTTATTTCTTAAAATGTTCTGTGCAATTAACTCTAAAAATCATCTCTTTCTTCAGCTAGCTGCTGCATCCCTGTCTGGCCATTCTGTTTTCTTTAGGGAGGGATGATGCAAGGGGAATCTGTATAGGCATCACAAGATTCACAAATAATGGGCATATTGCTCGGGCAGTGCTTGAGAGTATCTGTTTTCAGGTGAATGATGTCCTCAGCTCCATGTATAAGGATGCTACAGAGGCAAAAGAAATGAAAAGTACGGAAAGGGATTTCTTGTTGCCAGTTGATGGTGGTGCTACTGTTAACAATCTTCTGATGTAGATCCAGGTAAAATATTGTATCTTATTTCCTTCTGTTTTTTTCTAAAAAAAACTTTCATATAAATATATGATAGACTCTCTTGTGCTTCGCCATATAGTTGTTCTTACAATTTTGGAGGTTTATAGTTGGTTAAAGTTTTCACTAATGATCGTCCGTATCAACCATGTGAGCAGATAACACTTTCATTTATGCTTTTGTTATATTCTCGTCTTTCTTCCTACCAAATTAATCCTCAAGACGCTATTGGTTACTTCTAAATACTAGACAAACAACTGTCTTTTGCAAGAAACCAATTTGTTTTCATCGCCTTTTAGTTTTGTCAATTGTTCTGTGTCTACATGCTGTGAAAAGATTGTTCATCGGAAAGAGACTGGGGCTTAAAATTTTCAAAGTGAAATAAGTCAAATAATCTATATTTTTCAGAGTGAAATAATTGAGTTTGGCTTTTGTTCGCAATGAGATGTGCTCATTTGCCCCCAATTCTTTGAAGAACTGCTATTGTAAGATTACAATTTCAGTTGCTTGAAGAGGTAAGAAATCTTGTCTCTCTATAGGTTTTGTATGCATGTATGTGCATTCATGGGGTAGTGCCGTTCGGAACTCTGTTCAATTTCATGTGGCGGTTTTTGTTGATGCTTCTGAGGTCGATGGATTTTCTGAGGTTACGTAAAAACCTTTAAGATCCTTGCTTTATAATCCATCGAGACATACCTTTGTGGCTTTTGAAAAGCCAGAAGGTGTTCTTGCCAATGGAAAGTTCTCAAATATTTTGATTTTTGAAATTCATTGTTAAAGAGGTATGTACTTTCAGTACTTTTTTCTTGTTCCTGTTATTGCGTATGGTCCTTATTAAAGATAATTCCATTTCATATGAGCATTAGTGCTATCGGAATTTGGACCTTGTTTAAATGGATTACATGCTTCACTCCTTGTTTCCTTAGAAATCAGTAAATACATGGTTTAGCTCTTCGTATGTTCTTGACGAACTTAACATTTCATAATCATATATGTGATGATCATGCATTTACATGTATGTAGTTTGATGCAGTAAACAAATTGATTGATTTTACTCAATTGGGGTTGTATTCCAGGTTGATGCATCCACACGTAAGGTTGATGATGATGGTGTTGATGATGAGTATCAGCTAGAAGATCTAAAAATTGTTTGTACTAATTACATATTGAAGGTGGGAGTTTCTAACTTCAGAAATGCTTGGGAGAGCATGAAAATTGTTTTATGTGTTTTAGTTAATATAGATTCCACATTTATATGAGTTCTCGATGACATAGACTTTTGATGCTCTTTCCTTAACATGTTTCCAATTCACTTAAAGATGATGGGAGTTTAGTTTGAAAATCCTTTTATTGTTCATTGTGTTGTGAATATTAATTGTTGCTTGGATCTTTTCATTGTTTAATTCATTTTTCCTTGTGTATATACATTTTACATCTTGTATATTTTGTGATCTTTCTCTCTCTCCTTATTGATAGTTATTTTGTTATCATATATTTACTATGAATTTAATAATATAATAACTCATTGCTGACTTCTTTTGACATGAATTTTAATTTATCTCATTATTCGCTTCAAGTTCAAAATATTTATTATTTTTTGATTTTTATCGTTGCGTTAGCACGGACTCACTACTAGTATTTGTAACATACAGTAAAGATTTCTTTATTAATCTACAAACGTGTAGAAAATTAGAGATATAATGATATCAGATAATTTTGTGTTATGATAACAACAAATGAGTATTATTAGCAAGTAAATTCAACATCACAATAACCTTGACACTAAGTTCACAAATATACTTTGTGAAAACGGATTTAATATCAAATGCATCTCCTAAAACTTTTGCATAATCTACCTAAAGCACTGAGAAAACCATAGTGCTCTGGCATCTACCGACTGTTCAACTCAATATCCTAAAACTCATCTATAAGACTATAACCCTATCACTAAACATGTTCCATTCTTTTTCTTTGTGTAGATTCTCCATGACGCACAGTCTAAATGTACAAATATTCACTACGGGGATACACTTATTTGCCGAGTGCCACACTCGACGAACTCCACTCGGCGAAGGGTCTGTTGGTAAAGAGGTTCTTCACCAAGTGCTTTTTACGGGCACTTGGCGAAGCCTTCGCTGAGTGTCACGTCGGCTTCGCCCAGTACCCGACATGACACTCAGCAAAAATAGTTGTCTAACGGCTGGGGGCATGCTAACGGGCTTTTGCCGAGTGCCCCACGTGGCACTCAGCGAAGCCGTTTTAGCGAGTGTCCCACGTGGCACTCAGCGAAACCCCACAGGGACACGTGGCTCGTGGCTTCGCCGAGTGCCACTTAAAAAAACACTCAGCAAAGACCGCCCAAAACGCATAGAATCGTGCCACGTGGCGCGTTTCTGTGCGTTTTAGGGGGCTTTGCCGAGTGTTACACTCGGCAAATATTTTTTTTATTTTTTTTCATTTATGCAATGCATTCCCACAACATTAATACATTCCAAAATTCACATTTCATCACAAAATCCATCACAAATTCACATTTCATCACAACTTTCATCACAAATTCACATTTCATCACATATTTCATCACAAATTTCTTACCAAATCACCTTTCATCCAAAATTTCTCACCAAATCACATTTCATCACAAATTTCTCACCAAACCAAATTTCATCACAAATTTCTCACCAAACCACATTTCATCACAAGTTCACAAGTTCACATATCATCACACTCGGCGAAGTTCACAAGTTATCACAAGTTCACATTAGGACACAAGTTGAAAATTCACAAGTGAGTTCACAACTTCAACGCTCAAAAAACAGTATCATAAATTACCGCTCTGTCCAGTGTGCGAGATGGCTGCGTGTTCGATCCTGATGCTGATGATTGAAACTGCAAAAAAGAAAATAGTTAGCACAATTGTATATAGGGTTAATTTTTTTCATGCCATTACAATTTTTGCGGTTTGCCAATATGCCATCGATGTGTCACTGACAGATAGGGGCCGCCACAGTCACTGACAGTGGCATATAAGCAATTTCTGAAAATTATAATGGCATGTGAGTAATTTTCCCTTGTATATAACAATAACGACAAAAACAATATTAGAAACTCACATTACCGCTCTGTGGAGTGTGCAGAGATGGTTGAGGGTAAGGAAGTGCAGGTAAGAAGGGTGTATGTGGTAACTAAGGCACGCCTATTTGACATGGTATAAGATACATTGGGTTTTAGTAGTACAAAAAGTTTTAAGTTCAAACAAAGATTTGAATATCAATTTTCTTTTAAACCTAACTCATTCCATTCCTAAACTCATAAACCTTCTAAAAGATTCTCCAATTTCCAAACGTCGTACATGAAAACTTTGTCGAAACACTATGAAATTTTTATCACAGTATATATGTATGATATAATAACACCATGTCAGGTATCATATTTTTTAGGCTCCAGTTTAATTTTCTATAATTAAAAAAACTTGGTTCTCTTGGTTGTCGGTGGAGTGTCGAACTTAGATTTTTAATATTTAGTTATATCTAGTGCTAAAATATTAAAAATGGACTCATGAACATAAATATGATTTTTCTACATTTTTTGAGTCATTAATTCATGTACATGCAGTTAAAATTTGACCCACTTTGAATTAAATCATAGAAATATACTTAATTAATTAAAAATAGCAAACTCCATCAGAAAATATGAAAATTTTCCATGCATTAAAATATATTGAATTATGACTTCAAAAAAAAATTCAACTACAAAACATGTTTAAAATGTGATGTAGGCTTAAATTATGATCTCGCATGAAATAATGAGATTTTCACCTTTGCCGAGTGTCCATTAGTGGCACTCGGCAAACCCTACTTTTTCGGTCTGTTATAACGCCGTCAGGGCAAGCTGGGGAGCGCTTTTTTTAAACTACTTGCCGAGTGTCTTTGACGTGGCACTCGACAAACACTATATTTCACCGAGTGTTAAATGTTTGTCGAGTGTATTTCCGCGCACACTCGACAAAATTTGTTTTGCCGAGTGCTCGATGGAATGCACTCAGCAAACACGACGTTTTCGGTTGTGATTACCAACCTTTTCTCAAACAATAACTAATTCAACTATATTTCATATATATCTCTCGATTGTAATTTGGATGGGAAAACTACCATGAAATCATCGAAGAGAACATATAGGCCACACAAACCCTAACCTTCATGTCTATACTTTTTTCACAAAAAACTATCGCAGAATATGTATTATTTGTGGTTTTTATACACATGAGTTTATATATTTCACATAAAAAATTATTGTACATATTATTAAACCTACTCACTTCTTGTCTAGAAAATTATTATAACAACACATGAGTTTATATATTTCGCATCAAAATTCTCTATTAGTCCCTCTAGGTTTGATTCATCCAAAAAGAGTTGTGTTTGCTAGATAAAATCAACGCCACCATCAAAGATCAATATCAAGACTATCTCCTCTAATATCCCACGTTACTGATGTGTCATGGTAGTACTCTTTAGATTCCCTTGAAAGAATATGTAGGTTTTGGTGTGCAAAAACTAAATCCTTAGCACGTCCATGATAAAGTCTACAACAATTTTAATTGTAATCAAGTTCTAAACATGTGGCAATAATAAAGAAAACTAACAAAAGACGGAATAGAATCAAAACCTATTTTGATGGAATTATGGATCAACCCATATATATAATATACTCTAGTTTCTTTCAGCACAAGAAGATGATATTGGTTGCCCAAGTAATTTTAATATCAATTTCTTCAGGTTTGCACCACTACTACCATGAATTCTCCCACCATTGCTTTGGCTCATAATGAAGTTTATCCTTAAGTGAAACAAATTAATTAAATCTAATGCTAAACAAAGAGAAATCAGTGTATTGTTGCTTGGTTTTTTAATTCATTATTAGAAAAGAACCTCCTAAAACATTTGCTTCTCATTTCTAAAGCCTCCTGATCCATATGAGGTTCTTGGTGATTTGGAACCTCATTAATCCACTCTTCAGTATAATACCTACAAAATATGTGAATAAGGAACAAGCAAATCAAAGAAGATCTACTACTTTAGTATAAAGTGGATGGAATTATAGAAATGTACATAGGATTTAATGAGTATGCCAATCAATGCAAGGGGTATTACCTTTTGCCTATCGACTCGCTAATATCTCATTAATAACAGAATAAAAGATAGAGTGTCACTACCACATAAATGATCTTTAGTGATGCAATTTTAGTGATGGATAAAAGACGCGCGTCAGTAATACACTTTTAGTGACGAGTTGTTTCACATGTTTTAGTAATGTTGCCTTATTAGTGACGGGTCGTAATAGGACTCGTCATTACAGACGAGGTCGACAGGGGTGCCCTAGTTAGTGATGGGCATACAATGACTCGCCACTAAAGGTTGCCCCTATAGTGATGGTCTATATTAAGACCATGTCACTAAAGGATTTTTTTAATAATAATATTTTTTTGAAAAAATTTCAACTCTATATTCCCGATTCAAAAAATTACAAAACTAGATACCCGTCAGCCGACCATCGGCCGAACCAGGCCACGTCAGCCTTGGTTCGGCCGATGATTGACCGAACCAGGGCCACGTCAGCCTAGTTCGACTGATGGTCAATCGAACTAGCCACGTCAACCTAGTTCGGCCAACTATCAGCCGAACCAGCCCCCTGCCTCCCCACGTCAGCCGCCCCAGCCCCTCGCCTCCCACGTGCATGCACCTTGTCTCCTGTGCGCATGCGCCTTGCCTCTCATGCGCTGACTTTTCGCCTCTCGCGCCTCCGCATCTGCCGCCCACCGACCGCGTGATGATTGACAATGCACAAAACCGCACGCTACTGATTAAACGCTTCTATACAGGAGATGGATTGTACCTAATCCTATAGGCTTTAATTTTACACCTCAAATCATATCTAATCTGGATAACTTAAAAGAATTTGAAAAAGTATTAAATACTTTTAGTCTTATCGTTAGTTTATTAATTTTATCTTAAACATACTTTTTACCGAGTAATCGAAATGCAAACTCAATTTATCTTCTTAGAGAGGTTAGATGCACATTTAATGCATGCAAAAGAATATCGAAGTGCGCATGTAGCCCGCATAGCGCGGGACAATGGAAGAGTCAAATACATGGGTCGGTGCATTGCATCACGCGGTCGGCGGGTGGCAGACGCGGGGGCACGGGTGAAGCATCGACGCATGGGAGGCGAGGCGCATGCACGCGGGAGGCAAGGGGCTAGGACAGCTGACGTGGGGCGTTGGAGGCGAGGCTGCAAGCGGCGGGCATGGACCTGTGCTAGCCGAGCATGCAGGAGGCAAGGCATGGGGTTTGGAGTGGAGTTTTGTCCCAAAGATGTGCTTTCACTCTTGCATAGCTCCCATGAAATATGTGATCACAAAGTCTACATCCTGACCATGTGTTTCCCTTGACCCTTTCCGATCTTCTCAAGAAACTTCATATATCTCCACAATAGCTTTCTTATATCATTGTTCGAGGAAATGACTCAGTGCCATAACAACATTATTTTGTATGATGATCTTTATTACCATTTTCACTATCACTATTATAATCAGATGCACTTGAGCCATCAAAATATGATCGACTATAACTATCTATCAATTTAGAAATGTGATAGTAGAAGATTTATGTTTGATAATAAAGTAATGTCATAATAGTGAAAATGATAAAAGTATAAAACAATAATAGAGGGTTGGGAAAGAAATTGAACCCTATTGGTTAATGGATATTGTTGGCTAGAGTGCTTGACTGCTTGCTTGTCGCCTGCTTACTCTCTTGCTTGAGTGCGATATCAAAAAGACAAGAACTGTACACTTAATTGCTATTTAAAGAGAAAGCATAATTTATAATCATTATCTATTATTAAATTGCAACACATATAACTTAATCAACTTCCATATTAGGTGTCAAAGATTATGTATTTTCATAGTTCTAGTATCATATTAGTAGTAGTCTAGACTAGGAGTCACTACGGGAATAGAAGCCTTTGCCGAGTGCCTAGGGCACTCGGCGAAGCCCATAATGCACTCGGCAAAGGCTTCGCCGAGTGCCACACTCGGCGAACCCCACTCGGCACTAGCCTTGTCGGCGACGTGGGGGTTCGCCGAGTGCATTTTATCGGGCACTCGGCGAAGTCTTTGCCGAGTGCAATATAGACTTCGCCGAGTGCCACGCGTAGCACTCGGCAAAGAGGCCGGCTAACGGCTGGGGGGGGGCGTTAACGCGGTTTGCCGAGTGCCCCACGTGGCACTCGGCGAAGGGGGTTTGCCGAGTGCCACGTGGGGCACTCGGCGAAGATGGCTCGGGGGGGGCACGTGGCGCGAGGGGGCTTCGCCGAGTGCCCCCACGTGGCACTCGGCGAAGGGGGTGTGCCGAGTGCCACGGGGGGCACTCGGCGAAGGGGGCTCGGGGGAGGGGGGGCACGTGGCGCGTGGGGCTTCGCCGAGTGCCCCCGTGGCACTCGGCACACCCCCTTCGCCGAGTGCCACGTGGAGGCACTCGGCAAAGCCTCCCCAGAGTGCACAGAAACGTGCCACGTGGCACGTTTCTGTGCACTGCAGGTGGCTTTGCCGAGTGTAACACTCGGCAAAATATTTTTAATTTTTTTTTCATTTATTTCTTGCATATTTCATCCAAAAAACACATTCAATCACAAAATGCATCACAAATTCACATTTATTCACAAAATTTGCCCCAAAATTCACACTGAATCACAGATATTCACAGAAATCACATACACATCACAAAAATCACATTTACATCACAAATTTCACGATCACATCACAATTTCACGTTCACGTCACAAATACAAGTTCAAATTGATACACAAGTTCAAGTTCGCGTTAACGGTGACAAGTTTAAGTTAATTAACAAATTCATCACGGCAACTCACACCACGCCTCACAAATTATCATTACCGCTATGACCAGTGTGTGGAGATGGCTGCGTGTTTGATCCTGCTGCCGATGGATGAAACTGAAAAAAAAAAAGAAAAATAGTTAGAACACTTGTATATAACAAAACCGACAATAACAATATTAGAAACTCACATTGCCGCTCTGTGGAGTCCGTGGAGATTGTTGAGGTTGAGGAGGAAGTACAGGCAGACCCATATGACCTGAGAAAGATCCACCCATCTGCGCAAACCACTGCTGCATCTGGGTCTGCATCTCGGCTTGCATCTGAGCTTGCATCTGAGCCTGCAGCCGAGCCTCCATCTGGGTCTGCCACTCGGTCCTTTGTGATCTTTCTTCATTTAGTTGGGCCTACAAAACATTATTTCAGAGTTAATGTTCTCAAACAAACAATGTGAAGTGTTCGATGATTGATGAAAATGAACTAACCTGTAGATCAGCAATCAGACCCATAGATGTGTCTCGGCGAGGACGTATACCCGGACCGGAGGTCGAGCTCCGAGCTCTCACCTCAGATAGAGAGGGGGTACTACGGGTATCAATGGCGCCGTCGCCCATCAAATATCGCCCATGTCTCTTTCCTCCTCCAGCCCTCATGACCACCTCGCCATCGATGTCATGTGCGATTGGGTCATAATCGGCGCCATGCACTTCCCTTGCCATCTCTGAATAGTCTTGGAGGCGTTGATATGCATTCCGATTAGTGTACGACTCAGCGGGGTCATTTGGATTGTAAGTATTTCCTTCAACCGCCCTCCCTTTGTGAGCCAGAGCATATGCCATGACTTGGGAGCATTCCTGACCCGCATTGGCCGTTGACTAAAACAAAAAGATAGTTAGAGTTATATTGTGCAATTAAGCAAAAAAAAATGTAACTACATACCCATCTCGCCCTGAACTGGTCGAGGTTCAGCGAGCCTTGATGGTGTGCTGCCCCCGGCATGAGTAGGCGTCGCTGGCGGCATGCCTCGTGACTGCTCTGCCACTCGGCAGAACACCACCTATCAACAATTTGGCCCCAACACTCAAGATGAGCGGCACACCACTGTGGAGGGACCTATTTGATGCAAGTGAATTTGTTAATGACATAATATTAAGTATTAGAAGATACACGAGAATACACTTACCATCATGTATTCCTCTCGTGTCAGAAAGGTGGTCCGGGCATCCTTTTTGTTCTTCCTCTCTCGACGGTGCTGAGCGCAGAAGTCAATAACAGCTTGAATGCGCACCTCATAATGCATGTCGGTGACAAGCTTCTTGGCGGCTCTATTAATAACTGCGGCAGCCTGATCCGCATACCCCTCATCACATCTATAAAAATCCTGCATATAGATGTAAAGAGAATGTTATATGTTTTCACATGTTAATAGTATTGACACATATATTAAGAAAATAAACTTACCCAGAGCTCAGCCCTGACTCGATCGGCTAGGTGGGCAAATTGTCTCCCTTCTCGGTCAGGGGCGTCCGGCGCACTTTCATAGTGCCTCCATGAGTACGCCGGCTCGGTCCTCCCATCCAAAGATATCAAACCAGGGAACTTTTCCTTGATAAGAAGCCCGAGGATACCGTTTACATGGCGTGAGCACTCACGACCTCCTCGTTCAACCATAATCCAGTTCCTATCCCGATATCATTAAAAAGTATTAGTATATATTAAAAATTAAACTAACGAAAAGAATATATTATAGACTTTCTACAACAACTTACCTATTTCCATCTGGTCGAATGAGCGGACGATCAGCTACTGCCACTGGTCGCCTCGGGAGTGACGAAGGACCACGCAACCACACTGCAGCCGCTTCTGTAGTCTGCTCCTCTCCCTCTGCCCCAACCTCCCCACCCTCTGCCCCCACCTCCTCCTCCTCCTCCACCCTAGCCTGCTCCTCCTCTTCCTCATCCGGCACGTAATCATCGTCGCGACGGGATGCCGGTATATGGCTAGTTTCACTCGAGGGAGCGGGTGCCTTTCCTCTCACTGCTGACTTCTTCGTTCTCCTACCTCGAGGTCTAGATGAGGACCCGACCTCATCTTGAGAGGGAGTGGATCTACCGCCTTTTCCTACTACTGCACTTATTAATTTCTTTAAACCCCCCACCATATTTCAATCACCTGCTACGAAAAAGAGTAAATCACTTTAGATAAACCGTGAAATGTGTTCTAAACGCATTTATTGTAAAATTAAACATAATTCTCATACAGCTGCTAGAAATAGTCATCGCCGTCCGGATTTGCTGGATCATATGTATCGTCATCACTATCACGTGATATGATGTAATCGTCCAGCTGTTCAGGAGGTGGAATGTTGTCATCACGTTGAGTGCTTGAGTGCAATCTCTCTAGCAGTTCTAAGTCTCTTCCATTATGAATCTCGTCTCCTTCGTCGGCATCGGCACCACTTTCGTTATCTACTTCCATCGTCTCCGTCAAGTCAATAACAAACATGCCTGGTAGCCCATCTTCTTGAAAGAACTCTCCGTCGTATGTGTTCGGGTCTATGTTATAGTCTTCGTTGTTGGGAACAGGCAGTTTACCGTGTGGCGACACCTTATACACAACATCCCAACCTTTAAGACGTGCGACGGTTTTGCACGGGTAAGAGAGATAGTAAACTTGTGTTGCCTGTTGAGCCACAATATAAACATCTTCACTCGGCAAGGTGGTATCTTGACGAATTTCTATTAAGCCAAGTTCGGGAGTCTGTCTCACTACTTTGGGATTGAACCAGTGGCATTTAAATATAACGGGGTTAAGAGGTTTGCTCCCATCAAAACTCAATTCATATATTTCTTCGAGTCGTCCATAGTAGTCAACCCCGTCTGTGCCCGGAGTAAAAACTCCGGAATTTGTGGTTCTTCGGTTAGGTCGGCTCTGTTCATGGCTTGTTGTGTGGAAACGATAGCCGTTTACGTCGTAAGCTTTGAATGTCTTAACCTTGTAGGCACAGCCATTCGCAACTTGCCTCAACTCGGAACTCATTGTCGTGTCGGTTCTTCCCTATAGGTTTAAACACGATGAACATGTATATTAGTCGCATATAAGATATAATTGAAAGGTATAACTAACTAAAAGTTAATTTGAGAAATACCTTAGTTTTGAACCAAGAAATGAAATCGGGATTACCATTTCCCACACCATACTTAAGAAGGGCAGTGGATTCCTCAATGTTAGCCTCCCTCGAACCACGCCAAAATCGTCGATGAAATTCCTCAATGTACGGTTCCACTTCGGAAAGGTTTGTCAGGACATACAACATAATCAAACGCCACTCTTCATGCTGTAAGGTCTTGTTAGCAGCACCACTTGCACTTCCTAGTTGGCCTCTGAAGATGCTGAGATTTGATTCTTCTTCTGGAAGATTGTAACGGGCAGGTGGATTATGCACGCTTGGAAGATTGTCCGCATAATATCTAGTTGTGAAGTTTGACACCTCCTCCAAAACATATGCCTCAGCTATGGATGCTTCAATTTTGCATTTGTTCTTACATTTATTCCGAAGAATCTTTTGGAATCTCTCAATTGAATAGCACCAACGGCTTTGAACCGGACCTCCCATCCGGGCCTCATACGGAAGGTGCAATATCATATGTTGCATCGGATTGAAAAAACCGGGCGGAAAGATCTTTTCTAGCTTGCATAATAACACGGGCGCTAGTGTCTCCATGTCTGCTACCACGGTGTGAGGCAACTGTTTAGCACAAAGTTGACGAAAAAAATTGCTCAATTCAGCTAAAACTCGCCAGACATCCTCGGGGACATAGCCACGAATCATGACCGGGAGCAACCGCTCAATCCATATGTGATAGTCATGACTTTTGAGTCCGTTTATTCGCAGAGTAGCTAGATTAACTCCCCTCTTCAGATTAGCTGCATAGCCATCAGGAAACATTAATGTTTGAAACCACTCAAGTACTTCCCTCCTTTGTCCCCTTGTTAGAACAAAATCAGACTTTGGCTTCGTCCAGGATTTCCCGCTTCTAGGAGGTATCATGTCGAGCTTAGGTCTGTTGCATATAGCCGCTTGATCCAATCGGGCCTTGACATTGTCTTTCGTCTTCTCAGGAATATCCATGATTGTGCCGAAAATGGCCTCGGCAACATTTTTCTCAGTGTGCATCACATCAATGTTGTGCGGAAGGAGAAGATCATCGAAATAAGGAAGATTCCATAAACATGGTTTGTGAGTCCATGCATGATGCTCACCATATCCGATAAAACCAGCTCCTTGTGTATTAATTTGCAAAGACTCTAATTGAGCACGAACATCGGCTCCGGTCATTTTAATTGGTGCTGAGCCTTTAACAGACACATCTTTTGTAAAATTCCTCTTATCCTTCCTGAATGGATGGTTCCGAGGAAGGAATTGTCGGTGCTTGTCAAACGAGGAATATTTTCCACCCTTAGCTAGCCAAATGAACTTTAGAGTCGACCGACAAATCGGGCATGCGAACTTCCCATGCACGCACCAGCCGCAAAATATCGAATATGCCGGTAGGTCATGTAGAGTACATATACCAGACATGCATTCTGAAGTTTGTCTTTGTACATCGATCATATGTCAACACACTGTCTTCCCACGCATGGACCAAATCATCCATCAAAGGCTCCATATACACACTCATATTTTTCCCCGGGTATTCAGGCCCTGGAATTATCAAGGACAAGAAAATATTCCGTCGTTGAAAGATGACGCCGGGAGGAAGGTTGAGGGGAATAACAAACATTGGCCAACAACTGTATGCGGCAGTCGTCATACCATATGGATTGAACCCATCTGTTGCTATAGCAATTCGTACATTACGTGGCTCTAAAGCTTTCTCGGGATGGAGCTGATCAAATTTTTTCCACGCTTCTCCATCTGATGGATGACCTAGCTTGTCTGGGTTGTAACGAATCCCATTTTTATGCCATGTCATCTGTTTAGAAGATTCCTCGGTCATGTACAGTCGTTGGATCCTCGGTACAAAGGGAAGGTACCGAAGGATCTTCACGGGAATTGAAAGTTGTTTCTTCACACCATCATCGGAGTCTACCTCCAGATACCTAGAGGATTTGCATTTCACGCAGCAGGTTGCGTCTGCGTATTGTTTTCTGAATAAAATGCATCCGTTGGGACAAGCATGTATTTGCTCATAAGGCATCTTAAGTGCACGGAGAACTTTCTTAGACTCGTACATGCTCTTCGGAAGATTGTGACCTTCTGGAAGAAGGCTACCAACAACCGTCAGCATAACATCGAAGCATTCTCGACTCAAGCTAAACTGCGACTTGATGGCCAATAGACGTGCGATGGCATCCAGTTGAGAAACCTTAGTGTGACCGTGAAGAGGTTGCTTTGACGCGGACAACATGTCATAAAACGCTTTTGCCGTTGGCTCCGGCACTTCCTCTTCACGTGCTTCGTCGAAGTGCGCATCTTCAAAGTCATCTAGCATAAATCCAACCCCTCCCTCATCATCATCCATGCGATGTCGCAACACCTCCTCTCTAGGACGTTGGGACTCACCATGATACGTCCATCGGGTATAATTTGGCATGAACCCATATTTGCATAGGTGTTTACCCATAGCATCCTTTGTTTGTCGACGCTTATTCTCGCACCGACTACATGGACACCAGGTCTTGTCACGTACATTCCGTCTACCAAACGCCGTCTCTAAGAATACTTCAGTGTTCTTGATCCAATCCATGGTCACCTCAGCCTGACTAGGGCGACCCGTGTACATCCACTCACGTTGATCCATCTTGAACTTAACTAGGAAACAACACCCGTGTTTAGGGGTTAGATAGGTAAGATAGGTCCTAATCCCACCAGAAAATGCGTAGATTGAGCTCGTTTTCACACTCAGTTCCGATCCAACCCAAAATTTCGGCAGCACCTCCCCGCTGCTCTCCAAACGCACGTCTGGGCAACATGCCAAGAGGATGTGCGTTCGGAGAACAACGAGGAGGTGCTGCCGAAACCATGAGTCGAATCGGAACGGGGCATGAAAACGAGCTCAATCTACGCATCTTCCGGCTGTCCAAACGTGGACAATTCGAAACAGTTACGGCCACAAATATGCAAAGACATGCATATTCCAAACCGTAACTCTTCTGAACGGGAGACGCCTAGGTTACGCGACAATAACAAGAAAAATTAAAATAGGACGACATAATGGTCGTCACCCACATACACATATCACGACGCGATGGCCGACATCCACATACACACATGTATATATATATCACGGCACGATGGCCGGCATCCACATACAAAAGATATTAATCAACATAATCATTAAAACATAAAAACTATTACAACGATTATATTAAAATTTCTAAAACATGTATATTACAACAACATGGTATATTCATGGCATTAAACATGTGATTACATATGTGATTAAACATTACATTAAATATATCATTAATTTCAACTAACATGTATAAACTAACATGTATATATATATAGGCACACACACACATATATATATATGAAATTTCAACAAATGAATAAACTAACATTTGACATACTATAGCATCACCACAAAATTTAAACTAATTTCAAACAAAATTTAAAACCCTAAATTTTAGGTGTCAAAAATACCGAAGGAGGTAGGGGTTGTTGGGGGCGGAGGAGACGGCGGGACCGACGGCCGGAGTGAGGGGGCCGGCGGCCGGAGGAGGAGGAGCCGGTGGTGCCGGGGGCGCCGGGGGGAGAACGAGGCCGGGGGAGGTGGAGGCGCCGGGGAGGAGGCTAGGTGGCGCCGGACGGCGGGGGGGGGGGGGGGGGCGGCTTGCCGGCGGCGGGGTGGGGGGAGGCCGGCGACGGGGGCTGATGGGGGGGCGGCCGGCTGCGGGGGCGCCGGCCTGGCCGGCGGCGGGGCGCGGGGGAGTGGCGCCGGGGCGCGCGCAGCGGCGGCCGGCGGCTGGGGCGCACGGCTGCCGGCGGCGGGGGAGCAGGGGCGCGCGGGGGAGCAGGCGCGCGGGCGGGGGGCGGCTGCCGACGACAGGGGAGCGGCGGCGGGGGCGGGGGACAGCTGCGGGCGCGCGGGGGAGCAGATCTGGGCGCTGCGCCCAGATCTGCGGGCGGGCCTTTTTTAGAAGCAAATAGGTTTGCCGAGTGCCCAAATTGGGTGGCACTCGGCAAACAATTTTTTTTTTAAACCTTTGCCGAGTGCCATTAGTGAGGCACTCGGAAAATATTATTTAAAAAAAAAACTTTTCTTTGCTTTGCCGAGTGCCAAGGATAATTGCACTCGGCAAAGATTTTTTTATTTTTTTTAAAAAAAAACTAAAATAGAAATAAAACAGTAAAAAATCCCATAATTTGTAATTATATACTATACACTAATATTTCATCCTAGAAAATTTCTAGGTGCAAATAATCAAATTTAAGGCACATAGAGTTTAAATTTGGGATCTTTTACTTAAAATCTTATAAACAACATTTTTAACCAAAAATAGCAAAGTAACTCTAAAAAATGCCAATTTTTGACATGGTATAAGATAAATTGAGTTTTAGTAGTACAAAAAGTTTTAAGTTCAAACAAATATTTGAATATCTATTTGCTTCTAAACCTAACTCATTTCATCCATAAACTCCTAAACCTTCTCGAAGGTTGTCCAATTTCTAAAGGTCATACTTGAAAACTTTGTCGAAACATTATGAATTTTTACCATATCATATATGTATGATATAATGACACCATGTCAAGTGTCATATTTTTTAGGCATCAATTACATTTTCTATAATTAAAAAACCATTAACCTGCATATTGCCGGTCGAGTGTCGTAAATTAGATTTTAAATATTTAGTTATATTTAGTTGTAAAAGATTACAAATGTAATCATGAACACAAATATGATTTTTCCATAATTTTTGAGTCATTATTTCATGTACATTTAGTTGAAATTTGACCCACTTGGAAGTAAATCCTAGAAATACAAATATTTTATTAAAAATACCAAACCCACTCATAAAAGTATGAAAATTTACCAATGATTAAAATATGTTGAATTGGGACTGTAAAAAAAAATTCAAGTTCAAAAAATGTTTTAAATGTGATATAGAGTGAAAATATGTTTTCACATGAAATAATGGGATCATCACAGTTTGCCGAGTGCATTTAGCTATGGCACTCGGCAAAAGTGATTTTTTTTGTCTTTGCCGAGTGCCAGGTCCAAATGCACTCGGCAAACATTGTTTTATACTATTTTCAAAAAAAAAAACAAAAATAGAATAAAGACAGTAAAAAATCCCATAATTTGTAATTATATAATATACACTAATATTTCATCCTAGAAAATTTCTAGGTTCAAATAATCAAATATAAGACACAGAGAGTTTAAATTTGAGATCTTTTAATTAAAATCTTATAAACAACATTTTTAACCAAAAATAGCAAAGTAACTCTAAAAAATGTCAAATTTTGACATGGTATAAGATAAATTGAGTTTTAGTAGTACAAAAAGTTTTAAGTTCAAACAAATATTTGAATATCTATTTGCTTCTAAACCTAACTCATTTCATCCCTAAACTCCTAAACCTTCTCGAAGGTTGTCCAATTTGTAAAGGTCATACTTGAAAACTTTGTCGAAACATTATGAATTTTTTACCATATTATATATGTATGATATAATGACACCATGTCAAGTGTCATATTTTTTAGGCATCAATTACATTTTCTATAATTAAAAAACCATTAACCTGCATATTGCCGGTCGAGTGTCGTAAATAAGATTTTAAAAATTTAGTTATATTTAGTTGTAAAAGATTACAAATGTAATCATGAACACAAATATGATTTTTCCATAATTTTTGAGTCATTATTTCATGTACATGCATTTCAAATTTGACCCATTGGAAGTAAATCCTACAAATACAATTATTTTATTAAAAATATCAAACCCACTCATAAAAGGATGAAAATTCTCCATGGATTAAAAGATGTTTAATTATGACTGTAAAAAAAATTCAGGTTCAAAACATTTTTAAATTGTGATATGGACTCAAAATGTGTTTTCACATGAAATAATGGGTATTTCATCTTTGCCGAGTGTTTTTCACGTGGCACTCGGCAAAGGCTAGGGTTTGCCGAGTGTCCGTTAGTGGCACTCGGCAAACCAAAAAATTCACCCGTGCCGTCATCACGCCGTCAACAAAAAATTGGGCGGGGCATTTTTCAGGTTGTTTGCCGAGTGCCACCTATAGGGCACTCGGCAAAGAGCTGGAATTGCCGAGTGCCACGATGTTTGCCGAGTGCATGACATCTGGCACTCGGCAAAATAGTGTTTGCCGAGTGCCCGATGAATTGCACTCGGCAAACATCGTGGCACTCGGCATATGTTTGCTTTCCGGTAGTGAGTCCTCATGTACTTAGCTCTTAGCCTACAACAAGAGACATAACACATAACAGAAGTAGTTAAGCATAAGCTGGTAGCTAGCTTGGTTACCTAGTACTTGTTCGGTTGTTCCTAGTGGTGGGGTGATGCGAAAGGAGGCGGTGGTGACCCTAGCCCCTAGGTAGGATGATGGGAGAAGGAAGTGGCATGATTCGATCTAGTGGCTTGGCACGATTGGATCTAGATGCCTAGTGTGATTGATTAAAGCTATGCGAGTAATCTTCTTCATGTATTGCATGAAGTGTCAGATCTGTGTCGGATTTTCTTTATTTATTTGGAAATCCAAAAATCATCGGATATGTATAAGCACGTATTGGATACATATCCATATTCAGTTATGTATTCGACACTATAAGTAAGTCACTAGTCGTATAGGTGCTTCATAGGTAGGAATTCCACCAAAATTTTGTAGTAAGAAACAATTCATCTTACATTCAAGTAGGGATCAAAAAAGCCATAGGAATTTTTGAAAATATTGCAGCGACAAACAATTCATCTTACATTCAAGTAGGGATTAGAAAAACGGTACAATTTTTACTAAAATTTTGTTGTGATAAACAATTCATCTCACATTCATATAGGAATTATTAAAAAAGTGGTAGGAATTTCACCGAAAATTTGTAGCAAAAAAGAGTTTATTTTAGCTATCTATAGCTGTATTCAGAATCAGAAGCTCTTCAAATGGTCTAAATTTTAGCTCTAGATTGTGATACTCAATAGTTATAGAAATTAAAAATAAACTAAAATCTAAAAGCTAAAAAATATCAGTTTCTCCAAATTCTCACCAACCATATACTTATCAGTTATTTCTCATAATCTAAAACTCCCCAAACAAACCCTTACATTCATGTGGAGACTATTAGAAAAGGGTTGCAATTTCATCAAAAATTTGTACCTAGAAAGAGGTTATCTTACATTCACGTAGGGATCATTAGAAAAGTAGTAGAAATTTCACCGAAAATTTGCACCGGGAAAGAGTTTATCTTATGGAAGCCGAAGTACATCTAGTAAGGCACTAGATGCTGAGTTGCCACCTGAGTGAGCTCAGCAGTTAATGTTGTATATTTAAAAAATATGAAAGTTCATACGTTTTCTTATATGCCACTTGTTCTCACTAACATTTAGGTCTCACCACCACATATCGATAAAAGAACAAGTGGTATATAAGAAATCACGTGAACTTTCAATAACATATAAGGAATTTCCCTTATGAATTATAAGATGTGAAAAAAATATAAATTTATTTAATTAGAATAACAGTAAATCTATGGTAGAGCGATTTTAGAAAGCTTATCAATAAAAACAACAATTTCATGTATTAATTAATAGATAATTTAATAAACTCGTTCGGACTAACAAATGAAATCAGTGCAAATCATAAAGACAACTTTTATTTAGTACTTAAAAACCTACTATGGTTAAAAAACTAGATTTACCTACTTTAGTTTGGAAAATTTGAACATATACCCTCTCTCTCTCTCTCTCTCTAGCTCTCTCTCTCTCTCGATAGCTCTCTCTCGATATAAATTAAAGATTTACCCTTCACATCTCAATGACACACGAGATTCATATTGATCAATAATACGTGAGCCAAAAAATAATTCTTTAATTTCTATCTAAATAGAAGATATATTATCATTTTTTTCATTTTGTTTAGTTTTTAACTTTCTGAAACATAACCAAACACACCACAACACACTACACATAGCATGCAAGATTGCTTATTAAATAGGTGCTAAACATGTGCGATGTTGTAATGATTCAGGATGCACAATGCTCTTGAGAATGATGGAAGCATTGTTGTTTCATATCACCACTGATAGCACGTAGAGCACAGAGAAATCTGCTATGATGAATAACACTCTGCCGAAGGGCAAACCAAATCTCAGCCTGTGTTGTTGAACATAGGTACAGTGGCCAGAGTGAATTGGCCACAGAACTACACATATTGCACAAATAGAAAAAAAAAACAAAATATATATCCCACTATCTTCCTTGTCAAATCCACTCTCAAGCACCCTTCTTCCATGGCTGGATGACGGCAACGACAATGATCACCACAATGATGAGCAGGAGGATGATGGCATAGCACATCCACTTCCGGGAGTTCTTCTGCAGCTTTTTTGCGTTCTGAAGAGCACTAACGCCTTGCTGTATATGGTTGGTAGCATTTGAAACCTTGGAACAGAAAAGACAATAAGGTGAATTGTTAGCGATATTAAATTAGCTTGCTTCCAAAAAACATTAGGTTCCATTTCTAATAACCCTAGGGTGTGTTTGGCTAGAGAAAAGAGTAGCATGAAATAGTTCCATCTCAGTTTTTAAAGATGGGATGGCTACATTCCAGTTTTTAGAGAAGAGATGACTTCATTCTACTTTAGGATCTTAGGTCCACTGTCATTCTCATGTCCCAAGTGGGATGGCTGCATTCCACAATTTTTAGATGAGCTCATCCAGCATCTAGAAGAATATTCTCCCGCGAGAGTCATTCTATCCCACTTCATCTACTAACCAAACATTTGAAAAGCTAGGATAGAATCATCCCATCGTACTCTGCTCTCCAATCAAACACACCCTTAGTCTAGGAGGGGGCATTTCTTACATGTGTCTCTATGTTGTTGATCATGTCTCCTTGAGCCTCAACTAATACAGCCATATCCATGAATATCTACATGAAAAAAACAAAAAAAATGGGGTAAATTAGGTGTGTGAATTCATAAGCACGTGGAGTAAATTGTATTAGTGTATAAGTGCTTATGTCAAAAAAGTCACCTGCTGCAATTCTAGAAGCTTCCTCTCTAGATCTCTTGCAGCATCATGTCGCTCCTGTATCTCTGCAACAGTGTCCAGTATCTGGAAAGACAAAATTATAAGATTTTGATGTTGTGAATTGGCCCAACTGTAGTTGGTCCCCTAAAATGACATATCCCATAAATAAAGTAGGTAATGGCATAAGTTGGATAATATACTTGGCCTCTTCCCTGCAGTTGGATAGCTTCTTGGAAAATTTGCTCACTTCGCCCGGTTTCTATTAAATTATCAACCATCTGCAGAGTGTAAAGAAACAACATGAGGAAGAGTGTAAATAGAACCACAGATCACTGTAAAGCAGAAGCATGAAGACAAACAATAACCATAGCTCAGAATTGTTGCAACTATATACCTCTTCATCAGGACGTTTACCAGTTACTGTAAACACTCTTCTTTCAACAACATCTCGATACTCCTGCCGGATTGCTTCTCTCAAAACCTATATCAGAAGGTAACAGGGCATCACTCAAAATTTTAGATGCATTACACTAGTATCATCCTAGCATATCTATTAGCCTAAGCCCTAAGGAGCAGATGAAAATACAACAGTATTTTAATTCTCTATGGTATCTGATGACAATTGTACCTCATAAGGGGCATTTAGTCAGACATTTCAACATTCCAGTTAAATAAACACAGTACCTGAAAATCATCCATGCGCTCCTTCAATTTCTTTTTCACTGCTCTGTAGAAATTAGTAAGAATAGTGAATGAGCAATCGACTCATTGCTTCAAGAGGGCTATGGAACTGAAAAAACAAATCATCAATAAATTTACCCCGTCGTCTGCTCTCTTGATCGATCTACTGCAGATCCCTTCCCACATCCAGGTTTCTGCCTATTTGATAAGTTCTGTTTGATAGGGGCAGCAAAGAGTGAGAGATAATTAAATGTTGTTATTAACAAATGACAGTGCACGTGAGATGGCTTGGTGAAATGTTTAGCAAATCCTACAAATTACTTTTGGGGCATTACTATGTTGTGGGAAATGCTCTTATAAAAATATAATGCATATACTGAATAAGTAGTTAAGTACAATCAATTTGTTATTCACTGGATCCATATAACACTGTTGGTGATCCATAAACATCGTATATAGATGGCAGAGACGGATAATAAAACAGAAGTTAGGCAATTATGGCAAAATTAAGACTGTGTCATTAGCTAATAGTGTCAAGTGAGAACATACATCTTTTTCCAAATCATCAACTTTTGCCTTTGCCATGCGAGCAATTTTCCCCACTTCATCAATATCTTTCTCCATCTTCTGCTTAATTCCTATGAAAAGTGAATTTGTTGCATCAACAATAAGTATAGAGGGGCCATCAAATGTGTGCAAGAGCATTCTAGATAAGGTTAAATCTGCTAAACTAAACAAATGCATACCTTTCATGGCACTTGCTTTTGTAACTGCTTTTGATTCCTCGTTTGCGGTCTACAAACAAAAGTAAGGTGTGCTGTATGAAAATGCATGGCTCCTAATAAATTCAACAAAAGATAAGACAAGAAATAGAAAGAAACGAATAGGAGTGTGGGATAAATGAACCTGAAGCTTATGCAAGAGATTTGTCAGCTTAGCAATTAGGCCTTCGATTGCATCGACCTGATGTATGAAAGCAACATGTCAATAACATAGAGGGAAATAATTGGACATATAATACTGTTGCAAAATGCATGATGTGCACACCAAAATATATTTTTAAACAGCACCTTTTTCAAGAAATCTTTTAAGTTGTCTGAAGCATCAGCCTGGTGCATTCCCATTTCAATATCCCCATCTCTTGAAGAATCCCGCCGTGGGAGCTCAAACGAATCCTGTAAAATTGGAATGTTTATAATATGGAACAAACATATTGTGTACAAAACCACTTATGAAGGTTAGACTATAAAAAGAAATATGATATGCCAACGTGCTAGTTACACAAGCTAAAATTAACAGGAATGAAGCTCAATAAGACAGAGTATATCACATTAACTATAGCTCGTGTATTCCAAACAAAACAGGTAATTTCCCCAATAGAAGTATTTTATAATTTCATTTTATTCCTCTTCGTCATGAAGTTTTATGTAATTCCGAATGCAATACACTATGTGCAAACAAAAATTTCACAAATCCTAAAATGCAAAAGGACTTTTTGGAATCTCAGAATCTCCAGAACATCAACCTGGCAGAAATTCAAAGCCTCTTTGAGTTACTATAAGAGTGCACCATCATTGCAACAAATAATCAATGCAGAAATTAATGTCAATTGTCAAAGGTAGGCAGAAAGCTCAGAGAATAACAGAACATCCAATTCTGGCACACCCAGAAGAGTTCCACAATAACCATGGTTATACCAGTAACCCCACAAATAGGCCATTGCCGACTCTTATCACAATTCACATCCCATCTGCCTCGGAACGAAAACGAGCAGATCTAAGGCGATTATCCTAAAAGCTGCGATTTTTCGCCGCGCAGCAGGGCAACACAGCCGATTCCTTCCTCCCCCGCGTCGCATTCCGATTCCCCGCCCTGAGGAAGCGACCCCTTCCGGTCTCTCCCCTCCCCCCCCCCCCCCCCCCCCCCCCCCCCGCCCAACAACTCCACCGCGGCAAAACCCAATCAAGCGTAGCAGCACACAGGCGGCGGCTCCTCCCTGAACCCGCGCAGATCTCCGCCGGCGCAGATCTCGAGCTCGTGACCTGGGTGACTGGATCCCAATTCCCAACCACTTGGCCGGAGCAGTCACCAGGAACAGAGAGTGGGGATACCAGGAGAGAGAGCAGACTACACGAGAGGAGGGTACTTACGGTGAGGAGATTGTTCATGGCGGCGAGGAGAGAGAAAAAAGGCAGGCGGCGAAGAGAGAGGAGGCGTGGCCCTGGTACCGTAGGAGATATACTTCAAAGAGGAGGGAGGTGGTGGGGGTTAAGCTGGTGCTTGTTTGACCGACAGATGGGTCCCACCAAGGTTTCTTAAATTGCTACGGTCTGCAGGGGAATATCAGCTTCCTTGCCATGGCAATTCAGGTCTCCTGAAGTTGTTCACCCCGTGGGCAGCACGACTGCTGCTTCCGAATTTGATAATTTACCAATTAAGAAGTCTTTATATTTTTATTATATGAACTTATATTTATTGATACAACTAATATATTAGTAACAAGAGTGATATCGTAATCAAGAAAACTAACTTAAATTATTAATTTATCTTTGGTGGTAAATTATTAATTTCTTCGTGGGAGCCTATTCTGTTAAAATTTGCGGGATCTTTGAAATAATTTATTTATCCTTAACATTAGCTAAGAAATCTTACTTTCAATTCGTTTTCTATTTATTTGGGTCATCCGTCGTCACTTTGTGTTTGCCTCCTCGTCGTTTGCAATGCGTTCATCTTGTTGTCTCTGTTTTCTATACTTTATTACCAATGATCGATTAGTCATCCCCACGAGATCTTGGTAAATATTCAGGGCTCCGACATAGGTAGAAGTAAAAAATATATTTAAATGATTAATAATACATATTTTATGATCGATTTAATAAAATTAATTTAACATTATAATCATCGGTGTATTTTTTTAATAAAATTGATCAACGTTAGAAAAACTCAACTTCAACAAAAAGTTAAATGATTTGTAGTGTGCCATGGAATAGAAGGAGCAACTACCCAATCACATGGAATCACGGATTAAATTAAGACTAGCAATGAGCCAAACCGAACCAACTCGGGGCTCGTTTCGGGCTCAACCGAGCCACAAGCTAGCTCGACTTGGGATAACACAAGTACTAACAACACCAAATGAAATTCATTCACTCTCTAGGCTTCAGCAAATCATAGCGCACCGAGGGCAGGTGCCAAAGGGCAGCGGCGATGGCCCCACAGACGACAGCGTCCAGTGGTAGGTCTCGAGGATGGTGTTGTCCGATGGCCGATGTTAGAGGGTGATGGTGGCAGGCGATGAGCGTTGTGGGTGACAACAGTTGGGAGTAGATGACTTCCTATGATAGGCAATGGCTGATGGGCACCGTCGGTAGTGGCAGTTGGGAGTGTGATGATTTCCAGTGACGGGTGAAGGTCTCTGAGCTCTGCGGCATAGATTTGGGAGTTTCCTGCGGTGAACAATGAATGACCTTTGGTCTCCGACAGTGCAGATTTGGGAGTGCGACAGCTTCCTACGATGGGCGGCAAGCGGCGACCTCTAGGCTCAAGCGATGGCCAGCGGGCAGTGGATTACGACGGTAAAGCTTTAAATCTATGACTGACTGCGAACATTTAGGATGAGACTCCTGCAACCTACGGACCTGGAAACCGCCGACATACGATTGTCAACGCTTGGGCCTCTAGGGAGTATAAGGGTTTGGTCGTGTTGACTCTTGTTTGACCGAACCGTCGAGCCACTCGTGAGTCAACTTGAGTTCGACTCGGCAGCCCTCCAAGTCCGAGCTTGAACTGACTCGCAAGTGATCGTTTCGTATAGACACTGGGTATTGTGGCAAATTTCTAAGATTATCATTTTGATGATGTGATGAGGCAAAAAGAAAAATAATTTTTTTTGCTTGATCTTTCCTAAGCGCACTGCATCGAGGATGGCCTTAAGCCCTTAACTTGTTAAGAATGTGAAGTAACTAACTACCATCGTAGTCATTAGCTCTACCCAAATCACCAAAATCTTGACTGAGTAGTTATTATATAATAAAACTACCAACCTAATTATAATTTCAAACTAGAACAAATGCAACTATAATGGACTAATGACAACATCTTTAGCATTTAGTTTAGAGCTGGTGGCCGGTACTTACTCTAGTTTGATAAAGTAAATCATTTTAGACTTATATCTAGACTTGTATAAAACAAGTTCGTTACATTTATATTTTGAAAATTTGTATCATTAATAGTGTACTAATTTATCTTTGTCTTGCATGCTATATTACTCTCTCATATATTTAATTTTATTAAATAATAAAATACATACTGATTAACTATTTTTTATATTGAAACTATATTTAAAATAATTTATTTTTTAAAATTAGAGTGACGCAGTAGTCATAAAATAGCAAAACTCGACTATCTATCGAAGTTTTCGAATATTTTTTAAATAATATTTTTTTGAAAAAAATTTCAAATATGATGCCTAGAATAAAAAATTATAAAATTAGCCTACCGTCAGCCAAACTAGACTGATATGGCTCACGCCCGGTCGATGGAATGCTGAACCAGAGTCACGTCAGTCTGGTTTGACAAACCAACGGCTGAACCAGGCCACATCAACCCCTGGTTCGACCAACTAATAGACAAACCAGGTCGGCCACACCGCGCCCCCGCTACCGTCCCACATCTTGCTGCCGCCCCGCGCGTGTCAGCCCATCCACACACATCGCGGCCTTCTTGGCTCAAGCGTGCGTGCGCGGGCTGGCGCGGGGGCGCAGGGCGGCAATGGGGGATGGGGCGAGGGCACGGGGCGGCAGCAGGGCATGGCGTGGCAGAGCTGGTTCGATCGTTGGGAGCTTTTTTATTTCTTGGACAGGAACACCGCGTCGGATTGGCTGCCACTACCTGGCAAGCGGCATTGTCAGGCCCCTTTGCGCCCGGCTTTTACGGCGGCGTTCCGGTCCCACATGTCGGCGACCTCTCTCTGCCGCGCTGGTCTCCGCCTCTCTGGACGTGGCGTTTGGTGCGCCGGTAGGGGCCCACCATAAGGAGTCCGAGCTGGATGACAGCGGTGTGGTTTGCACCTGCTGTTGAATCCAATCATTGTGCTACTCCATTCAGGGAGTACAACTGTATTTGGGTTAGTATTATACTAATATATTGTACGGAGGATAATTAAATTTGATAATGGTGCCAGTACTTATGCGCTACTCTGGGTTTCGATCCTGTGCAATGACAGCATCTTCTGTGACAGAGAAATATCTTGTTCTGTAGATAATTGGGCAGGTTAGTTTGATATGATTTTGAATTCATTCTGTATTTTGATTCTTTTTTAAGTGATTCCCTAATAAAAATTTAGTTGTGAAATTAGTTGACTGAATGACTTAATTCTAAATAATATAAGAGATAATAGTGATATAAAATGACTATTTTATCTCTGTCCTTTTGTGTTGCATATATTACGTTACATGGTTCATTTAATAAAATAAATTATGATATCAGTGGCAAGAACCTTAGCGTGAACATAAGGCAACCAAAACCCTAGCACACAAAGACACTCATTTGGGCTATATGGTGAGGATAAAACCGACTAGCGATGTGCGTGAGAAGGGTATTTGGTTCGTCTGATTCTTTTGAGAACTAATTTTTTAAGTGATTATGCTATGTTTTTTTTTAAAAAACATGAATCATTTCACTTGATTCCTTTGAAAAGCCACATGTTTTTACCTTACTTGTTTGGTACAACTTTTCTAAATTCTTGCTATAATCAGTCCTTAAGTTGTATCAAATAGGCCTTAATGAAGTGATTCACGCTAGTTTGTTTTTCATTATATGAAAAACGCATATGCACATGCAACATTCCTTGTCGAGTGCTATATATCTTACTAAATTTATATTGAGAGGGTATCTGGGTGTATATATATAGCTCCTGTTTGGGACAATTCCAGTTCAAAAATTTGAAACAAGTTTAATCTAGCTCCAAGAAATTCTGGAGCAAGAATTATGGATGAATTAATGGTATTTATTTGAGTAATTTAGTTTTTATTTTATATTAAAAATAAAATTTTAAATTATTTTATTATATTACACAAACTCCAAATCTAGTATGAATCTTAGAATTGGAGTTATACCAAATGGACCTGTAGTAGTATTTCAGTATGATTCGAAACCTGTGGGTGAACGATGTTATTGTAAATGGCGCAAGGCAATCAGCCAGCACTTGATTCTCTCATATGTATAGATGGCATACACAAGGAAAGTTACACAAGTCAGGGAGAGGCAACTCTAGGGAAAGAAGAGAGAATCAGGGAAATACATTCTATGTAAATAAACATAATTCCATGTTTAACATTATAGGACCGAGAAGAAACCGTGGACAGGAGAAGCCAGCGGAAGGAAAAAAATGAATTGTAGATTGATCTATTAAAAACAATCATCTATCCCCAAGGAGATAGAGGCCTATTTATAGGCAAATCCTAATACATGAAAAGTCTAATTTATCCTCGGGTAAAATTAAACTGACTCTAAAATAAATTCCGAAAATTACTAAACTAATCTTAAAAAAATTACCTGACTCAAATAAAAATATTCTAAACTTAAAAACTAAATATTAATATCCTAAAAACGAATTAAACATAGATTGTCAGTTTTACGCCGAAACTGACAAAGTGTCCACCGTCTTCGCACCGGGTACCCGGATTGGGCCGACCCGACCACGCAGCTTCCTCAGCCCGGCAATCGCTCGCCGCCCGTGTACCTGAGTCAAACCCAGTCAACAGACCAGTGGATCATCTGCCGCTCCTAGCCATGTACCCGGATTGGGCCAGGCCGACTCCGCGGCTCCTCTGCCCGGCCGTCGCTCACTGCCCGTGTACCTGAGTCACATGCGCCTCAGACTCGGCAGGTCTTCATCTCTCACTTCCTTTGACAATCACTCATCACATCTGGAATATCAAAACCATATTCTTCAACATGGTTTCTCAATCTCCCCCTTGATGAGTCCATTGTCAACACCCTTTTCAGCTCATCTCTAGAACCTGCAAAACATGTGGAAACAGAAAAAACAAAGACAAAAGAAAATGGAAGAAAGAAAATAAAAGTTTAACCCTAATGACCAAAAGCCAAACAGAAGCAAGAAAAAATGGTCATTATGGTTAACCAAAAATAAAGACTCAAAAGCAAGTGCAAATCTCAGAATTACCAACAAGGAACTCCCCCTGAAATAAATCTTAGAGAAAGCTAAAAATGTATCCAAAATTTCTCCCTCTTGTTGACAATTGGACTCATCAAGTGAGACTAAATGCACTCTAAAGAGACATAAACACAAACTCCCCCTAAAATGCAGCTCCCCCTCAAAATATGCCATGAATGCAGATGGGGTGCAGGTGGAGTGTGAAAAGCATGCTTCTTAGATATGATTAACTGCAATTACAACATCTAATAGGTATAGCAAAGGATATACTATCTGAGATACATGACATGATCAGTGTAACAGATGATATCCTAAGAAAGTCATTAGCACCCATTTTTCGATTTTTGCAAACAAAAGCATCACCACATTTTCTAGTTGACAAGCAGAGTAAAGCATGAGATGCAAAAAGCTAACTGATATCTACCAAGATAAGCATTGTCCAAAACAAAGTGCTTCAGCAAACTTGTCATCTTTTTAAATTTTTTAGACTATTTTTTTTTCATTTCTGCCAAGGGTTATTTTCATGTCAAACCTTATGCTAACCGACCAAGTCAAGCCTAGGCCAGAACTGGACCATCAGAAGCTTAAGACATTGGTCTTGGCATACATTACACCGTCCTAGTTCATACCAAAGTGCTATGGTAAGCAGTCCAGAACAATGCAATGCGACAAAGCAAACCCACCTGGATCTTTTCTAATAATCATAAAAATGCATAAATTTTTCATTTTTCTGAATTTTTATCATTTTTATAGCACATTTTGCATATTTAAAGCATATAAATGTCCAAGTTGCATATCTGCATCTAAGTAAGGATCTAGCTACAAGGCATGTAAAAGATAGCAAAAGCATTCAGCCTACACATGCTAGCTACCAGAAGCAATGGTGATCATTTTTTTAATTTTAAAGCATAAAAACCATGCATATGACACATATGAGATATATCATGTGAACTGAAATAGAACATGATCATCGACAAGTACTCAAAAGCATATACTAGCTAGAGAAAGTAAAGTAGATTAATCATATAACAGAAGCAATCTCAAAATGTGACTAATGATTATGCATGATATGAACACACACAAAAGACTCAAATAATAAAAAATAAGGAAGAAAGTAAAACTGATACCAATGAAAAGCTGACTCTAAATATCCTAAAAAGGATACACAACTCCCAAGTCAAGATCTATAAACATGAGTGGGAACAAATGGTCCAACGCCAGGTTTGGTAAAGGTGTTAAACTAGTGTCGAGCCATCTGCTCGTATGTAGAAAGGCAAAAAGAATCATATGAGTCTGGACCAAAACGCAGATCAAAGCGCGGTCCTCTGTTCTTCCTAAAATCACAGCCACGAGGTCCAAAGTCGTATCCATAACGATCTGAAACTCTGCCGGAATGAAAACCACCCTCCGGAGCACGATCATAAAAACCGTCTCCTCTACCACCACCCACACGGTGTGGCCTGGCCTCTAGCCTCTCTCTACATCGAGGAACTCTCTGTCTACCACTCTGCCGGTAGAACTTCTCCTGCCCACCTCGAGCTCTCTCTGCTCGCTCAACCCGCTTCCTCCTGAAGCAAAACTCCTCAAGATGCCCGTCTCTCTGACAAAACTCACAGTGATAGGTAGGCTTCTTAGGATATTGTTGTGGCTTAGGGTTCTTAGGTTTGATGGTGTTGGGTGTAGCATCCTTGGTATGAGAAGGTCCAGGTAAGGAATCAAGAGAAGTGTGGAGAGTTTTAGGCTTTGGAACCCAGATCTGCTTCTTAGGTGGAGCTTTAGGTTGTTCTTGGATCACTCCATCCTTGGGATGACTATCCTTAAAGGACTCAGTGGAGTGAGTCTTGGGATATCTCTACTCGGGAGTCATCTTACTCCACTCCACTACACGACTAATGGCGCTCTCAAAATCAGCCTTGGTATATGTGTAACCTACTCCAAAACCATCCTGTCTCTTGAACTACTGGATCATCATGCTGAGCTATGGCTCTCTAGCACTAATCCAACTCAGGATCTGACGGAGGTAAAAGTTCTCGTTCTGAACATCAGCTAGCCCCTCTCTCAAAGAAGCTAAGACCTCCACCTGAGACAAGCAGATCTCACACTCTCTATCAGCTTCGACAGACTTCTCAGCTTTTAGCTTGATCAACTCCATTCTAATGGACAGGCAGTTCTCACAAACAGTGGATGGAACTGATAAGGTCTCAAGCTCTAGCTTAGTCTGCTCCAACTCACTTCTCACTCCAGCTAACTCGCTCAACTGCTCATCACTCTTGGCTCTCAACTCTGCTATACTAGCTAAATGAGATGGGCAGTCTACACAAGGTGCGACGACAGTGGCATGAGCATCTTTTAGCTCCCGCTGAGCGCTCTCAAGCTCAGTGGCCAATGCGTCTCTCTCATCTACCCTCTCTGTGTACCTGGACTTAAGAGTCGTCAGCTCACACAACAGCACCTCACAGTTAGGGCACTCACCACTATCACCCAAGCAAGGGGAAGAAAACAGACTCTCAATCTTGCCATTTGCTGTGGCAAGCTCACTCTCAAGCTCATTTATCCTCTTCTTAGCCCCTCTAAGTAGTTTCTCCCTATACTTCAACTCCTGACTATTCTGTTCTAGTAAATTAACAACTTCTTGTTCATAGGAAGATGCCTTCTCATCGCCGTCGTCGTCGGAGGAGTCCTTCTCTTTCTTCTCCCCAAGAGCCATTGAGCAGAAGCTCTTGTGAGATCTTCGGCTGTGACGTGAGCGTCTCTTTGGCTTGTCCCCGAAGTCCATGAAACAAAGGCCCGCCGGATTGTCCCTGTCCTTCCCCTTCCTGATCATGATCTCTTCATCACTTGAACTTGAAGACGAGGAGGAAGACGAGGATCTCTTGGCATATCTTTTCTCCATTTCGGCGAAGAAGGTCTTGTCTCGCTTCTTGTTCTCACGTCTATAATCCTTCAGAGCCTTTCGAAAGAATCTTGTTTTGGGCTTGTCCTTTGTGTAAGTGGAATTGTCATACTTGCCGGAGTTGTAGGAGTTGCCGCCGGTCCCCTTCTTGTAATTCTTCTGTTTGGGGCAGTCGGCGATGAAATGGTCTGGGTCACCACACTCAAAGCACCCGGATTTTGTGCCGTGTCTCTTAAACATTCACTTATCATAAACACGTCGCACCCGGTTGTTAAACAAGCACAAATCATAATCTCCTAGAGTATCAAGTTGTTCCTCGTAGATAGACATCAAGGAAAAAGCAGTACAACTCATGGCATTAGGATCAGCCGACGGTGTCGCAAGCGCCAGAGTCTTTGAGCCAGAATCACTGAGATTTGATCTCAACTGAATATCGACCTCTGAGGCCTTGAGCTTACTAAAAAGCTCTGCAATGGTCAAGGTATGTGCTGGACCGGAAACGGCGACCAGAGGGGGGGTGAATGGGAGCTTTTAAAATTTCGGGCTAAAAACAGCCTTCGGTTTTAATCCTGTCTTCTGCGGAACAGGCTTCGAACACACCCTTCGAAGGTCTGGTTCGGAGGTACTTTGACAGCTCCGAACACAGGCTTCGCAGGAGCAAAAGTTCGAAGCCAAGAAGACTTCGCTCCACTAACAACCCTCGAAAATCTACTCTGCTAAGTCAGTGCAGGCTCCACACACAGGGTGCTTCGAGCAGGCTTCACACTTCACCCTTCGCAAGAGTGGACACCCTACTGAGGACTTCGACCAAGTACTTGGCGGCAGCAACTGGTGCTGGGCTTCGTACACGAAGGTCTAAACGCACACAAACGGACTTCGCTAAGGGCTTCGACACAAGAAGCTAAACGGGCCTCGATCAGGGCTTCGCTAGTAAGCAGCGAGGTCTCGCCTCCTGTTACACAGAGCGAACGCACACTGACAAAACACACTTCGCATAAAAACAACCTTCGCCTAGACAGGCTTCGGTGCACTACAACTAGCGAGGTATGTAAAGCGAGCTCAAGCAAAAAGCACAAAGAAGCAGGGCTTCGCCGCTTGAACAAGGAACACAATAAATTGAACTCTGGATGAATACAGTGAGGTATGTGGCTATAGGAGCTCAATAGTAAATGCTCAAAGTGTTAAATGTTACCTACCGAGCCCCCATATTTATAGCCCACAGTTCACCCAAAGGAAGTGACTACTTTACCCCTAGGGTTTACATTGAATTTGTCTCTACAGAACTAAGGGGTACAAAAGGTAGTCCACCTTTATTCTGGAGGCTTCTCTGTCAGCTTTGCAGAGGGGACAGTGTCAGCTTTTTACAGAGCAGACAGTGTCAGCCTTTGCAGTCTTTGACCTTCTGCAGCCTTCCTTCGCACGCGAGGGTGCGGTAGCTTCGGCGAGAAGCCTTGAGCCAGATGGCCTTCGCTTCACCGAAGATAGCCTCCGATACAGTGACGGTTTTGAGCCGAAGCCGTCAAAGCCCTTGGGCCTTCGCACCAACACCTCCAGAGTGGACCACCACGGCTTCGCAGCTTCACCCAGCTCGAACTCCGTCAGTCCGTGTACCGAAGCCATGCAGGCCGAAGCACCTCAAGTCAACCTTGCTCCGGAGCTAGCCTCGCTCCGAAGCCTTCCTCACACCGAAGCCCCACCTTCGGAGTACCACCCTTCGAATTCCCTCCTTCGTCCAAGGCCTCCGCATGAAGCATTCCATGAGCACTTCGTCGTAGTGTCTCTCCCCGAGCACACTCCTCGACGAGCCTCACCCGGATCATGCCTTCGATGCGCCTCGACTTCTGAGACCTTCGTCAGGCACCTTCGAATGTCTCCCTCCATAGCACACTTCGAACTCCTTGCCTCCGCAGAGGACTTGATCCATCCAACTCCGAAGTCACTCCATTCGGAGTACCTTCGAAGTGCCTCACCTCCGAGGACTTTGCCTCGGAGTACCTTCACCCGGAGCCACGCTCCGCACTCTCTGCCTTCACCTGGCACGCCTCGACCCGAGGACCGATCCGGACCCCTTCGCAGCCACCGTGACGGAGCTCCCTGCTCCCCTGGCATCAAGCCTCCCGCTTGACCCAGGTTCACCTGCCGCGAACCTTGTCCGTCGCCTCCGAAGTCCCTGCGCACCACCGACAAACAGACAAGTGTTTCCAGTACTCCGGAGACCTCTCCGGGTTAGCAACCTTCGGTACACACTCCGGTGTACCGCCCAAAGTACCAAGCCGTACACACCCAGTCATCGTGTACTGTCGGACCCCTCCGACATGCACACTCCGCTGCAACAGCTGCAGCAAATAGCCACCGAACACCCTTCGGTGAGACCACCTCCGAACACCTTCCGGAGGTACCACCTCCGAACACCCTCCGGAGGTCCAACCTCCGAATCCCCTTCGGAGGTACCCCTTCGAACAGAGGTAAAAAGCCTATCAATCACTCATCACAAATACTGAAACCAACTCGTGGTTTCTCAATCTCCCCCTTGATGAGTGCATTGACAACCAACTTTAAATCCATGAAAAATTAAAAGACTTTCAGCACACAAGTAACCATAAAAACTCAGAAAAGAGCCAAATCATGTCACTTGATAAAAGAATTTTCCTCCCCTGTTTTCAAAAGAGTAAAAAGCCCCTTCGGCAATAAAAACTCCCCCTGAGTTAAGTTTTCCCCCTTTTTGGCAACAAAGAATCTTCTCCCCCTTTATGTCAAATTTTCTCCCCTTTTGGAAATTATGCCTTCTTGCGGCAGAGAACGATGCAAGTCTCTCCCCCTTGAGGAATTTCTCTCCCTTTGGCAATGCAAGCATCAAAGAGCATGTAGAAGATGCAAAGCTTCGAAATGAGCAGAATTGCAAAGACATATGAAGCAAAAATATGCCAACAATAACACCAATGATCATGGGCTCAGCTCAATTTAACATTCTCTAAAAACATGATGAAGCATGTGATTTGATCATTTTTGAAATAAGAGCATCACCACTTAGTCAAGGAAACTAGACAGGTAAAAGCAAGAACTGCGCAAAGCTAGTCAAATTCTACTCTAGACAGACAAGTCCAGTTCAAATGGAGCATGAAAAGCAAACTTGATAATCAATGAATTGTGTTGTTCTTTTCTTAGTGCCAGGGGTTATTTGTTTGTCCACCTTATACTTTCCAATCAGGCCAAGCCTAGGCATGAAAACCATAAGAAGCTTAAGGCAATGATTTTGGCATACACTACACTATTCCAGTTCAGACCAATGTGCAATGGTAAGCAGTCTAGAATAGGGTAGTGCGACAAACAAACCCACCTGGATCTTTTAACTTAAAGCATGCAAATCATGGAATTTTTGATTTTAACCAAGTGAACCAATTGTTTGGTACTTTATGAATATCCATGAAAATGTAGAACAGTTTTCAAGTTGCAATTTTTAGCATCCAAAGAAAAGGTGTCTTGCTATCAAGCAGATAAAAGATAGCTAAAGCAGTCCTGCCTAAACATGCTAGATTTAAGACTAAGCAGTGAGCATGATTTGATGTGAAAAGAAAACATCATGCACATGAATGTCTTAGATTGATTAAAAAGAGCTGAGCTGACACGATTTCATGAATTATAAGCAGGCATATAAGTGCAAAAGATGTAAATGCAATTTCAACACAATTAGTCAAAGGCACATCCATCTAAAACAGCCCCCCCTCACAAATGCCGTAAGGGTGACAAATGCCAAGTTCCCCACGCAAGTAAGCAAATCGAGAAGCATCGAGGGGTTTTGTAAAAATGTCGGCAAGCTGGTGTTGGGTATCAACATATTGAAGTTCAATATCACCCTTCTCATTGTGATATCTGAGAAAATGATATCGCACATCAATGTGTTTGGTTCTGGAGTGCTGAACCGGGTTGTTTGCAATACAAATAGCACTAGTGTTATCACAGAAAAGTGGAACACTCTTATAATCTAACCCGAAATCCCGCAAAGTGGAAGTCATCCACAAAATCTGAGAGCAACAGCTAGCTGCAGCAACATATTCGGCCTCAGCCGTCGATTGTGCAACACTAGACTGTTTGCGGGAAGACCAGCAAACCAGTGAAGTACCCAGAAAATGACAAGTACCAGAGGTACTCTTCCTATCAATTCTACACCCAGCAAAATCCGCATCGAAATAACCTCGAAGACATAAAGATGAAGATGCTGAATACCATATGCCAAATTCAAGGGTGTGTTTGAGATACCTTAAGATGCGCTTTACCGCTTGGCGGTGCGAAGCTCGTGGTGAAGCCTGAAAACGAGCGCATAGACACACAGCGAAGTGTATGTCCGGCCTCGTGGCAGTCAAGTAGAGGAGGGAGCCGATCATGCTTCGGAACTCCTTCTGATCTACGGCTTCTCCATCTTCGTCAGGATCCAAAGCTACAGATGTAGCCATTGGAGTGGCGAGGGGCTTCGCATCGGACATGTCGAACTTCTTGAGCAGGTCCTTGGTGTACTTCGTCTGGTGGACAAAAGTACCTTGTTTGCTTTGCTTGATTTGCAAACCAAGGAAAAATGTAAGCTCGCCCATCATTGACATTTCAAATTCCCTGCTCATGGTATCTGCAAACTCGGCAACCAAAGCATGAGAAGAGCCACCAAAGATGATATCATCCACATAAATCTGAACTAGGAGGAAATCTTTGCCATGCTTGAGAGTAAACAATGTTTTATCAACAGAGCCCATCAAATACCCTCGCTCAAGCAGAAAAGACTTAAGTCTATCATACCATGCCCGAGGGGCCTGCTTGAGCCCATAAAGAGCCTTATGAAGTTTAAGGACTTTATGTGGGTACTTGGGGTTTTCAAAACCAGGGGGTTGTTTTACATAAACATCTTCACCTATGAAGCCATTAAGAAAAGCACTTTTGACATCCATTTGATTGAGTTTGAATCCCCGGGATGTCGCAAAGGCAAGCAAAATCCTAATGGCCTCAAGGCGAGCAACAGGTGCAAAAGTTTCAGTAAAATCAATCCCTTCTAGTTGAGAAAAGCCCTGAGCTACAAGTCTAGCCTTGTTTCTAACTATAGTCCCATCCTCCCCTTGTTTGTTTTTGAAAATCCATTTTGTTCCAATGAAATGAACATTTGGTGGAGGATCAACTAATGACCAGACTTGGTTTCTCTCAAAATTTTCAAGCTCTTCATGCATGGCATTGATCCAACTAGAATCATAAAGTGCATGACTAACATCTAAGGGCTCGAAAGAAGCAACAAAAGCGGAATCAATTAAATGAGCATGAGAACGTGTTACCCTTTGATCAAGCTCACCAATGATCTGCTCGGGAGGGTGCATCCTTTGAACATGATGTGGAGCCTCATGGCGGGATGCAGTCTCCCCCTCAACTTGTGTGTTGGAGTGGTCCAAGATGACCGATGTTGAGGTAGTCGCTTCGGGACCTCGTGCCGAAGTAGTTGAAGCGGGGTCAGCTTCGGGGGTCGATGTCGAGGGTAGCAGGGGTTCATCCTCGAATTCTCCGGGATCTTCTTCTTCGAATAAGGTCTGTTCCATGTCGTGTTCATTTGCCTATTCAAAAGCAGAACTAACAGAGGGGGTTGATTCATCAAAAGTCACATCACATGACTCGATGACAGTGTTAGTCTCTAAATTATAAACACGATAAGAATGACCATGAGTAGTATAACCCAAAAAGATCCCGTCAGAAGATCGCGACTCAAATTTATCCAAGTTACCACGTTTTAGGATAAAACAGCGACAACCAAAAACTCGAAGATGAGTAACCTTGGGCTGTCTCCCAAAACGCAGCTCATAAGATGTCAAATTTAAAATTGAGCGCAAGAAGATTCGGTTTGATATGTAACATGCAGTGTTCATGACCTCAGCCCAGAATTTTCTAGGAGTCCTATGCTCACCAAGCATCATCCTAGCCATCTCAACCAAAGTGCGGTTCTTCCTCTCAACAACACCGTTCTATTGAGGAACCCGCGGAGCAGAGAATTGATGTTCTATGCCATGCTCCATGCAAAAGTCAACAAAGAGACTATTTTTGAACTCAGTGCCATTATCACTTCGAATGAATTTCAATGCACCGGGGAGTTCAGTAAAAAGTCTCAAAGCCAAGCTCCGAAAGTGTGAAAACACTTCATCCTTGCTGGCAAGAAAGAAGACCCAAGAGTAGCGAGAGAAATCGTCGACAATAACTAATACATACCACTTGCCGCCTAAAGAACTGACCCGAGAAGGACCTACGGTGTCCATATGGAGAAGTTCTCCGGGTTGTTCAGTCATCACTGTGGTGACTGGCGAATGCGAAGCGGCGATCATTTTACCATGCCGACACGAAGCACAAACTAAATTCTTCTCAAACTTGAGCTTGGGCAATCCTCGGATCAGACCTAGGGCGCTCAAACGAGCGAGCAACTCAAAGCTCATATGCCCTAGTCTCCTATGCCACTTCCAAAGCTCAGAAGTCGAATGTGCAACAAGACAATGAGAAGAACCAGACGACTCTGAAAAATCAGCTCCAAAAACTCTCCCAACTCTAAAGATCTTACACACCACAACGCCATCAGAATTGAGCACTTGCGAAGTATCGCGATGAAATCGCACTTCGAAGCCCTCATCAAGCAACTGAGATACAGACAACAAATTGTATCCCAGGTTTTCAACCAATGCAACATCTTTGAGAGTGAAATTCGAGTTAATTCTTACCACACCTTTACCTTTCACTCTACTCCTTCGATTGTTTCCGAAGGTGATATGTTCCCTTTGCTTGGTTGTGGTGAGGCTGGAGAACCATGCTACATCTCCGGTCATGTGGCGCGAACAACCGGAGTCCATGATCCACGTGCCCTCCAAGCCTCGATCTGTCGCCTACACATGATAAGAATATCTCGATCGCTCAGTGCTGGGGTGAGTGAAATAATGACGAGGCATCCAGCACTGAGTGACACGAGTAGTAGGCGCAGCAAAAGTAGACGGTCTACGCACATGATAATCAGAATAATGCAAAGTGCGAGGTCTACCTACATGCTGTGATCGAACAACATGTTGAGGTCTCCTACTCTGACAAGGTACAAAGCTACTCGCCCGAGGTCTACCACCATATGGAACATGGTGAACACCTCGAGGAGCAAAACCTCTCCGAGAAGCGCGAGGAGCCTCAAAAGCAGGACGATAGTAAAACTCAGACTCATGCATACCTAAAGATGGGTAATGCATGTCCTGGTAACTCATCGCCTGAGAGCGTCGCTCATCCTTGATGCGATGAAAACAGAACCCAACCAAATGACCCGCCCGCTGACAATAGAAACAATGAAAAACTCTCCTGGGGGCACTCTCATGGGTCACAGGAGCAACTCTTACAGGCTCCTTGGGTTTCTTCTGTGTGGTTTTCTTGGGAGGGATTTTCTTGGCAGGAGGTGTGGTTTTCTTTGGTGGATGGGTAGGCTTTTTGGCTGATGGGGTGTCTAACAGAGCTCTTTCTTTCTCTAGGGTAGTGGGAGAGGTAAAAACAGTTTTGGTCTTACTGTCTGAAGGTATCCTCTCAAAACCCAAACCTAGAGCTACCCCTGCTCTGTCAGCACACATCTTGGTCTTGGCCAAGAGCAAATCCATCCTACCCTTTCCCTCAGTGCATTTATTAACCACAGAAAGAAGGTATTCATTTTCAGACATGAGGTTCTCAGCTCGCTCTCTAACAGTGCCTAGCTGGTCCTTAAGGGTGATGCAAGTGTCACACACAGGCTGCACATCCTTAGAACTACCGGCCCTCTCCAGTCTAGCCTCTAAATCATGAACATGTTTATCACGTAAATTAATGCTCTTGCGCAATAAAGAACAGTTCATGCATTCAATAATATCATGAGGTCTAGAATCCACCTCCAAAAGCTGCTTCTGTGCAGTCTCAAGCTCAGAAAGAGTTTGAGCATGTACAGAACGCAACTGAGCAAGCTCACTCATGACAACAGAACATGATTCACATTCAGCATCATTAAACTTAGACTTAAGCATGGCATATTCAGTAGAAACAGTTTCTAGCCTAAGTCTAAGATCTTTTCTTTCTCTAGCGGCTTGCACAAGTAATCTATCCTGACCAAGAACTACTTCATTCAGCTCATCTAGTTTTATTGAAAGCTGGTCATAGGATAGAGGTACCTCAGATGAGTCAAGCTCATCGCCGCTGTGATCGCTGTCGGCCATAAAGCAAAGGCCGGTGAAGTCTCGTCCCTTCTTGTCCTTCTTGTCCTCCTTCCTTGGGGACTCCTCCTCCTCAGAGCTCGACTCCTCAGTTAAGGATGTGTCGATGTCGCTGAGAGCAGCAACAAATGCTCTGGAAGCGGCTTTGGCTACTTTCTTAGCCATCTTGCCGCGCTTGCCCTTCACAAAAGGCTTCCTCTCCTTTTTGTGGTATTTGGGGCGCTCACTCTCATCTTTCTTCTTGAGCTTAGGGCAGTTAGCCTTAATATGAGAAGTGTCGCCACACTCAAAGCAACCACTAAAACCACTTCTCCTCTGATCCCGTCTCTCATGGTGAAAACGGGTGAACCTCCGGGCAATGAGAGCAAGCTCATCATCATCTAGAGTGTCCACCTGCTCCTTTGTGACGGAGACCAGGGAGGACAAAGCAAAACCATCTGCAAGAACACAAGTGCCAGATGTGCTTGGTTCTGCAGTGGTGCCACGGCTAGTGCTAGAAACCAATGCCAAAGGCTGTGGCAAAGAGATTCTGTGCACCGCAAGAGATGCCTTGGCAATCTCTATGGACTTCAGCTTGCTGAAGAGCTCATCACAGGTCAAAGTGTCATAACCTGCAGACTCATCAATGCTGGATATCTTCACTTCCCATATGCTACGGTCAAGAGCATAGAGAAGCTTGATAGCCCTATCGTGATCATTGTAAGCAAGCGTCCCGTTGGATCGCAAGTTACTCACTATCGCATCAAAGCGAGAAAACATGGCATCTATAGATTCACCAGGTGCCTGCACAAACAGCTGATACTGTTGATTGTATGTGCTTTGGCGCCTGGCCTTAATCTGAGTAGAGCCCTCATGAAAAATAGTGAGTGTTGTCCAAATCTCCCTAGCAGTCCTAAGGTGCTGCACCCTATCAAACTCACTTCTACTCAAACCAATGAACAATATATTTCTTGCCTTGGAATTGGCATTATACTGATCCTTCTCGGTTTGAGAGGTGCGAGTCTCAGGGATGGAGTATTGTGAGTCCACAATCTCCCAAATTGCATTTCCTTGGCTTAGCAAGTAAGCCTCCATGCGCACCTTCCAGTATGCAAAATCAGTCCCATCGAACAGAGGAATTTTACTGCCTCTATCCATGTCGCCAACAGATCACAAAACTGGTTAAGGTCAACTGGTGATCTTAACCCGCTCTGATACCAATTGTTGGACCGGAAACGGCGACCAGAGGGGGGGTGAATGGGACTTTTAAAATTTCGGGCTAAAAACAGCCTTCGGTTTTAATCCTGTCTTTTGCGGAACAGGCTTCGAACACACCCTTCGAAGGTCTGGTTCGGAGGTACTTCGACAGCTCCGAACACAGGCTTCGCAGGAGCAAAAGTTCGAAGCCAAGAAGACTTCGCTCCACTAACAACCCTCGAAAATCTACTCTGCTAAGTCAGTGCAGGCTCCGCACACAGGGTGCTTCGAGCAGGCTTCGCACTTCACCCTTCGCAAGAGTGGACACCCTACTGAGGACTTCGACCAAGTACTTGGCGGCAGCAACTGGTGCTGGGCTTCGTACACGAAGGTCTAAACGCACACAAACGGACTTCGCTACGGGCTTCGACACAAGAAGCTAAACGGGCCTCGATCAGGGCTTCGCTAGTAAGCAGCGAGGTCTCGCCTCCTGTTACACAGAGCGAACGCACACTGACAAAACACACTTCGCATAAAAACAACCTTCGCCTAGACAGGCTTCGGTGCACTACAACTAGCGAGGTATGTAAAGCGAGCTCAAGCAAAAAGCACAAAGAAGCAGGGCTTCGCCGCTTGAACAAGGAACACAATAAATTGAACTCTGGATGAATACAGCGAGGTATGTGGCTACAGGAGCTCAACAGTAAATGCTCAAAGTGTTAAATGTTACCTACCGAGCCCCCATATTTATAGCCCACAGTTCACCCAAAGGAAGTGACTACTTTACCCCTAGGGTTTACATTGAATTTGTCTCTACAGAACTAAGGGGTAAAAAATGTAGTCCACCTTTATTCTGGAGGCCTCTCTGTCAGCTTTGCAGAGGGGACAGTGTCAGCTTTTTACAGAGCAGACAGTGTCAGCCTTTGCAGTCTTTGACCTTCTGCAGCCTCCCTTCGCACGCGAGGGTGCGGTAGCTTCGGCGAGAAGCCTTGAGCCAGATGGCCTTCGCTTCACCGAAGATAGCCTCCGATACAGTGACGGTTTTGAGCCGAAGCCGTCAAAGCCCTTTGGCCTTCGCACCAACACCTCCGGAGTGGACCACCACGGCTTCGCAGCTTCACCCAGCTCGAACTTCGTCAGTCCGTGTACCGAAGCCATGCAGGCCGAAGCACCTCAAGTCAACCTTGCTCCGGAGCTAGCCTCGCTCTGAAGCCTTCCTCACACCGAAGCCCCACCTTCGGAGTACCACCCTTCGAAGTCCCTCCTTCGTCCAAGGCCTCCGCATGAAGCATTCCATGAGCACTTCGTCGCAGTGTCTCTCCCCGAGCACACTCCTCGACGAGCCTCACCCGGATCATGCCTTCGATGCGCCTCAACTTCTGAGACCTTCGTCGGGCACCTTCGAATGTCTCCCTCCGGAGCACACTTCGAACTCCTTGCCTCCGCAGAGGACTTGATCCATCCAACTCCGAAGTCACTCCATTCGGAGTACCTTCGAAGTGCCTCACCTCCGAGGACTTTGCCTCGGAGTACCTTCACCCGGAGCCACGCTCCGCACTCTTTGCCTTCACCTGGCACGCCTCGACCCGAGGACCGACCCGGACCCCTTCGCAGCCACCGTGACGGAGCTCCCCGCTCCCCTGGCATCAAGCCTCCCGCTTGACCCAGGTTCACCTGCCGCGAACCTTGTCCGTCGCCTCCGAAGTCCCTGCGCACCACCGACAAACAGACAAGTGTTTCCAGTACTCCGGAGACCTCTCTGGGTTAGCAACCTTCGGTACACACTCCGGTGTACCGCCCAAAGTACCGAAGCCTTCGGTACACACCCAGTCATCGTGTACTGTCGGACCCCTCCGACATGCACACTCCGCTGCAACAGCTGCATCAAACAGCCACCGAACACCCTTCGGTGAGACCACCTCCGAACACCCTTCGGAGGTACCACCTCCGAACACCCTCCGGAGGTCCAACCTCCGAATCCCTTCGGAGGTACCCCTTCGAACAGAGGTAAAAAGCATGTCAATCACTCATCACAAATACTGAAACCAACCCTTGTTTTCTCAGTATGATAGGACGCGCTCTCAACAATAGAAGAAACCTTGATCTTCCAGATCTTAGGATCCAAGGTATGGAGTACCTTAAGCGCCTGTTCATGATCTGAGACCAGTTGATCACGCTCGGCCTTATTGACACGAAGCTTGTTAATGATCGATTGAAAACGACCAAACAATGCCTCAACCGTCTCACCCGGCTTATGTGAGAAATTCTCATACTCACGCTGGTAGGTCTGATAAAGCCTAGCCTTGACCTGAGCTGTCCCCTCATGGTGTGCCTGGAGGGTAGCCCAGATCTCTCGAGCAGTGGTGAGATGGCTAACACGCTCAAACTCACTAGGACCTAGACCAGAAAATAAAATATTCACCGCCTTACTATTATTTTGATGCTGGGTAATTACATCAGCTGCAGTATCCGCAGCAATAGTCCTTATGGTGAAGTTAGGATGAACACAAATCTCCCATATGTCCGAGATCTGGCTCATAAGGTATGCTCGCATGCGAGTCTTCCAATAAGTGTAGCCAAAAGCCTCTAGGGACGAGATTTTTCCAGAAGACGTCACTACCTAGGTTTAGAATCGGTTAACATATTAGAAAAAACCTAACCTCGCTCTGATACCACTTGTAGGACCGAAAGTAGTGACCAGAGGGGGGGGGGGGTGAATGGGCGCTTAAAAATTTCTTGCTAAACTATATTTTAATCCCAACACCCAAAAGAACTTAACTAGACAAAACAATATTAGCAAGGCAAATTACTGGTACTATCGTTGTCTAGCCTAAAAATTGACCGATGTCCTAATTAAAATGAAATATAAAAAAACTCAATAAAAGTACGGTAGTAAATAAAAGCACTTAGATAAATTACTTATTATTTATATTGCAATCTAAAAATAAACTACTAATCAAATAAATAAAGCAGGGATCATTCACAAATTAATTCTGATATAAACCTAATAGTATTTCACGTGAAAACTAGAATAAAAATTTACTGCGACTAATAAATTTTTCTTTTCCTTTTATATGAGTAGATTAAACAGCCATATTTAAATTAATAATGCGAGATAACTAATCCGCAGATAAAAGAATAATATCTAACAGATAAAAAATATTATCTACGAAAAGATTAACAACTATTTTACTGCTAATTAAAAAAGATCATTAATGATTTAATTATTCTACCTAAAAATAGTAGATTAGATTAAAAAAGGGGATTACCTTAGCCTGCTTGCTCAACGCCGTTTCGTCTTGCCAAAAACTCCGCCGCACAGTGCTCGTTGCTTCGCCGTGGGAAAACGTGCCATGTGAAAATTTGCTGCCCCGCCGTTCCGTGCACAACGCCTGTGCGTGATGCGAGTCCCCTGTGCTTTGCGCTGCGCTGCACGCCGGGCTACAGAAAACAGCATGCCGGCTTGAATTCTGCCGCCGCACAGAAGCCGTGGGGCCCGCAAGCTTTTCTCACCGAAAGCCGTGCGTCCGTGCGTGATGCAACAGTGAATCTGCGTGGGCTCCACTGGAGAAGAAAACCTGCCGGATGTGGGAAGAAGCAGCCGTGTGCCTGCGATGTAGATACACGTTACACGATGCAGCAGATGCACAATGACTGGCCGACGGGAACACCAATTTCTCTCGATTTGCGTGCACAGGAAGAAGAAACCGTGGACAGGAGAAGCCGACAGAAGGAAAAAAATGGATTGTAGATTGATCTATTAAAAACAATCATCTATCCCCAAGGGGATAGAGGCCTATTTATAGGCAAATCCTAATACATGAAAAGTCTAATTTACCCTCGGGTAAAATTAAACTGACTCTAAAATAAATTCCGAAAATTACTAAACTAATCTTAGAAAAATTAACTGACTCAAATAAAAATATTCTAAACTTAAAAACTAAATATTAATATCGTACAAACGAATTAAACATAGATTGTCAGTTTTACGCCGAAACTGACAAAGCATCCACCGTCTTCGCACCGGGTACCCGGATTGGGCCGACCCGACCACGCAGCTTCCTCAGCCCGGCAATCGCTCGCCGCCCGTGTACCTGAGTCAAACCCAGTCAATAGACCAGTGGATCATCTGCCGCTCCTAGCCATGTACCCGGATTGGGCCAGCTCGACTCCGCGACTCCTCTGCCCGGCCGTCGCTCACTGCCCGTGTACCTGAGTCACATGCGCCTCAGACTCGGCAGGTCTTCATCTCTCCCTTCCTTTGACTTCCATTGACAATCACTCATCATATCTGGAATATTAAAACCATATTCTTCAACATGGTTTCTTATCTAATTCGTATGTCATTAAATTATAATAATTATCGACTGTGAGTTGGTCTTGTAATGTAATCCTTCTAGAACCGATGTTATTTTACCAGGGTACTACTGCTTCATGGCCATAGACTAACTGATATAGTGTGTAACACCCCAAATTTTCAAAGGAAGAAAAATACATTTTATTATATTTTTCTAGAAAAGATTATTTTTGAAATTCCTTTAATGACATTTGTGCTCCAAATGAACTACAACCTAGAGGAAATAACCAAACCAGAGCCTAAGAAAATTTATTGTGATCTCAAGACCAAGACCTATTTTTGAGAATTTTTATAAATTTTTATCACCCTTGGAAGCAACCCAAATATTTTAAACCAATTTCAACAATTAAATTTATTCAGAAATGAATTTAAACAGTAACGGGCCCCTTTCCCCCATTCTCCCCCAACCAACTGGCCCAGACCACTCCCTCCCAATGCCCCTCACTGACAGCCGGGCTCCGCGCGTTAGTGACCCCCTCCCTCCGCGCGCGCACCCGATAGCTCGACCCCACCTGTCGGCGCCAACGCCCCTCCCGCAACCGACACCTCGGCCCCACCCGTCAGCGCGTCCCGTTGCCACGCCCTCGCCCCGCACCCTCTGACCGGTGGTCCCCACCTGTCGGACCCATTGTCCACCTCGCGCCCCCAAACTCCGCCGGCCGACGACCCGCTCCACGATCCGCTCCCGCCGGCCCCGCTCCTATTCAATTGCCGCCAAATTAATGCACCCCGAGGCCCGCCGCCCGTTTCCCCGCGTTAAGCCTCGCGTTTACGCCTCGGGATCACGCTATGCGTGCATGGCCGAGCCCCACCGGCGCCATTGAAGACCTCCCCTCATCTTTCCATGCATGCGCCCCCATCTGACCCCGCCGGAGCCCCTATATAAACCCCGACCACCGCCACGCTCAACCCCCACGACAATTCGCGTTTAGACCGAGCAGAGCACCCGGAATCCGAACTTTAGCGCCACACCACCGCCCGCACTCTAGCCGCTGCTCACCGTCGCCAGAACCCTCCTTCCCCCACGGCGACCACACCACCGTAACCGTCGTGACCTCCCCGACCTCGGCCACCCCTCCGTCGCTGCTGAAGACCGTCGGAACTGCCTCGCCGATGAGGGACCCGAACACCTCCGCCGTCTACGCTCATCGCCGGCTGCACTCCGTCGACCTCGGACCACCGCGACGGTACCCTCGTACTCCCCTAGTCGTCCTCTTTCCATTTCTAGGCGTAGGTAGGGCCGCCGTCGCTCGCCGTGGACTTTGGCCCACTCGCCGTCACCGGAGAAGATGACTGGCGTGGGTAAAATACCCGTGCCGTGTTGGTTTCATCCCCGACCGCGCAATCGCGATCCGACGGCCGGGACTAAATTGATCCCTCGGTTTAATCCTCGCCGTCAGATCTCAGTGAAACGGTATGGTTTAATCTCGTGCGTCCGTATTCATTTAAAACCTCCCGCCTCGCCCACAGCCGCTCGATCGCGATCTGACGGTGATCCACGATCTGGCGCACGCGCACAGTGCGTGGGTTCATGGTGGGTTCGACTCACCATGGACCGACGACCATTTTTGGATTTAATTTAAATTCCACAAATAGTTTTAAACTTCTAAAATTCATATCTTGCTCATTTTAACTCCAAATTTAACCATTCCAATTCCAGAAAATTCATAATTTTATTCTCTACATGTTTGTACAATAAAAACAGTAGGTTTACTTTGAGTATTTTACTTTTATCTATTAAAGTATTCAAATGCACTTTAGGATAAACTCAAAATTTTTCCATTTCAATTTTAGAAAGAATTTATCTTTTATCCTCTTCATATTAGTGTAATAGAAACAATAGGTTTATTCTGAACTTTTTATTATTAATTAATTGGAAGTTTAAAATACATTAGAATACATTTTATCCTTTTTTTGGGAAATTCCTAACTCCATCAAAGTTCATTTAAAAAATTCATATAATGATTTCAGAAGCTTAATAACTTATTTTCTTTAATTTAACCCAATCAAAACCCATATGCTTATTGTGTGATTTTGGATTGTTTAATTGGATGTTACGTTTATTTCATTCGTATCGAGAAGACTACGATGTCGTCGAGGAGCCGGAATACTTCCCGGAATTTCATCCCTCTCCTTTCGCTGAACAAGGCAAGTCACCAAACCAATCTTTTGGGCATATTGAACCCAGTTTTATTAAACTATCTCTAAAACACATAGGTTATACATGCATTAGTCAAATGAAAGCCCTACATTATATTTATTTAGATCCCCGACCTTGATGTGCAACCCAAGCCATGCTATCTGGCCTAAACTCTTGTCACCATATTATTAGTACTAGTAGATAGTGTCCGATGTATCGACAAAATTGTTATAGGTTAAAAATGAGTCGTAGTGATTTGGAATCTACTATATGATCACCGTTATTCTCATCTCTGGAATTTTGTTGGTGATAGAGTTATGGTTAAGTGTATGCATGGTGGGTTCCGGGTGCAAGCTAGGGCATTGGTCGGTAGCACCCGGGGCATTATAAGGACCGGTCTGCAGGATCCTTTGCAATACATTTTCGTACTAACCACAAGTCTAGTGGGTAAGTCCTAACTAAGGTATGGAGTGTTCCAATCCGAGGCACCACTTGGAGATGGGTCAAGCAGTACCTGCGGGTGGCTTGTACCGACATGGCGCAAAAGGGGGTGCGACATTAGCCGGGATGTGGCCCGGTGCGCTAGCGAAACCTAGAGCGGGTGATTATCACTTGGAGCATTTCATGCTGAGGTTTTGGCACGAGTTCTCGTGGTATGGGTCATCTTGTTACACTTGGGTGTATGGGATGAGTGCGTGCCTTGTGGGTACAGTGGTACACCTCTAATCAGAGTCTTAAATCTTTTCGAAAAGCCGAGCCCACAGTCAAGGGCGGGTTGCGTGACATCCCACAGTTAATTTACTTTTATGAGTGTGCATGATGAGTTGACATATAAGGACTGTTGAGCGAGGAGGGAAAACGTACTCCTCGAGTTAGGTGGTATTATGTTGTTCATGTTTAATATTCCACATGATTAAACTTGACTACACTAAATGCTATAACTGAAAAATGTACTTTTCCGCACTTTTAGCCATTATCCTTCCTTTGTCATTATTCCTGCATTATTATTGCATTTGCGGTGGCTTGTTGAGTACTTTTTGTACTCATACCCATTGGACACACACTTCATAGGCTGCTTACTATGAGGAGGATAGTCTGGAGTAGTGACCTAGTCAAGAAGAAGATCCTGAAGAAGGCGTTCATCATGCTATTTATTTTTGTTGTTTATTTTATTTTCACACTTATGTAATAATGTGGTCTGCGTACCACGAATGATTGCTCGTATGTATGTTGTCGCATGATGAACCTCTTGTTATTATTGTCTTTCTTTGGAAATTCAATAATGTTCCGATTTGGTAAATCGGGGCGTCACAAGATGGTATCAGAGCTGACTTGACTGTAGGAAGCCAAACGGACCAGCCTAACACTTAGTTTTGGTAAACTCTATTTCGCGAAAACTTACTTCATCACTTTGTTCCTTCCCTTATTCTTTTCAACTTTTTGTTTTTGTAGATGCCAGTCTACCAAGTCCACAGTTTCTGCCGTCATTTCAAGGGCTTCGTCTGGGAGCTCCGGATGATGGTAACCTTCCTCGAGTTCCTCTTCGAGCCCGAATTCCATGGCGTCTACATGGAGGAGTTCACGGGACCATGTGACGTCTCCCTCACCATCCATGGGTCCGGCGATCACCTGCCGTTCTTCACGGCAGCCCTTGGGGGCCCGACCTTTGACGTCGCGTGCCAACGCGTCGCCCTCCAATCCCTCATGGAGCTGAGGATTTTCTACGATGATCATCTTCAGAACTCGTCCTTCCGGCTTGTGCCGAAATGCACTCCCGGCGCCCACCGTAGTATCTACATCGGAGTCCACTCCGATCGCGATCTGGTCATGGCCCGGCAGACACGTCTTCTCTAGGCTATGGATGACCTCCATACTGAGGCCGTGCTCGACGCCGAGGAGCACCACGAGGCGGTTGAGTTCCTTCGTCGGGAGACAAAGAGCTTGATCCAATAGAACGGCGAGCTGCAGTGTAAAATTATACAGCTGCAGAAGGAAATTGCGGAGATTATTCCCCTCTTTTCGAGGAGGAAGAAGCCCATCCACGAGCCCGCCCCTCGCCCCAAGAGGATCCCGCCGCACCCCACGCCCGCTGGACCATCTAGCTCCAGCGCCCCTGCTTCGCGCCCCGCCGTCGTCGCCGACCCTATCATCGAAAACTTTCTCGAGCTCACCGTCCCTTAGGACCCTCGTGGCTCCGAGAGCACAGAGACTGCCGCAGATGGCGAGTAGACGGTAGTCTCATTGATTGATTATTAATAAAATTGTGATTATGGTACCACCTGCAACGGCTTGTGTTGTGGGTGGATTAAAATAAGAACTTGGATGTAATGAACATTTTTACCACTTATATATATGAGCCCCTCTGGGCTGTTTTTGGGTGAAGTTTATTTCAAAGTTTTTCTCTTATGACTAAAAATTTTGTGTGCTCAGAAGATGGCTGATAACCAGAACACCAGGTCCAACAATGGAGAAGGGGCAAGCAATAGTCTACCCGGAAGTGTTGTGCCCAACTGGGCTCCACGAGCCAACGTCAGACTGGGCCACCATCCGCCAACCATCCCACCTTGGTGGAAATGATGGCAAATCAAAACCAGCTGATCACCGCCCTTCTGACACAAATGCAGCACCAACAGGCTCAGTTGGACTGGCTGCAACAACAAAACGTGGAGCCAATCCCAAGTGCACCAGCCCCCGCTCCCGCGCCTCAACTCTCAGAGTTCTTGCGTGTGAGGCCCCCTATCTTCTCCAGTACGACGAACCCCATGGAGGCCGACGATTGGCTCCAGACCATTGGGAAGAAGTTGGACCTCCTCCTCTGCACCGACCGGGAGAGAGTGGCATTCGCCACTCACCAACTCCAGGGTCCCGCCGTGGAGTGGTGGGACAACTACCATGAGTCCCAGCCGGAGGACCACGAGGTGACTTGGGCGGAGTTCAGCATCGCCTTCCGCGCCACCCACATCCCCGCCGGAGTCGTCGCGGTCAAGCAGTAGGAGTTCTAGGACCTACAGCAGGAAAGTCGGACCATCATGGAGTATCTCCATGAATTCAACCATCTGGCCTGCTACTCGCCAGAGGAAGTGCGGATCGACGCACTCCGCCAGGCTAAGTTCCTCCGAGGACTGAAGGATGAGCTCTCCATCCAGCTCGTCGCCACTGACTACGCTGACTTCCAGCGGCTGGTGAACAAGGCGCTCATCCAAGAAACTGAGCAGAACAAACTGGACCTCAAGAAGAGGAAGATGATCGCGTTCAAGCATCATCAAGCGAACCCCTAGAGGCCCCGCTTCGTCCCTCCACCACCGGCACCCACCTACCATCCTCGGCCTGTCTACAGGCCACCTCATGCCGGTAGTGGCTCCAACGCCGGGCATCCTCACCCTGCTCCACCAGCTCCGGCCGCCCCACCGGCACCCGCCGCCAAGGCCCCGATCATTAGGGACCGCAACGGAAAGCGGGTCATCTGCTTCAACTGCCGGAAAGAAGGGCATTACTCTCACCTGTGTCCCCACCCCAAACAGCCCCAAGGCACGGCGCCCAACCAAGCAGTGCGTGCCCGCGTCAACCACATCATCGCGGAGGAAGCTCAGGAGGCCCCTGAAGTCGTACTCGGTATGTTCACCACAAATTCCATACCTGCAATAGTATTATTTGACTCTGGAGCAACACATTCCTTCATATCTGAAGGTTTTGTGAAAACAAATGACTTGGAAGTACTCCCTCTAGCCGCCCCCATGATGATTGCCACCCCCGGCAAGAAGACCTTAGCTAACCTGTTCAACCCTAAGGTAAGGATAGAAATACAAGGGGTACTATTTTGGGCCGAGCTAGTTCTCATCGAATGCACCGGACTCGACCTCAACCTAGGGATGGACTGGTTGATGAAACACAAGGGGGTAATCGACTACGCCATCAAGTCCGTCACTGTGACCAACTCCGAGGGCGAATCCATCACCTTTCAGATGACCAACCGTGGTTCTAGCGGGGTATCCCTTCACTCGCTAGCCTTAGAAGAAGTGCCCGTGGTCAGAGAATACACTGACATCTTCCCGAAAGACCTGCCAGGGATGCCTCCCAAGTGGGACATCAAATTTAGAATTGAACTTGTCCCCGGGACCACCCCAATCTCCAAGCGCCCATACCGGATGACCGCCAATGAACTAGCCGAAGTTAAGATCAATATTGAGGACCTAGAACAGAAAGGGTACATCCGACCGAGTGCCTCACCCTGGGGTGCATCGGTTGTCTTTTCCATGAAGAAGGACAAGACCAAGAGGATGTGCGTGGACTATAGGGCCTTGAACGAGGTGACCATCAAGAACAAGTACCCGCTGTCTCGAATCGACGACCTATTCGATCAACTGAAGGGATCCTCAGTGTTCTCTAAGATCGACCTCAGGTCAGGTTATCACCAGCTGAGGATTAGGGAAGAAGACATCCCCAAGACTGCCTTCACGTCCCGCTACAGACTTTATGAGTATACTGTGATGTCGTTCGGACTCACGAATGCCCCGGCCTTCTTCATGAATATGATGAACAATGTATTCATGGAGTTCTTGGATAAGTTCATCGTGGTATTCATCGACGATATCCTCGTCTACTCCAAGACCAAGGAAGACCATGAAACTCACCTCCGGCTGACCCTCGAAAAGCTAAGGGAACAACAATTGTATGCCAAATACAGCAAGTGCGAGTTTTGGTCATCCGAGGTGAAGTTCCTCGGCCATGTCATATCCACCGGAGGAATAGCAGTGGACCCAACCACCGTAGAAGTAGTGACGAATTGGCTATAACCCACGAACGTGACCAAGATCCGGATTTTTCTCGGACTAGCCGGATATTACCACCGGTTCATCGAGAACTTCTCAAAGATAGCCAAGCCCATGACCAGACTGTTGCAGAAGGAAGTAAAGTTCGAATGGAGTCCATACTGTGAAGAATGCTTCCAGACCCTTAAGAAAAAGCTCGCGTCAGCTCCGATTCTGACCCTGCCGGACATCCGGAAGGACTTCCACGTCTACTGTGATGCCTCTCGCCAAGGGTTAGGGTGTGTCTTGATGCAAGACAGGAATGTGATATCGCACGCCTCTCGTCAGCTAAGGCCACATGAGCTAAATTACCCGACCCACGACCTGGAATTGGCAGCCGTGGTTCATGCCTTGAAGATATGGAGACATTACCTCATGGGTAATCGGTGTGAGGTATTCACCGATCACAAGAGCCTCAAGTACATATTCACCCAACCAAACCTAAACCTCAGACAAAGAAGGTGGCTGGAGTTAATCAAAGATTATGACTTAGGCATCCACTATCATCCAGGCAAGGCAAACGTGGTGGCAGATGCCCTAAGCCAAAAAGGGTACTGTAATGCCATCATGGTACAAGACCAGGCCCCGTTGTTATACAAGGAGATGGAAAGGTTGAATCTCGGGATCACCATCAGATCCTATCTCGCTGCCCTCAAGACCAGACCTGTCTTAATGGACCAGATCCGTGAGACACAGAAGGAAGACCCGGACATCTTAGAGATCCAGCAGAATATGAGGAAGGGTAAAGCCCCAGGGTTCTCCGAGGACGAGGATGGTACCGTCTGGTTCGGAAACTGGATATGCGTGCCCGACAAGCCAGAGTTGAAGGCCCTTATCCTTCAAGAGGCCCATGAGACTCTATACTCCATACATCCCGGGAGTACAAAGATGTACCAAGACCTAAAGGAGAAGTATTGGTGGGTTAGCATGAAGAGGGAAATAGCTAAGTATGTGGCCAAGTGCGACATATGTCGGCGAGTCAAGGCAGAGCACTAGAGACCTGCCGAACTATTGCAACCCCTCAAGGTCCCCGAATGGAAGTGGGAAGAAGTAGGAATGGACTTCATCATGGGAGTGCCTAGGACCCAAGCCGGTCATGACTCTATCTGGGTGATCATCGATCGACTCACCAAGGTGGCTCATTTCACCCCCGTCAAAACGACTTACACCGTCGCTAGATTGGCTGAGTTGTACATGACCTAGATTGTGTGCCTGCACGGAGTTCCAAAGAAGATCATATCTGACCGAGGGAGTCAGTTTACCTCCAAGTTTTGGAAGAATCTTCAGGAAGAACTCGACACCCGGCTGAATTTCAGTACCGCCTATCATCCACAGAACGATGGTCAAACCGAAAGGGTAAACCAGGTGTCGGAGGATATGCTTAGAGCATGCGCTCTAGACTTTGGCGGAATGTGGGATAAGAACTTGCCTTATGTGGAGTTCTCCTACAACAACATCTACCAAGTCAGCCTGTAGATGTCCCCGTTTGAGGCACTTTATGGGCGCAAGTGCAAAACGCCGCTGCTCTGGGATCAGACCGGAGAGTCACAACTATTCGGGACAGACATATTGTGAGAAGTAGAAGAAAAAGTCAAGATCATCAGGGACAGATTGAAAATAGCCCAGTCCCAACAAAAGAGCTATGCTAATTACCGACGGAGAGACCTAACCTTTGAGGAGGGCGACTATGTCTATCTCCGAGTCACTCCCCTCCATGGCACCCAAAGGTTCAACATGAGAGGCAAGTTAGCACCCAGTTATGTCGGACCCTTTCAGATCCTCCGACGACAAGGAGAAGTGGCATATCAGCTAGAAGTACCTCCATCTTTGGCAGGAGTCCATGATGTGTTCCACGTCTCTCAGCTGAAGAAGTGTCTCCGTGTGCCCACCGAACAGGCCGACCTCCAACAGCTCAATGTCCAAGAAGACTTGACCTACATTGAGAAACCCGTACGAATTCTAGAAGTCAAGGAGATGGTAACTAGAAGCCGTGTGGTTCGTTTCTGCAAGGTTCAGTGGAACAACCATCCCGTCGAAGAAGCCACATGGGGAAAAGAAGATAAGTTAAAAGCCCAATACCCCGAGCTATTCGAGAAACTTTCCGAATCTCGAGGACGAGATTCTTTGTAAGGGGATAGGTTTGTAACACCTCAAAGTTTCAAAGGAATAAAAATACATTTTATTATTTTTTCTGGAAAAGATTATTTTGAAATTCCTTTAATGACATTTGTGCTCCAAATGGACTAGAACCTAGAGGAAATATCCAAACCAGAGCCTAAGAAAATTTATATGTGATCTCAAGACCAAGACCTATTTTTGAGAATTTTTACAAATTTTTGTCACCCTTGGAAGCAACCCAAATATTTTAAACCAATTTCAGAAATTAAATTTATTTAGAAATGAATTTAAACCGTAACGGGCCTCTTTCCCCCATTCTTCCCCAACCAGCCGGCCCAGCCCACTCCCTCCCCGCGCTCCTCATTGACAGTTGGGCCCCGCGCATCAGCGACCCCCTCCCTCCTTGAGCGCGCACCCGATAGCTCGACCCCACTTGTCGGTGCCAACGCCCTCCCGCACCCGACGCCTCGGCCCCACCCGTCAGCGCGTCCCCGTTACCATGCCCTTGCCCCACGCCCGCTGACCGGTGGTCCCCACCTATCGGACCCGTCGTCTACCTCGCCCCCCCAAACTCCGCTGGCCGATGACCCCCTCCACGATCCGCTCCCGCCGGCCCCCTCCTATTCAATTGCCGCCAAATTAATGCACCCTGGGGCCCGCCGGCCGTTTCCCCACGTTAAGCCTCGCGTTTATGCCCTGGGATCACGCTGCGCGTGCATGGCCAGCCCCACCGGCGCTATTGAAGACCTTCCCTCGGCTTTCCATGCATGCGCCCCCTCTGACCCCGCCGGAGCCCCTATATAAACCCTCGGCCACCGCCGCGCTCAACTCCCACGACAATTCACGTTTAGACCGAGCAGAGCACCTGGAATCCGAACTTTAGCGCCACAGCGCCGCCCGCGCTCTAGCTGTCGCTCGCCATTGCTGGAACCCTCCTTCCCCCTTGGCAACCCCACCACCGTAACCGTCATGACCTCCCCGACCTCGGTCACCCCTCCGTCGCCGCTGAAGACCGCCGGAACCGCCTCGCCGATGAGGGACCCGAACACCTCCGCCATCTATGCTCATCGCCGGCTGCACTCCATCAACCTCGGAACACCGCGACGGTACCCTCGTACTCCCCTAGTCGTGCTCTTTCCATTTCTAGGCGTAGGTAGGGCCGCCGTCGCTCGCCGTGGACTTTGGCCCGCTCACCGTCACCGTAGAAGATGACTGGCGTGGGTAAAATACCCGTGCCGTGTTGGTTTCATCCCCGACCGCGCAATCGCGATCCGACGGCCGGGACTAAATTGATCCCTCGGTTTAATCCTCGCCGTCAGATCTCAGTGAAACGGTATGGTTTAATCTCGTGCGTCCGTATTCATTTAAAACCTCCCGCCTTGCCTACAGCCGCTCGATCGCGATCCGACGGTGATCCGCGATCCGGCGCACGCGCACAGTGCGTGGGTTCATGGTGGGTTCGGCTCACCATGGACCGACGACCATTTTTGGATTTAATTTAAATTTCAGAAATAGTTTTAAACTTCTAAAATTCATATCTTGCTCATTTTAACTCCAAATTTAACCATTCCAATTCCAGAAAATTCATAATTTTATTCTCTACATGTTTGTACAATAAAAACAGTAGGTTTACTTTGAGTATTTTACTTTTATCTATTAAAGTATTCAAATGCACTTTAGGATAAACTCAAAATTTTTCCATTTCAATTTTAGAAAGAATTTATCTTTTATCCTCTTCATATTAGTGTAATAGAAACAATAGGTTTATTCTGAACTTTTTATTATTAATTAATTGGAAGTTTAAAATACATTAGAATACATTTTATCCTTTTTTTGGGAAATTCCTAACTCCATCAAAGTTCATTTAAAAAATTCATATAATGATTTCAGAAGCTTAATAACTTATTTTCCTTAATTTAACCCAATCAAAACCCATATGCTTATTGTGTGATTTTGGATTGTTTAATTGAATGTTACGTTTATTTCATTCGTATCGAGAAGACTACGATGCCGTCGAGGAGCCGGAATACTTCCCGGAATTTCCTCCCTCTCCTTTCGCTGAACAAGGCAAGTCACCAAACCAATCTCTTGGGCATATTGAACCCAGTTTTATTAAACTATCTCTAAAACACATAGGTTATACATGCATTAGTCAAATGAAAGCCCTACATTATATTTATTTAGATCCCCGACCTTGATGTGCAACCCAAGCCATGCTATCTGGCCTAAACTCTTGTCACCATATTATTAGTACTAGTAGATAGTGTCCGATGTATCGACACAATTGCTATAGGTTAAAAATGAGTCGTAGCGATTTGGAATCTACTATATGATCCCCGTTATTCTCATCTCTGGAATTTTGTTGGTGATAGAGTTATGGTTAAGTGTATGCATGGTGGGTTCTGGGTGCAAGCTAGGGCATTGGTCGGTAGCACCCGGGGCATTATAAGGACCGGTCTGCGGGATCCTTTGCAATACATTTTCGTACTAACCACAAGTCTAGTGGGTAAGTCCTAACTAAGGTATGGAGTGTTCCAATCCGAGGCACCACTTGGAGATGGGTCAAGTAGTACCTGCCGGTGGCTTGTACCGACATGGCGCAAAAGGGGGTGCGACATTAGCCGGGATGCGGCCCGGCGCGCTAGCGAAACCTAGAGCGGGTGATTATCGCTTGGAGCATTTCATGCTGAGGTTTTGGCACGAGTTCCCATGGTATGGGTCATCTTGTTACACTTGGGTGTATGGGATGAGTGCGTGCCTTGTGGGTATAGTGGTACACCTCTAATCAGAGTCTTAAATCTTTTCGAAAAGCCGAGCCCACAGTCAAGGGCGGGTTGCGTAACATCCCACAGTTAGTTTACTTTTATGAGTGTGCATGATGAGTTGACATATAAGGACTATTGAGCGAGGAGGGAAAATGTACTCCTCGAGTTAGGTGGTATTATGTTGTTCATGTTTAATATTCCGCATGATTAAACTTGACTACACTAAATGCTATAACTGAAAAATATACTTTTTCGCACTTTTAGCCATTATCATTCCTTTGTCATTATTCCTGCATTATTATTGCATTTGCTGTGGCTTGTTGAGTACTTTTGTACTCATACCCGTTGAACACACACTTCATAGGCTGCTTACTATGAGGAGGATGGTCTAGAGTAGTGATCTAGTCAAGAAGAAGATCCTGAAGAAGGCGTTCATCATGCTATTTATTTTTGTTGTTTATTTTTTTTACACTTATGTAATAATGTGGTGTGCGTACCACGAATGATTGCTCATATGTACGTTGTCGCATGATGAACCTCTTGTTATTATTGTCTTTCTTTGGAAATTCAATAATGTTCCAATTTGGTAAATCGGAGCGTCACATAGTGGTACTTGTGTAGACCCATGACGCGCCATCCAATAGGCCCAGAGTTATTGTGATAGAGACTGATGCCATCACTTCGGCTGCTAATTGAACTTATGCTTTATTAACTTGATCAAACTCTTGTTGGATGCTTCAGCCTGACCATTAGCTTGTGCGTAATATGGTGATGAATTTAAGAGCTTAATTCCCATACCAGTTGCGAATTGCTATAACTCCTCCGATACGAAAATTATCACCTGATCTGTGGCGATGGTTTGTGGAATCCTTAATCGATATATTATATGTTCCCTAATGAACTTAATGGCATTTGCAGATGTAACCCTTTTGAGTGGAACGACCTCTACCCATTTTGTGAAATAATCAGTAGCTGCCAATATGAACTTATGTCCTTTACTTGACGTTGGGTAGATTTGGTTGATCATATCAGTGCCTGTCGCGCCCCGATTTAATAAATCAGGACTTTATTGAATTTCCATAGAAAAACAATAAAACAAGACGTTCATCATGCGACCACGTACAAATACGAGCAATCATTCACGGTTCGTAGACCGTATTAATACAAAAGTGAATAAAGAAGAAGAGAAACTAATAAATCAAAGGGTCCTAGATGAACACCTCCTTCCAGTCTCGCCTTGACTGGGTCGCTACTCCAGACCTTCATCCTCCTCGTAGTAGACGGGCTCTGATGTTGTAAGTCAACGGGGTGAGTACAGATGTACTCAGCAAGCCACCGAATGCAAATATAATGCAAGGTAATAACAAGGGAGGTAGTGGCTAGTTTTGCGGAAGCAGCATATTTGTAAAGCTTTAAATGTGAGCAATTCATTAGTACGGAAAAGTAAACATGTGAATGCATCATCATCTTCTAACTCGAGGAGTACGTTTCACCTCCTCGCACAACAGTCCTTACATGCCATGAATAACTCAAACCTTCAAACAATTGTAAACTAACTGCGAGTAGTCACACAACCCGCCCTTGACCGTGGGCTCGGCTTTTCGAAAAGATTGATTTTACTCTGATCAGAGATGTACCACTGTACCCACAAGGCACGCACTCATCACCTACACCGAAGTGTAACGAGATGACCCATTTCACGGGAACTCGTGCCAAAACCTTCCATATGGTCTTCCCCGACTCAACAGCACCCTCTTATAGGTTTCATATGGTGTCCCGACGCGTCGGTGCCCCACCATACCCCCCTTGAGCCTCCTTTGGTACAAGTCGCCCGCAGGCTAGCCCCTTGCCCCCTCCACTATGGTGCCGAGAGACGGAGTGTTCCACACTTCCAGTTAGGACTTACCCATTAGACTTGTGGTTGGTACGGAAGTGCTTTGCAACAGATCCCGCAGACCGGTCCTTATAGTGCCCCGGGTGCGACCAACCAGTTTCCGAGCTTGCACCCGGAACCCACCATACTTATAACCTAGCCAACTCCACCAGAGTCCAGAGACGAGAATAACAGGGAAAATCATATACAGAATCCAGCTATCTACGACTCATTCTTTTTATCCTATAGCAGTCGTGCCGGTACATTGGGCACTAGCTAATATTTTTATAGTATAGTGACAAGGAGTTAAGGCTCAATAAGCATGGCTTGGGTTTGCACACAAGGACGGGGATCTAATAAATATAAGTGTAAGGCTTGAATATTTGACTAATGCAATATTAACCTATGGGTTATAGCGTTAAGTTATTAAAACATGGGCTCAATTATGATCAACTGTTTCCACAGAGGTGGTCGATGACTTGCCTTGCTCAGCAAAGGGTGAAGGTGAAACCTCGGGATAGAACTCCGGATCTTCGACGACGTCGTAGTCTTCTTGATACGGAAAAGTAGATAAAATATTCAATAAACAATCCAAAACAAACAACCATACTAACATACATGTTTATGTTGGATTAAGTAAAGGAGATAGAGTCTTAACTTTTAGGGTATTGTTACTTAAACATTTAAGATTAATTTTTAATGAGATTCCTTAATTTTTATAGCTTGATATAATCATTCTTCCTAAGGGGGTTTTACTTCTCCCTTTTCAAAGTTGAAGTAAAAAGTTATAAAATGACCTTAGTGTTTTTATGGCATCAATATAGTGACATTAGGTTATTTAGATCTTCTGAAGTTTGTTATATAAGTTTTAGGATAATTTCATAAAAGGTTGACTTCTTCTTAAATGCCTTAATTAAATGTCCTAAAAGGGCCTTTGCAATATTATTTAGTGGAATAAAGTGGACAAGACGAATATTCTATTTTTATTAAAAATAGTGAACTCAAGTGGTTAGGTTTTTCTGAAGTTATTATATAAGTTGTCATGTCATTCTTATAAAGTGTTTAACTTCTATTATATGCATTACTTAATTATCCTACAAGGCTTTTGCAATATTAATTAATAGATTAAAGTGGGCATAGTGAACATGTTTATTTTTGTTGGATTAAAGCTGTGGAATAAATTCATTAAGTCCTCTGAATTTATTGAATAAGTATTCATGATATTTTTGTAAAGGGTTGCCTCTTTATCCTATGAGTCAATCATTTATTTTTAAAGGGCCTTGAAAATGTTATTTAATAAAATGAAATGGGCAAAATGAATCATTATATTTTTATTGGCTTATAAACAGTGTAAGGGAGTCATTGTGTCCCCAGAAATTAATATATATATTTTTAAGGATTTTTCTGGATTATTTAAATGGAATATTAATTAAGTCCTAAAAGGGGTCTTAGAAATGTTATTAAATAAAATGGCATGGATAAAAATGGTCATTCCATTTTTATTATATTAATAACAGTGAAATGGAACTATTATGTCTTCTGGAATTAATTTATAAATTTTTAAGGGTTTATCTGAATTATTTTATTGCAATATTAATTAATTTCCTAAAGGAGACTTTTCTTTATTATTTAATAAGATTATTATGTGCCAAATAAACATATTATTTTTATTGCATAAAAGTGTAGAGGATAAAGAGACAAATTTTCCAGATTTAAATTGGTGAAATTTGGAGTTAATTTGAGCAAGATATGAATTTTGGAAGTTTAAACTATTTTTCTGAATTATTTTTAAACCAGAAAACAGTCCCTGGTCCACGGTGAGCCAGGCCCACGGTGGACCAGCGACTGCGCGCGTGAGCCGGAGCGATCAGAACCGCAGGATCAAGATCCAACGGCCAGGGCGCGTGCGGGGCGTTTAAGTGAGTCTGGACGGCTGTGATTAAAAGAAATCCAACCGGTACGCGTGTACGCCTGAGATCAACCCGGCATTTTAAATGAAATCCAACGTCCCAGATCAACGGATACCGATTCAGTGTGATCCAAGGGCCAGGACTAAATCTGAGACCGATATAATCTCGGCCGTCCCTTCGCGATCGCACGGCGGAGCGCGCGTCCGGCACGTACGCGGCACGGGGAGGACAGGCGTCTTCGTCTCCGGCTCCGGCGGCGCACGGGTGGGAGCAGGGCGACGGCGGCGAGGGCCCTATGCCCTAGTTTCCGGCAATAATGGGAAGAGGAGGGGGAGGGGAGCTCGAAGGTACCGGTGATGGCGACGAGGAGTGACCGACGGTGACCGGCGGCGAGGGGAGGCGAGGAAGACCTTCGGGTCGACGGTGGCGACGGCGATCCGGCGGCGAGGAACGCGAATGGAGGCGAGGCCGAGGGGGCAGTGGCAACGGTGGTCCCGATGGTGGCCTCGGCGAGGGCGGCGGTGGCACGGTGCGCCGGCGATCGTCGGCCGGAGTGAAAACAGGGGAAACCGAAGAAAAGAGGTTGCGGCCCTCGGGTGTGCGTGGATTGGGGCTCTGGTGGCGTGGCTTTGCTACGGTGGAGAGAGGGGATTATAAAGGGCTCACCGGCGGCGGAATAGGAAGGCTAGCCGAGGGAAATCGAGGTGTTTCCAAGTTTACTCCGGCGAGGTTACTAAAGCTTCTCGGATAGGCTTCCCAATGGACGAAAACACGTTGATTCTTGGGGGAACGGGAGTGCCGGAGTGAGGGGAAGGCGATCCAATGCTCGGGTTAGCGAATCCGGCCGGCCGGCGGTGGATTTGGAAAGGGGGTCGCCGGATTTGGAAGGAGGGGATCCCCTTCCGTCGGGGAAGAGGATGCTGACATGTGGGGGCCACATGTCAGTGGGTGCTGGCGGAACCAGGCGTGCCGACAAGTGGGCCAAGGCTGCCAGAGACCGAGGGCGAACGCGTGTGGCTGACAAGCGGGCCAGGTTGGGGCGTGGGCTGGAGAGAGGAAGGGGGCGGTGCGCCGACCTGTGGGCCCGGGAGGTCAGCGAGGGATGGGCGCGGGTGAGGAGAGAGGGGTCAGTGCCGACAGGTGGGTCCCGCCTGTCGGTGGGCATGGCTGGAGTGGGCTGGGCCGAAAGGCTCTGGGGAGGGAAAATAGGGTTGCGGCCCATTAATATTTAAAATTGTTTTTCTGTTTAAAATAATTCCAGAAATTTAATTATTTGTTTAAGGCTTGAAGCACTGTTGCTAAAATTTTGTAAAAATTCTCAAAAATATTTCTTGGCCTCTAGTTTATCCCATAAAATTTTCAAGTCCAAATTTTGGATATTTGTCTCTGTTTGGCTTTAATAGGGCTCTTTTAGGATTTTCTTTAATAACAATAATTTCAGAAATTCTTTTATTATTATATTTCTTTTATTTTATTCCCTTTTAATTTTGAGGCTGTTACAATCCTATCCCCCTTACAGAGAATCTCGTCCTCGAGATTCGAAGCGAACCTCGGTAAAACTAAGGGACTGAGTTCTACTGGTGCTCTGGGTTAGGAGGAGGAGTTTCATCAGAAGTAGGCAAGGCGATCTCCGGATCTGGGTTGGTTGAGACCAAATTGGGAATGTCTTTGGTTGTATCTGGTTTCTCTTTGTGGTGATCTGGCGTATGTCCCTCTGGTTTTGGAATGGAAGATGGCACTCGCTTGGGATAGGTGCAGTTGTTGGCGTAGTGTCCTCCTTGGCGACAGTTGTAGCACACAATTGGCTTGCCGTTCCTGTCCCTCTTATATCCGGTAGCTTGTGCTAGGGTTCTTCCGGTAGGTGGTGCTTGGGGTGGGATGTCTGTGCTTGGCCCTCTGAGGGTGGTTCGTGGCTTGGCAGGGGTTGGGGCTTGAGGTGGAATCACTCTGGTTTCTGGTATAATTGCTTCATTCACCAATCTCTGAAAGTTGGCGAAATCCCCGTGGATCAGCTGAAGGGAGAGCTCGTGTTGGTGTTGTTGGAGACGGAACAACTGTGCCTGCTGCTCTTGCATCTGTTTTTGTAGTTGTTGCATCTGGGTAAGCAGTGTGGCGATCAGTTGATTTTGTTTTGTCATCATCTCCGCAAGTGTGGGATGATAGACAACAGGGGTCTGCTGATGTCCAGTTTCACCCCACTGAGGCAGGTTGCCTGAGGTGTTTCCGTCGCGTGGGTCTTCTGATCCTTGGTCATTGGCCATCCTGAAGTTGAGGGGTTCAAAAAGAAGGTGCCGTCATTAAGGGGAAATTGTTACTGATTTTATTGCCTAAGATGGATAATTTGACCTATATGCTTTATGTTAGTCCCTTATTACTTTCATACTCATGCCCTATATCATTTTTAATATAAATGACTTATCATGTATTTTATTCACTCAACATTCGTGTTGTAACATATTTTATTGATTTGTGTTAGATGTTTTAAGATGAAGTGATGTTGATTATATCTTATTGAATTCCTTGGTACCAAAATTCAAGAAAATTTTTGGAACACAATTTGATGCTTAGGAGAATTTTTAGGAAAGATACTCTGGCTAATTTTAAATGAAATTTTTAGGCCCATATTTTAGCTTTCCTCTTTCTTGCTTTATACTAAATACTTTTCCTGAAATTTATTTATTAAGGGGAAATTTTATTTTTAATGCCTCGCAAAAATCGAGGTGTTACAATCCTAACTTCCTTAACAAGAATCTCGTCCCGAGATTCGGAAAGGCTAGAAGTAGAAGGTTAAAGATAGGCTTCAAGTCTGCATTTTCATAGATTGAGCTTGGCTAAGTTAGGGCTTTCTTGACAACTTGTCTTGACTTTATGATTGGAGTTGATCTCGCAGAACGACGACGAATGAATTATGAGACTAGAGGTAGATTCTCTCTTTGATAATGGGATTATGATTCAATAGGTCTAGGTAAATGAGATTAAGCTTTTATTTCAAAATGTATCGTTCTTGCGATTTCATATATTTATATATTCATTCATGCCTTATTTTTGACATGAATGGTAATACAATCAAGTAAAAAGAAAAGCAATCAACCGTAAATCTACGTCTACGGTAGCTCAGGGGACGACTCGATCACGGGCTCGCGGGAGACGGTTGGGGTCGAGGAACTTGGCGGTCCGGCGAGTGGAGCACTGTGGGAGATCCTCTTGGGCCTCACGGTGGGGATCCGAAGGGGTTTCTTCTTGCGAGGCAGAAGAGGTGCGATCTCCTCAAGATCCTTCTTCAAGTCTTTGAGCTGCTGGCGGAGCTGGGTATTGACCATGGCGCCTTGGCGTAGAAGCTCGTTCTGACGCCTCAACTCCTCTACCTCGAGAGTCAGCTGGGGGTTCTGCTGGACTTGTCGACGGAGCTCAGCATTCTCGCGGGCCAGGTTCTCTGATGAGTGACGGTAGAAGTCGATGGTGTCGTGCTGGCTATCTGCGTCGAGGACGGCCTCCGTATGAAGGTTGTCCATAGCCTCCAAGAGTCTCATGGTGCGGGTGATGGCGGAGTTGTCCTGAGGGAGGGAGTTGATGTAGATGCTGCGGTGACTCCCTGGTGTACGCATGGGCATGAAGCGGTAGATGGTGTCGCGAAGGTGGCAGTCGTAGACCAGTCGAAGCTCAGCGAGGGACTGAAGAGCGGCTCGCTGGCTGGCCACTACGAATGAAGGTCCTCCAACTCCATGGGTGTAGAAGGGTGGCTGCGTGAAAGAGGGGCGGATTACAACCGTGACCTCGCAGTAGCTCTCGTTCGCATCGGGAAAGATCCCGTGGAACGCAGGCTCATGGGGAAACCCCAAAAAGTCGACGAGCACGCGAAGCTCGCGGATGAATCCGGCCTCATCTCGAAGAGTCCCGCTCATGGTGTGAACCGGCATCTACAAAAATTTTTTTGTGAAAACCTCGGAAGATGAGAGGATAAGTAATCTTTTGTAAAATATAGTGAATGTATATAAGTCCTAAGGTCAGGTCTGTTTGGCTTCCTACAGTCAAGTCGGCTCTGATACCATCTTGTCGCGCCCCGATTTAATAAATCAGGACTTTATTGAATTTCCATAGAAAAACAATAAAACAAGACGTTCATCATGCGACCACGTACAAATACGAGCAATCATTCACGGTTCGTAGACCGTATTAATACAAAAGTGAATAAAGAAGAAGAGAAACTAATAAATCAAAGGGTCCTAGATGAACACCTCCTTCCAGTCTCGCCTTGACTGGGTCGCTACTCCAGACCTTCATCCTCCTCGTAGTAGACGGGCTCTGATGTTGTAAGTCAACGGGGTGAGTACAGATGTACTCAGCAAGCCACCGAATGCAAATATAATGCAAGGTAATAACAAGGGAGGTAGTGGCTAGTTTTGCGGAAGCAGCATATTTGTAAAGCTTTAAATGTGAGCAATTCATTAGTACGGAAAAGTAAACATGTGAATGCATCATCATCTTCTAACTCGAGGAGTACGTTTCACCTCCTCGCACAACAGTCCTTACATGCCATGAATAACTCAAACCTTCAAACAATTGTAAACTAACTGCGAGTAGTCACACAACCCGCCCTTGACCGTGGGCTCGGCTTTTCGAAAAGATTGATTTTACTCTGATCAGAGATGTACCACTGTACCCACAAGGCACGCACTCATCACCTACACCGAAGTGTAACGAGATGACCCATTTCACGGGAACTCGTGCCAAAACCTTCCATATGGTCTTCCCCGACTCAACAGCACCCTCTTATAGGTTTCATATGGTGTCCCGACGCGTCGGTGCCCCACCATACCCCCCCTTGAGCCTCCTTTGGTACAAGTCGCCCGCAGGCTAGCCCCTTGCCCCCTCCACTATGGTGCCGAGAGACGGAGTGTTCCACACTTCCAGTTAGGACTTACCCATTAGACTTGTGGTTGGTACGGAAGTGCTTTGCAACAGATCCCGCAGACCGGTCCTTATAGTGCCCCGGGTGCGACCAACCAGTTTCCGAGCTTGCACCCGGAACCCACCATACTTATAACCTAGCCAACTCCACCAGAGTCCAGAGACGAGAATAACAGGGAAAATCATATACAGAATCCAGCTATCTACGACTCATTCTTTTTATCCTATAGCAGTCGTGCCGGTACATTGGGCACTAGCTAATATTTTTATAGTATAGTGACAAGGAGTTAAGGCTCAATAAGCATGGCTTGGGTTTGCACACAAGGACGGGGATCTAATAAATATAAGTGTAAGGCTTGAATATTTGACTAATGCAATATTAACCTATGGGTTATAGCGTTAAGTTATTAAAACATGGGCTCAATTATGATCAACTGTTTCCACAGAGGTGGTCGATGACTTGCCTTGCTCAGCAAAGGGTGAAGGTGAAACCTCGGGATAGAACTCCGGATCTTCGACGACGTCGTAGTCTTCTTGATACGGAAAAGTAGATAAAATATTCAATAAACAATCCAAAACAAACAACCATACTAACATACATGTTTATGTTGGATTAAGTAAAGGAGATAGAGTCTTAACTTTTAGGGTATTGTTACTTAAACATTTAAGATTAATTTTTAATGAGATTCCTTAATTTTTATAGCTTGATATAATCATTCTTCCTAAGGGGGTTTTACTTCTCCCTTTTCAAAGTTGAAGTAAAAAGTTATAAAATGACCTTAGTGTTTTTATGGCATCAATATAGTGACATTAGGTTATTTAGATCTTCTGAAGTTTGTTATATAAGTTTTAGGATAATTTCATAAAAGGTTGACTTCTTCTTAAATGCCTTAATTAAATGTCCTAAAAGGGCCTTTGCAATATTATTTAGTGGAATAAAGTGGACAAGACGAATATTCTATTTTTATTAAAAATAGTGAACTCAAGTGGTTAGGTTTTTCTGAAGTTATTATATAAGTTGTCATGTCATTCTTATAAAGTGTTTAACTTCTATTATATGCATTACTTAATTATCCTACAAGGCTTTTGCAATATTAATTAATAGATTAAAGTGGGCATAGTGAACATGTTTATTTTTGTTGGATTAAAGCTGTGGAATAAATTCATTAAGTCCTCTGAATTTATTGAATAAGTATTCATGATATTTTTGTAAAGGGTTGCCTCTTTATCCTATGAGTCAATCATTTATTTTTAAAGGGCCTTGAAAATGTTATTTAATAAAATGAAATGGGCAAAATGAATCATTATATTTTTATTGGCTTATAAACAGTGTAAGGGAGTCATTGTGTCCCCAGAAATTAATATATATATTTTTAAGGATTTTTCTGGATTATTTAAATGGAATATTAATTAAGTCCTAAAAGGGGTCTTAGAAATGTTATTAAATAAAATGGCATGGATAAAAATGGTCATTCCATTTTTATTATATTAATAACAGTGAAATGGAACTATTATGTCTTCTGGAATTAATTTATAAATTTTTAAGGGTTTATCTGAATTATTTTATTGCAATATTAATTAATTTCCTAAAGGAGACTTTTCTTTATTATTTAATAAGATTATTATGTGCCAAATAAACATATTATTTTTATTGCATAAAAGTGTAGAGGATAAAGAGACAAATTTTCCAGATTTAAATTGGTGAAATTTGGAGTTAATTTGAGCAAGATATGAATTTTGGAAGTTTAAACTATTTTTCTGAATTATTTTTAAACCAGAAAACAGTCCCTGGTCCACGGTGAGCCAGGCCCACGGTGGACCAGCGACTGCGCGCGTGAGCCGGAGCGATCAGAACCGCAGGATCAAGATCCAACGGCCAGGGCGCGTGCGGGGCGTTTAAGTGAGTCTGGACGGCTGTGATTAAAAGAAATCCAACCGGTACGCGTGTACGCCTGAGATCAACCCGGCATTTTAAATGAAATCCAACGTCCCAGATCAACGGATACCGATTCAGTGTGATCCAAGGGCCAGGACTAAATCTGAGACCGATATAATCTCGGCCGTCCCTTCGCGATCGCACGGCGGAGCGCGCGTCCGGCACGTACGCGGCACGGGGAGGACAGGCGTCTTCGTCTCCGGCTCCGGCGGCGCACGGGTGGGAGCAGGGCGACGGCGGCGAGGGCCCTATGCCCTAGTTTCCGGCAATAATGGGAAGAGGAGGGGGAGGGGAGCTCGAAGGTACCGGTGATGGCGACGAGGAGTGACCGACGGTGACCGGCGGCGAGGGGAGGCGAGGAAGACCTTCGGGTCGACGGTGGCGACGGCGATCCGGCGGCGAGGAACGCGAATGGAGGCGAGGCCGAGGGGGCAGTGGCAACGGTGGTCCCGATGGTGGCCTCGGCGAGGGCGGCGGTGGCACGGTGCGCCGGCGATCGTCGGCCGGAGTGAAAACAGGGGAAACCGAAGAAAAGAGGTTGCGGCCCTCGGGTGTGCGTGGATTGGGGCTCTGGTGGCGTGGCTTTGCTACGGTGGAGAGAGGGGATTATAAAGGGCTCACCGGCGGCGGAATAGGAAGGCTAGCCGAGGGAAATCGAGGTGTTTCCAAGTTTACTCCGGCGAGGTTACTAAAGCTTCTCGGATAGGCTTCCCAATGGACGAAAACGCGTTGATTCTTGGGGGAACGGGAGTGCCGGAGTGAGGGGAAGGCGATCCAATGCTCGGGTTAGCGAATCCGGCCGGCCGGCGGTGGATTTGGAAAGGGGGTCGCCGGATTTGGAAGGAGGGGATCCCCTTCCGTCGGGGAAGAGGATGCTGACATGTGGGGGCCACATGTCAGTGGGTGCTGGCGGAACCAGGCGTGCCGACAAGTGGGCCAAGGCTGCCAGAGACCGAGGGCGAACGCGTGTGGCTGACAAGCGGGCCAGGTTGGGGCGTGGGCTGGAGAGAGGAAGGGGGCGGTGCGCCGACCTGTGGGCCCGGGAGGTCAGCGAGGGATGGGCGCGGGTGAGGAGAGAGGGGTCAGTGCCGACAGGTGGGTCCCGCCTGTCGGTGGGCATGGCTGGAGTGGGCTGGGCCGAAAGGCTCTGGGGAGGGAAAATAGGGTTGCGGCCCATTAATATTTAAAATTGTTTTTCTGTTTAAAATAATTCCAGAAATTTAATTATTTGTTTAAGGCTTGAAGCACTGTTGCTAAAATTTTGTAAAAATTCTCAAAAATATTTCTTGGCCTCTAGTTTATCCCATAAAATTTTCAAGTCCAAATTTTGGATATTTGTCTCTGTTTGGCTTTAATAGGGCTCTTTTAGGATTTTCTTTAATAACAATAATTTCAGAAATTCTTTTATTATTATATTTCTTTTATTTTATTCCCTTTTAATTTTGAGGCTGTTACAGTGCCCCATCCTCGAAAGGGCCAATGTTTAATTATCGGGTTCATGGCCGATGAAGGTGCCCTCTGAATAGCTCCAAACCTTTGACAGTCCTAGCATCCCTTGTAATATTTTATGCAGTCCTTGTTGGAGAATGGGGAAGCTACGCTAGCCGACAATTTCAAAAATTTTGCCCTAAGCCCAAGAACGATGCACGTGCGAAATCATAGATCGATACCTTCTAGCACAAGGCACGCTAGGTGTAGCGGAAGAAGATGTCGAGGAAGCACGTCCTCACTGATCAACGCCTCACTCTAGACATTCTCCGACGATCCAATCAACGAAGATGACACAGTTGTTCACGTAAATAAGTCCACGAGCATCGCTATTGGAGCAACGCCTCCATGATATCCACACATCTATGGATGGGATCCTTCCCACATCGGCGTTCTAGCACCGCTCGTGAGAAACGGGAGAGTCCTCAATCTTAACTTTTGAGATCAAAAAAGAGAGGAGAGGAGTTCTTGGTGGCTAGGTCCAAACTATAAATTGCTTTTCATCCGAGATCTCCTTCTCCTCTCTTTATATAGAGGTGAGAGCCCCTGGTGTCTCCAAAAATTCAAAACCAACAAATCATTATCACCCAACAAATTAGTTTCAACTAACAAATTAGTTTCGACCAACTCGAGAGACAACAAATCCAATCTATTATATCCACATCGGAACTTCCGATCAAGGCTCCTAGCCTCCAATTCCAGGTAGCATCAGAACTTCTAATACCTCCTATTGGAACTTCCTATAAGTGCAATTTTTTCGATATGCATCGAAACTTCCGCTTTCAACTCTCTGTCTCTAATTAGAAATTATCGAATGTTCCAATACCATATCGTAATATCCGATTTGACATCTCTGTTTCATAAACAATAAATTATCGGAACTTCCGATACCATATCAGAACTTCCGATTTGAGCTCTCTGTTTCCAATTCAGAAAATAATCAGAACTTTCGATCCAACCTGAATTTTCTTGGGCATTGTTCCTTCCGTCCTCCACCATAGTTGGCCAAAAGTAACATGCTTTCTAGAGCAACCATTTCATTTTCTGGGCCGACTGGTGTGTTTCGCATATACCATCGTGTACTTCACACATCACCACCTTAGCTTCTTCGGTGCTTATGCATTTGAGGAGGACTCCATCGGTCTTATGATGGTACAAGGATTCGCCAAGAAGCACGTATCGTGTTGCTTGATATATTAGTCTTCTTGGTGCCGACGTCAAAGGATTTTTTAAGTAATGAATAATATCGTACCTCCAATCATTGGCCTCTATTTCTGCGATCTCTACCTTGATCGACCTGGCCATCAACTTATATCCTGATGTCATTTGGGCCAAATCGTTTGCTTCTAAGTTTTGCTTCCTCGGGATATGAGTAAGAGTTATGCTTCGGAAGCTTGACACCGATCATGATATTCTTTCAGCATACCGTCTCTACACTCGTACTCATCTAACAATTGCCTCATCACTAGTATAGAGTCTCCCAAAATTTCTATTGTATCGGCACCCACTTCTTCCAATAGCTGCAACCCTTTCAATACTACATCATATGCAGCCTGATTATTGGTGGAGAAATGTCTGATGGTATATGCAAATTCAAATGATGTCCCCCAAGAGGAAACAATCACCAGACCTATACCACATATATGCCGACACACTGATCCATCAAAGAATAGGGTCCATGGTGTCGGCTCAACATGAGTTACTGCCTCATCTTTGTGCTGGACTATAAAATCGGCTATCGCATGTCCCTTTACTGCCTTAGCCGATTCATATCTGAGATCAAATTCAGAGAGAGCGAGGACCCAATTTTTGATATGCCCTTTCAACACTGGGGCTGATAGCATGTACTTAATGACATCGACCTTACATATCATGGTGCACTCTGATGACAGCAAGTAATGTCTCAGTTTGGTGCACAAGAAGTATAAGCATAGACAGAGCTTTTCCATCGCGTGATATCGGGCCTCAACATCTAGTAGTCTTCACTGAGATAGAAAATTACCCTCTCTTTTTTGTAAATCTCATATACTAGGACTGAACCGATGGCTTCATCATCAGTTGACAAATATAACTTGAACAGAATCCCTTTTTGGGTGGCATCATCACTGATGGTGAGGCTAAGTATTCCTTAATCTCGTCAAATGTCTTTTGCTGCTTTTCTCCCCATATAAATTCCTAGTCAGGCTTCAACTTCAACAGTGGAGTGAACGTCTCTATTTTTCTTGAAAGATCAGCTATGAACCTCCTGAGAAAGTTTATCTTCCCAATTAGTGACTACAACTTGGTTTTATCGGCAAGGGGTTGAGTGTTCTTAATTACTTCGATAATGCGTTGGCTTATCTCAATCCCTCTTTCATGCACAATAAAGCCCAGAAACTTCCCCGCCGATACACTAAAAGCACACTTCTTGGGATTCATTTTTAGTCCGTACTTTTTGGCTCTCTCCAGAATTTGACGTAGATCGACCATGTGGTCTTGAGTACTACACCAAAAGCACACTTCTTGGGATTCATTTTTAGTCCGTACTTTCTGGATCTCTCCAGAACTTGACGTAGATCGGCCACGTGGTCTTGAGTACTGCTTGATTTTACCATGGTGTCGTATATATATATTTCCACCAATAGGCCGATCAAGTCATGTAAATTATAGTTCATGGCCCTCTGGTAAATTTCTCCGACATTTTTCATGCTGAAGGTCATTACCACGCACTCATAAAGTCCGATAGCGCTTGGGCCCCAGAAGGTCATCTTGTAGATGTCTTCGTCAGCCATGAAAATATGCTTATAACATGCACTCCCATCCATGAAGTTGATAATCTTTTGACCCGATGCGGCATCCACTAGCGAGTCCCCAATCTGCATTGGTTATTTGTCTTTCGGGGTTGCCTTGTTCAAATCTCTGAAGTCAACACATATCCTGAGCTTCCCACTTTTCTTCCATACCAGTACAATGTTCGATACCCACTCTGCGTATCGACACAGTCTTATGAATTTTGCATCATACAACCTTGTTACCTCGGCCTTGATATCTAGATATATTTCTGCCTTGAACCACCGAGGTGACTACTTGAATGTCGATACACCTATTTTATTGGGACCCGATGTTCTACAATCGATCAGCTTAGACCTGACATTTCATGATACTCCCATGCAAATCAATCTCAGTGTTCCCACAATAATGCAATTAATTCATTTTTTATTTCATCAGGAAGTTAAGCACTTATAAAGGTTGACCTCGGTCTATCACCGGGTCCGATGTCTACTTCATGTAGCTCATCGGTTGCAGTGAAGCCTTGATCGAGTTTACCTTCTGCTTCATCGATATCGCCTTAAAGGGTAAGCTTGGGCTATTCATTGTTAATTGGTTTGATTCCATCATTTTATACTTTGAGAAAATCACTGTCCCAAGCTCTATCAGACAGACAGACAACTTCTTCCATCTCCCATACCGATAAATCGGTTATTGATACATTAACAAATTTATTGGTGGGAACGATTTCCACTTGATCACCGACCAACTGCATGAGGCTCTGATGAATTGTTGATGGTACACATCAATTTGTATGAATCTAATCGCACCCTAGCAACAGGCTGTAGGATCCTTTTCCTTCTATGACAAAGAAAGTAGTCGACACGGTCTTGCTCCCAACCATCAACTCTACATTAGCACCCCCATTGTTTCTGACGAATTGCCGCCAAAGTTCCTCAGTACGATATTGGTTTTGATGATATCCTTCGACCCTTTACCCAGCTTCCAGAAGGTGGCATACGACATCAATTTGACGGCTGGCTCTCCATCTATCATCGTCTTGGACATCAGTTTCCCGTTGACTAGACCCTTGATGTACAGAGGTCTCAGGTGCCGATGCTTGTGATTTTCTGGCTTGTTGAATACTGTCGGCTGTGGGGTCGATGCTAGTTGGACCATTGTATCGGCCTGCTCGGTGTCATCTTCAGGGGCAGCCTGATACTCCGCAGGGAGGAAGAAAATCACGTTTATCCCTGCCTCTTTCTTATCGTCGTGATCGGCCTTGTCTTTCACTCGCCATTCATTTTTAATCATTCGGGGCCGATCAGTCTCATTCTTGTGATTCTGTACCTTCAGTTATTTCTATCGAACCCATTGTACTCTCCTTTTCTGATTCTTTGTGAAAATATCGCTAGGGCACCACTGCGGCTTTCTTGACGTGGCACCACCGTCAGACGGCTGACCATTTTCCTTGGCGTTGATGGGGCCAAGCCTTTCGAGTAACGAAGCCCTTGGTGGTGACAACCTACGAGGTATGGCCGAACCTTCTTGATTACATAGTATTGTCTTATCGATGCACGAGTCATGATAGCATTGCCATCTGCCCTCGTTGCCACACTCAAGGCAGTCATCCATCGATGTCAAACACAACCCTTCATTCCAGCAGAATCCGAAGAACTCACAATTCCAATGGGGGTTGAATCATGAGTACTCATGATCGTCTTCACTGTTGGGGGTGATTGGGAATATGTGGTCTGATGGTATCCCTGAGGGATGCCATCGGGTGCCCCCTTGGTGGCACAAGGTCAAGCAGCATATTCCTGGCAATTCCATACGTAGGTTGAGGTACCTCTTGCCTGATTGGCCCCTACGGCGCAGACGAAGGCTGGGAGAGTGGCGTACCTCTTCCGAAAGGATACATATTCTGAAATCGGTCCTGTCTGCCTAGCCCTTGGAGCATAGTGTTGGGGAATAGGGTAGCTACGCTAGCTAGCAAATTCAAAATTTCCGCCCTATGGCCCTAGGCTCATGCGCGTGTGAGATCATAGATTGGTACCTTCTTGCACAAGACACGCTATGTGCAGTGGAAGAATATGTTGGAGCAGCGTGTCAAGTCTCTCCTCGCTTCGTCCTTGCCGTCCTTCACTGATCTAATCGATAAAGACGACGTAGTCGTTCGCATGTAGATGTTCACGAGCGTTGCTATTCAAGCAACGCCTCCACGGAGTCCACACGTACATGGATGGAGGACCTCCCATGACAGCATGCTAGCACCGCACGTGAGAGACGGGGATCCTTGACCTCAACGCTTGAGATCAACAAGGGAAGGAGAGAATTCTTGGGTGGCTAGGTCTAATCTAGGCTTATTTCTTGCCTCAAGACGTCCTCCTCCTCTCCTTATATAGGGCTGAGAGCCCTGGGTCGTGCTCTTACCAAAACCCTAAAAACCGTAACAGATCCAATCTGTTTTCCCATGTCGGAACTTCTGACAGGGTATTTTAGGTCTCCTGATACAATACGACACGCACCAGATCCAATCTGTTATCGCCCACCTCGGAACTTTCGATACCATATCAGAACTTCCGATCAGTACAAAATTCCCCGATTCCGAATCGGAACTTCTGGCTCGTCGGAACTTTCGATACCATATCGGAACTTCCGAAGCAACATTTGCTCTTTGTATCGAGACCAGAAAATAACCAGAACTTCCAATACTTACTATTGGAACTTCCGATCCACGAAATTTTCTTGGGCATATCCTTCAATCTCCCACTTGCACAAGAACCAATTCTTTGCATGTTTTCAATCCATCCCCTTAAGTATGTGACTCGATAGGTTCATACACTAATGGTTGTTCACCAGAAACCATTTCCGACTCACTGATAATTAGCGGTACCTAGCAGCACATATTGACCCCGAAAGCGTAGAAAATCAATTTTTCATGAACCTTGATATATGCAAGCACTAGTCCCTTTACCAGGCGCCATCAGTCAAGCTCAAGGTGAGATATGTGCCACCCTTATTGGTTAACTTGACATTTTCATTCAATCAAGTATCGGATTCAAATCATGACTAACTCCTTAGTCATAGTGGCATGGCCATGCACTTTACCAATCCAATGCATCGACGGGCCCAAAGATGACTCTCCCGTTATTAGGAGGGGTTAATTCCATCTTGACCTCCCACATCCCAAGACATTTTTCATAACACACCTGAAAACAACCCTTATTACTACTCTGTTACGGAATAGCGTTAGGAAGCATCTAAGTGTGTCACTACGCATTCTGGAATCAAATGACGATCTCAGGTTAAGGACTCTACAGGTACACCATTTGAGATGACAAACTATTGGCACATAACAATCTCAGCAGTATCTCAAGTGGGTCTGTCCAACACCATGTTCACAAACATGTGTCCACATCATTGATTTGACATCTCTATGTCTATGATCTGTGAAACACAATCATCAATCAGTCGGATGTACTAATCCATGTATTATCACTGTCCCACATGATGACAAGATTAGGGACCCTTTTGAACAACATCGACCTAAAGCAAATAGTTTCACATAACAAGTCATACTCATTAATTAAATGCAAACTATATTTATTCAAGGAACAAGATAACAATTATCCTCATACATTAGCATAGACTCTACTAGCATCTCCCACAAACACATGACTCACTCACACAAGTATTTAATACCCATGGAGCTCATATGCACCTCATGCTTGGGATGTGGAAGAGGTTTCGTCAACAGATCCGCCATGTTAAAATCCATGTGCACCTTGAAAATCTTCACATCACCTCTCTCAATGATCTCCTTGGCTTGCGCAATGGCACCACTATTATCACAATAGAGGTCCACTACACTGGACGCACTAGGAACAACACCCATCTGAGAAACAAACTTCCTGATCCAAACGGCCTCCTTCGCCGCTTCTAAAGCAGCGATATACTCAGCTTCTGTTGTAGAATCGGTCACCGTCTCTTGCTTGGAACTCTTCCAACTCACTGCACCTCCATTGAGGCAGAACACAAAACCAGATTGCGATCGAGAATCATCTTTATCGGTCTAAAAGCTAGCATCCGTTTAACCACTTACAACGAGCTTCTCTTCACCACCATATACTAGGAACATTTCCTCGGTCCTTCTCAAGTACTTGAGGACACTCTTTACTACAGCCCAGTGACTTTCACCCGGGTTTGATTGGTACCTGCTCGTAATACTTAGAGCATATGACACATCTGGGCATGTACACAACATGTCATACGTGATGGATCCAATTGCGGAGGCATACGGAATTGCACTCATGTTCTCTAGCTCATCAGGTGTCACAACACACTGAGTCTTACTAAGAGAAATACCATGTGACATTGGCAGAAAACCTTTCTTGGAATTCTGCATTTTGAACCGTTTCAAAACCTCGTCAATGTACATACTTTGGCTTAATTCAATTAACCATTTTGATCTATCCCTATAGATCTTAATGCCCAAAATTTATGTTGCCTCTCCAAGATCTTTCATCGAAAAACTATTTTTCAGTGAAGTCTTGATAACATTCAACAATGGAATGTCGTTTCTGATCAACAATATGTTATCCACATATAGGACGAGAAATACAAGTGAGCTCCCACTAGCCTTTTTGTAAACACAAGGCTCTTCTTCGTTCTTGATGAAGCCAAACCCTTTGACTACCTCATCAAAGCAAAGATTCCAAATCCGAGAAACTTGTTTCAATCCATAAATGGACTTTAGCAACTTACAAACCTTCCCAGCATTCCCCGAACCATCAAGACCTTCAGGCTATGTCTTGTACACATCCTCACTTAGGTTTCCATTTAGGAAAGCCATCTCGACATCCATTTTCCATATCTCATAATCATAAAATACAACAATCGCTAGGATGATCCGAATAAACTTAAGCATAGCGACGGGCGAAAATGTTTCATCATAATCAACACCTTGAATCTGTCTGAAACCTTTCGCCACCATTCATGTCTTATATAAGTGAACATTTCCATCATTGTCTATCTTTTTCTTGAAGATCCAATTGCACTCAATAGTTTTTACACCATCGGGTGGATCAACCAAGTTCCAAACTTGGTTGACACGCATGGACTCCAACTCGGATCCAATGGCTCCAAGCCATTTCTTAGAGTTTGGTCCTATCACTGCTTCCGCATAGGTCTTGGACTCGTCGTTGTCCAACAACAACATGTCGCAATGCCCAGTGGTCAAGAACATGTACCTCTGTGGGGCTGGCGCATCCATAACAGGGTCTGCAACATCTTGCGCCTCCTGCGCTGGTTCAGTGGGATTTGGAACACTTTCTAGTGGCTCTCGAACCTCTTCGAGATGCACAATCCTCCCACTAACTCCGTTTGAGAGAAACTCTTTCTCAAGGAACACACCATTTTGAGCGACAAACACTTTGCCCTCCTCTCTATTGTAGAAATGGTATCCTTTGGTTTTCCTAGGATACCCCACAAAGAAGCACTTGTCAAACTTAGGACTGAGCTTGTCAGACATCATACGTTTGACATACGCCTCACATCCCCAAATCTTTAGAAAAGAAAAACTGGGACGCCTCCCAGACCACATCTCATATGGTCTCTTCTCTACTGGCATAGATGGAACTCTATTAATCGTGAAAGCTGCGGTTTCTAGAGCGTCACCCCAAAAGGATAATGGAAGATCAGTGTGACTCATCATGGACCACACCATGTCCAACAAAGTGTGGTTTCTCCACTCGGACACACCATTCCACTGAGGCGTGCAGGGTGGAGTCAGCTGTGTAACAATTCCACACTGCTTCAGATGATCACTAAACTCATGGCTCAAATATTCACCCCCATGACCCAATCGTAGAAATTTAATTGTCTTGCCCATATGATTTTGTACTTCATTTTGGAACTCCTTGAACTTTTCGAAGGATTCCCACTAATGCCTCATCAAGTAGACACAACCATATATACTAAAGTCGTCGGTAAAAGTAATAAAGTACTGAAATCCTTTCCTAGCCGTGTGACTCATTGGACCACACACATCAGTATGTACTATGATCAATAGCTCACTTGCCCTCTCACTCTGTCCAGTGAAAGGCGTCCTTGTCATTTTGCCAAGTAAATAAGACTCGCATGTGTCATATGATTCAAAGTCAAATGACTCCAAAAGTCCATCACTATGGAGCTTCTGTACACGCTTCTCATTTATATGACCTAAACGACAATGCTAGACATAGGTGGGATTCAAATCATTGAGTCGTTGTTTCTTAGTAATAATGTTATAAATGTGTGCATCGTCAAGACTCAGAATGTACAATCCATTCACCAATGGACAAACACCATAGAGCATGCTATTCGAGAATATCGAACAACATTTGTTCTTTATAACGAACTCATTATCTTCTTCCTCCAAACACGAGGAAGAGATAATGTTTCTGCCCAACGCTAAAATATAATAACAATTATTCAATTCCAGAACTAATCCTAAAGGTAGTGACAAAGAATAAATGCCAACGACCAATACTGAAACCTTTGCACCATTGCCGACGTGAATATCCAGTTCACCTACTACACACTTTCTTGACCAACTTAGTCCTTGCAACGATTTGCAAGTGTGAATCATCAAACCGGTATCAAATACCCATGAATCACTTGGATGAGTTGCAAGATTAATTTCAATAACATTTATACTTGAAGTAGAAGCGGAAGTCCTACCTCTCTTCTGCTTCCAATTTGTCTGGATTGGAACTTTCGATCTGGCATTGGAAATTCCGATCTGACTTCTCTGTCACAAATTTTGTGCGGCATCAGAACCTCTGATTGAGGAGCCATGCTGAAGAGCGTGGGCCTCATGGCTCCAGATGTGATGAGTCATTGTCAACGGAAGTCAAAGAGGACTGAAAAGAAGAGAAGACCTGCTGCATCTGGGCCGCGTGTAACTCAGGTACACGGGCAGCAAGCGACTGTCGGGCAGAGGGGCCGTGAAGTCGGGTTGGCCCAATCCGGGTACATGGGCTAGGAGCAGCAGAGGATCCACTGGGCTGTTGACCAGGATTGACTCACGTACACGGACGGCGAGCGATTGCCGGGCTGAGAGAGCTGCGGAGTCGGGCAGGCCCAATCCAGGTACCTGGTGCAAAGCCGGTGGACGCTTTGTCAGTTTCGGCACAAAACTGACGACCGCTGATCTTGGAATGGACCGTCCAGAAGTGAAGTCGTAGTCGCTACGAAAGCTCCACTTCTGGATACGTCATCTGTAAATTGGAGTTTACTATTTTATCCTTAGGCCCATAGCAAGTCAGTTGAGTCTGTAAAAATATACTAAAGGCAGTTTTGATTTTTTCCTTTATTTCAGCGTCTGTAAAAAAAACTCTAAGGGTCTAGTGGAATATTCCTAGGCTATTGGGCTACCTATAAATAGGGCCCCAATCCCTAGGGTTAGGGTTAACTCACTTTAATCTAAAGAATCAGAGTTCACCTACTCCTGCTTGTGTGCGCCGCCACTGCTGTTCATCCTCCAGGTTCTGTGTTTTTCTGCCAAAGTTGTTTTATTCTCGCTCTCATCAAGATCAATCAGAAATGTATTGAATCCTTTTGCTGTGATCTCTGTTTGCCTGGAGAAACGTGTTGTTTTGATCTCTGTGTTTCTCCATTTTGTTCCACGCGCGAGTTGTTTTATTCAAGGCACTGTTCTTGTTTTTTCTTCCGCCATGGATTCTTGCCTGATGGACAGAGGTTCTCAGCCAGTCTCTCTACATATTTTATTCTGTTGATTGCAGGCTTCCTTTCGATAGCTCACATAGCTAGTGTCTGCAGCTACTGGTTTTTACTGTAAGCTATTCATTTCATAGCATGACACAGTAGCGATCTGACAGCCTTGTGAGCTCTTCCGATTTGTTTATTCCTTGGCATCTTGATCGAGGTGCTAGATGTGTGGCGTACTTTAGTTTGTGTCCGTTTTGTGTCGTGCGAGGCCAGGCTTCGTACATTGTGCACCAATCTGGAGTCTAGGCTTCACGAAGCTTGTGCGAAGAGCTTTTCGGAGGTTGAGTTTCGGAGTTTGTTTTTGGGCTTCGGTTTCCTGTGTGAAAGTCCCAGAGGGCTCCGATTCGAAGTTTGTCTGTATTTCAAAAGGTCACTACTCCGATAGTCATACTTTGTTCATCCAAGCTTCGAAGGTTGAGTTGCAGGCTTCGATTCTTTTCTCTGTTAAGCTTCGAAATATTTTTTCTAGGATACTTCGCTCGTGAGAAGTCCTTACAGACTAGCTTTGACTCATTGCTTGTCTTTGGCTCTGTGTTGTCTTGTTCGAAGTCCATCACGAAGGTACTTCGAAGCCGAAGTCTTCTCTAGACTCAAACTCTAACAGACTTCGGTTTCTTCGAAGTAGACCTCGAGCTGGATTTTCTTCTTGCATACTTCACTGAGTAGTGCTTGTATCGAAGTTGTGCTTAGAACACCTTGCTGTTTTTCTTGGCACTTGTTCAAAGATTTTGTTGTTCGAAGTATACTTCGCATAGTATATTTCATCAGCAAGAACAGACTTCGCCAGCTCGTTCTGTACACTGCTTGTACAAAGTGCACGGTTCGAAGTACTGCTTTTTGGCTCCGAACCCCGTGGGCTTCGGAGTGCAGTTTTGACTCCTTCAGCCTTCGCACCTCGACTTCGAAGCAGACTTCGGCACACCCCTGGCTTCGACGTTGCAGGCTTCGATCGACAGCCTTTGACAAAGGACTCCGAAGCAGGCTTCGACACTGTGAAGCAGCTTCGACTCTGCGAAGTAGGCTTCGACATTGTGAAGTAGGCTTCGTCAAGTACCTTACTGGAGGCAACCGTGAACAATAACTTTTAATCTCCTTTTAACGTTCACACTGAGTTTTTTTTGCTGTGATGGTTTAGCTCTGAGTACTTTGATCTGCCCATGTTTTAACTTCTTTGTTTATCTACCTATTAACACTGTATTGGTGTTTCTTTGTCTAGGACACCGGTAGTTTCTAGGCTAGATACTTTTAGGTTTTGGTGATCTGTTTACGTTTCTGCTGCTTAGTCTTTTGAGGTGCGTTGGGTGTTGGGAGCAGGCCATTGATTCGAAAGAATTTTTAGGCGCCCATTCACCCCCATCTGGTCGCTACTTTCGGTCCTACAAGTGGTATCAGAGCCTGGTTAGGGTTTTTCATACCTTAACCGGTTCTAAACCCCAGTAGTGATCATGACATCTCCTGGAAAGGTTTCGTTCTTGGAAGCTTATGGCTATAACTATTGGAAGACTCGCATGCGAGCCTATCTCATGAGCCAAAGCTCGGACATCTGGGACATTTGTATTCACACTACTTTCACTGTGTTGCCTGTTGATGAGCGCACTACTCCAGATATTGTTTCCCAGCATCAGAACAACAACAAAGCTGTGAATATTCTATTTTCTGGTTTAGGTCCCACTGAATTTGAGCGTGTGAGCCATCTCTCCACTGCGAGAGAGATCTGGGCTACCCTCCAGGCACATCATGAGGGGACAGCCCAGGTCAAGGCTCGGCTCTATCAGACCTACCAGCGTGAATATGAGAATTTTACACAAAAGCCGGGTGAATCTATTGAAGCGTTGTTTGGTCATTTTCAATTGATCATAAACAAGCTTCGGGACAACAAGGGTGAGGGTGTTCAGTTAGTCTCAGATCATGAGCAAGCGCTCAAGGTTCTCCATACCTTGGACCCTAAGATCTGGGAGATCAAGGTATCCTCTATCATTGAGAGCACATCTTATGATACCTTGACCATTTCTGAGTTGTTTAGCAAGCTGAAGGCCACCGAGGTTGATACTCAGTTGAGATCAAATCTCACTGGCTCTGGATCAAAGTCTCTGGCCCTTGCTACACCTTCTGTTGATCCCTCTTCTATGAGATGTGCTGGGTTCTCTTTGATGTCTATCATTGAGGACCAGCTTGAGTCTTTGGGAGATGATGACCTGTGTCTTTTTAACAACCGGGTGCATCATGTTTATGACAAAAGGATGTTCAAAAGACACGGCACAAAATCCGGGTGCTTTGAGTGTGGTGACCCAGGACACTTCATCGCCGACTGCCCCAAGCGAAATGGCCACAAGAAGGGCACCGGTGGTGGCTTTCACGAATATGGCAAGCACGAGAGCTCCTCCTTCACCAAGGGCAAGCCAAAGACCAGATTCTTCAGAAAAGCCCTGAAGGACTACCGGTGAGAGAACAAGAAGTGCGACAAGGCCTTCTTCGCCGAGATGGAGAAGAGCTACTCCAAGCGGTCCACGTCTTCTTCCTCTTCATCGAGATCAAGCGATGAGGAGATCGTCATCAAGAAGGGGAAGGACGAGGATGATCCGGCGGGCCTTTGCTTCATCGCTTTCGGGGACAGACCGAAGAGCCGCTCACATCAGCGCCGAAGATCCCGCAAGAGTTTTTGCTCAATGGCTCTTGTGGATAAGGAAGAGAAGGGCTCCTCCGATGACTCCGACGACGACGACAACGAAAAGGTATCATCTTATGAACGCGAAATCATTGATTTACTTGAAAGCAATCGTCAGGAGTTAAAATATCGAGAAAAACTGCTTAGGGGGGCTAAGAAGAGGATAGATGAATTAGAGAGTGAGCTTGCCGTGGCCAACGACAGAATTGAGAGTCTATCTTCTTCCCCTTGCTTGGGTTGATGAGAGGGATGCTTTGGTCACTGAGCTTGAAAGCGCTCAGCTGGAGCTGAAAGATGCTCAAGCCACTGTCGTCGTACCCTGTGCCGATTGCCCATCTCATCTAGTTGTTTTAGCTGAGCTAAAAGCCAAGGGCGATGAGCATTTGGGTGATTTGGAGAGAGTGAGAGCTGAGCTGGCGCAGACTAGGCTAGAGCTTGAGACACTGTTAGTTCCACCCACTGTATGTGAGAACTGCTTGTCTCTTAGAATGGAATTGATCAAGCTAAAAGCCGAGAAGTCTGTCCAAGTAGATAGAGAGTGTGAGACCTGTTTGTCTCAGGTGGAGGTTCTAGCTTCTTTGAGAGAGGAGCTAGCTGATGCTCAAAATGAAAACTTTTACCTCCGTTCTATTCTAAGTTGGATCAGTGCCAGAGAGCCACAACTCGGCATGATGATCCAGTTGTTTAAGAGGCGGGATGGGTTTGGCGTAGGCTACACCTACACCAAGGCTGACTTTGCGAGTGCCATTAGCCGGGCAGTGGAGTGGAGTAAAATGACTCCTGAGCAGAGATACCCCAAGACTCACTCCACTGAGTCTTTCCAAGCTAGTCAGCCCAAGGATGGAGTGATCCAAGAACAGCCCAAAGATCCACCCAAGAAGCCCATCTGGGATCCAAAGCCCAAACACCTCCACACTTCTCTTGACTCTCTTCCTGGACCCTCTCAACCCAAGAAGACTACACCAAACACCACTAAGCCCAAGAACCCCAAGCCTCAACCACATCCCAAGAAGCCCACCTATCATTGTGAGTATTGTCTGAGAGACGGGCATCTTGCAGAGTTTTGCTTCAGGAGGAAGCGGGTTGAGAGAGCAGTTCTACCAGCAGGGTGGTAGACTGAGAGTTCCTCGACGTGGGGAGAGGCTGGAGGCCAGGCCGCGTCGTGTAGGTGGTGGAAGAGGAGACGGCTTTCATGCCCGTGCTCCAGATGGTGGTGTTCGTTCCGGCAGAGTTCCAGGCCGTTTTGGCTATGGTCCTGGACCTCGTGGCCGAGGCTTTAGGCAGAACCAAGGACCGCATTTTGAGCCACGCTTTGGTCCAAACTCTTCTGATGGTTTCTGTTTTCCATCTTTTGAGCAGATGGCTCAACACTAGTTTAGTTCTTTTGCTAAACCTGGTGCCGGACCATTTGCTCCCCCTTACAACCACTGATTGTGCAGGATCGGGGACTAGAGGATGTTTGGATCATGGACTCAGGATGCTCTCGCCACATGATGGGACATCGCAGATGGTTCTCCAGTCTCACTCCCTCGAGCTCCAAAGAGTACATCACATTCGGGAATAGTGGTCAAGGGAAGGTACACGACATTGGCTCAATTCGCATCTCTGACCATTTCTCTTTAAAGAATGTTGCTTTGGTTGGAAATTTGAATTTCAATTTGATTTCTGTTTCGCAACTTCTTGAGGATGGGTTGGAGGTTCGCTTTAAGAAGGGCAGTTCTTCTGTGATTGATTCCAGAGGGCTTTTGATTTGCTAGATCTTACCTTTCGGTAAGGTTTTTTGAATTGACTTCTCTAGTTCTTTTGGCCCTTCTCGCTGTTTGTTTGCTGGATCCTCCTCTGAGCTCTGGAAGTGGCATAGGAGGTTAGGTTATTTGAGTTTTGATCTGCTAGTCAGGTTGAGCTCTATGGACCTCATCCGAGGATTGCCCAAGCTTAAAATGGAGAAGGATCTAGTTTGCCATCCCTGTCGTCACGGGAAAATGGTTGCCGCTTCTCACTCACCTGTGACTCAGGTGATCATTTCGTATCTGGGCGAGCTGTTACACATGGACACTGTCGGTCCAGCTCGGTTACGCTTAGTCGGTGGGAAGTGGTATGCGCTTGTCATTGTTGATGACTTTTCTTGATTCTCGTGGGTTTTCTTTTTGGAGTCTAAGGATGAAACTTTTCATTTTGTTCATGACCTGATTTTAAAGCTGAAGAATGAAAACAATGGTCGGATGCGAGCAATTCGCTCCGACAACGGCTCTAAGTTCAAGAACTCTCAGTTCGTCAGCTTCTGTAGTGATTAGGGTCTTGACCATCAGTTTTCTGCTCCTTACACTCCCCCACAAAACGGCATTGTGGAACGAAAGAACCGCACGCTAGTCGAGATGGCCAGTACGATGCTCGATGAGCACATGACTCCTAGGCGTTTTTGGGCTGAAGCCATGAGCACGGCTTGCTATCTGGCCAACCACATTTTTCTTAGAGCTTACCTAGGTAAGACCTCATACGAGTTGCGGTTTGGCAGACAGCCCAAGGTGAGCCACTTGCGAGCGTTTGGCTGCAAGTGCTTTGTGCTCAAGAAGGGAGGGCATTTGGACAAGTTTGAGTCTCGTTGCTGGGACAGAGTTTTTCTTGGCTACGCTTTGCATTCTCGAGGCTTCTAAGTTTGGAACCTCGACTCCCAGCAGCTTGTCGAGACTTGTGAGGTTTCATTTGATGAATCCTTGCCTTCTTTGACTCCTTCTATTGAGCTTTCTAGAGATGGTGAGCTCGGAGAGTCCATCTTCGAGGAAGATGAGGACACTCCAGCTGTTGATGAGGGTGGGCCTTCTGCACAGCCTGCAGAGCCCACACCTTCTGAGACTTCGACTGAGGACGAGGGCGGACCTCTGATCACTTCTTCCACTTCGATCGAGCCCCCTCAGTCGAGTCCAGAGGTGCCAGCTGCTGACTCCGGTGAGGTGACTTCAGATCACCAGGGATCCCGAGCAGTTTAGCGTAATCACCCCTCAGAGCTCATCATCGGTGATTTGACTGAGAGAACCTTGCGTTCGTCTGTTGACTCTCTTGCTGTGTTTGCTGAATCTGCTTTTGTTGCATCTTTTGAGCCCAGAGACGTTTCTCATGCTCTTTCCGACTCGAACTGGATTAATGCCACGCAAGAAGAGCTTGAGAATTTTGTCCGCAACCGGGTTTGGACACTAGTTGAGCTGCCACCTGGATGCAACCCCATAGGCACCAAGTGGGTGTTCAAGAACAAGCAAGGTGAAGATGGGGTTGTGGTGCGCAACAAAGCTCGACTAGTTGCCTAGGGTTTCTGCCAGAATGAGGGTATTGATTTTGAAGAAACTTTCGCCCCTGTTGCCCGACTTGAGTCCATTCGCATTCTCTTAGATTTTGCCGTTTCGAAGGGTTTTAAGATTTTTCAAATGGACGTCAAGAGTGATTTTCTGAATGGGTACATAGAGGAGGAGGTTTATGTTAGGCAGCCACCCGGTTTTGAGAACCCCAAGTTTCCTCGCCATGTTTTTAAGTTGCAAAAAGCTTTATACGGGTTGAAGCAAGCCCCAAGGGCTTGGTATGACCGGTTGAAGCAGTTTTTTTTGGGGAAGGGTTTTGTGATGGGTTCTGTGGATAAAACTCTTTTCTTACTCAGAGATGCTTCAAATTTTTTAGTCGCTCAGATTTACATGGACGACATTATCTTTGGTGGTACTACTGATTCTCTTGTGTCCAAGTTTTCTGAGCAGATGCACAGTGAGTTTGAGATGAGCCTCATGGGTGAGCTCAAATATTTCTTAGGGCTCCAGATCAAACAGACAAAGGACGGCACCTTCATCCACCAAGGTAAGTACACTCGTGACATGTTGAAAAAAATTTGACTTTGGTGGAGAGTTGAAGCCTCAGATGACCTCAATGGGCACATCTGGGGGCCTCGACAAGGACGAGAGCGGCGTCAAGGTCAACGAGAGAGAGTTTCAAGGGATGATCGGTTCACTGCTGTACTTGACGATGACAAGACCAGACATACAGTTCACCGTGGGGCTGTGCGCGCGCTTTCAGTCTTCACCTCGCGCGTCTCATCGGCAGGCTGTCAAGTGCATCTTCAGGTATCTTACCTATGCGCCCAATCTTGGTCTTTATTATTCAGCATCATCATCCCTTGATTTATCTGGCTTTTCGGACGCTGACTTTGGTGGGTGCCGGTTGGATCGCAAGTCGACTTCTGGTACTTGCCAGTTTCTTGGTTCGTCTCTTGTTTCTTTGTCTTCTTGAAAGCAATCTGGAGTTGCTCTTTCGACCACTGAGGCTTAGTATGTAGCTGCTGCTAGCTGCTGCTCACAGTTAGTTTGGATGATTTTCACATTGCGAGATTTTGGGTTGTTCTTTCCTACCAGAGTTCCCTTGTTTTGCGACAACACCAGTGCTATTAGTGTAGGGAAAAACCCTTGTCTCCATTCAAAAACCAAACATATTGATGTGCGCTTTCACTTTCTAAGGGATCAATATGAGAAAGGTGTCATTGACCTTGTTCATGTTGATACCCATCATCAGTTGGCTGACATTTTCACCAAACCCCTAGATCAGTCTACTTTTGAGCGTTTACGAGGGGATTTGGGTGTTGTGTATCCTTTTTAGGATATTTTGAGTCAGTTTTTTCTTTCTTCTCTACTCTTTTCTTGAGTCCTTCTGTGTGTGTTCATATTCACATATCACACTTTTGAGCTGCTTCTGTTATATGATTGAACTGCTTTACTTATTCTAGCTGGTACATGCTTTTGGATACTTGTCAATGATCATGCTTTGGTTCAATTCACTTGATATGTCTGATATCTGTCATATGCATGGCTTTTATGCTTTAAACTTGAAAAATGATCACCATTACTTCTAGTAACTAGCATGTGTAGGTTGAGTGCTTTTGCTATCTGTTACATACCTTGTAGCTAGTTCCTCACATAGATGCAGATATGCAACTTGGACATCTTTAAGCTTTAACATGGAAAATGTGTTATAAAAATGATAAAAATAAAAAATGAATGAAAATTCCATGCCTTTTTATGCTTGAGTTGAAAAGATCCAAGTGGGTTTGCTTTGTCACATTGCATTATTCTGGACTGCTTACCATAGCACTTTGGTATGAACTAGGACAGTGTAGTGTATGCCAAGACCAATGTCTTAAGCTTCCGATGGTCCAGTTCTGGCCTAGGCTTGACTTGGTCTGTTAGCATAAGGTTTGACATGCAAATAACCCTTGGCACAAATGAAAAAGGATAATGAAAAAAAGCCTAAAAATTAAAAAGACAGAGGTTCTCAGCCAGTCTCTCTACATATTTTATTCTGTTGATTGCAGGCTTACTTTCGATAGCTCACATAACTAGTGTCTGCAGCTACTGGTTTTTACTGTGAGCTATTCATTTCATAGCATGACACAGTAGCGATCTGACAGCCTTGTGAGCTCTTCCGATTTGTTTATTCCTTGGCGTCTTGATCGAGGTGCTAGATGTGTGGCGTACTTTAGTTTGTGTCTGTTTTGTGTCATGTGAGGCCAGGCTTCGTACATTGTGCACACCGATCCGGAGTCTAGGCTTCGTGAAGCTTGAGCGAAGAGCTTTTCGGAGGTTGAGTTTCGGAGTTTGTTTTTGGGCTTCGGTTTCTTGTGTGAAAGTCCCAGAGGGCTCCGATTCGAAGTTTGTCTGTATTTCAAAAGGTCACTACTCCGGTAGTCATACTTTGTTCATCCAAGCTTCGAAGGTTGAGTTGCAGGCTTCGATTCTTTTCTCTGTTAAGCTTCGAAATATTTTTTCTAGGATACTTCGCTCGTGAGAAGTCCTTACAGACTAGCTTTGACTCATTGCTTGTCTTTGGCTCTGTGTTGTCTTGTTCGAAGTCCATCACGAAGGTACTTCGAAGCCGAAGTCTTCTCTAGACTCAAACTCTAACAGACTTCGGTTTCTTCGAAGTAGACCTCGAGCTGGATTTTCTTCTTGCATACTTCACTGAGTAGTGCTTGTATCGAAGTTGTGCTTAGAACACCTTGCTGTTTTTCTTGGCACTTGTTCAAAGCTTTTGTTGTTCGAAGTACACTTCGCATAGTATATTTCATCAGCAAGAACAGACTTCGCCAGCTCGTTCTGTACACTGCTTGTACAAAGTGCACGGTTCGAAGTACTGCTTTTTGGCTCCGAACCCCGTGGGCTTCGGAGTGCAGTTTTGACTCCTTCAGCCTTCGCACCTCGACTTCGAAGCAGACTTCGGCACACCCCTGGCTTCGACGTTGCAGGCTTCGATCGACATCCTTCGACAAAGGACTCCGAAGCAGGCTTCAACACTGTGAAGCAGCTTCGACTTTGCGAAGCAGGCTTCGACATTGCGAAGCAGGCTTCGTCAAGTACCTTACTGGAGACAACCGTGAACAGTAACTTTTAATCTCCTTTTAACGTTCACACTGAGTTTTTTTTGCTGTGATGGTTTAGCTCTGAGTACTTTGATCTGCCCATGTTTTAACTTCTTTGTTTATCTACCTATTAACACTGTATTGGTGTTTCTTTGTCTAGGACACCGGTAGTTTCTAGGCTAGATACTTTTAGGTTTTGGTGATCTGTTTAAGTTTCTGCTGCTTAGTCTTTTGAGGTGCGTTGGGTGTTGGGAGCAGGCCATTGATTCGAAAGAATTTTTAGGCACCCATTCACCCCCCTCTGGTCGCTACTTTCGATCCTACAAGTGGTATCAGAGCCTGGTTAGGGTTTTTTCATACCTTAACCGGTTCTAAACCCCAGTAGTGATCATGACATCTCTTGGAAAGGTTCCGTCCTTGGAAGCTTATGGCTATAACTATTGGAAGACTCGCATGCGAGCCTATCTCATGAGCCAAAGCTCAGACATCTGGGACATTTGTATTCACGCTACTTTCACTGTGTTGCCTGTTGATGATCGCACTACTCCAGATATTGTTGCCCAGCATCAGAACAACAACAAAGCTGTGAATATTCTATTTTCTGGTTTAGGTCCCACTGAATTTGAGCGTGTGAGCCATCTCTCCACTGCGAGAGAGATCTGGGCTACCCTCCAGGCACATCATGAGGGGACAGCCCAGGTCAAGGCTCGGCTCTATCAGACCTACCGGCGTGAATATGAGAATTTTACACAAAAGTCGGGTGAATCTATTGAAGCGTTGTTTGGTCGTTTTCAATCGATCATAAACAAGCTTCGAGACAACAAGGGTGAGGGTGTTCAGTTAGTCTCAGATCATGAGCAGGCGCTCAAGGTTCTCCATACCTTGGACCCTAAGATCTGGGAGATCAAGGTATCCTCTATCATTGAGAGCACATCTTATGATACCTTGACCATTTCTGAGTTGTTTAGCAAGCTGAAGGCCATCGAGGTTGATACCCAGTTGAGATCAAATCTCACTGGCTCTAGATCAAAGTCTCTAGCCCTTGCTACACCTTCGGTTGATCCCTCTTCTATGAGCTGTGCTGGGTTCTCTTTGATGTCTATCACTGAGGACCAGCTTGAGTCTTTGGGAGATGATGACCTGTGTCTTTTTAACAACTGGGAGCGTCGTGTTTATGACAAAAGGATGTTCAAAAGACACGGCACAAAATCCGGGTGCTTTGAGTGTGGTGACCCAGGATACTTCATCGCCGACTGCCCCAAGCGAAATGGCCACAAGAAGGGCACCGGTGGTGGCTTTCACGAATCTGGCAAGCACGAGAGCTCCTCCTTCACCAAGGGCAAGCCAAAGACCAGATTCTTCAGAAAAGCCCTGAAGGACTACCGGTGAGAGAACAAGAAGTGCGACAAGGCCTTCTTCGCCGAGATGGAGAAGAGCTACTCCAAGCGGTCCACGTCTTCTTCCTCTTCATCGAGATCAAGTGATGAGGAGATCGTCATCAAGAAGGGGAAGGACGAGGATGATCCGGCGGGCCTTTGCTTCATGGCTTTCGGGGACATACCGAAGAGCCGCTCACATCAGCGCCGAAGATCCCGCAAGAGTTTTTGCTCAATGGCTCTTGGGGATAAGGAAGAGAAGGGCTCCTCCGATGACTCCGACGACGACGACAACGAAAAGGTATCATCTTATGAACGCGAAATCATTGATTTACTTGAAAGCAATCGTCAGGAGTTAAAATATCGGGAAAAACTGCTTAGGGGGGCTAAGAAGAGGATAGATGAATTAGAGAGTGAGCTTGTCGTGGCCAACGACAGAATTGAGAGTCTATCTTCTTCCCCTTGCTTGGGTGATAGTAGTGAGTGCCCAAAGTGTGAGGTGCTTCTGTGTGACCTGTCGACTCTGAAGTCCAGGTACACAGAAAGGGTTGATGAGAGGGACGCTTTGGTCACTGAGCTTGAAAGCGCTCAGCTGGAGCTGAAAGATGCTCAAGCCACTGTCGTCGTACCCTGTGCCGATTGCCCATCTCATCTAGTTGTTTTAGCTGAGCTAAAAGCCAAGGGCGATGAGCATTTGGGTGATTTGGAGAGAGTGAGAGCTGAGCTGGCGCAGACTAGGCTAGAGCTTGAGACACTGTCAGTTCCACCCACTGTCTGTGAGAACTGCTTGTCTCTTAGAATGGAATTGATCAATCTAAAGCCGAGAAGTCTGTCCAAGTAGATAGAGAGTGTGAGACCTGCTTGTCTCAGGTGGAGGTTCTAGCTTCTTTGAGAGAGGAGCTAGCTGATGCTCAAAATGAAAACTTTTACCTCCGTTCTATTCTAAGTTGGATCAGTGCCAGAGAGCCACAACTCGGCATGATGATCCAGTTGTTTAAGAGGCGAGATGGGTTTGGGGTAGGCTACACCTACACCAAGGCTGACTTTGCGAGTGCCATTAGCCGGGCAGTGGAGTGGAGTAAAATGACTCCAGAGCAGAGATACCCCAAGACTCACTCCACTGAGTCTTTCCAAGCTAGTCAGCCCAAGGATGGAGTGATCCAAGAACAGCCCAAAGATCCACCCAAGAAGCCCATCTGGGTTCCAAAGCCAAAACACCTCCACACTTCTCTTGACTCTCTTCCTGGACCCTCTCAACCCAAGAAGACTACACCAAACACCACTAAGCCCAAGAACCCCAAGCCTCAACCACATCCCAAGAAGCCCACCTATCATTGTGAGTATTGTCTGAGAGACGGGCATCTTGCGAAGTTTTGCTTCAGGAGGAAGCGAGTTGAGAGAGCAGTTCTACCAGCAGGGTGGTAGACTGAGAGTTCCTCGACGTGGGGAGAGGCTGGAGGCCAGGCCGCGTCATGTAGGTGGTGGAAGAGGAGACGACTTTCATGCCCGTGCTCCAAATGGTGGTGTTCGTTCTGGCAGAGTTCCAGGCCGTTTTGGCTACGGTCCTGGACCTCGTGGCCGAGGATTTAGGCAGAACCAAGGACCGCGTTTTGAGCCACGCTTTGGTCCAAACTCTTCTGATGGTTTCTGTTTTCCATCTTTTGAGCAGATGGCTCAACACTGGTTTAGTTCTTTTGCTAAACCTGGTGCCGGACCATTTGCTCCCCCTTACAACCACTGATTGTGCAGGATCGGGGACTAGAGGACGTTTGGATCATGGACTCAGGATGCTCTCGCCACATGATGGGACATCGCAGATGGTTCTCCAGTCTCACTCCCTCGAGCTCCAAAGAGTACATCACATTCGGGAACAGTGGTCAAGGGAAGGTACACGACATTGGCTCAATTCGCATCTCTCACCATTTCTCTTTAAAGAATGTTGCTTTGGTTGGAAATTTGAATTTCAATTTGATTTCTGTTTCGCAACTTCTTGAGGATGGGTTGGAGGTTCGCTTTAAGAAGGACAGTTCTTCTGTGATTGATTCTAGAGGGCTTTTGATTTGTTAGATCTTACCTTTCGGTAAGGTTTTTTGAATTGACTTCTCTAGTTCTTTTGGCCCTTCTCGCTGTTTGTTTGCTGGATCCTCCTCTGAGCTCTAGAAGTGGTATAGGAGGTTAGGTTATTTGAGTTTTGATCTGCTAGTCAGGTTGAGCTCTATGGACCTCATCCGAGGATTGCCCAAGCTTAAAATGGAGAAGGATCTAGTTTGCCATCCCTGTCGTCACGGGAAAATGGTTGCCGCTTCTCACTCACCTGTGACTCAGGTGATGACTTCGTATCTGGGTGAGCTGTTACACATGGACACTGTCGGTCCAGCTCGGGTACGCTTAGTCGGTGGGAAGTGGTATGCGCTTGTCATTGTTGATGACTTTTCTTGATTCTCGTGGGTTTTCTTTTTGGAGTCTAAGGATGAAACTTTTCATTTTGTTCATGACCTGATTTTAAAGCTGAAGAATGAGAACAATGGTCGGATGCGAGCAATTTGCTCCGACAACGGCTCTAAGTTCAAGAACTCTTAGTTCATCAACTTCTGTAGTGATTAGGGTCTTGACCATCAGTTTTCTGCTCCTTACACTCCCCACAAAACGGCATTGTGGAACGAAAGAACCGCACGCTAGTCGAGATGGCCAGTACGATGCTCGATGAGCACAGGACTCCTAGGCGTTTTTGGGCTGAAGCCATGAGCACGGCTTGCTATCTGGCCAACCGCATTTTTCTTAGAGCTTACCTAGGTAAGACCTCATATGAGTTGCGGTTTGGCAGACAACCCAAGGTGAGCCACTTGCGAGCGTTTGGCTGCAAGTGCTTTGTGCTCAAGAAGGGAGGGCATTTGGACAAGTTTGAGTCTCGTTGCTGGGACAGAGTTTTTCTTGGCTACGCTTTGCATTCTCGAGGCTTCTAAGTTTGGAACCTCGACTCCCAGCAGCTTGTCGAGACTTGTGAGGTTTCATTTGATGAATCCTTGCCTTCTTTGACTCCTTCTATTGAGCTTTCTAGAGATGGTGAGCTCGGAGAGTCCATCTTCGAGGAAGATGAGGACACTCCAGCTGTTGATGAGGGTAGGCCTTCTGCATAGCCTGCAGAGCCCACACCTTCTGAGACTTCGACTGAGGACGAGGGCGGACCTCTGATCACTTCTTCCACTTCGATCGAGCCCCCTCAGTCGAGTCCAGAGGTGCCAGCTGCTGACTCCGGTGAGGTGACTTCAGATCACCAGGGATCCCGAGCAGTTTAGCGTAATCACCCCTCAGAGCTCATCATCGGTGATTTGACTGAGAGAACCTTGCGTTCGTCTGTTGACTCTCTTGCTGTGTTTGCTGAATCTGCTTTTGTTTTATCTTTTGAGCCCAGAGATGTTTCTCATGCTCTTTCTGACTCGAACTGGATTAATGCCACGCAAGAAGAGCTTGAGAATTTTGTCCGCAACCGGGTTTGGACACTAGTTGAGCTGCCACCTGGATGCAACCCCATAGGCACCAAGTGAGTGTTCAAGAACAAGCAAGGTGAAGATGGGGTTGTGGTGCGCAACAAAGCTCGACTAGTTGCCTAGGGTTTCTGCCAGAATGAGGGTATTGATTTTGAAGAAACTTTCGCCCCTGTTGCCCGACTTGAGTCCATTCGCATTCTCTTAGATTTTGCCGTTTCGAAGGGTTTTAAGATTTTTCAAATGGACGTCAAGAGTGATTTTCTGAACGGGTACATAGAGGAGGAGGTTTATGTTAGGCAGCCACCCGGTTTTGAGAACCCCAAGTTTCCTCGCCATGTTTTTAAGTTGCAAAAAGCTTTATACGAGTTGAAGCAAGCCCCAAGGGCTTGGTATGACCAGTTGAAGCAGTTTTTTTTGGGGAAGGGTTTTGTGATGGGTTCTGTGGATAAAACTCTTTTCTAGCTCAAAGATGCTTCAGATTTTTTAGTCGCTCAGATTTACGTGGACGACATTATCTTTGGTGGTACTACTGATTCTCTTGTGTCCAAGTTTTCTGAGCAGATGCACAGTGAGTTTGAGATGAGCCTCATGGGTGAGCTCAAATATTTCTTAGGGCTCCAGATCAAACAGACCAAGGACGGCACCTTCATCCACCAAGGTAAGTACACTCGTGACATGTTGAAAAAATTTGACTTTGGTGGAGAGTTGAAGCCTCGGATGACCCCAATGGGCACATCTGGGGGCCTCGACAAGGACGAGAGCGACGTCAAGGTCAACGAGAGAGAGTTTCGAGGGATGATCGGTTCACTGCTGTACATGACGATGACAAGACCAGACATACAGTTCGCCGTGGGGCTGTGCGCGCGCTTTCAGTCTTCACCTCGCGCGTCTCATCGGCAGGCTGTCAAGCACATCTTCAGGTATCTTACCTATACGCCCGATCTTGGTCTTTATTATTCAGCATCATCATCCCTTGATTTATCTGGCTTTTCGGACGCTGACTTTGGTGGGTGCCGGTTGGATCGCAAGTCGACTTCTGGTACTTGCCAGTTAATTTGGATGATTTTCACATTGCGAGATTTTGGGTTGTTCTTTCCTACCAGAGTTCCCTTGTTTTGCGACAGCACCAGTGCTATTAGTGTAGGGAAAAACCCTTGTCTCCATTCAAAAACCAAACATATTGATGTGCGCTTTCACTTTCTGAGGGATCAATATGAGAAAGGTGTCATTGACCTTGTTCATGTTGATACCCATCATCAGTTGGCTGACATTTTCACCAAACCCCTAGATCAGTCTACTTTTGAGCGTTTACGAGGGGATTTGGGTGTTGTGTATCCTTTTTAGGATATTTTGAGTCAGTTTTTTCTTTCTTATCTTCTCTTTTCTTGAGTCCTTCTGTGTGTGTTCATATTCACATATCACACTTTTGAGCTGCTTCTGTTATATGATTGAACTGCTTTACTTATTCTAGCTGGTACATGCTTTTGGATACTTGTCAATGATCATGCTTTGGTTCAGTTCACTTGATATGTCTGATATCTGTCATATGCATGGCTTTTATGCTTTAAACTTGAAAAATGATCACCATTACTTATGGTAACTAGCATGTGTAGGCTGAGTGCTTTTGCTATCTGTTACATACCTTGTAGCTAGTTCCTCACATAGATGCAGATATGCAACTTGGACATCTTTATGCTTTAACATGGAAAATGTGTTATAAAAATGATAAAAATCAAAAATGAATGAAAATTTCATGCCTTTTTATGCTTGAGTTGAAAAGATCCAAGTGGGTTTGCTTTGTCACATTGCATTGTTCTAGACTGCTTACCATAGCACTTTTCTATGAACTAGGACAGTGTAGTGTATGCCAAGACCAATGTCTTAAGCTTCCGATGGTCCAGTTCTAGCCTAGGCTTGACTTGGTCTGTTAGCATAAGGTTTGACATGCAAATAACCCTTGGCACAAATGAAAAAGGATAATGAAAAAAAGCCTAAAAAATAAAAAGACAACAAGTTTGCTGACGCACTTTGTTTTGGACAATGCTTATCTTGGTAGATATCAGTTAGTTTCTACATCTCATGCTTTACATTGCTTGTCAACTGGAAAATGTGGTGATGTTTTTATTTGCAAAAAATTGAAAAATGCGTGCTCATGACTTTCTTTAGATATCATCTGTTGCACTGATAATGCCATGTGTCTTCGACAGTATGTCTTTTGCTATACTTGTTAGATGTTGTAATTGCAGTCAATCATATCTGAGAAGCATGCTTTCTACACTCCACCTGCACCTCATTTGCATTCAGGGGGAGTCCGTGTCTCTTTCGAGTGCATTTAGTCTCGCTTGATGAGTCCACTTGTCAACAAGGGGGAGAAATTTTGGGGGAAGAGTTTAAGGGGGAGTTTTGGCTTTCTCTAGGATTTGTTTCAGGGGGAGTTTTTGTCCCGTTTGTCCTTACTCTTTTGATATTCTTGTTGATGATTCTGAGATTGCACTCATTTTGAGTCTTTTACTTTTGGTTAACCATAATGACCGTTTCTTGCTTTTTTTCGGCTTTTGGTCATTAGGGTTAAACTTTTACTTTATTTTCTTCTTCTGTTTTCTTGTGCTTTGTTTTCGTGTTTCCACAGTTGCTTGCAGGTACTGAAAGCTGATGAAGAGAAGTGTTGACAATGCACTCCTCAAGGGGGAGGTTGAGGAGCCATGCTGAAGAGCGTGAGCCTCATGGCTCCAGATGTGATGAGTCATTATCAACGGAAGTCAAAGAGGACTGAAAAGAGGAGAAGACCTGCTGCATCTGGGCCGCGTGTGACTCAGGTACATGGGAAGCAAGTGACTGTCGGGCAGAGGGGCCGTGAAGTCGGGCTAGCCCAATCTGGGTACATGGGCTAGGAGCAGCAGAGGATCCACTGGCTGTTGACCAGGATTGACTCAGGTACACGGGCGGCGAGCGATTGCCGGGCTGAGAGAGCTGCGGAGTCGGGCAGGCCCAATCCGGGTACCTGGTGCAAAGCCGGTGGACGCTTTGTCAGTTTCGGCGCAAAACTGACAACCGCTGATCTTGGAACGGACCGTCCAGAAGTGAAGTCGTAGTCGCTATGAAAGCTCCGCTTCCGGATAAGTCATCTGTAAATAGGAGTTTACTATTTTGTCCTTAGGCCCACAACCAGTCAGTTGAGTCTGTTAAAATATCCTAAGGGCAGTTTTGGTTTTTTCCTTTATTTCAGCGTCTGTAAAAAAACCCTAAGGGTCTGGTGGAATATTCCTAGGCTATTGGGCTACCTATAAATAGGGCCCCAATCCCTAGGGTTAGGGTTAACTCACTTTAATCTAAAGAATCAGAGTTCACCTACTCCTGCTTGTGTGCGCCGCCACTGCTGTTCATCTTCTAGGTTCTGTGTTTTTCTGCCACAGTTGTTTTATTCTCGCTCTCATCAAGATCAATCAGAAATGTGTTGAATCCTTTTGTTGTGATCTCTGTTTGCCTGGAGAAACGTGTTGTTTCGATCTCCGTGTTTCTCCATTTTGTTCCACGCGCGAGGAGTTGTTTTATTCAAGGCATTGTTCTTGTTTTTTCTTCCGCCATGGATTCTTGCCTGACGGACAGAGGTTCTCAGCCAGTCTCTCTACATATTTTATTCTGTTGATTGTAGGCTTCCTTTCGATAGCTCACATAGCTAGTGTCTGCAGCTACTGGTTTTTACTGTGAGCTATTCATTTCATAGCATGACACAGTAGCGATCTGACAGCCTTGTGAGCTCTTTTGATTTGTTTATTCCTTGGCGTCTTGATCGAGGTTCTAGATGTGTGGCGTACTTTAGTTTGTGTCTGTTTTGTGTCATGTGAGGCCAGGCTTCGTACATTGTGCACACCGATCCAGAGTCTAGGCTTCGCGAAGCTTGAGCGAAGAGCTTTTCGGTGGTTGAGTTTCGGAGTTTGTTTTTGGGCTTCGGTTTCTTGTGTGAAAGTCCCAGAGGGCTCCTATTCGAAGTTTGTCTGTTGTTGGGGGAAATTGCTTCACTTTCAAGACTTAGAGATTAATAACTCGAAGGTTCCCTAAGCTTCGGAGCTGGTAGGCTCTTGTTCGAAGGTGGAGGCATCGAAGCCAAAGGATGCCTCGATATGAAATCCTGAGAAGCCCTCCGCAAGATATGAAGGCACCAAAGCAGAGCGACAAGATTGATAAGATGTTTGGCTTATCCATTCGCCTTGGGGAGTTTTACCCTCTTTAACCTTGCTCCGGGTACCGAATAGTTTCCACTATGTCGGTTGTAATCTAGGGGTAGTTAGGTCTTTTCCTTAGACATTTTTTGCCTATAAATACCCCCCTCTCTACCCTGTAACGAGAGAGGAACCCCTGGCCATTTAATACACATATTCGAACTACTTGAGTTATTATCCAATGCAGAGGATCGAGTAAGTTCTTAAGCACGAGCTCACTGTTTGTCTGTTCTTGATCTCAGAGAACCTGTTGACGTAATATTTTACGCCAACAGTTGGCGCCGTCCGTGGGGAACCAAGTTCTAAAAGCTTGTTCTCTACTGCTGACCGCACTTTGAAGAGCACTTACAAAGGGAGCCTCGGAGTCCCAAGATTCCACACACCCTTCAGTAAGGGACTTCTTAGTGTGGTTCGAAGGCCCCCGCTCGCCTTCCCAGATCAATCGAAGTCCCCGATCTTCGGACCTCTCCGTGACCAGCTATGCCTCCGAAGCGAAGCCAAGCCTCGGGTCCCCTCCGAAGGTCCCCTCGGACTGCAGGAGCTGGGCCATCTACCGCTCCAACAATTCCCGAAGATGCCACTGGGCGTCGAGTGCCCAGGGGTCCCCGAGCTCCTCCTATGGTGCTTTGGACTGATTATGTCAGCTCCCAAGACCCGGAGATACCCTCCGATGAAGACGAAGACCTTCCTAGAACCGAGGCTACTCAACTAGCCAGGCTTCAGGAGGAAGTAGCTAGGTGGAGGCAAGAAGCTGCCGATCGCCTCCGTAATCAAGCCTCCACCGAGACTCCAGAAGGGCCTCAAGACGGTGGTTCTCACAACTTCCCAGAAGCTATCCAAGTCCCGAAGGAGGCCGAAAACGCATCTTTCCATGATGAGTCTCCGCTGCATTCGGACTTGCAAAGAGTGCACTTTGATCCCAGGTTCAAGGCCTCAAAGTTGCACAAGTACTCCGGTGGGTCAGACCCCGGAGAGTTCACTCGCTCATATGCCCTTGCAATAGAAGCAAGCGGAGGGGTGCGCAACACAATGGCGAAGTGTTTCCCCCTCACTCTCGAAGGTGTGGCACTCCGATGGTTCTGGTCCTTGAAGCCAGGATCGATCAGGACCTGGGAGCAGCTGAAGAAGAAGTTTGTGAGCAACTTCCAGGGTAACTTTGTGGCCCCGATGTCCACAGGAAGTTTGTTCCAGGTGAAGCAGCGGGCGGGAGCAACACTCCGAGAATACATCACGCGCTTCGCCCACACCAAGTCACAGATTAAGAGCTTGTCTACCTCTTCGGTAGTCGACGCCGCCCACGAAGGGGTGCTAAACCCCGACCTCCTCAGCAAACTCCATCGGAAGCCGGTGACATCTGTGGCACAGCTGATGGCATACTTCGAATAGTATGCCAAGGCGGAGGAAGGCTGTCTCCGGCGAGCCGGAGAACCCACACCTACCCTCCTTGAAGTCAAGACGGAGCCTGAAGCCTCGGCTCCTCTGCAACCCCTTCAAGATAACCGCTTCAACAAACACAGGCGAGGGAAGAAGCATTTCTGTTCAGAGGTGCTGGACATTGCACCTTCTACCCCGAAGGCACCTGCCAATTTTCAGCAGGTGCAGAACTTCAAGGCTGGAGCCCTGAAGCCTCAAGAGAGAGCGCCGGGCAGGCGCCAGAGTTTTTTCTGTTGCGTGCATGGCGACAATAGGAGCCATGACACGAAAGATTGCAAAGCAGTGTTGGCACTTTGGGGCGACTACCTGGGGCGAAGTACCGGTCGGAGTACTTCGGATCGAGCCCCACTAGCGGCACGGTCGGAGCCTGTGCAGATCGTGGCCCGAGCCGGTGTCCCAGAAACCCCCATGCGACTTCTGGTGGCCAATATTATGCCACCACCGAAGCAGGAAGACCCACAAGACCGCGGCAAGAGAGTGGTCCTGCCCATCTCCAGAGGGGGGACCCTCGGGAACATGTCAAAAAGGCAGCGGCGTGAGTACGTCCGCGAGGTTGGGCACATTGGGACTTCGAGTTCCGCGGAAGGAATGCCAGAGTGGTCCCATGTGCCCATCTCATTTACTACTAGTGATGCCGCAGGGGTAAAGTTCCCTCACGCCGACCCCTTGGTCATTTCCGCAGACATAGCAGGGGTGGAGGTCCGAAGGATCCTGGTGGACGGCAGGAGCTCCGCAGACATACTTTTTGTCCAGGCCTTCGATCAAATGTGCATCTCCCGGAAGCATCTGCTCCCAGCGGCCCGGCCACTTCAAGGGTTCTCAGGACCGCCTCTCGATGCCCTCGGCCAGATAGGCCTCGAGGTTGCCTTCGGAGAGGGGCCTCTGGCCAGGGTAGAAGAGGTGATCTTCGATGTTGTCGACGCCCCCTATGCTTACAATGCAATCTTCGACAGAGGGATGCTGAACCAATTTGGGGCTATAGCGCACCACAATTATCTTTGTCTCAAAATGCCCACGCAAGGTGGAGTGCTTACTATTGCAGGAGACCAAGCTATAGCCCGGAGAATGGAGTATGGACACGGACAACCGTTTGATCCCCGGCAAGTGCACAACGTAGCGGAAGGCACCGAAGAGGTAACAGAGGTCGCTGGAGAGGTACCGGAGGTCTCGAACCTTTCAAAGGGGCTCTCTCTCAAGCCAAGCCCGGAAGGTGAAGTCGAGACAAGGATAATTTCAAAAGATGGCAAAGAATATCTAGTGCAGTTCGGCAAAGGTCTATCCCCGGAGATAGCCGCCTCACTGGAATAAGTCGTCAAGCAAAATCTGGACGTCTTTGCCTGGACCGACGAAGACATCACCGGGGTTGATCGAAGCATCATCGAGCATAGCCTGCTTGTCAACCCGAAGGCTAGGCCAGTGCGCCAGGGGCTCCGCAAGCTGTCTGCAGAAAGAGCAAGCCTCGCCAAAGCCGATGTAGAGAAATTGTTAAGGGCTGGCATCATTAGGGAGGTAGCCCATACCGAGTGGTTGGCTAACCCTGTTTTTGTAAGGAAGAAGGACTCGAACAAATGGCCCATGTGTATTGACTATACTTCATTAAATAAAGCATGCCCGCGAGACCCCTACCCGATGCCCGAATAGATCAACTGGTGGATTCCACAGTCGGCTCTGAATTGCTAAGTTTCCTCGATGATTATTTCGGGTATCATCAAGTCTGGCTGAAACGCGAAGACGAAGCCAAGACAAGCTTCATAACTCCTTCCGGAGTATTTTGCTATGTAAGAATGCCTTTGGGCCTTCGGAATGCCGGAGCCACCTTTTCACGTTTAATAGCTAAGGCTCTAGGTCATCAAATAGGCCGGAATGTCGAAGCCTACATGGATGATATTGTGATAAAAAGTGCTCAAAAGCACCAGCATAGCCTAGACCTAGCTGAAACATTTGAGAGCCTCCGAGCTTGTGGAGTACGCCTCAACCCAGAAAAATGTATATTCAGAGCCCAAGCAGGGAAGCTACTAGGGTACTTAGTTTCGAGCAGAGGAATCGAAGCTAGCCCAACGCAAATAAGTGCACTACAAAGAATGGCTCTGCCAGGAAATTTGAAGCAGGTCTAGAAGCTAGGAGGAAGGCTCGCAGCCCTTAGCAGATTCCTAGCCAGATCAGCAGAGCGAAGCCTCCCAATTTTCAAAGCCCTAAAGGGGTCCGAGAGCTTCAGTTGGACACCGGAATGCCAGAAAAGCTTTGATGACATAAAAGCGTACCTCGGAAGCTTGTCAACACTTACTGTGCCCCTGCCAGAAGAAACACTTCTCCTTTATCTTGCAGTAACAGGCTCCGCAGTAAGTGCAGTGTTGGTCCGGGAAGTTGAGCTTAAGGGAAAGCTGGTGCAGAACCCAGTTTATTTTGTGTCAGAAGCTTTGTCTAGAGCTAAGATAAGATATTCCGAGCTCGAGAAATTTGCTTATGCCCTGGTAATGGCCTCGCGAAAGCTAAGACATTATTTTTTGGCGCATAACCTAACCGTTCCAACCTCGTATCCTCTTGGGGATATGCTTCGGAGCAAAGACTCTACAGGAAGGATTGGAAAGTGGGCCGTTGAGCTAGCCCCCTTCGGAATCTCCTTCACGGCAAGAACAGGTATCAAATCCCAAATCATAGCTGACTTCGTAGCAGAGTGGACGATATTTTCTGATGGAGATTATCAGGCATCCGGTGCCGGAGCAGGGGCATTCATCATATCACCATCAGGGTAGAAGGCCATGTATTCTGCGAGGCTCAACTTTAAAACCACCAATAACATTGCAGAGTACGAAGGGGTTCTGCTAGGCCTCCGAAAGGCTAAGGCACTTGGAGCTGCAAGGATAATGATTAAGACAGATTCCCAAGTCATCGTAGGGCATGTTAATAAGAGCTTTCAAGCAAAGAACCCACATCTAGCACAATACCTTGAAGAAATCCGTAAGGCTGAAGCAACATTCAAAGGATTCACTGTTCGGAGTATCCCTCGAGCAGATAATCAGCTCGCAGATATTCTGGCAAAAGCTGCAGCTGGAGCGGTGGACCTCCTGGAGGGTGCTTTCTACGAAGAGCTAATGCAGCCCACAACTAGCCAGTTACCCTCTGCAGAAATACTATGCATTCCGACTACAGATTGGCGTGCTCCGATTATGAGCATATTGCAAGGTGGCATAAATCCTTCAAAAGGTCCGGATGCCCGAAGATTGCAAGCAAGAGCCCGAAATTACAAGCTTATCAATGGAGTATTGTACAAAGCCGACATGTGTTCCCCTCTACTCCGATGCATCTCCCAACCCAAAGGTCAAGACATTCTTCGGGACATTCACGAAGGTTTGTGCGGAAGTCATCTGGCCCCTCGTGCTCTAGCTAGCAAGACACTTCGGCAGGGGCTTTACTGGCCAACAATAGTGAGAGATGCAGAGGATCTGGTTCGAACATGCCAGGGCTGCCAATGGATGAGCAGGCGAAGCCACCGTCCGCTAGTTCAACTTCAAGTTATTGCCCCGGTATGGCCAATGGCTCGATGGGGCATGGACCTCATAGGCCCTTTTCCAATGGCAAAAGGCGGTTTGAAGTTTGCTGTAGTAGCAATCAAATATTTTTCGAAGTGGGTTGAAGCGGAGCCATTGACTGCTATCACCTCGAGGAACGTGCAAAAATTTTTCTGGCAGAACATTATATGCAGTTTCAGAGTGCCAAGGGAGTTGACAGTGGATAATGGAACCCAGTTCGAAGCTGACACATTCCAAGCATTTTGTGAAGAGCTAGGCATTAAGTTGTGCTTCACCGCGGTACACCATCCATAGTCTAACGGAGCTGTCGAGAGAGCCAATGGGAACATCCTATCCGGTTTAAATCGAAGGATTGTGGGGCTGGCCAAGGGGCCGTGGGTCGAAGAGCTCCCCAAGATCTTGTGGTCCATTCGAACCACTCAAACTAGATCCACAGGCTTTACCCCATTCAGACTACTCTTCGGAGATGAAGCCATGACTCCTACGGAGCTCAAGGGGGGATCCCTTCGTACGATGCAGCCCGGAGACGAAGATGACAGAAACACTTCGCTGGACTTATCAGAAGAAACAAGGCTTCGAGCTGTTGCCAACCTGACGAAGTACCAGGGTCAAACAAAAACATGGTATGACCAGAAGATAAAGCCGAACGAGCTTAGACCAGGTCATCTAGTTTTGTGAAGTGTAATAGTGCCAGGGAAGCTAGGGAATAAATGGGAAGGACCATATATTATCCTACGCTCAGGACGTCCCGGATCGTTTAAATTAGCTAATTTAGAAGGAGAAGAATTGAAACATGCATGGCATGCGGAGCACCTTAAGCGTTATTACGCTTAGGGGCTCCTTGTAATCACTTGTAAAAACTTCCTTTTCTAAATAAAAGCGGGGGGTCGAATTTTGTTTACTCTTCGAGTATCCCTTACTCCGGATGGATGCATCGGGAGGATGGAGATGCTTGCAGAGTCAAGCATCTTTCCCAAGACCCGGACAGCAGTCTGCGAACCATGGGTTTGAGGGCTCTGCTGCCACCCTACGAATTCCAGGCTCCGGCTTGTTAGGATCCGTAGAAGAGTCTAAGGACTTTAAAAGAGCAGATTTCCGGCCTCCGGGTTCGAATTATCTGTAAAAGAGCCGAAGGTGGCCAGCCTACGGATTCCAGGCTCCGGCTTGTTAGGATCCGTAGAAGAGTCTAAGGACTTTAAAAGAGCAGATTTCCAGCCTCCGGGTTCAATGTATCTGTAAAAGAGCCGAAGGTGGCCAGCCTACGGATTCCAGGCTACGGCTTGTTAGGATTCGTAGAAGAGTCTAAGGACTTTAAAAGAGCAGATTTCCGACCTCCGGGTTCGAAGTATCTGTAAAAGAGCCAAAGGTGGCCAGCCTACGGATTCTAGGCTCTGGCTTGTTAGGATCCGTAGAAGAGTCTAAGGACTTTAAAAAAATAGATTTCCGGCCTACAGGTTCGAAGCATCTGTAAAAGAGTCGAAGGTGACCAAGTAATAAAGTTTCGAGGCCTAGGCTAACGAGACACTTAAAAAAAGAATCAAAGGTCCTAAGCGATAGATCTAACTTCGAAATTTACGAGGTAATAATATGGGAGTATGTTAGAAGAAGCCTCTAAAAAGGTAAAGTACGAATATTAAGTGTGATACGAAGCATCAAGTTATCCGGCGTATCATTGTGTCCGGCGAACCCATTTGCACAGCAAAGGATCCCCCACCCACAAGGAGGGGTAGGAGGGTAAAAAGCAAACAAGATACATTCGGAACAATTCACATTAATCCATCGTACTTATACATTAGGAGAAGTTTTGGTACAAGCCTAGGAAAAATCAAAGACCCTATCGGCCTCTGGAGCTACCCCTCCGACTACTCTGTCCTTCGGAGCTCGAAGCTGCTGGTTTAGTCCTTTTCGTCCACGCACCTCTCTTCTTCTTCGAGGCTCGCAGTTTCTTTTTCTCCTCTTGGAGCTCGGCCCAGGTCAGAAGCCTTTCAGAGTTAACCTCCGTAGGGTCTTCGGCCTGATACTCCGAGTCAGACCAATTCATGTGTTCGGAAGACGAGGATGCCTTCTCTTTCTCCTCTTCCTTGATATACGCTAAGACCTCGTGAAAAACTTCGGGGGGTATTGTAACAGCCCCAAAATTGAAAGGAAATAAAATAAAGGAAAAATAATACTAAATGAATTTCTAAAATGTTGTTATTAAAGAAAAACTCCTAAAAGAGCCCTATTAAAGCCAAACAGAGACAAATACTCAAAATTTGGACTTGAAAATTTTATGGGATAAACTAGAGGCCAAGAAATATTTTTGAGAATTTTTACAGAATTTTAGCAACAGATCTTCAAGCCTAAAGCAAATATTTGAATTTCTGGAATTAAATTTAATGGAAAAATACATTTTAAACCTTATTGGGCCGAAACCCTGAATTTCTCTCCAAAAGCCTTTCGGCCCGGCCCAGTCCAGCTGCGCCCACTGACAGGCAGGACCCACCTGTCGGCACGCGCCCTCCCTCTCTCTCCCGCCACTCGCGCTCAGCTGGCCCACCTGCCAGCCTCCCCACGCGCTCCCTCGCCCACTGATGTCCCGGGCCCGCGTGTCAGCTCTCTCTCACCCGCGCCCACCCACTAACAGGTGGCCCCCACCTGTCAGTTCCATCTTCTCCAAAGGGAAGGGGATCCCTCCCCTTCCATCCCGACGGCCCCCTTCCGTTTTCAGCCACTGGCCGGGCGGATTCGCCAGACCAAGGCCAGGATTCCCTCCCCCGTCCTCCGGCGATCACCTTCCCTCTGTTTCCCATGCGCTTTCGCCATGTATGGCAAGGATCCGAGAGCTATAGAAACCTCACAGGAGCTTTTGGAATCCTCCTCGATTTCCCCTCTGTCAGCCTTCCTATTCCGCCGCCGGTGACCCCTATTTAATCCCCCCAACGTCGCCGCACTTCACCGCGCCACCAGATCCCGAGCCCTCGCGTTCCCGAGCATTGCCACCATCTTTCCCTCCCTCCCCTCTGCTCGAGCTCCAGCCGACGATCACCGATGCCCCGGGCCACCTCCACCCTCACCGCCAACACCGACGGGACCGCCATCGCTCACCCTCCCTCGGCCCCATCTCCGTTGGGCCGGGTCGTCACCAAATCTCGCCGTCGCCGCCAATCCCGAAGGGCCTTGCCACCCCCTCTCGTCGCCGGCCACCATCGGTCATCCTTCCCCGCAGATTTCGGTACGGTCGTGACCCCCTCCCCCTCCTCTTCCCATTTTTGCCGTGGGTTAGGACTTAGGGCCCTCGCCGCCGTCGCCACGCTCTCACCCGTGCGCCACCGTCGCCGGAGAAGAAGGGTGCGTACCCTCCCTCTTCGCTGCGTGTCGTGCCGGACGAAGCCGTAGCTGCTCGATCTGCAGCGAACGGCCAGGATTAGATCCTGAAACCGAGCGCCCAGATGCGGTTGACTGAGGTTGACCGGTATCGGTCGATCTCAGCCGTTGGTTGTCACTTAAGTGACCCGCTGCGCTGGCAATCGTTGGATCTGGATGCAACGGTCCAGATCCGACCGGTCCAGCACACAGTGCATGGGTCCATGGTGGACCTGGCTCACCGTGGACCGATGCAGGTTTTCTGGTTTAAATTAAAATTCAGAAATTAGTTTAAAACTTTAAAAATCCATATCTTGCTCAAATTAACTCCAAATTTCACCATTTTAATTCTAGAAAATTTGTCTTTTTATCCTCTACACTTTTATGCAATAAAATAATATGTTTATTTGGCACATAATAATCTTATTAAATAATAAAGAAAAGTCCCCTTTAGGAATTAATTAATATGTCAATTAAATAATTCAGAAAAACTCTTAAAAATTTATAAACTAATTCCAGAAGATATAATGGCTCCATTTCACTATTATGAATACAATAAAAATGGATTGACCATTTTGACCATGACATTTTATTAAATAACATTTTTAAGACCCCTTTAGGATTTAATTATTATTTCATTCAGAAAAACTCTTAAAAATTTATATATGAATTTTAGAAGAAATGTTGACTCCAGTACACTATTTATAAGCCAATAAAAATATAATAATTCATTTTGCTCATTTTAATTTATTAAACAACATTTCCAAGGTCCTTTAAAAATACATGATTAACTCAGATAATAAAAATGTAACATTTTACAAAAATATCATGAAAAATTATATAATAAATTCAGAGGACTTAATGACTTTATTCCACTGTTTTAATGCAACAAAAATAACATGTTCACTTTGCCTACTTTAATCCATTAATTGATATTGCAAAAGCCCTTGTAGGATAATTAAGTAATTCATATAATAGAAGTTAAAACACTTTATGAAAATGTCATGACAACTTATATAATAATTTCAGAAAACCTAAACAACTTGAGTTCACTATTTTTAATACGATAAAAATAGAATATTCATTTTACCCACTTTAATCTATTCAATAATATTACAAAGGCCCTTTTAGGACATATAATTAATGCATTTAAGAAAAAGTCAACCCTTTATGGAAATATCCTAAAAATTTATATAACAACCTCACGAAACCTAATAACTTAAGTCTAGTATTTTTACTACAATAATAATAAGGTTATTCAATACCTTTTTACTTCAACTTTAAAAAGGGGGCAAAATAAAAACCCCCTTAGGAAAAATAATTATATCAAATTATAAAATTAAGGAATCTCATTAAAAATTGATCTTAAATGTTTAAGTAACAAATCCCTAAAAGTTAAGACTCTATCTCCTTTACTTAATCCCATGTTTTAATAAACTATCGCTATAACTCATAGGTTAATATTGCATTAGTCCAATAATCAAGCCTTACACTTATATTTATTAGATCCCCGTCCTTGTGTGCAAACCCAAGCCATGCTTATTGAGCCTTAACTCCTTGTCACTCTACTATAAAATTATTAGCTAGTGCCCAATGTACCGGCACAACTGCTATAGGATAAAAATAATGAGTCGTAGTTAGATGGATTCTGGTATATGAAATACCCCGTTATTCTTGTCTCTGGACTCTGTTGGAGTTAGGTATGTTATAAGTATGGTGGGTTCCGGGTGCAAGCTCGGAAACTGGTTGGTCGCACCCGGGGCACTATAAGGACCGGTCTGCGGGATCTGTTGCAAAACACTTCCGTACCAACCACAAGTCTAATGGGTAAGTCCTAACTGGAAGTGTGGAACACTTTGGCTCTATGCACCATAGTGGAGGGGGCAAGGGGCTAGCCCTCAGGGCGCCTTGTACCGACGATGGCTCAAGGGGGGTATGGTGAGAACTCGACACGTCGAGACACGATACGAATCCCATAAGAGGGTGTTATGGAGTCGGGGAAGACCATATGGAAGGTTTTGGCACGAGTTCCCATGAAATGGGTCATCTCGTTACACTTTGGTGTAAGTGATGAGTGCGTGCCTTGTGGGTACAGTGGTACATCTCTGATCAGAGTAATTTAATCTTTTCGAAAAGCCGAGCCCACGGTCAAGGGTGGGTTGTGTGACTACTCGCAGTTAGTTTACAATTGTATGAATGGTTGAGTTAATCATGGCATGTAAGGACTGTTGAGCGAGGTGGGGCTGACCGTACCCCTCGAGTTAGAAGATGATGATGCATACGCATGTTTACATTTCAGTACTAATAAATTGATCACATTTAATGCTTTACAATTGTGCTTCTTCCGCAAAATTAGCCACTATCTCCCTTGTTATTATCTTGCATTAAATTTGCATTCGGTGGCTTGCTGAGTACTTTTGTACTCACCCCCATTGACTTACACCACCAGAGCACGTCTACCATGAGGAGGATGAAGGTCTAGAGTAGCGACCCAGTCAAGGCGAGACTGGAAGGAGGCGTTCATCTAGGACCCTTTATTTTATTAGTTTTTCTTCACCTTTTTTCACTTTTGTACTAATACGGTCTACGAACCGTGAATGATTGCTCGTATTGTACGTGGTCGCATGATGAACGTCTTGGTTTATTGATTTTCTATGGAATTTCAATAAAAGTCCTGATTTATAAAATCGGGGCGTGACAAGATGGTATCAGAGCCGACTTGACTGTAGGAAGCCAAACAGACCTGACCCTAGGACTTATATTAACCATATTTTCTTACAAACTGCTTACCTTGTCATCTTCTGAAGTTTTCACAAAAATTTCTCTCTTTTGTATATGTCGGTCCATACCATGAGCGGGACTCTTCGTGACGAGGTCAGATTCATCCGCGAGCTTCGCGTGCTCGTCGACTTCTTGGGGTTTCCCCATGAGCCCGTGTTCCACGGGATCTTTCCCGATGCGAGCGAGAGCTACTGCGAGGTCACGGTTCTTATCCACCCCTCCTCCACGCAGCCACCCTTCTACACCCATGGAGTCAGAGGACCTTCCTTCGTGGTGGCCAGCCAGCGCGCTGCACTTCAGGCCCTCACCGAGCTTCGACTGGTCTACGACAGCCACCTCCGTGACACCGTCTACCGCTTCGTTCCCATGCGCACACCCGGGAGTCACCGCAGCATCTACATCAGCTCGCCCGCACCATGAGACTGTTGGAGGCTATGGACAATCTTCACACAAAAGCCATCCTCGACGCAGATAGCCAGCACGACACCATCGACTTCTACCGCCATACCTCGGAGAACCTAGCCCGCGAGAATGCTGAGCTTCGTCGACAAGTCCAGCAGAACCCCCAGCTGACTCAAGAGGTAGAGGAGTTGAGGCGTCAGAACGAGCTTCTACGCTAAGGCACCATAATCAACACCCAGCTCCGCCAACAGCTCATGGAACTAAAGAAGGATCTCGAGGAGATCGCCCCTCTTCTGCCTCGCAAGCGGAAATCGCTTCGGTTTCCCACAGTGAAGCCCAAGAGGATTTCCCGCAGTGCTCCACCCGCCGGACCATCCAGTTCCTCGACCCCGACCGTCTCCCACGAGCCCATGATCGAGCCGTCCCCTGAGCTACCGTAGACGTAGTTTTTACGATTGATTGTTTTCTTTTACTTATTTGTATTGCCACTCATGTCAAATATAAGGCATGAGTGTGGAATTAAATAAAAGACAATAAATGTAATCGCAAGAACGATACATTTTGAAACAAAGCTTAATATCATTTCCCTCTTCCTCCTAGACCTATTAGATCATAATCCCAATCTAAAGGAGAGAATCTACCGCTAGTTTCAACTCAACATAATTCATTCGTCGCCATTCTGCAAGATCAAATCCAATCGTGAAGTCAAGACACGTCATCAGGAAATCCCTAACTTAGCCAAACCCAATCTATGAAGATGTAGATTTAAAGCCTCTATTGTAAAGAAGTGATTCCTAGCTAAAGCATATCCATGACTTTCTAGCCTTTCCGAATCTTGGGACGAGATTCTTGTTAAGGAGGTTAGGATTGAACACCTTGATTTTTGTCAGGTGTTAAGAATAAAATAAAGTAATTAATAAATAAATTTTAAGGAAAGGATTCCCTATAAATCAAGAAAGAGGAAAGCTAAAATATAGGCCTAAAATTTTCATTTAAATAACAATTAACTAGAGTATTTTCCTAAAAATTCTCCTAAGCATTAAATTGCGTTCCAAAAATTTTCCGGAATTTTTGGTACCTAGGAATTCAATGAGATATAATCAACATCACTTCATCTTAAACCTCTAACACTAATTAATAAAATATATTACAACAAGAATGTTTAGTGAATAAAGTACATGATAAATCATTTATATTAAAAATGATATAAGGCATGAGTGTGAAAGTTAATAAGGGACTAACATAAAGCATCTAGGTCAAATTATTCATCTTAGGCAATAAAATCAGTAACAATTTCGCCTTAATGTTGGCACCTTCTTTTTGAACCCTTCAACTTCAGGATGGCCAACGACCAAGGATCAGAAGCCCCACGCGATGGAAACACCTCAGGCAATCTGCCTCAGTGGGGTGCAGCTGGACATCAGCAGACCCCTGTTGTCTATCATCCCACACTTGCGGAAATGATAGCAAAACAGAACCAACTGATCGCCACGCTGCTTACCCAGATACAACCGAAGACACTCCCAATTTGATCTCAACCAACCCAGTTCCGGAGATCGCTTTGCCTGCTTCTGATGTAACACCATCTCCTAATCCGGAGCACCAGTAGAACCCCGTCCCTTAGTTTTCCCGAGGTTCGCTTCGAATCTCGAGGACGAGATTCTTTGTAAGGGGGATAGGATTGTAACAGCCCCAAAATTGAAAGGAAATAAAATAAAGGAAAAATAATACTAAATGAATTTCTGAAATATTTTTATTAAAGAAAAACTCCTAAAAGAGCCATATTAAAGCCAAACAGAGACAAATACTCAAAATTTGGACTTGAAAATTTTATGGGATAAACTAGAGGCCAAGAAATATTTTTGAGAATTTTTACAGAATTTTAGCAACAGATCTTCAAGCCTAAAGCAAATATTTGAATTTCTGGAATTAAATTTAATGGAAAATACATTTTAAACCTTATTGGGCCGAAACCCTGAATTTCTCTCCAAAAGCCTTTTGGCCCGGCCCAGTCCAGCCACGCCCACTGACAGGCGGGACCCACCTGTCGGCGCGCGCCCTCCCTCTCTCTCCCGCCACTCGCGCTCAGCTGGCCCACCTGCCAGCCTTCGCACGCGCTCCCTCGCCCACTGATGTCTCGGGCCCGCGTGTCGGCTCTCTCTCACCCGCGCCCGCCCACTAACAGGTGGCCCCCACCTGTCAGTTCCATCTTCTCCAAAGGGAAGGGGATCCCTCCCCTTCCATCCCGACGGCCCCCTTCTGTTTTCAGCCACCGGCCGGGCGGATTCACCAAACCAAGGCCAGGATTCCCTCCCCCGTCCTCCGACGATCACCTTCCCTTTGTTTCCCACGCGCTTTCGCCATGTATGGCAAGGATCCGAGAGCTATAGAAACCTCGCCGGAGCTTTTGGAATCCTCCTCGATTTCCCCTCGGTCAGCCTTCCTATTCCGCCGCCGGTGACCCCTATTTAATCCCCCCAACGTCGCCGCACTTCACCGCGCCACCAGAGCCCGAGCCCTCGCGTTCCCGAGCATTGCCACCATCTTTCCCTCCCTCCCCTCTGCTCGAGCTCCAGCCGACGATCACCGACGCCCCGGGCCACCTCCACCCTCGCCGCCAACACCAACGGGACCGCCATCGGTCACCCTCCCTCGGCCCCATCTCCGTTGGGCCGGGTCGTCACCAAATCTCGCCGTCGCCGCCAATCCCGAAGGGCCTCGCCACCCCCTCTCGTCGCCGGCCACCATCGGTCATCCTTCCCCGCCAATTCCGGTACGGTCGTGACCCCCTCCCCCTCCTCTTCCCATTTTTGCCGTGGGTTAGGACTTAGGGCCCTCGCCGCCGTCGCCACGCTCTCACCCGTGCGCCACCGTCGCCGGAGAAGAAGGGTGCGTACCCTCCCGCCCTTCGCTGCGTGCCGTGCCAGACGAAGCCGTAGCCGCTCGATCTGCAGCGAACGGCTAGGATTAGATCTTGAAAACGAGCGCCCAGATGCGGTTGACTGAGGTTGACCGGTATCGGTCGATCTCAGCCGTTGGTTGTCACTTAAGTGACCCGCTGCGCTGGCAATCGTTGGATCTGGATCCAACGGTCCAGATCCGACCGGTCCAGTACACAGTGCATGGGTCCATGGTGGACCTGGCTCACCGTGAACCGACGCAGGTTTTCTGGTTTAAATTAAAATTCAGAAATTAGTTTAAAACTTTAAAAATCCATATCTTGCTCAAATTAACTCCAAATTTAACCATTTTAATTCTGGAAAATTTGTCTTTTTATCCTCTACACTTTTATGCAATAAAAATAATATGTTTATTTGGCACATAATAATCTTATAAAATAATAAAGAAAAGTCCCCTTTAGGAATTAATTAATATGTCAATTAAATAATTCAGAAAAACTCTTAAAAATTTATAAACTAATTCCAGAAGATATAATGGCTCCATTTCACTATTATGAATACAATAAAAATGGATTGACCATTTTGACCATGACATTTTATTAAATAACATTTTTAAGACCCCTTTAGGATTTAATTATTATTTCATTCAGAAAAACTCTTAAAAATTTATATATGAATTTTAGAAGAAATGTTGACTCTAGTACACTGTTTATAAGCCAATAAAAATATAATAATTCATTTTGCTCATTTTAATTTATTAAACAACATTTCCAAGGTCCTTTAAAAATACATGATTAACTCAGATAATAAAAATGTAACATTTTACAAAAATATCATGAAAAATTATATAATAAATTCAGAGGACTTAATGACTTTATTCCACTGTTTTAATGCAACAAAAATAACATGTTCACTTTGCCTACTTTAATCCATTAATTGATATTGCAAAAGCCCTTGTAGGATAATTAAGTAATTCATATAATAGAAGTTAAAAGACTTTATGAAAATGTCATGACAACTTATATAATAATTTCAGAAAACCTAAACAACTTGAGTTCACTATTTTTAATACAATAAAAATAGAATATTCATTTTACCCACTTTAATCTATTCAATAATATTACAAAGGCCCTTTTAGGACATATAAATAATGCATTTAAGAAAAAGTCAACCCTTTATGGAAATATCCTAAAAATTTATATAACAACCTCAGGAAACCTAATAACTTAAGTCCAGAATTTTTACTACAATAATAATAAGGTTATTCAATACCTTTTTACTTCAACTTTAAAAAGGGGGGAAAATAAAAACCCCCTTAGAAAAAATAATTATATCAAGTTATAAAATTAAGGAATCTCATTAAAAATTGATCTTAAATGTTTAAGTAACAAATCCCTAAAAGTTAAGACTCTATCTCCTTTACTTAATCCAACATAAACATGTATGTTAGTATGGTTGATTGTTTTGGATTGTTTATTGAATGTTTTATTTACTTTTTCGTATCAAGAAGACTACTACATCATCGAAGATCCCGAGTCTTACCCCGAGGTTCCACCTTCACCATTCATGGAGCAAGGCAAGTCATCGACCCTTCCGTGGAAACAGTTGATCATCATTGAGCCCATGTTTTAATAAACTATCGCTATAACTCATAGGTTAATATTGCATTAGTCCAATAATCAAGCCTTACACTTATATTTATTAGATCCCCGTCCTTGTGTGCAAACCCAAGCCATGCTTATTGAGCCTTAACTCCTTGTCACTCTACTATAAAATTATTAGCTAGTGCCCAATGTACCGGCACAACTGCTATAGGATAAAAATAATGAGTCGTAGTTAGATGGATTCTGGTATATGAAATACCCCGTTATTCTTGTCTCTGGACTCTGTTGGAGTTAGGTATGTTATAAGTATGGTGGGTTCCGGGTGCAAGCTTGGAAACTGGTTGGTCGCACCCGGGGCACTATAAGGACCGGTCTGCGGGATCTGTTGCAAAGCACTTCCGTACCAACCACAAGTCTAATGGGTAAGTCCTAACTGGAAGTGTGGAACACTCCGGCTCTATGCACCATAGTGGAGGGGGCAAGGGGCTAGCCCTCAGGGTGCCTTGTACCGACGATGGCTCAAGGGGGTGTATGGTGAGAACTCGACACGTCGAGACACGATACGAAACCAATAAGAGGGTGTTATATATGGAGTCGGGGAAGACCATATGGAAGGTTTTGGCACGAGTTCCTGTGAAATGGGTCATCTCGTTACACTTTGGTGTAAGTGATGAGTGTGTGCCTTGTGGGTACAGTGGTACATCTCTGATCAGAGTAATTTAATCTTTTCGAAAAGTCGAGCCCACGGTCAAGGGCGGGTTGTGTGACTACTCGCAGTTAGTTTACAATTGTATGAATGGTTGAGTTAATCATGGCATGTAAGGACTGTTGAGCGAGGTGGGGCTGACCGTACCCCTCGAGTTAGAAGATGATGATGCATACGCATGTTTACATTTCAGTACTAATAAATTGATCACATTTAATGCTTTACAATTGTGCTTCTTCCGCAAAATTAGCCACTATCTCCCTTGTTATTATCTTGCATTAAATTTGCATTCGGTGGCTTGCTGAGTACTTTTGTACTCACCCCCGTTGACTTACACCACCAGAGCACGTCTACTACGAGGAGGATGAAGGTCTGGAGTAGCGACCCAGTCAAGGCGAGACTGGAAGGAGGCGTTCATCTAGGACCCTTTATTTTATTAGTTTTTCTTCACCTTTATTCACTTTTGTACTAATACGGTCTACGAACCGTGAATGATTGCTCGTATTGTACGTGGTCGCATGATGAACGTCTTGGTTTATTGATTTTCTATGGAATTTCAATAAAAGTCCTGATTTATTAAATCGGGGCGCAACAGGTATCTCCCCTTTGTCTCCACGAGGAATAGAGAAGCGAGATCGGCGGTAGGGCCTTAAGCTCTCGAGGCTTGTCCACTCCTTCCAGAGCCCTTCGGTAAACTCCAGTATTTCGAGGTCAGGGTTCGAAGGGCACGACAAAACCTAAAAAAGAAAGCAGAACACCCAAACGAGCTTCTCGATTATAACTTTTTCATTGATTAAATGGGCTTTACAACAGTTTCCATACATAATGGCCCTAAGAGCTAGACCTGCGGGTCGGTTGGCGGAGCAGGGATTGCCGGAGCTGGCGACGCGGGAAGTGGTGGCCTTGTTTGTGCTTGCTTCTGCCGTCGGGCCTCGTCAATCCAAGCTTTGGCCGCAGCCTTATTGTCCGACTTCCAAGTTGACCGGAAGGCTTCCCAGGCCGAGGCTACGTCCGAAGAAGGGCGCAGCAGGTCTTCGGAGGCGAAGCTTCCAGGGATCGAACCCCCGACTGAACCGAGGGGGATCTGAAGGGACTCGAGGTGGTTAAGAACTCCGATGCCGGTGCACTGCCCGGAGATCTCTCCGTACCGGACGCCGGATCTCATCATCAGCGATGCTGCCACTTGGATCCTCTTCAGCTTTCGATCGAGGAATTCGCTGGTTGCCGCAGAAGACGAAGGGCACATGGTGCCGAAGTATTCCAAGGTACCCTGAAGGGCGTCCAAGGTACGTTCTGCCGCACTAGCGTTCTTCTTCTCCGTTGTTGAGGAGCCATGCTGAATAGCGTGGGCCTCATGGCTCCAGATGTGATGAGTCATTGTCAACGATAGTCAAAGAGGACAGAAGAAGAGAGGAGATCTGCTGTTTCATGGGCCGCATGTGACTCAGGTACACGGGCAGCAAGCGACTGTCGGGCAAAGGAGGCTGCGAAGTCGGGCTGGCCCAATCCGGGTACATGGGCTAGGAACAGCAGAAGACCCATTGGGCTGTTGACCAGGATTGACTCAGGTACACGGGCGGTGAGTGATTGCCGGGCTGAGAGAGCTGTGTAATCGGGCCGGCCCAATCCGGGTACCTGGTGCAAAGTTGGTGGAGGCTTTGTCAGTTTCGGCGCAAAACTGACAACCGTTGATCTTGTATCGGACTGTCCAGAAGAGAAGCCGTAGTCGCTACGAAAGCTTAGCTTCCGGATAAGTCATCTGTATCTCAAGGCCCACAGTCAGTCAGTCGTGTCTGTAAAATTCCTAAGGGCGGTTGAGTCTTTTCCTTTATTTCAGCGTCTGTAAAAAACCCTAAGGGGCTGGTGGAATATTCCTAGTGTTGGGCAGCCTATAAATAGGGCCCCAATCCCTAGGGTTAGGTCACCCCTTCTAGAATTCACTTTTTAATCCATTGGGTCATTTTGTCTCTTGCGTTCTCTCTCCTGTTTGTGCGCCGCCAGGCTCTTTCTCACTGTGATTTAATTCCTGCATTCCGTCTGTTCTTCATGAATCTGTGAGATTCTTTTCCCCACTCTTGTCATTCGGTTTGTAGTGTTTTATGGTCTTGTTTGACGTGCGCAACTATTTTATTCCCTAGCATTTGATCCCTGTTGCTTCTGTTCTTCATGAGTAGTACTAGTTCTTGCTGTTGCAAGTAGTACCTACTCTCTGTAGCAACAGTACTCTAGCTTTGCTTTTTCCAGCACAGCTTTTTGATCGAGTAGACAGGGCTAAGTGCCTTTTCTGGTTGTTTCTGGCGAAGCCCCTTCTCTCTGTTCGAAGTCCCTCAGCTCCGTGAGCAGACTTCGATCTGACATCCTCGAGGGCTTCGCTTGAACTTCGACTTCATTTTGTGTACTGTGTTGCTAGCTTCGAAGTTCGTTTTTGTGCGGTCATCTTGACATACTTCATCCGTCTATGCGATGGTATACTCCGACAGGCTTCGAAGTTGACTCCGAAGCTAGTCTTTCTGATATACTTCGTCGACATGTAGTCTCTGAGATCTTTCTGCTGCCGTCATTTTAGAGGGTCACAGCTGGTGAGTTCGAAGCTTGTCTTTCGAAGTGTGTCTGTGATCTTCGACTTCTTGTGGGTCAACACCTGCAGACTTCGTTTCGAAGCTGGCCTGTGGTTCGAAGGTCATACCTCGATATTGCTAGCTTCGAAGGTAGTCGTGTAGGCTTCGAGTTGATCTTGATGCTGCGTGTCTAGCTTCGCTTCTCTTTCGAAGGTTGATTTTCTGAGAGCTTGTTCGAACCTTTCTGATCGAAGTCTAGGCTTCGAAGTACTCTGTTCGAAGCAAGTTTCGATACTCTCATACTTCGCTTCGAAGCATACTCCGCTCTTTGCCACACTCGAACTAGGCTAGACCAAACAAACCTTCGGCACGTCAACGATAACCTTCGCTTGACTTCGACAAGCAACTCCGAAGCAGGCTTCGATCAAGCGAAGCAGGCTTCGACCAGCGAAGCAGGCTTCGCCAAGTTTCGAACAGGAGACAGATTTGGAACAGTAACTTCTCTTCCCACTCTTTGTGCACTTAGATTGTTGTACTGAGAAGTTTTTCTTGCCACGTCTTGTGTATTCTGTTAATCTGTCTATTAGCACTGTTTTTGTGTGACTCTGTTGTTTAAACATCAGTTGCTTATAGGCTAGATACCTTTAGACTTAGGCAATCTGTTCGTGCTTTTCTGTTTAGTTGTTTGAGGTGCGTTGGGTGTTGGGAGCAGGCCATTGATTGGAAAGAATTTTTTAGGCGCCCATTCACCCCCCTCTGGTCGCTACTTTCGGTCCTTCAAGTGGTATCAGAGCCTGGTTAGGGTTTTTCCATACCTTAACCGGTTCTAAACCCCAGTAGTGATCATGACTTCTCCTGGCAAGGTCCCATCCTTGGAATCCTATGGCTATAACTATTGGAAGACTCGCATTAGAGCCTATCTTATGAGCCAAGGCTCGGACATCTGGGACATTTGTGTTCACGATACGTTTGTTATATTGCCGGTTGCTGAGCATGGTACTCCTGGTATCATTGCCCAGCATCTGAGCAATAGTAAAGCTGTGAACATTCTGTTTTCTGGTTTAGGTCCCACTGAGTTTGAGCGGGTGAGCCATCTCTCCACCACGAGAGAGATTTGGGCTACCCTCAAGTCACACCATGAGGGGACAGCTCAGGTCAAGGCTCGGCTCTATCAGACCTACCGGCGTGAGTATGAGAACTTTACTCAAAAGCCAGGTGAATCTGTTGAAGCTTTGTTTGGTCGTTTTCAATCGATCATAAACAAGCTTCGGGACAACAAGGCTGAGGGTGCTCAGTTAGTCTCAGATCATGAGAAGGCGCTCAAGGTTCTCCATACCTTGGACCCAAAGATCTGGGAGATCAAGGTATCCTCTATTGTTGAGAGCACTTCTTATGATACCTTGACCATTTCTGAGTTGTTTAGCAAGTTGAAGGCCACTGAGGTTGATATCCAGTTGAGATCAAATCTCACTGGCTCTGGATCAAAGTCCCTGGCCCTTGCTACACCTTCTGTTGATCTTTCTTCTATGAGTTGTGCTGGGTTCTCTTTGGTGTCTATCACTAAGGACCAGCTGGAGTCTTTGGGAGATGATGATTTGTGTCTTTTTAACAACCGGGTGCGTCGTGTTTATGACAAGAGAATGTTCAAAAGACACGACACAAAATCCGGGTGCTTTGAGTGTGGTGATCCAGGACACTTCATCGCCGACTGCCCCAAGCGCAATGGACACAAGAAGGGCACCAGTGGTGACTTCCACGACTCCGGCAAGCACGACAGCTCTTCCTTCAACAAGGGCAAGCCGAAGACCAGATTCTTCAAGAAGGCCCGGAAGGACTACCAGCGAGAGAACAAGAAGCGCGACAAGGCCTTCTTCGCCGAGATGGAGAAGAGCTACTCCAAGCAGTCCACGTCATCTTCCTCTTCATCGAGCTCAAGCGATGAGGAGATCATCATCAGGAAGGGGAAGGACAAGGACGATCCGGCAGGCCTCTGCTTCATGGCCTTCGGGGACAGACCGAAGAGCCGCTCACACCAGCGCCGAAGATCCCCCAAGAGCTTCTGCTCAATGGCTCTTGGGGATAAGGAAGAAAAGAGCTCCTCCGATGACTCCGACGACGACGACAATGAAAAGGTATCATCTTATGAGCGTGAAATCGTTGAATTACTTGAAAGCAATCGTTAGGAGTTAAAATATCGGGAAAAAACTGCTTAAGGGTGCCAAGAAGAGGATAGATGAGTTAGAGAGTGAGCTTGCCGTAGCCAACGGCAGAATTGAGAGTCTATCTTCTTCCCCCTGCTTGGGTGATAGCAGTGAGTGCCCGAAGTGTGAAGTGCTTTTGTGTGACCTGTCGACTCTGAAGTCCAGGTACACAGAAAGGGTTGATGAGAGGGATGCTTTGGCCACTGAGTTTGACAGCGCTCAGCTGGAGCTGAAAGATGCTCAAGCCACTGTCGTCGCACCCTATGTTGATTGCCCATCTCATCTAGCTGCCTTAGCTGAGCTGAAATCCAAGGGCGATGAGCATTTGGGTGATTTGGAGAGGTTGAGAGCTGACCTTGCGCAGACTAGGCTAGAGCTTGAGACACTATTAGTTCCACCCACTGTCTGTGAGAACTGTTTGTCTCTTAGAATGGAATTGATCAAGCTGAAAGCCGAAAAGTCTGTCCAAGTAGAGAGTGAGTGTGAGACCTGCTTGTCTCAGGTGGAGGTTCTAGCTTCCTTGAGAGAGGAGCTAGCTGATTCTCAGAATGAGAACTTTTACCTCTGTTCTATCCTAAGTTGGATCAGTGCCAGAGAGCCACAGCTCGGCATGATGATCTAGCAATTCAAGAGACAGGATGGGTTTGGGGTAGGTTACACCTACACCAAGGCTAACTTTGAGAGTGCCATTAGCCGGGCAGTGGAGTGGAGTAGAATGACTCCTGAGCAGAGATACCCCAAGACTCACTCCACTGAGTCTTCCCAGGCTTGTCAGCCCAAGGATGGAGTAATTCATGAACCACCCAAAGCTCCACCCAAGAAACCTATCTAGGTTCCAAAGCCCAAACACCTCCACACCTCTCTAGACTCTCTTCCTGGACCCTCTCAGCCCAAGAAGACAACACCAATCACCACAAAGCCCAAGAATCCCAATCCTCAACCACATCCCAAGAAGCCCACCTATCATTGTCAGTACTGTCAGAGAGACGGGCATCTTGCGGAGTTTTGCTTTAGGAGGAAGCGGGTTGAGAGAGCAGAGAGAGCTTGTAGTGATCAGGAGCAGTTCTACCAGCAGGGTGGTAGACTGCATGTTCCTCGACGCGGGGAGAGGCTGGAGGCCAGGCCGCGTCGTGTAGGTGGTGGTAGAGGAGATGGCTTTCTTGCCCGTGCTCCAGTTGGTGGTGGTCGCTCCGGCAGAGTTCCAGGTCGTTTTGGCTACGGTCCTGGACCTCGTGGCCGAGGCTTTAGGTAGAACCAAGGACCGCGCTTTGAGACGCGTTTTGGTCCGAACTCTCATGATGATTTCTGCTTTCCGTCTTTTGAGCAGATGGCTCGACACTGGTTTAGCTCTTTTGCTAAACCTGGTGCCGGACCATTTGCTCCCACCGCCACTGATTGTGCAGGATCGGGGACTAGAGGACGTTTGGATCATGGACTCAGGATGCTCTCGCCACATGACGGGACATCGCAAATGGTTCTCCAGTCTCACTCCCCCGAGCTCCAAAGGGTACATCACATTCAGGAACAGTGGTCAAGGGAAAGTAAGTGGCATTGGCTCAATTCACATTTCAGATCATTTCACTTTGAAGAATGTTGCCTTGGTTAAAAATTTGAACTTCAATTTGATTTCTGTTTCGCAACTTCTTGAGGATGGTTTGGAAGTGCATTTTAAGAAGGGCAATTCTTGTGTGTTTGATTCTAGAGGGTCTTTGATTTGCCAGATTTTACCATTCGGTAAAGTTTTTCGAATTGACTTCTCTAGTTCTTTTGGCCCTTCTCGCTGCTTGATTGCTGGATCTTCTTCTGAGCTCTGGAAGTGGCATAGGAGGTTAGGTCATTTGAGTTTTGATCTGCTAGTCAGGTTAAGCTCTATGGACCTCATCCGAGGATTGCCCAAGCTTAAAATGGAGAAAGATCTAGTTTGTCATCCTTGTCGTCATGGGAAAATGGTTGCTGCTTCTCACTCACCTGTGACTCAGGTGATGACTTCGTATCCGGGCGAGTTGTTACATTTGGACACTGTTGGTCCAGCTCGGGTACGTTCAATCGGTGGGAAGTGGTACGCACTTGTCATTGTTGATGACTTTTCTCGATTCTCGTGGGTATTCTTCTTGGAGTCTAAGGATGAAACTTTTCAGTTTGTTCATGACCTGATTTGGAAGCTGAAGAATGAGAACAATGGTCGGATGCGAGCAATTCGCTTCGACAACGGCTCTGAGTTCAAGAACTCTCAATTCATCAGCTTCTGTAGTGATCAAGGTCTTGACCATCAGTTTTTTGCTCCTTAAACTCCCCCACAGAATGGCATTGTGGAACGATAGAACCGCACGCTAGTCGAGATGGCTAGGACGATGCTCGATGAGCACAGGACTCCTAGGCGTTTTTGGGCTGAAGCCATGAACACGGCTTGCTATCTGGCCAACCACATTTTTCTTCGAGCTTACTTAGGTAAGACTTCGTATGAGTTGTGGTTTGGCAGATAGCCCAAGGTGAGCCACTTGCGAGCGTTTGGCTGCAACTGCTTTGTGCTCAAGAAGGGTGGGCATTTGGACAAATTTGAGTCTCGTTGCTGGGATGGAGTTTTTCTTGGCTATGCATTGCATTCTCGAGGCTTCCGGGTTTGGAACCTCGACTCCCAGCAGCTTGTCGAGACTTGTGAGGTTTCATTTGATGAGTCCTTGCCTTCTTTGACTCCTTCTTTTGAGCCTTTTGATGGTGAGCTCGGAGAGTCCATCTTCGAAGAAGATGAGGATACTCCAGCTGCTAATGAGGGTGGGCCTTCTGCACCCCTTGTAGAGCCCACACCTTCTGAGACTTCGACTGAGGACGAGGGCGGACCTCTGATCACTTCTTCCACTTTGATCGAGCCCCCTCAGTCGAGTCCAGAGGTGCCAGCTGCTGACTCCGATGAGGTGACTTCAGATCACCAGGGAACCCGAGCAGTTCAGCGTGATCACCCCTCAGAGCTCATCATCGGTGATTTGACTGAGAGGACTTTGCGTTCGTCTGGTAACTCTCTTGCTGTGTTTTCCGAATCTGCTTTTGTTGCATCTTTTGAGCCCAGAGATGTTTCTCATGCTCTTTCTGATTCTAATTGGATCAATGCTATGCAAGAAGAGCTTGAAAACTTTGTTCGCAATCGGGTTTGGACACTAGTTGAGCCGCCACCAGGATGCAACCCCATAGGCACCAAGTGGGTGTTCAAGAACAAGCAAGGTGAAGATGGGGTTGTGGTGCGCAACAAGGCTCGATTAGTTGCCCAGGGTTTTTTCCAGAAAGAGGGTATTGACTTTGAAGAAACTTTCGCTCCTGTTGCCCGTCTTGAGTCCATTCGCTTTCTCTTAGCTTTTGTCGCTTCGAAGGGTTTTAAGCTTTTTCAAATGGACGTTACGAGTGCTTTTCTGAACGAGTTCATAGAGGAGGAAGTTTATGTTAGGCAGCCCCCCGGTTTTGAGAACCCTAAGTTTCCTCGACATGTTTTTAAGTTGCAAAAAGCTTTATACGGGTTGAAGCAAGCCCCCAGGGCTTGGTATGACCGGTTGAAGCAATTTTTGTTGGGGAAAGGCTTTGTGATGGGTTCGGTGGATAAAACTCTCTTTTTGCTCAGAGTTGCTTCATATTTCTTAGTCGCTCAGATTTACGTGGACGATATTATTTTTGGTGGTACTACTGATTCTCTTGTGTCCAAGTTTTCTAAGCAGATGCACAACGAGTTTGAGATGAGCCTCATGGGTGAGCTCAAGTTTTTTCTAGGGCTCCAGATCAAGCAGACCAAGGACGGCACCTTCATCCACCAAGGTAAGTACACTCGTGACATGCTTAAGAAATTTGACTTTGGTGGAGAGTTGAAACCGCAGATGACCCCGATGGGCACATCTGGGGGTCTGGACAAGGACGAGAGCGGCGTCAAGGTCAACGAGAGGGAGTTTCGAGGGATGATTGGTTCGCTATTGTACTTAACGGCGACAAGACCGGACATTTAGTTCACCGTGGGACTTTGCGCGTGTTTTCAGTCTTCACCACACACGTCTCATCGGCAGGCTGTCAAGCGTATCTTCAGGTATCTCACTTATGCGCCTGATCTCGGTCTTTACTATTCAGCATCATCATCTCTCGATTTATCTGGCTTTTCGGATGCCAATTTTGGTGGGTGCTGGTTGGATCGCAAGTCGACTTCCGGTACTTTCTAGTTTCTCGGTTCTTCTCTTGTTTCTTGGTATTCTCGAAAGCAATCTGGAGTTGCTCTTTCGACCACTGAGGCTGAATATGTAGCTGCTGCTAGATGCTGCTCATAGTTAGTTTGGATGATTTCCACTCTGTGAGATTTTGGGTTATTCTTTCCTACCAGAGTTCCTTTGTTTTACGACAGCAGCAGTGTAATTAGTGTAGGGAAAAACCCTTGTCTCCATTCAAAAACCAAACACATTGATGTGCGCTTTCATTTTCTGCGGGATCAATATGAGAAAGGTGTCATTGACCTTGTTCATGTTGATACCCATCACCAGTTGGCTGACATTTTCACCAAACCCCTAGATCAGTCTACCTTTGAGCGTTTACGAGGGGATTTGGGTGTTGTGTATCCTTTCTAGGATATTTTGCGTCAGTTTTCTTTCTTCTTTACTCTTTTCTTGAGTCTTTTTGTGTGTGTTCATATCTTGCATATTCACATATCACACCTTAGAGCTGCTTCTGTTATATGATTAAACTGCTTTACTTATTCTAGCTGGTACATGTTTTTGAATACTTGTCAATGATCATGCTCTAGTTCAATTCACTTGATATGTCTGATATCTGTCATATGCATGGCTTTTATGTTTTAAACTTGAAAAATGATCACCATTGCTTCTGGTAACCAGCACGCGTAGGCTGAATGTTCTTGCTATCTGTTACATGCCTTGTAGCTAGTTTCTTGACTTAGATGTAAACAAGCAACTTGGACTTCTTTTTGCTTTAAAACATGGAAATGTGATGTAAAAATGATGAAAAATCAAGAAAAATGAAAATTCCATGCCTTTTTATGCCTAACTTGAAAAGATCCAGGTGGGTTTGCTTTGTCGCATTACATTGTTCTGGACTGCGTACCATAGCACTTTGGTATGAACTAGGACAGTGTAGTGTATGCCAAGACCAATGTCTTAAGCTTCTGATGGTGCAGTTCTGGCCTAGGCTTGACTTGGTTGGTCAACATAAGGTTTGACATGCAAATAACCCCTGGCAAAAATGAAAAAGGAAAAAGAAAAAGCCTGAAAATTGAAATGATAACAAGTCTGCTGAAGCTCTTTGTTTTGGACAATGCTTATCTTGGTAGATATCAGTTAGCTTCTACATCTCATGTTTTACCTTGCTTGTCAACCAGAAAATGTGGTGATGCTTTTGTTTGCAAAAATTGAAAATGCGTGCTAATGACTTTCTTTAGATATCATCTGTTGCACTGATCATGCCATGTATCGTAGACAGTATGTCTTTTGCTGTATCTATTAGATGTTGTAATTGCAGTCAATCATATCTGAGAAGCATGCTTTCTACACTCCACATGCATCCCAGTTGCATTCATTGCATATTTTGAGGGGGAGTTGCGATTCAGGGGGAGTCGGTGTCTTTTTTGAGTGCTTGATGAGTTCACTTGTCAACAAGGGGGAGAAATTTTGGGATAAGAGTTCGAGGGGGAGCTTTTGTCCCGTTTGTTCTTACTCTTTTGATATCCTTGTTGATGTTTCTGAGATCGCACTCATTCTGAGCTTTTACCTTTGGTTAACCATAATGACCGCCTCTTGTTTTTGTTCGGCTTTTGGTCATTAGGGTTAAACTTTTACTTTATTTTCTTCTTCTTTTTGTGCTTTGTTTTCGTGTTTCCACAGTTGTTTGTAGGTACTGAAGAGCTGAAGAAGTGAAGTGTTGACAATGCACTCATCAAGGGGGAGATTGAGGAGCCATGCTGAATAGCGTGGGCCTCATGGCTCCAGATGTGATGAGTCATTGTCAACGATAGTCAAAGAGGACAGAAGAAGAGAGGAGATCTAATGTTTCATGGCCCGCATGTGACTCAGGTACACGGGCAGCAAGCGACTGTCGGGCAGAGGAGGCTGCAAAGTCAGGCTGGCCCAATCCGGGTACATGGGCTAGGAACAGCAGAAGACCCACTAGGCTGTTGACCAGGAATGACTCAGGTACACGGGCGGTGAGTGATTGCCGGGTTGAGAGAGCTGCGGAATCGGGCCGGCCCAATCCGGGTACCTTGTGCAAAGTCGGTGGAGGCTTTGTCAGTTTCGGCGCAAAACTGACAACCGTTGATCTTGTATCGGACTGTCTAGAAGAGAAGCCGTAGTCGCTACGAAAGCTTAGCTTCCGGATAAGTCATCTGTATCTCTAGGCCCACAGTCAGTCAGTCGTGTCTGTAAAATTCCTAAGGGCAGTTGAGTCTTTTCCTTTATTTCAGCGTCTATAAAAAACCCTAAGGGGATGGTGGAATATTCCTAGTGTTGGGCAGCCTATAAATAGGGCCCCAATCCCTAGGGTTAGGTCACCCCTTCTAGAATTCACTTTTTAATCCATTGGGTCATTTTGTCTCCTGCGTTCTCTCTCTTGTTTGTGTGCCGCCAGACGCTTTCTCGCTATGATTTAATTCCTGCATTCTGTCTGTTCTTCATGAATCTATGAGATTCTTTTCCCCACTCTTGTCATTCGGTTTGCAGTGTTTTATGGTCTTGTTTGATGTGCGCGGCTATTTTATTCCCTAGCATTTGTGTCCCTGTTGCTTCTGTTCTTCACGAGTAGTACTAGTTCTTGCTGTTGCAAGTAGTACCTACTCTCTGTAGCAACAGTACTCTAGCTTTGCTTTTTCCTGCATAGCTTTTTGATCGAGTAGACAGGGCTAAGTGCCTTTTCTGGTTGTTTCTGGCGAAGCCCCTTCTCTCTGTTCAAAGTCCCTCAGCTCCGTGAGACAGACTTCGATCTAACATCCTCGAGGGCTTCGCTTGAACTTCGACTTCATTTTGTGTATTGTGTTGCTAGCTTCGAAGTTCATTTTTGTCCGGTCAGCTTGACATACTTCGACTGTCTGTGCGATGGTATACTCCGACAGGCTTCGAAGTTGACTTCGAAGCTAGTCTTTCTGATATACTTCGCTCGACATGTAGTCTTTGAGATCTTTCTGCTGCCATCATTTTCGAGGGTCACAGCTGGTGAGTTCGAAGCTTGTCTTTCGAAGTGTGTCTGTGATCTTCGACTTCTTGTGGGTCAACACCTGCAGACTTCGTTTCGAAGCTGGCCTGTGGTTCGAAGGTCATACCTCGATATTGCTAGCTTCGAAGGTAGTCGTGTAGGCTTCGAGTTGATCTTGCTGCTACGTGTCTAGCTTCGCTTCTCTTTCGAAGGTTGATTTTCTGAGAGCTTGTTCGAACCTTTCTGATCGAAGTCTAGGCTTCGAAGTACTCTGTTCGAAGCAAGCTTCGATACTCTCATACTTCGCTTCGAAGCATACTCCGCTCTTTGCCACACTCGAACTAGGCTAGACCAAACAAACCTTCGGCACGTCAATGATAACCTTCGCTTGACTTCGACAAGCAACTCCGAAGCAGGCTTCGATCAAGCGAAGCGGGCTTCGACCTACGAAGCAGGCTTCGACCAGCGAAGCAGGCTTCGCCAAGTTTTGAACAGGAGACAGATTTGGAACAGTAACTTCTCTTCCCACTCTTTGTGCACTTAGATTGTTCTACTGAGAAGTTTTTCTTGCCACGTCTTGTGTATTCTGTTAATCTGTCTATTAGCACTATTTTTGTGTGACTCTGTTGTGAAACATCAGTTGCTTCTAGGCTAGATACCTTTAGACTTAGGCAATCTGTTCGTGCTTTGCTGTTTAGTTGTTTGAGGTGCGTTGGGTGTTGGGAGCAGGCCATTGATTCGAAAGAATTTTTTAGGCGCCCATTCACCCCCCTCTGGTCGCTACTTTCGGTCATACAGTTGCCTCCAGCCCCGCAGCAGTAGCAGACACCTCGGCCACCTGGAGCATTAAAGAACTCTTCTGGGCCATCACTTGGTTAAGAGCTCCTTGGAGCTCCACCAACTGGGCGCTCGAAGTGGCCACCGATTGACGGAGCTTTTCAACCTCCACCCGAAGAACTACGCGTTCGTCTTTAACCTCTTGGGCCAAAGTGCAGAGCGCGTCGTTATCTTCCCTCGCCATTCGGAGAGCTTCGTCGGCCGCATCCCTAGCCCTCCGTTGCGCTAGGGCTTCCTCCTCCAACCTAAGGGATCTTTCGTTGGAGTCGTTGAGGGCGGTTTGGAGGGTGGTAACCTTCCTTTTGAGTCGATTAGTTTCGACCTCGTCGGAAGTCGCTGCCGCTCTAGCAAGGACGAATTGCTGCAAAGGAAAAAGAACAAGTACCAAAGTGTTTATAACCATTGATTCGAATTAGCTATGGTGTTTTTTCATACCTGAAGGGCAGCCCTTTCAAGGGCCATGTTGAGCGTCGGAGCCCTAGCTTCGCTCAGAGCGGAGACCAGGTCCGAATTGGCGATGTCCTGGCTCTTCTCTACCAGGGGCTCCAGGAGCGCTCGGAGACCTACCCGGTGCTCTAGGAACGGAGCCAGCAAAGGAAGCCAAGACGAAGCTTGGCGGTCGTCTGTCGTTGCCTCCTCCTTCGAGTTGCTGACCGAGGTCGTCGCGGGGCCGGGGGAAAGGCCGAGGCTAGACATGCTTTTGCCCCTCCCCGGCACGAAGGTAGGCGCAGCGGCTGAAGCAGAAGTGGCCCTTTCTTCAGCGGCTACCCCTTCGACCAGAGCAGCGTCAACAGGGGCGACCTCGGTCGCCCGAGCCGCCACAGAGGGAGCGACCTCAGTTACCGAATCCGCTCCGGCGGGCACGACTTCCGCTACCAGGCATGGAGCATCCAAAGGAGTAGGAGGGTCCACCTGGGCCACGACCCTTGAAGACGTTGAGACTTCGGGTGCAGCCGGGGCTTCGTCACCCTTCGAGGTACCTATCTTGTCAAGAAATTTTATAAGTATTTACAAGAAAAGATTGTTGTAGGTATCAACTAAAGTAGGGGATTCAAGACGTACCTTCGGAGGCCCCGTGAGGCAGGATCGTCGGATCCTCCAGAACTTCGTACAACTGGAGGATATCCTCGAAGTCGTCTCTCGAAGCCCTCTCCACCACGTTTTCTGCCGGAGCTGCGACTCCCACCGTGACCACCCCAGTTACGGGTGAGTTGGGGGTGGTGGAGTCCGAATCCAGATTTACGACGGCGGGCACGCAGGCGCGCGTTGGATCTACCTCCGCAACCTCCTGAGCAGAAGTTCCGGCTGGGACTTCCCCTATATCTTCGTCGTCCTCTAGGAGATAATTCTCGAGGCTCGACGCTAACTGGACGTCGGAGTCCTCGGGCTCTTCGGAGGCCAAGCTCCGGGCGTCCAGGGACGAAGCCGACGAAGCAGGGGTCAGCTGTGAAGGGATCTTCGCCACCTTCTTCTTCTTAGACGGCGGCTTGCTGGCCCTCTTGGGCGGTTCAGCAACGGCCTTCCATTTCTGGGCGGTTGCTCCAGTCGTGTCAATGTCTAGAAGAGGGGGGCACCATCCCAAGAGCTCCCCACACTCTATTGGAGCATTCCCAGCTCCCCACTAGCTCCAGCCTTTTCTGCTTTTCAGCCACTGTAGGAGCTCCGAGGACCCATTCGGTGGCCCGAGCTATGTCCTCCGGAGCCAATGCCAAAGGAGCCGCTGAAGAAAAGGGGTAACACATCATAAGTATGTTATTTTCATCATCTAAATGCAGTACTGCAGGAATTGAAGTCTTACCTAGGGTTCGGAGATCACCCTCCGAGGCATGTTGGAACACTATTGGCCAGTTGGCCCCGAGAGGTGGAATCCGAAGGGCGATGAACTCTTCGGCCAAGTCACGCATGCTCATGCGGCGAGCCACCGAAGTCAGCAACCCTAGCCTCGTGGAAAGCAGGCTGGGGTTCGGAGCAATCTACGCCTCCTTCCGGAACCAAATCTCCTGGAGAGGCCCTGCGAGGGGGAGTCCTCTCCGACTTCGGCGTAGAACCACCGAAGAATCTAGTTGGTGTACCATCGATCATTGATGGCCATCGCAGGGAAGTGTAGGGCGTGCTCCCTCCTCAACTGGAAGTTGACACTGCCGAAAGTTGTTATCACCTTGGAATCCCCGGGCCCATCCTATGGCTTCGGCTGGCAGATAGCCTCGTGAGTTGCGGCGAAGATCTCCGAGCGTCATTCGCACCCTTCGGCCCGGAGCGCCCATTCGAAGACAGCCAGGCAGGCAACGGCATTGGGGGATAACTGAGGTAATGTAATATGAAACAGGTCCAGTACCTCTGCCAAAAAGTCGATGGCTGGAAGCCCCAAGCCAGCTTCGAAGAACGCCTCGAAGACTACCACTTCTCCGCTTCGCGGCCTCGGGGTTGATTCCGACCCTGGGACTCGAGTCCTCAGTCCGGCTCCCAGCTTCCCTTCTACGACCTCCTCAATGGACTCGGCGGTGCTCGTAGATTGACCGATGAGGAAGCTCTGGGAAATCTTCTTCTTGGAAGGCGGGCGGAGCTCCCGTGGGTTCTTAGGCCAGGCGCCGCCCGGAGTCCCCGCTATTGCTGCCGCCGCCGAGGCGGCCCACGCTTGCCTCTGCGCCAGAGTACTTGCCGCCGCCGGTACAGTGTGGCTAGTTCTCGCCATTTGCTCGGAAGATTGAGAGATTGGAGGTTGAGGAAAGTGAATCGCGAGTGCTAAGTGCAGTAAAAAGTTTCGAGTAACTTCTGTTTTCCTTTTATAACCATTCGCCGATTGCTACGCTTCGATTGCATTCACACCACAGGTTCGGCTTCTGCCACTGGCAGGTGGGTCCAGAAAGTGGAACGGTGAGCAACTGCTGTAAAAATCGACCGTTACCTTTTACTGGGTGTAACGGCTACTTACGTCGTAACGGCTATAATCAAACGGCTCCTCACGACGTTTGCGCTTCGGAGCGGTGTTCCTTCCTGTGATATGTTCCCACTGCGTAGAGAGCCTTGAGAAGGAGTCCGAGCACCTTGGATCTGAAATCCTCCGAAGAACTGTAAAATGTTCAAATTCTCTCTAAGTCTCAGCATATGAAAATATTCCTTCCGTATACTATCTTCCTTCTGTACAGGTTAAATACGGAGAGGCGTATTCGAGGGGCTACTGTTGGGGGAAATTGCTTCACTTTCAAGACTTAGAGATTAATAACTCGAAGGTTCCCTAAGCTTCGGAGCTGGTAGGCTCTTGTTCGAAGGTGGAGGCGTTGAAGCCAAAGGATGCCTCGATATGAAGTCCTGAGAAGCCCTCCGCAAGATATGAAGGCACCGAAGCAGAGCGACAAGATTGATAAGATGTTTGGCTTATCCATCCGCCTTGGGGAGTTTTACCCTCTTTAACCTTGCTCCGGGTACCGAATAGTTTCCACTATGTCGGTTGTAATCTAGGGGTAGTTAGGTCTTTTCCTTAGACATTTTTTGCCTATAAATACCCCCCTCTCTACCCTATAACAAGAGAGGACCCCCCGGCCATTTAATACACATATTCGAACTACTTGAGTTATTATCCAATGCAGAGGATCGAGTAAGTTCTTAAGCACGAGCTCATTGTTTGTCTGTTCTTGATCTCAAAGAACCTGTTGACGTAATATTTTACGCCAACATCTGTATTTCAAAAGGTCACTACTCCGGTAGTCATACTTTGTTCATCCTAGCTTCGAAGGTTGAGTTGCAGGCTTCGATTCTTTTCTCTGTTAAGCTTCGAAGTATTTTTGCTAGGATACTTCGCTCGTGAGAAGTCCCTACATACTAGCTTTGACTCATTGCTTGTCTTTGGCTCTGTGTTGTCTTGTTCGAAGTCCATCACGAAGGTACTTCGAAGCTGAAGTCTTCTCTAGACTCAAACTCTAACAGACTTTGGTTTCTTCGAAGTAGACCTCGAGCTGGATTTTCTTCTTGCATACTTCGCTGAGTAGTGCTTGTTTCGAAGTTGTGCTTAGAACACCCTGTTGGTTTTCTTGGCACTTGTTCAAAGCTTTTGTTGTTCGAAGTATACTTCGCATAGTATATTTCGTCAGCAAGAAAAGACTTCGCCAGCTCGTTCTGTACACTGCTTGTATGAAGTGCACGGTTCGATGTACTGCTTTTTGGCTCCGAACCCTGTGGGCTTCGGAGTGCAGTTTTGACTCCATCAGCCTTCACACCTCGACTTCGAAGCAGACTTCGGCACACCCCTGGCTTCGATGTTGCAGGCTTCGATCGACAGCCTTCGACAAAGGACTCCGAAGCAGGCTTCGACTCCGCGAAGCAGGCTTCGACACTGCGAAGCAGGCTTCGTCAAGTACCTTACTGGAGACAACCGTGAACAGTAACTTTTAATCTCCTTTTAACGTTCACACTGAGTTTTTTTTGCTGTGATGGTTTAGCTCTGAGTACTTTGATCTGCCCATGTTTTAACTGCTTTGTTTATCTGCCTATTAGCACTGTATTGGTGTTTCTTTGTCTAGGACACTGGTAGTTTCTAGGCTAGATACTTTTAGGTTTTGGTGATCTGTTTACGTTTCTGCTGCTTAGTCTTTTGAGGTGCGTTGGGTGTTGGGAGCAGGCCATTAATTCGAAAGAATTTTTAGGCGCCCATTCACCCCCCCTCTGGATGCTACTTTCGGTCCTACACTGATCAACCATCGAAACCTCCAATCCGACAAATATCGAAACATCCGATCAAGTATCGGAACTTTCGATCAGGTATCAGAACTTCCGAAGTTTTGCAAACAAAAACAGATCCACTATGTTTTAATTCTTCCAAGTCCAATTTGCAATTACTCAACCATTGACTAGTTTTGTAGGCAAACAAGGACACTGAGGTACCATACCTCTTAGCCTGAGCTTGGCTCTCAAAAATGCCTTGTTGTCCCATAATCATATTATGGACATTCTTGTTCTCGTCTTGCTTCCAAAGCTCAGAAGACAAATAGGCAGATATGAGGCAACTTACATTAAGTGACTCATTCGAGTGCTTCTCACAAGCCCTATGGTCAACTAGTTCATCATGATTGGATTTCTCTAGAATATTTTCCTTTCGCTCGAGAACACTTCTAAAGTTTCTAAACCAATCAATAAAAATTGTTCCAAAAAGAATCGATCACAAAATAAAGAGTACAATGTTCATAACAGTCGGTGCCATGATCTACAAAAGATTAAATGTGAGGTTTAACACTATGCAATGTTTATCTTCTATCTAATAAAAGATGTTCCACTATATAAACCAGTCACTTTCCCTCTCATGACTAATAGTGGCGCAAGATCCATGGTCATGATATCTCCTAGTGAGCTTTGGCATCACTGCTAGAAGCTAGTTGACATAAGTAAGCAACTCCTTGCTAATCACATGTTATGTGACTCTTGTAATTGGAGAAGAATTCAATGATCGACCCCAACTCCTATGCTCCAAGGCCCAAAACCGTTTTGATAGTGTTGGACCGGAAACGGCGACCAGAAGGGGGGGTGAATGAGAGCTTTTAAAATTTCAGACTAAAAATAGCCTTCTGTCTTAATTCTGTCTTCTGTGGAACAGGCTTCGAACACACCCTTCGAAGTTCTGGTTCAGAGGTATTTCACAGCTTCAAAACCAGGCTTCACAAGGAGAAAAAGTTCGAAGTCAAGAAGACTTCGCTCCACCCACAACACCAAAAACTCAACTCTGCTAAGTCAGTGCAGGCTTCGCACACTGGGTGCCTTCGAGCAGACTTCGCACTTCACTCTTCGCAAGAGCAGACTTCCCTCTAAGGACTTCAACCAAATACTCTTGTTAATACCAAACAATGGCATTAATGGCTAGATTGTCAAAATATCAATTTTGGTGATTTGGGCCAAAAGATATGGGCTCTGAAAGCCTCTAGCCAGCCCATGGGCTTCGGCCGGGAAGCCTTCGGAGGCCCACGCTACCGGAGCTTTGGCCCAAGGAGCAGGCCTCGATGGGCCTAGCCGAAGCCCACTTCGGTAGAGATGGAGTTGTATGCGATTCCAGCTCAGTTTTTATCTCCATCCGGCCGGGTTAATAGCAGATTTGATCAAAAATTAAGCCCCTATAAGTAGAGAGGCGAGGCCAGCGTAAAGGCCCCCCAACTCAAACCAAACCAAAGCCCTAGCTTTGATCGCATTTACTTTACCTTTATTTTCCCCTACCTCTTCGTGGGTTTGCCTGGAAGCCCTCCACCGGCCACTACGGAACAGTGGTAACCCTTGTTACTTCGCTTGTGAAGTATTCGTTAATCTATGTAATAGATTGCTATCGCCTTTTACTTCGCCTGTGAAGTATCCGCTAATCTGCGTAACAGATTTCTACCTTCGCTACTAGTGCAACACTTAGCAGAATTCGGTCCTCAGGCCGAATTGGTACTTCGAAGTCTCTTTATTGCAGGTTTCCATGTTCGGAGCTACTTCATTGGAGGTGTCCGGAGCTGAGCGATCAGTTTCGGAGGTCACCGGGACACCCTTCGATGGGACTGCGGGCTCCGCCAACAGGCTTCACCAGCATACTTTGTCACAATGGGCTTCGCCACGACCATACTCCGCACTGGATGAAGTTACGCTCGCGTGTGGCCCTCGCGTCATTATTTTGTAGTTTGCTGTATCAAAGACCTCACGCCGAACACCGTTGTTCGGAGGTGATCATCGCGTCCAGATTCGTTCGGAGTCTATCTTTGGCCGAATCAGTCCGAACGCCGAAGCACCCTTCAGCGGGACACTTCGCACCAGACGCCGAAGGTACACTTTGGTGACCTCTTTGCATCAGACTTCGAAGCAGACGGGCTTCGATCGGTTTGCTGCATTTATTTTGTTTAATATATTTCTTTCGGCTAATTGGATTATTTTGTGTGATCTGATTGCCTGGCGACTCCACCCACCTTATCACGACTAAGGGTAGTCAGAACACGACGTAGGTGCTACGTCACGCTTAGGCCTATCCCTAAGTATCCGTGCACTTTTGGATCGTCAAACTGACCCAAGTGCGGGGGCACGTTTCCGTGTCAACACACTTTTTGGCGACTCCACTGGGGAAGGCTACGCCAACATGACAAGTATATCTACATCGGCCACCGGTACATCTACGTCGACTACTACATCTACACCGCCGATGGACACAATAGGAGGCGCGGATATCGAAAACCACAACATCCTGACACCTACACTTGAAGATATCCCTGTAGAAGACCGAGCAGAGATCGAGGCAAAGTTAAAGGCACTCCAAGACATGATGCTTGGGGGCTACGTCAAGACACGCGCGGGCTTCATCAAGCGCGACATCATCACCCCCGACCTCGCTCAGGTCCAGGTAACACCTGTATCACCTCGTTTATCTTCTTTAGAGATTGAGCAAAAAAATAGCCGCATCAGTAGATCAAGCCGTTAGCGCTTCGCTAGCCAACCGTTTAGATTCGGCAGTCAGCTCCCAAGTGGAGGTGACTCTCAGGAGGTTCGGCTTTACTGAAGCTGCACCCCTGGTTCCTATTGCTAGTGTACCTCCGGCAAACCATGTGTACGACAGAAATAACGACAGCACTGGCACAATCTTGTTTCTAGCCTCAACACTTATGGATGAGACCAATCATTACACCTACGGTCAAACTAACAATGCGTACCACGCACCACCACCTGCGCCGATACCCCACTGCCCGCACCACACGCGCAGGCGCTCGAACATGAACACGTCATACAAATAGCGCGCAGGGAAGAGGCCCATGGCCGACTCGCCGATGTCCCACCGCGTGTCGCGCCCCCGCACGAGAGACGCGCACAAGCAACATGCCAGGATGACATAGAAGAGCGGATCCGCGCACTATTTAGATAGTGTGCCGGCTTCGTGCCCAAGGGACGGGTTACGGTTTACCATAAGCCATACCCTGACCATCTTTATACAATACCCTACCCCCGCGGCTATAGAATCTCTTAATTCACTAAGTTCGATGGCGAGGGTAGCAAAACTACACTAGAGCACGTTACTCAATTTTTGGCACAGTGTGGAGAAGTTAGCGAGATAGATGCTCTAAAAGTTAGACTATTTTATCTCTCGCTATCCGGCACCTCCTTCACTTGGTTTTTGGTGCTCCCACCGAACTCCATTCAGACGTGGGACGATTTAGAGCGGAAATTCCATTCACTTAGGCTTTCACATTTAACATTGGTTAAGCAGAAATCTAACGAGAGCGCCTCTGAGTACATCAAGCATTTTAGGGATACTAGGAACCAATGTTTTAGCCTTAACATTTTGGAAAGAGACTTGGCGGAACTGGCTTTTAATGGGTTGCGTTCCGAAATTAAGGAGAGGTTAGATAACCAAAACTTTTTAGAAGTTAACCAAGTTTTACAACAGGATCTGGTCCAGGAAGGCTGAACCAAAGATAAAAAGTTTATTAAGACATTTAGCAAGCCTGGGGTTGAAATCCACATCATGGAATGTTCTGACGAGGAGGAGTCAGAAGAGGAGGATTCGACCGATATGTACGCGGCCGAATGGGTGTGGAACGCTAAGAATAAACCTGTCACCTCCTCCGAGTTACGACCATCCCCCACAAAGAATCGACTTAGTGAGGTCAAGTACTCGTTTGATATAACTAAATGTGATAAAATATTTGATTTTCTCTTAAAAAGTCAGCTTCTCATGTTACCTAAGGGTCAAGTCATTCCACCTGCCGATGAGTTAAAGAAGCATCCGTACTGTAAGTGGCATGATTCACATTCGCATACTACTAACGACTGCAATGTTTTTCGACAACAAATCCAATCGGCCATAGAAGAAGGACGATTGAAGATAGACCATAATCTGAAGATGAAGCTAGATAAAGATCCTTTTCCCGTCAATGCCATTGACCTCGGCGAGAAAAAGGTGTTGGTTCGGCCAGAACAGGCCGAGTCGACTAAGGGGAAGGACGTGATTGTTGGAGAACCGCGCACTCGCACACTCATACCGAAGAACCCCGAGGTTGGAGTGTGGAAATAAAACATTAACACCCCTTCGGCTAAGGCTCACAAGAGGCCGAAGGTAACATATAACATGCTGTTGAACAAGCATCAGAGAAGGGCCAAGGAAACAGGTCCACACGCTAAGCTAAAACAGCCGAAGTGTCCAAGACTCTCGAAGGGTGGCTTCGGGCCGAAGCAGACGAACCCTCCGTACAATGGCTTCGGGCCACAGCGGCCTGACACTCCACACGGTGGTTTCGAGCCGCAATGGCCGAACCCCCGATGGCCGAACCCCGCACCATGTTGGACTTCTCCGATGGGAGGCTTCAGCCAACTCTGGCCGAATGTACCTCCGGCCTGGCAGGACCCTTCGCTGGTGTGGTCCAAAACACCATCAACTCTACCGAACCCCTTTCTGGGTAACGGGTTCGGCTCTCAGTGGGCAAGGCCGCTAGAGCCACTGATGCCTCCGCTGTATGACTAGGCGGGAACCCCGTGGGATCCGTACGTATCTGGGTCGGGGCACCCTACACAACCTAACACTATGCCGTGTTTTCCTTCAGAGTGTTATGGATGGTAGGGACAAACAGACGCAGCGGAGGGGGGCATCGTCCACAGACTGTCTGTGGTGCCTCCGAATCGGACCATGCAGAGCGAAGCCGAAAGGTGCGAGCACGTGGAGACCAAAGTCAGAGAGTCCGAAACCATCACCATCAGAGTTGGGTCTTAGGAAGTCCCAATCCCGGAGACTTTGTCGCCGAAGCCTGACAGAGGTAAGTCCTATGCTTCGGCTGGACTCTACACCGAAGCCCAGCTCGATCGGCCGAACAAGGACGGTCCGGCCGTCGGGGTCCGCAGCGAAGGCCCCTCCGAGCACAGGGTGCACAGGGCCGAGGGGCACAGTACCACTTTGGCCAGAATTAATGGAAGTCGAACAGTAGCACCCGACACCAAGCCGCAGCCATCTTGGGCCCCTCTAGGCATGTCCAAATCACAGAAGAGACGCCTACAAAGACTACGGGCATAGGAGATGCACGAGAAAAAAGCTGAGGCCGAGCGCGTCGCTATCTTCGAAGAAATCCGCCCTCGGCCAGCTACAAAACAACCCGGCTCCTAGTCCGAGCGATGACGACGACGACATGCTTGACGACGATTACTCGCACATCTCTGAAGGGCCCGCACCCCAGGTGGTGGACATCAACATCGTCACGATGCCTGCCAAGTTCGCACTACCACAGGATGAGGACGAGGTCACCCAATTGAACCTCGGCCCGTGCAACGCCATCTTCGAGAAGCCAGAGGACTCGGCTCGCCATCTGAAGCCTCTCTACGTCATAGGTCACATCGATGGAAAGCCGATTTCCTGAATGCTCGTCGACGGCGGCACAACTGTTAACTTAATGCCTTACTCATTGTTGAAGAAACTTGGCAGGGATGAGGATGACCTGAAGAAGACCAACTTGATGCTCAACGGCTTCAACGGTGAGAGCTCTGAGGCCAAGGGAGTACTCTCCATGGAGTTGACGGTGGGCAACAAGATGTTGCCAACAGCGTTTTTCGTCATCGACGTACAAGGTAACTATAGCGTACTACTCGGGCACGACTGGATTCACACAAACTGTTGCATTCCCTCTACTCTACACCAATGCATGATACAGTGGGACGATGATGAGGTAGAGGTCATTCCTACGGATACTTCAGCCCAAGTAGCATTGGCCGATGTATCAGTTGACGCCGTCCATAACAAAGTAAAATGTCTGTCAGGTAGAGATCTTTCAGATTACGATTTTGTTAGTGTATCCAGAGGACGGTTTGTACCAGTGTCTGTAAAGCCGGCTAGAGTAGCACGACTATTTTTGTATTAATAGTCATGTCTAGCAAGAGTAATCTAGATTGGCTAAAGTCTTGTGTGGAGCAATATCGGTCTAATAAAGACGGTATTGCCGAGGCCATCGGGGACTTTAGCGAAGTAGAGAAATTAGGACAAGGTTTTGCATCGGCCGACACCTTGGAGGAAGTTGACATAGGTAATGGTAGCATCCCAAGGCCAACTTTTGTAAACCAACATTTACAGCCCAATGAAAAGGCTGAAGTAATAAAGTTACTTCGGTCGTATGTCAATTGTTTCGCATGGGAGTATAGCGAGATACTAGGGCTAAGTCGTGAGCTCATGGAGCATCGGCTGCCTATCAAGTCCGGATTTAGGCCTTATAAGCAGCCTCCCCGCCTCTTTAACTCGGTCGTCTATGACCGAGTTAAAGAAGAAGTGGAGCGACTACTCAAGGCTGAATTTATTAGGCCGTGCAGGTACGCGGAATGGGTTACTGACATTGTGCCTGTAGAAAAGAAAGGGAGCGGCAAGATACGGGTATGCATTGATTTTAGGGATCTGAACAGAGCCACTCCGAAGGACGAGTATCCAATGCCGATAGTCGACATGCTGATCAACGATGCTTCAGGACACAAGGTACTAAGTTTTCTTGATGGCAATGCTAGTTATAATCAAATATTTATGGCCGAAGAGGACGTCTACAAGACTGCCTTTCGATGCCCTGGTTTTGTCGGTTTGTTCGAGTGGGTCGTCATGACTTTTGGTTTGAAAAATGCCGGCGCCACATATCAGCGCGCTATGAACTTGATCTTTCATGACTTGTTAGGAGTTATGTTAGAAGTTTACATCGATGATGTCGTAGTCAAATCATACGCTATGGGAAACCATTTAGCTGATTTGAAGGTTGCTTTCGATAGGATGCGATAGTATGGGTTGAAAATGAACCCACTCAAGTGTGCTTTTGGTGTGTCGGCGGGTAAGTTCTTAGGTTTCATGATTCATGAGAGAGGCATAGAAATTGATCCTAAGAGACTTGAGAAGATTAGAAACATGACAGCGCCGACGTGCAAAAGGGATGTACAAAAATTGCTAGGCAAGATGAACTATCTGCGTCGCTTTATATCCAACTTGTCTGGCAAGATTGATGCCTTTGTCCCCATACTCCGGTTAAAAAACGAAGCCGAGTTCACTTGGGGGGCAAGCCAGCAAAGTGCTTTTGATAAGATCAAGGAGTGGTTGTCATCACCGCCAGTGGTGAGAGCACCTAAAGTCGGGATTCCATTTCGGCTATACGTCGTTGTTGAAGATAGCGTAATTGGGGACGTGCTAACCCAGGAGGTAGAGGGGAAGGAGTACATTATCACATTCTTGAGCCGCCGCCTGCTGGACGCCGAAACTAGGTACGTGTTTGTGGAACGATTGTTTTTATCACTTTACTAAGCGTGCACTAAATTGCGCCATTATCTTCTCCCCACTACATGTGTTGTCGTTTGCCAAACTGGTGTTATAAAACACATGTTACAGAAGCCGATTCTAAGTGGAAGAATTGGAAAATGGGCTTACGCATTGATTGAGTATGATTTGGCCTATGAACCCCTCAGAGCGATGAAAGGCCAAGTCGTAGCCAACTTTATAGTTGATCATCACATAGATGTCGGCTAGGGCGACAATATTGCTCTAGTTGAGGTAGTACCATGGAAACTTTATTTTGATGGTTTGGCTTGCAAGAGTGGCCAAGGTATTGGAGTGGTTATCATATCACCTAATGGAATGCACTTTGAAACTTCGGCCCATCTAAAATTTTCTTCCACTAACAACCAAGCCGAATATGAAGCTTTGTTGCTAGGTCTTGAATTACTAGAGTCTGTAGGTGCTAGACATGTCCACGCATATGGTGATTCTCTGTTGGTAGTGCAACAAGTAGCTAAGGGTGCTCAATGTTTTAACGGCTTGCTGAATAGTTACTTGGATAAATGTTTAGACATAGTTGCTACTTTTGATGACTTCAAAATCTCTCACGTGTCAAGAGAAGCCAATTTAGTCACCAATGATTTGGCTCAGCAAGCATCTGGCTACCAGGTCAGGAGAGGAAAATTTTCTGTATTAGAGAAGCCAATGTTTGGTCTCACTGCCGAAGCCAGTAACGGTGGGCAGGCACACCCTCCGGATCGAACCCCTCTGGCCGCCGAAGGTCACTGCGCGCCAAGGATCCTGGACCAGAGTACCCTGCCGACCGAAGGAGCTGGCACGCCGAAGTCTGTAGGCCGAAGCCTCCTGCACAGAGAATGCTCCCCGGAGTCCAAACCCTCAGAAGGGCTTCGACCCAGTGCACTCCGAACGGCCACCCCGGCCAGGCTTCGGCAGGAGCTGGAATGGCTCGGGGGGCACCCCGAAGTCAGTAGTGTAGAAGTTTTTTCAGAAGGTGGACTAGCGAGACCCTCTGAAACCTATAAGGGCGATTGGAGAGGCCCAATCATCCAGTATTTGAGAGACCCTAGCCAAAGGGTTGATCGGAAGGTTCGGCGACAAGCATTCAAATTCGTGTTGATAGACGACACATTGTATCTCCGAACCATCGATGGAGTACTATTGAAGTGTTTAGACCATGAGCAATCCTAGGTGGCTACAGGGGAAGTCCATGAAGGGCTTTGCGGCACTCATCAGTCGGCCCAAAAAATGAGTTGGATGCTCAAAAGAGCAAGTTTTTATTGGCCGACTATGACTGAAGATTGTTTCAAGTACTATAGAGGGTGTGAAGCATGTCAGAAGTTTGGCAATATCCAGTTAGCTCATGCCTCATTGCTCAATCCTATTGTCAAGCCATGGCCGTTTTGAGGTTGGGGTTTAGACTTCATCGGCCAGATTCACCCTCCTTCCTCAAAAGGGCATTGGTTCGTGTTGATGGTGACAGATTACTTCACTAAGTGGACCGAGGCCGTACCTCTCAAGAACATGACTCACAATGAGGTACGTGATTTTATTTTGAAGCACATCATACATAGATTCGGCATTCCTCAAACTCTTACTACAGATCAAGGTAGTTCATTTTTTCTAGAGAAGTAAGGGACTTCGCCGAATATTATGGTATTAAGTTGATAAATTGTTCACCTTACTATGCCCATGCCAATGGTCAGGTCGAGTCTAGTAATAAAACCGTGATTAAGCTCATTAAGAAGAAAATTGAAGAGTTTCCTAAAAGGTGGCATGAAGTGCTTTCCAAGGCGCTATGGGCTTGTAGAATTGCAAAGCACAGTGCTACCAAGGTCAGTCCATATGAGTTGGTATATGGACAAGAGGTCGTTCTGCCTGTAGAGGTAGATCTTGGCTCCTTAAGAGTGTTAAAGCAAGATGGCTTATCGGTCGATGAGTATGAAACTCTTCTAAAGGATAATCTAGAGGAAGTGACCGATAAGAGACTAAGGGCTTTAGAAGTCATAGAAGTAGACAAGAAGAGAGTAGCTAAATCCTACAATAAAAAGGTTAAACCAAAATCATTTCAAATAGGAGACTTGGTGTGGAAAACGATTTTTCCCTTAGTCACGAAGAGTCCCAAGTTTGGTAAATGGTCACCTAGTTGGGAAGGTCCTTTTAAGATAGCCGAAATTGCTCCCGGCAACACATACGTGTTGGAATCCCTATAGGGAGAGCGGTTTCGAAGAGCTTTGAATGGTAGGTACTTGAAGAGGTATTTCCCAAGTGTGTGGCAAACATCATAAAAAGTGTCGAAAAGCCGATATGGATGGTATCGTCTTCATCTCGTTGTGCTTTTAGTTCACTTAGTTCACTAAAAGGCAGGGGGCATGCGTTAATAGCAAAAAATGGCATTAATGGCTAGATTGTCAAAATATCAATTTTGGTGATTTGGGCCATAAGATACACATGTCTAGGGTCCGTTAAGCTATGGGCTCCGAAAGCCTCTAGCCAGCCCATGGGCTTCGGCCGGGAAGCCTTCAGAGGCCCACGCTACCGAAGCTTCGACCCGAGGAGCAGGCCTCGATTGGCATGGCCGAAGCCCACTTCGGTAGAGATGGAGTTGTATGCGATTCCAGCTCAGTTTTTATCTCCATCCAGTCGGGTTAATAGCAGATTAGATCAAAAATTAAGCTCCTATAAGTAGAGAGGCAAGGCCAGCGTAGAGCCCCCCAACTCAAACCAAACCAAAGCCCTAGCTTTGATCGTATTTACTTTACCTTTATTTTCCTGTACCTCTTCGTGGGTTTGCCTGGAAGCCCTTCGCCGGCCACTACGGAACAGTGGTAACCCTTGTTACTTCGCTTGTGAAGTATTCGTTAATCTACGTAATAGATTGCTATCGCCTTGTTACTTCACCTATGAAGTATCCGCTAATCTGCGTAATAGATTGCTACCTTCGCTACTAATGCAACACTTAGCAGAATTCGGTCCTCAGGCCGAATTGGTACTTCGAACTCTCTTTGTTGCAGGTTCCCACGTTCGGATCTACTTCGTCGGAGGTGTCCGGAGCTGAGAGATCGGTTTCGGAGGTCACCGGGACACTCTTCAATGGGACTGCGGGCTCCAGCAACAGGCTTCGCCAGCATACTTCATCACAACGAGCTTCACCACGACCATACTCTGCACTGGACGAAGTTACGCTCATGTCCAGATTCGTTCGGAGTCTATCTTCGGCCGGATCAGTCCGAACGCCGAAGCACCCTTCGGCGGGACACTTCGCACCAGACACCGAAGGTACACTTCGGTGACACCTTCGCATCAGACTTCGAAGCAGAAATGCTCCGATCGGTTTGCAGAGTTTATTCTGTTTAACATATTTCTTTCGGCTAATTAGATTATTTTGTGTGATCTGATTGCCTGGCGACTCCACCCCCCTTATCACGACTAAGGGTAGTCGGAACGCGACGTCGGTGCTACGTCACGCTTAGGCCTGTCCCTAAGTATCCGTGCACTTTTGGATCATCGAACTGACCCAAGTACGGGGGCACGTTTCCGTGTCAACAACTCTGCACTAACAACTGGTACTAGGCTTTGTATTTTGGAGGTCTTGAGCGCACACTAAATACACTTCGCCGAGGACTCCGAAAGGGAAGAAAATAGGCTTCGAGTTAAGCCAAGAATGGTGTTTCGCTAGTAATATGAGAGGACTAGCCTCAGTTTACACAGAGCGAACACACACTGAGAAAAACACACTTCACAATCACAGATTCCTCACACACTTCTCCAAAAACACTCCAGCGCAATAAACTCAACTCAGGAAGAAGTCAGGCACAAAGAGATCAAGACATGCAATGCAAAGTAGGCATACAAGTTCAAGCAGTAAATGAAAAACAGAATCAAAGTTTCATTGCTTGAACAGGGAACACAAAATGAACTCACAAGATGAATACACGAGAGTGTGGCGGCTAGCACAGGAGCTCAAAATGACTCCTCAAAGTGTTACTGTTGCCTAGCTAGCCTCCACTATTTATAGGCACTATTCAGCACTATGAACAGACTACTTTACCCCTAGGGTTTACACTGGTTTTGTCTCAACAGAACAGGGGGGTACAGTTGGTAGTCTACTTTATTTGGAGGCTTCTTTTGTCAGCTACTCAGAGGAGACAACATCAGCTTTTGCAGAGTAGACACGGTCAGCCTTTGCAGTCTTGGATTCTTCTGAAGCTCCCCTTCGCACGCGAAGGGTGCGGTAGCTTCGGTGAGAAGCCTTGAGCCTGACGGCCTTCGCTTCACCAAAGTTAGCCTTCGATACAGTGACAGTTTTGAGCCGAAGCCGTCAAAGCCCTTGAGCCTTCCCGCCATCACCTCCGGAGTGGACCATCACGGCTTCGCAGCTACTCCCAGCTCGAACTCCGTCAGCACGTGTACCGAATCCATGCATGGCCAAAGTACTTCAAGACAACCACACTTCGAAGCCCCACCTTCGGAGTACCACCCTTCGAAGTCCCTCCTTCGTCCAAGGCCTCCGCATGAATCATTCCATGAGCACTTCGTTGCAATGTCTCTCCCCGAGCACACTCCTCGACGAACCTCACCCGGACCATGCCTTCGATGCACCTCAACTTCTGATACCTTCGTTGGGTGTACCTTCGAGTGCCTCCAACCGGAGCACACTTCGAACACCTTGCCTCATTGTTGCGGACTTTGTCCACCATACTACGAAGTCACTCCATTCGGAGTACCCTTCGAAGTGCCTCGCCTCCGAGGACTTCGTCTCGAGGTACCTTCAGCCATAACCACGCTCCGCACTCTCTGCCTTTATCTGGCGCACCTTGACCCGAGGACCAACCTCGACTCCTCGCAGCCTTCGTGACCGAGCTCCCTGCTCGCATGGCATCAAGCCTCCCGCTTGACCCGAGTTCACTTGCTGCGAACCGTCCGTCGCCTCCGAAGTCATCTGCGCACCACAAAAAAACAGACAAGTGTATCTAGTACTCCAGAGACCTCTCCGGGTAAACAACCTCCGGCACACACTTCGGTGTACCGCCCAAAGTACCGAAACCTTTAGTACAGCCAAGTCATCGTGTACTATCGGACCCCTCCGATAGTCACACTCCGCTGCAACAGCTGCAGCAAACAGAACCCACCGAACCCTTCGGTGAAACAACCTCCGAACCCCTTTGGAGGGACCCCTTCGAATCAGAGGATAAAATCTGTCAATCACTCATCATAGACTCTGAAACCAACCCTTGGTTTCTCAATCTCCCCCTTGATGAGTGCATTGACAACCAAATTCAAGTTCAAGAAAATTTGAAAAATTTCAGCACACAAGTGACCATAAAAACTCAGAACTAAGCCAAATCATGTCACTTGACAAAAGAATTTTCCTCCCCCTTTTTCAAAAGAGTAAAAGCCCCTTCGGCAAATCTTTTCCCTTTTGTAAGATAAAAATCCCCCCTGAGTTATTTTCCCCCTTCGCTGTAGTGAACTCAAAAATTTCTCCCCCTTCGGCAATGCAAGCATCAAGGAGCATTTAACAGATGCACATCTTCGAAGTGGGCAGAATTGCAAAGACATATAAAACAAAAATATACCAACTTTAATACCAATTTTCATGTGCTCAGCTCAATTTAACATTCTCTAAAAACATGATGACAACATGTGATTTTATCATTTTGAAATAAAAGCATCACCACTCAATCAAGGTAACTAGACAAGTAAAAACAAGGAGTGCGCAAAGCTAGTCAATTTGTACTTTAGACAGACAAGTCCAGTTCAAGTGGAGCATTGAAAGCAAACTTGATGAACAATGAATTTTTGTTGTTCTTTTCATAATGCCAAGGGTTATTTGTTTGTCTACCTTATACTTTCCAATCAGGCCAAGCCTAGGCACGAAAGCCATCAGAAGCTTAAGGCAGTGATTTTGGCATACACTACACTATCCTAGTTCAGACCAATGTGTAATGGTAAGCTGTCTAGAATAGAGTAGTGCGATAAACAAACCCACCTGGATCTTTTCGCTTGAAGCATACAAATCATTGATTTTGGGATTTTTAATTAAGGGACCAAAAATTTTAGCACTTGATGAATATACATGAGTAAGTAATACAATTTTTCAAGTTGCAATGTTTAGCATCCAAAGAAAAGGAGTCTTGCTATCAAGCAGATAAAAAATAGCTAAAGCAGTCATGCCTAAACATGCTAGATTCAAGACTAAGCAGTGAGCATGATTTGATTTTGGAAAGAAAAATCATGCACAAAATGTTTCAGACATATTAAATAGAGCTGAGCTGACATGATTACATGAATTAAAATCAGGCATATAAGTGCAAAAGATGTAAATGCAATTTCACACACAATGAGCATATTCAAGACAATCAAAATCTGTTCCCCCTCACAAAATGTCGTAAGGGTGACAAACACCAAGTTCCCCACGGAAGTAGGCAAAACGAGAAGCATCGAGGGGTTTTGTGAAAATATCGCTAGCTGGTGTTGGGTATCAACATATTGAAGTTCAATATCACTCTTCTCATTATGATCTCTGAGAAAATGATATCACACATCAATGTGTTTGGTTCGGGAATGCTGAACCGGGTTGTTAGCAATACAAATAGCACTAGTGTTATCACATAAAAGTGGAACACTCTTATAATCTAACCCGAAATCTCGCAGAGTGGAAATCATCCACAAAATCTGAGAGCAACAACTAGCTGCAACAACATATTCGGCCTCAGCCGTCAATTGTGCAACATTAGACTGTTTGCGGGAAGACCAGCAAACTAGTGAAGTACCGAGAAAATGACAAGTACTAGAGGTACTTTTCCTATCAATCATACACCCAGCAAAATCCGCATTAGAATAACCTTGAAGACGCAAAGAGGAAGACACAAAATACCAGATGCCAAATTCGAGGGTATGTTTGAGATACCTGAGAATGTGCTTTACCGCTTGGCGATGCGAAGCTCATGGTGAAGACTGAAAATGAGCGCACAGACACACTATGAAGTGTATGTCTGGCCTCGTAGTAGTCAAGTAGAGGAGGGAGCTGATCATGCTTCGGAATTCCTTCTGATCTACGGCTTCTTCATCCTCGTCAGGATCCAATGCTATCGAAGTAGCCATCGGAGTAGCGAGGGGCTTCGCATCAGCCATGTCGAACTTCTTGAGCAGGTCCTTGGTGTACTTCGTCTGGTGAACGAAGGTACCTTATTTGCTTTGCTTGATTTGAGAACCAAGGAAAAATGTGAGTTCGCCCATCATTGACATTTCGAACTCTCTGCTCATGGTATCTGCAAACTCGGCAACCAAAGCATGAGAAGAGCCACCAAAGATGATATCATCCACATAAATCTGAATTACGAGGAAATCTTTGCCATGCTTGAGAGTGAATAGGGTTTTATCAATAGATCCCATCAAATACCCCCGCTCAAGCAGAAAAGACTTAAGTCTATCATACCATGCCCGAGGGGCCTGCTTGAGTCCATAAAGAGCCTTATGAAGTTTAAGGACTTTATGTGGGTATTTGTGGTTTTCAAAGCCAGGGGTTGTTTTACATAAACATCTTCGCCTATGAAGCCATTAAGAAAAACACTTTTAACATCCATTTGATAAAGTGTGAAACCACGGGATGCCGCAAATGCAAGTAAAATCCTAATGGACTCAAGACGAGCAATAGGTGCAAAAGTTTCAGTAAAATCAATCCCTTCTAATTGAGAATAACCCTGAGTTACAAGTCTAGCCTTGTTTCTAACTACAGTCCCATCCTCCCCTTGTTTGTTTTTAAAATCCACTTTGTTCCAATAAAATGAACATTTGGTGGAGGATCAACTAAAGTCCAGACTTGGTTTCTCTCAAAATTTTCAAAATCTTCATGCATGGCATTGATCCAACTAGAATCAGAAAGTGCATGACTAACATCTAAGGGCTCGAAAGAAGCAACAAAAGCGGAATCAATGAAATGAGCATGAGAACGTGTTACCCTTTGATCAAGCTCACCAATGATCTGCTCGGGAGGATGCATCCTTTGAACATGATGTGGATCCTCGTGGCGGGATGCAGTCTCCCCCTCAACTTGTGCGTTGGAGTGGTCCAAGATGACTGATGTCGAGGTAGTTGCTTCGGGACCTTGTGCTGAAGTGATCGAAGCGGGGTCAGCTTCGGGGGTTGATGTCGAGGGTAGTAGGGGTTCATCCTCGAATTCTCCGGGATCTTCTTCTTCAAATATGGTCTGCTCCATGTCGTGATCATTTTCTTGTTCAAAAGTGGAACTAACAGAGGGGGTTGATTCATCAAAAGTCACATCACATGACTTGATGACAGTGTTAGTCTCCAAATTGTAAATACGATAAGAATGACCATGAGTAGTGTAACTGTTGGGGGAAAATATTCCATCCTCAGGGTTATTGCAGTAACAACACAAAGACAGATAATGGATTCAAAGGTTTCCAACATGCATCTTCGGAGATGCCTTGAGTCAAGCTCGAAGTATGAAGATGAACCTTAGTTCGGAGCATATCCTCGAACATGGACTCTTTTGAGATCTTTTCTGCCAGCTAAGATGGAAGACTTATCTTCTTTATCATTAGATTAGTTTTTTACCATTTTAGTCCTATTAAGGGTACCGAATAGTTTCCACTATGTCGGTTGTAATAGAGGGGTAAATAGGTCTTTTCCTTAATGTTTGAGCCTATAAATACCCCCCGTTTTACCCTGTAATAAGGACCGAATACGAGTTATTCAATACACACTTTCGAACTATTCTAAGTTATTATCCTTTCGGAGGCTTAGAACAGTTCATTTCGCAAACACTTCGTTTGTTAGTTTCTAGTCTTCAGAAACCTGTTAGCGTAATCTTTTACGCCAACAGTTGGCGCCGTCCGTGGGGAACCTAGTCCAAGAAACTTCGTTCTCTACCAACTTCTTACACCATGCCTCCTAAGCGGAGCGCAACTCGTAACCCTGTTCGGAGGTCCCCTCGGACCTCCGGAGAAGCACCTCCCGACGTTGTTGAGATCGGAGGACCTTCGACGTTTCCTCCACCTCAAACTCCGGAAGGAGTTCCCATTCCTCGAGCACACGGAGTTCCTCCGCCAACTCCATCTATACTTCGGCCACCCGGAGTTCCTCTTCCACCTCAGGTTCCACTTTGAACTGATCCTTACAGTTCTCAAGACCCGGAAGATCCTTCCGGAGGAGATGAAGACAATCTTGGTGATATGGCCGCTCAAATGGCCAGTCTCCAAGCCGAAGTAGCAAGATGGTGGCAAGAAGCTGCAAATCGGCTTCGTTCTCAAGCTATCCCAGTTATTCCAGAAGTGCCTGAAGACGACGAACCCGTCTATCCCGAAGCCTCGGAGAACGCCACTTTTGATACCGAATCTCCGTTGCATCCTGAACTGCAAAAAGTTCGTTTCGATCCGAAGTTTAAGACTTCGAAGCTTTGCAAGTATGCCGGAGATGAGGATCCTGGAGAGTTTGTCCGTTCTTATGCTCTAGCAATTGAAGCTAGTAGAGGAGTTCGGGACACCATGGCAAAATGCTTTCCTTTAGCTCTTCAAGGAGTGGCATTGAGGTGGTTTTGGTCCTTGAAGCCAGGATCAATTAATTCATGGGGGCAGCTGAAGAAGAAGTTTGTAAGCAATTTTCAAGGCACCTTCGTGCCTCCAATGTCGATGGGAAGTCTTTTCCAGGTGAAGAAACTCCCTGGAGAGACATTGAGGCAATATTTCAAGCGCTTCGCTCATACGAAGTCGCGGATCCGAGGGTTGACTACATCTTCGGTAGTTGACGCAGCTCGGGAAGGTGTCATTCATCAAGGCCTCCTTGATAAACTTCACCGGAAAAGCATATCTTCTGTTTCTCAGTTGATGTCATACTTTGAAGAATATGCGAGGTCGGAAGAAGGTTGGCTTCGAAGAACTGCAGCTACTTCATCCGTACTGCAGGAAGTAAAAGTGGAAGTAAAAACTTCGGCACAGCCGTGAGAACCAGTCTTCGAAGTTCAGCATGATAGAAGAAGGGGGCAAAAGCATCCCCATTTGGAAGTCCTGAACATTGCACCCCCGCAAAAGTTCACCCAGAGAGCTCCACAACCTTCGGGAAACAAGGTCAGTGGCTGGAGGCCGCCAGGGAAAACAGCTGGCAAAGGCCAGACCCTTTTCTGCTGTATTCATGGTGAAAACCGAAGCCACGCAACTGATACTTGCAAGGCTATACTTACTCTGAGAGGAGAGTATCTAGAAAGAACTTCGGGTTGAGGTACTACTGACCGAGTTCCAGCTGAAGTGCGCCCGGAGCCTGTCCAGGCTGTGGCGCAGATAGAAACTTTCGAAGCTGCAAGGCGCCCTCCGGTGGTCAATATTATGCCACCTCCGAAGCAAGAAGAAGGGCAAGACCGAGGAAAAAGAGTAGTTCTCCCCATCTCCGGAGGAGGTACTCTTGGAAGCATGTCAAAAAGGCAGAGAAGAGAGTATGTCAGAGAAGTGGGCCACATTGGAACTTCGTCATCTGCAGCTGCTATGCCAGAATGGTCCCATGTGCCAATATCTTTTTCGGTAGAGGATGCAAATGGCATTAAATTTCCACATGCAGATCCACTTGTCATTACTGCTGATATCGCAAGAACTGAGGTTCGAAGAGTGTTAATTGACGGAGGCAGTTCGGCAGACATTATTTTTGTTCAAGCCTTCGATCAATTGTGCATCTCCAGAAAGCACCTTCTTCCAGCGGCTCGTCCTTTGCAAGGCTTCGCAGGACCTCCGCTCGATGCACTTGGCCAAATTGGCCTGGAAGTTACCTTCGGAGAAGGATTGTTAGCCAGAACAGAGGAAGTAATTTTCGACGTTGTAGATGCTCCATATGCCTACAACGTCATCTTCAGAAGAGGCATGTTAAACCAGTTCGGAGCTGTCGCACATCACAATTATTTGTGTATGAAGATGCCCACGCAAGCAGGAGTTCTTACTGTCTTCGGAGATCAAGCTACCTCCCGAAGAGCGGAATATGGTCACGACCCCCCTCTTGATCCAAGACAAGTGAATAATGTGCAAGATAATCAAGAAAATTTTTCAGCTCCTTCTGAATCTTCGAAGAAATCCTTCCCAAGACCAAGTCCTGAAGGAGAGATCGCAACGAAGATTATTGTTAAAGATGGTAAAGAATATGCATTTCAATTTGGTAAAGATTTACCTCCAGAAGTTGCTACCTCTTTGGAAAAAGTGGTGAAAGAGAATTTAGATGTCTTTGCTTGGTCTGACGAAGACATCACCGGAGTCGATCGGGATATCATTGAACATAGTTTACTTGTAAACCCGAAGGCCCGGCCTGTTCAGCAAGGACTCCGAAAAATGTCTGCAGAAAGAGCTGTTCTGGCGAAAGACGAAGTTGAAATACTGTTGAAGGCTGGGATTATCAGAGAAGTGGCTCACACAGAATGGTGAGCCAACCCAGTTTTCGTCAAGAAAAAATCCTCCGGAAAGTGGCGCATGTGCATTGATTTCACATCCTTGAATAAAGCATGCCCACGTGACTCCTACCCCATGCCCCGAATTGATCAATTGGTCGACTCCACTGCAGGTTCGGAGTTATTAAGCTTCCTTGATGCATACTCCGGTTATCATCAAATATGGTTGAAACGTGAAGATGAGATCAAGACAAGCTTCGTAACTCCCTCGGGAGTCTTTTGTTATGTAAGAATGCCTTTTGGCTTAAGAAATGCCGGGGCTACTTTTTCGAGGCTAGTTGCTAAGTCTCTAGGTCATCAATTAGGTCGCAATGTGGAGGCCTATATGGATGATATTGTAATAAAGAGTGCTTTAAAGCACCAACATAGCCTAGACTTAGCTGAAACATTTAATAGCCTTCGGGCATGTGGGATCCGTCTTAACCCCGAGAAATGTATCTTCGGAGCTAAGGCTGGAAAGTTGTTAGGGTATTTAGTTTCAATCAGAGGGGTTGAAGCTAGCCCTACTCAGATAACTGCACTACAGAAGATGGCTCCCCCAGAAAATTTAAAGCAAGTGCAAAAGCTGACTGGTCGTCTGGCAGCACTTAGCAGGTTTTTGGCAAGGTCTGCGGAGAGAAGTTTGCCTATTTTCAAAGCATTGAAAGGGTCCGAAGATTTTGCATGGACACCGGAGTGTCAGAAAAGCTTCGAAGATATTAAAGAGTATCTCAGTAATCTTGCTACACTCACGGTGCCTACTGCGAACGAAACCCTACTTCTTTACCTTGCAGCTACAGGTTCTGCTGTCAGTGCAGTCCTCGTCAGAGAAATGGATTTCAATGGGAAGTTGGTACAAAATCCAGTTTATTTTGTGTCCGAAGCATTATCAGGAGCGAAGACAAGGTACTCCGAACTCGAAAAGTTCGTTTATGCTCTGATAATGGCTTCGAGGAAATTGAGACATTATTTTTTGGCTCATAATGTAATTGTACCAACTTCGTATCCTTTGGGAGATATGCTCCGAAGTAAAGACTCCACAGGAAGAATTGGAAAGTGGGCAGTCGAACTAGCACCCTTCGGCATATCTTTTCTGGCAAGGACAGCAATCAAATCGCAAGTCTTAGCAGATTTTGTAGCACAATGGACTCCACCTGCAACTTTGGTTCCGGAGAAGTCAAGTGACGGAGTTTGGACTGTTTTTTCCGATGGGGCTTTCCAAGCATCCGGAGCAGGCGTTGGAGCAGTGTTGATTTCGCCTTCAGGGCAAAGAGCAATGTACTCCGCAAAACTCAACTTTAAGTCTACCAATAATATAGTGGAGTATGAAGGGATTTTATTGGGACTCCGAAAAGCACGTGCTCTAGGGGCTACAAGAGTTGTTATAAAGACAAATTCTCAAGTAGTAGTAGGGCACGTAGATAAAAGCTTTCAAGTTCGGCATCCACAGCTTGCAAAATACTTAGAAGAAATTCGTAAGATCGAAGCACAGTTCAAGGGTATTTCAATTCGAAGTATACCAAGAACAGAAAATGTGCAAGCGGACATCTTAGCAAAAGTTGCAGTCGGAGCTATGGATATACCAGAAGAAGCTTTTTATGAGGAGCTCAGTACACCTTCGGTGCCACAAATTCCCTCCGCAGAGATTCTTTGCATTCCAAGTGCAGATTGGAGAAATTCGATCATGGAACTTTTGCAAGGAGGAGTAAATTCATTTGAAGAGCCACAGTTTTCAAGATTGAAACTCAGGGCTAGACATTATCAAATAATCAACGGTATTTTATACAAGGCCGGAGTATGTTCCCCTTTACTCCGATGTATATCTCAAGCCGAAGGTCAAGAAATTCTTCGAGAAATCCATGAAGGACTTTGCGGTAGCCATTTGGCCCCTCGAGCTTTGGCAGGAAAAATACTTCGCTAGGGGCTTTATTGGCCTACAATAACAGCTGATGCGGAGAGCTTGGTCCGCACTTGTCAAGGATGTCAGTGGATGGGTCGACGGAGTCATCGCCCACCAACAGCTCTTCAAGTTATTCCTCCGGTATGGCATATGGCCAGATGGGGTATGGATTTAATTGGTCCCTTTCCAGCAGCTAAGGGAAATTTAAAGTTCGCAGTGGTAGCTATTGAATATTTTTCTAAGTGGGTAGAAGCAGAGCCCTTAACAGCTATCACTTCGAACAATGTACAGAAATTCTTTTGGAAAAGTATCATTTGTCGGTTCGGAGTGCCTAGACAACTTACAGTTGATAATGGAACACAGTTCGATGCAGAACCTTTTAGGAAGTTTTGCGAAGATCTAGGCATCCAGTTATGTTTTGCTGTAGTGAGGCATCCTCAGTCTAATGGAGCTGTAGAAAGAGCCAATGGAAATATTTTGTCAGGGCTAAATCGAAGGATAGTAGGATTAGCAAAAGGACTGTGGACTAAGGAACTTCCGAAGATTTTGTGGTCCATTCGGACTACGCAAACAAGGTCCACAGGTTTTACTCCATTCAGATTGTTATTCGGAGATGAAGCTATGACTCCAACGGAGCTCAAAGGAGGATCACTTCGCAGCACCGAACCGGAGACTGAAGGAGAAAGACAAGCTTCGCTAGATTTAACGGAGGAGACAAGACTTCGAGCTGTGGCTAATTTATCAAAATATCACCAACAAACGAAGGCTTGGTTTGACCCGAAGGTTAAGATCAATGAGCTTAGACCGGGTCATCTCGTTTTGCGAAGCATCATAGCGCCAGGAAAATTAGGAAATAAATGGGAAGGTTCGTACCTAATTGTTCGTTCAGGACGTCCTGGCTCTTTTAAACTAGCTAATTTAGAAGGTGAAGAGTTAGCGCATACTTGGCATGCGGAGCACCTAAAGCGATACTTCGCATAAGGGCTCCTTGTAAATTACTTGTAATCATCTTCTGAATTAATAAAGCATATGGTTCAGATAGTGTCTTCCCCTTATAAACTTCCAGCTTCTGAGTGGACGCACTGGAACCGCGGGGTTGACTGAGAGGGAAGTGTCATAAAGCTGAATCATATTTTCGGACTTCGAACCATTGGTTCGAAGTTTCTGACGTGGGGGCTGACATAATCCGGAGTCCAAGCCACCGGCTTGTAGGCATCCTTAAAAGAGCCCAAAACCACATCATACGGAGTCCAAGCCATCGGCTGGTAGACATCCGTAAAAAGAGTCGAAGGTGACCAAAATATGCGGAGCCCAAGCCACTGGCTTGTAGGTATCCGTAAAAAGAGTCGAAGGCGACCAAATTATGCAGAGCCCAAGTCATTGGCTTGTAGGTATCCGTAAAAAGAGTCCAAAGAGACCACTGCGAACTCCGAACCACTGGTTTGACAGAATTCGCAAAAAAGAGCCGAAGGTGGCCAAAACAAAACAGAGTTTGAGCCATGAGCTTCGAATGTCTGTTAAGATAGTCCAAAGTGACAAATTATCTAAGACACTAAAGTGTCCGGAAAGTTATCTCAAGTGATTTCTTTCAAAAACAAAGGGTACTAAGTTGCCATTCTTCAGACTACAAATAGTCGAAGACATTTTATAAGATTTTAAAAGATCTTTAAATTACAGAAGGGCTCCGAACTCCCAAAATTGTACTCCGAAGTTTTTCTTTGTGACTAACCATCTTTGAATACAATTCGAAGTTGCTTACGCCCAAAGAGGGGCTAATAAATAGGGTGACAATTTTAATCGATATTTATTATTCAAACGAATATGATTACAGATTACATCATGAAAAATTGGTATCTATACCAAGAAGGAATCGAAGACCTCTTCGATCTCTAGAGCTAGGGTTGGAACGACTAGTTCCAGTGCCGGGAGTTCTAACAACTTTACGTTTAACTCTTTTGCCTCCCTTCGAAGCTCTAAAGTCTTTTTGTTCTTGTTGAAGCTCGGCCCAAGTTCGAATCCGTTCGGGGCTCCTTTCCCAGCTTCCAAGTTCTTCAGACTTTTTACTTCGAGCTTCATCTTTGTCTTCAGACCATATAACGTCTTCAGAAGACGAAGTTTCCAAGTTAACCTCTTTTTCTTCCTCTTTAATATAAGATAGTATATCTTTGCTTACTTCGGGCGTAATTGCACCGGAGCTGTCTCGAGGAACTAAAAATCGAGGGCGTTTGTAAACTTTTAAAAGATCAAAGGTAGCCCATAATGAGCGAAGTTCGTCGTTAATGTCTAACACTTCGACATCTTCCATATGAGGCAAAGCCTAAAAACATGATAAACAAATTTTCATTCATAAATGTACATAAGCGTAAAGCTTTACATAGTCAAAGATCCTAAGACATATCTAAACCTGCGGGTTCGGAGGAGGCTGACTGCTCGAAGTTTGGGTCCGAGCCTGCTTCTGGCGCTGTCCTTCATCAATCCAGGCCTTGATCGCAGAGCGACCTTCGGCTCTCCATGAAGTTTGGAAGGCTTGCCAGGCAGCAGCCACGCCTTCGGAAGGAGTGAGAAGATGATCGTCGTCGAAGGTAATGGGGCCCTCTCCTGCGCTCGGAGCTATCGATCGACCCAGATCCTCGTAGTAACGAAGTAGGCCAACAGCAGCCACTTGTCCGGAGAGTTCTCCGTAACGAATGCCTGATGTCTTCATTTGCTTCGCCACTCCTTGAATCCTTTTCAACCGGCGCAGAAGGGTGATGTTGTCATCAGAAGGAAGCGTCCCAGTAGTACCGAAGTACTCCAGAACGCCTAGCAATTGATCCATAACCTCTGCAGCTACCTTCTCGGATTTCAGCTTATCTTCGATTAGCGCCTCCTTCGCCGAAGTTAGCTCTTCTACTACTCCGGAGAGCCTAGCCACTTCCGTAGTTAAGGAATTTTTATGATTCAGTAGCTGGTTAGCTTCCTCTCGGAGCCTAACAAGCTCGGTCCCCGCAGTAGCGTGCTCCGCCCGCATCTTTTCAACTTCTGCTCGAAGCACTATTCTTTCTGCTTCAAGCTCTTTGTTCGCAGCCTCCAAGCCTTGTCTGGCCCTGCGCTCCGTTGACACCATGCTGTCCATATGAGTCACTCGGCCTTCGGAGATAGTGAGATTCTGTTGAAGAGTTGCGTTTTCCTCTCGAAGGCGAGCGATTTCTCGTTCATTTGATATATTCGCAGCTCGGGCCAAGACTGTTTGATGCGAAAAGAAAAAACCAAGGTAAGAAATTATTTGTATGGAAATTTGATGTTATTTCACAGATGCTTCGTACCTGGTAGGCTGCACGTTCCATGGCAGCGTTAAGCTCCGAGCTCTCCGCCTCACTCAGGATGGCCACAAACTCCGTCTCCCCAACTTCGCGACTAGCTTGATCCAAAGGTTCGAGTAAAGTCCAAAGCCCAGTTCTTCGCTCTAGGAAAGGAGCTAGAAGGGGGAGCATGCTTAAAGCTTGTTGGTCATCTTCGTGTGACGAAGGCCCGGAGTATTGAGCTGTAGTCTTCGGAGCCCCCGGAGACTGGCCCCCTTCGGTAGATTGGCTCTCGTCTGTTGACTCAGACGGAGTTGATCCGGAGCTCTCAGCAGGGAGGGAGTCCATCTTTCCTTTTCCTTTTCCAGGCCCCATTTGAGTGGCTCCTGGGATTGGCTCCGAAGTTGTCGAAGGTCCAGGGATTGTATCTTCCGGACGGACCTCTTCTATGGAAGTGGACTCTGTAAAAACAAAAGTATTATACATCATATAAATACACAAAATAAATATAAAAGAATTATTCGAAGTTTACCTTCGACATTTTGACGGCGGGTGAGCATCGGACTGCTTGGCGGATCGAAGGCGAGATCTTCGTCCGAATCAAGTGTCAAGTCTTCGACTGCCGGAGCGTTCTCCTGAACAGTCGTTGTTGCTTCATCCGGAATCGAAGCTGCACGGACTTTGATTCCACTTTCATCCGCAGGAGCTTCGTCCTGAAGTAAATCCTCTTGAGCGGCCGGAGTCCTCGTTTGCTCAAGGTTGACTTGAGACTCCGGCACGCTCGCTGCATCTTCAAAATGCGTATCTAGTTGAGCTGCATCTTCATCAATCAACCTCACAAGTAACCTGCCTTCGTCCTCCTAAGAATCGGAGATTCAAGCTCTTGGACTCGAAGGTGCAGGGTTTTTTGGCTTTCGAGCCACCTTTTTGACCGGAGTCTTGGCGGAGCTCGAAGTTCCTGCTTCAGCTTTCCTCTTCTTGGGCCCTTTTTCCGAAGGCACCCAATCCACCAAAGGAGGTGGAACCACTTCAAGCAGCCCCCATACTCGGTTGGATCTCTCCCAACTACCAACCAATTTGATTCTCCATTCTTTTTCAGTCGGAGTTGGGACACCCAAAATCTTCTCTGAAGCTCGTACGATCTGCTCCGAAGTTATAGGGGCTGAAGAGGCTGAAAAACAAGTTAAGTTAGTTGCTCCTTCGAATGAATATACATAATATATGTTGTTTTCGAAGTTACCTGCAAGGCTCGAAGTCGAAGTAATCTTGCGAAGACCGCCTTCCGAGTCCTCTTCGAAAGTGATTGGCCAGTTGGCCATCAACGGAGGGATTTGAAGCCCGAGGAACTCTTCAGCTAAGTCTCGCATGCTTAACCTTCGACTGATCTTTTGAAGCAAGCTGAGGCGAGCTTCGAGCTAGCCCGGATCCGGGTGCACAAGATCTTCCTTTCGGAAGTTGATATCTTGAAGAGGTCCAGCTAGGTGATTGTTCGCCCAAACTTCGGCGTAAAACCACTTCAGGATCCAATCGGTGTACCATCTTGCATTGATGGCCTTAGCAGGAAACCGAAGGGCGTATTCATCCCGAAGTCTGAAATTGATGCTTCCGAAGGCCACCACCAATTTTTCACCTCCGGAGCCTACGAAGGTCTTGGGCTGGCATGAAGCTCTGTGCAGTGCTGCGAAGATCTTTGCCCTCCCTTCACAACCTTCGGCTCGCAATGCCCATTCGAAGATGGCGAGACGAGCTACTGCATTCGGAGAAAGTTGGGGGAGAGTGACGTGGAACAAATCCAATACCTCAGCCAAGAAATCCACTGCCGGAAGACCTAAGCCAGCTTCGAAGAAGGCTTCGAAGACGACCACTTCTTCGGGTCTTGGTGACGGATAACTTCCTTTCCAGGTTTGCGGATCATAACTCCCGAACTAATTTTGCCCTCTACTGCGGCCACCAGTGATTCTCTTTTGCAGGTTGAAAGCCCCAGTTGGAAGGATTGATCCATGTATTTTGTTGATGCTGGGAAGAGGCCTTGATCGCTAACATTTTGGGGATTTCCTCCTCCCGCCGCCATGGTTGTCGCTGTGGATGTTGGAGCTGCCATCGCCAATGACGCAGCCGCTGCTGCAGCAGCAGCCTGCTGACGAGCCAAGGCTGAAGGTGCTCCAGAACCTTTGGTTTTCGCCATTGAAACTAATGGGTTGCTTTGGAAGAAGAATGGAGGCTAGGGCTCAAAGAATGGCTTGTTTGCAAGAAAGCGGTGGAAAGGTGCTCAGGAAAGGTCTAGGCCCTTTATTTATAGCCCAGACTTTACATTTTTTACCGTTTGTCCATGCCGTTTCGCATTCTTGCCCGTTACTTTTTTCCGAAACTAACGCATTGCGTAACTTATGTTAGAAGAAAAAAGCCAACGGCTATTTCTTCTAAGTCTAAAGAGGCTTTCGAGCTTCCTGAGTTAGTTCTAAGATGGTTCGAAAGTAATTGTCCTAAAACTGATTCGAAGTTTTATATCTCCATACATTTCGGAGATAGATTAAAATTTAATAACCCCTACGCATGGTTATTTTTCTTCCGTATACTGCTCTCCTAACATTACAGGTTTAACGGAGAAGCGTATTCGAGGGGCTACTGTTGGGGGAAAATATTCCATCCTCAGGGTTATTGCAGTAACAACACAAAGACAGATAATGGATTCAAAGGTTTCCAACATGCACCTTCGGAGATGCCTTGAGTCAAGCTCGAAGTATGAAGATGAACCTTAGTTCGGAGTATATCCTCGAACATGGACTCTTTTGAGATATTTTCTGCCAGCTAAGATGGAAGACTTATCTTCTTTATCATTAGATTAGTTTTTTATCATTTTAGTCCTATTAAGGGTACCGAATAGTTTCCACTATGTCGGTTGTAATAGAGGGGTAAATAGGTCTTTTCCTTAATGTTTGAGCCTATAAATACCCCCCGTTTTACCCTGTAATAAGTACCGAATACGAGTTATTCAATACACACTTTCAAACTATTCTAAGTTATTATCCTTTCGGAGGCTTAGAACAGTTCATTTCGCAAACACTTCGTTTGTTAGTTTCTAGTCTTCAGAAACCTGTTAGCGTAATCTTTTACGCCAACTGTAACCTAGAAAGATCCCGTCAGAAGAATGCGACTCAAATTTATCCAAATTTCCACGTTTTAGGGTAAAGCAACGACAACCAAAAACTCGAAGATGGGTAACTTTGGGCTGTCTCCCAAAACTCAGCTCATGAGAAGTCAAGTTTTAAATTGAGCGCAAAAAGATTCGATTTGAGATGTAACATGCAGTGTTTATGGCCTCAGCCCAGAATTTTCTAGGAGTCCTATGCTCATCAAGCATCGTCCTAGCCATCTCAACCAAAGTTTGGTTCTTTCTCTCAACAACACCGTTCTGTTGAGGAACCCGCGGAGCAGAGAATTGATGTTCTATGCCATGCGCCATGCAAAAGTCAACAAAGAGACTGTTGTTGAACTCAGTGCCATTATCACTTCGAATGAATTTCAATGCACCAGGGAGTTCAGTGAAAAGTCTCAAAGCCAAGCTCTGAAAGTGTGAAAACACTTCATCCTTGCTGGCAATAAAGAAGACCCAAGAGTAGCGAGAGAAATCGTCGACAATGACTAACACATACCACTTGCCACCTAAAGAACTAACCCAAGAAGGACCTATAGTGTCCATCTGGAGAAGTTCTCCGGGTTGTTCAGTCATCACCGTGGCGACTGGTGAGTGCGAAGCGGCAATAATTTTTCCATGTCGACATGGAGCGCAAATTAAATTTTTTTCAAACTTGAGCTTGGGCAATCCTCGGATCAGACCTAGGGCACTTAGACGAGCGAGCAACTCAAAGCTCATATGCCCTAGTCTCCTATGCCACTTCCAAAGCTCAGAAGTCGAATGTGCAACAAGACAATGAGAAGAACCAGATGACTCAGAAAAATCAGCTCCAAAAACTCTCCCAACTCTAAAGATCTTACAGACCACAACGCCATCAGAATTGAGTACTTGCGAAGTATCGCGATGGAATCGCACTTCGAAACCCTCATCAAGCAATTGAGATACGGAAAGCAAATTGTATCCAAAATTTTCAACCAAAGCAACATCTTTGAGAGTGAAATTCTAGTTGATTCTTACCACACCTTTACCTTTCACTCTACTCCTTCTATTGTTGCCGAAGGTGATATGTTCCTTTTGCTTGGTTGTGGTGAGGCTGGAGAACCATGCTGCATCTCTGGTCATATGGCGCGAACAACCGGAGTCCATGATCCACGTGCCCTCCAAGCCTCGATCTAGCGCCTACACATGATAAGAAAATCTCGATCGCTCGGTGCTGGGGTGAGTGAAAACATGACGAGGCATCCAGCACTGAGTGATACGAGTAGTAGGAACAGTAAAAATAGACTGTCTACGCATAGGATAATCAGAATGATGCAAAGTGCGAGGTCTACCTACATGTTGTGACCCAAATGCATGACGAGGTCTCCTACCCTATCAAGGTACAAAGCTACTCGCACGGGGTCTACCACCATATGGAATATGGTGTATACCTCGAGGAGCAAAACCTCTCCGAGAAGTATGAGGAGCCTAGAAAACAGGACGTGAGTAAAACTCATACTCATGCATACCTCGAGATGGGCAATGCATGTCCTGGAAACTCATCCCCTGAGAGCGTCGCTCATCCTTGATGCGACAAAAACAGAACACAACCAGATGACCCACCCGCTGACAATAGGAACAATGAAACACTCTCCTAGGGCACTCTCATGGGTCATATGAGCAATCCTCACATGCTCCTTGGGCTTCTGCTGAGTGGTTTTCTTGGGAGGAATTTTCTTTGCAGGAGGGATGATTTTCTTTGGAGTTTGGGTAGGTTTTTTGGCTGAAGGAGTGTCTAACAGAGCTCTTTCTTTCTCTAAGGTAGTGGGTGAGGTAAAAACAGTTTTGTTCTCACTGTCTGAGGGAATCCTCTCAAAACCCAATCCTAGAGCTAACCCTGCTCTGTCAGCACACATCTTGGTCTTGGCCAAGAGCAAATCCATCCTACCCTTTCCCTCAGTGCATTTGTTAACCACAGAAAGAAGGTATTCATTCTCAGTCATGAGGTGTTCAGCTCGCTCTCTAACAGTGCCTAGCTGGTCCTTAAGGGTTATGCAAGTGTCACACACAGGTTGCACATCCTTAGAACTACCGTCCCTCTCTAATCTAGCCTCTAAATCATGAACATGTTTATCACGTAAAACAATGCTCTCACGTAATAAAGAACAGTTCATGCATTCATTTATATCATGAGTACTAGAATCAACCATCAAAATCTGCTTTTGTGCCGTCTCAAGCTCAAAAAGAGTATGAGCATGCACAGAACGCAACTGAGCAAGCTCACCCATGACAATAGTGCAAGATTCACATTCAGCATCATTAATCCTAGACTTAAGCATGGCATAACCAGTAGAAACAGATTCTAGCCTAAGTCTAAGGTCTTTTCTATCTCTAGCGGCTTGCACAAGCAACCTATCCTGACCAAGAACTACCTCATTCAGTTCATCTAATTTAATTGAAAGATGGTCATAGGATAGTGGTACCTCAGATGAGTCAAGCTCATCACCGCTGTGATCGCTGTCGGCCATGAAGCAAAGGCCGGTGAAATATCATCCCTTCTTGTCCTTCTTATCCTCCTTCCTTGGAGACTCCTCCTCATCAGAGCTTGACTCCTCAGTTGAGGAAGTGTTGATATGTCGCTAAGAGCAGCAACAAATGCTCTGGAAGCGGCTTTGGCTACTTTCTTAGCCACCTTGTCACGCTTACCCTTCATAAAGGGTTTCCTCTCCTTTTTGTGGTATTTGGGGTGCTCACTCTCATCTCTCTTCTTGAGTTTAGGACAATTGGCCTTGATGTGAGAAGTGTCGCCACACTCAAAACAACCACTAAAACCACTTCTCCTCTGATCTCGTCTCTCATGGTGAAAACGGGTGAACCTTTTGGCAATGAGATCAAGCTCATCATCATCCAGAGTATCCACCTGCTCCTTAGTGACGGAAACCAAGGAGGACAAAGCAAAACCATCTGCAAGAACACTAGTGCCTGATGTGCTTGGTTCTGCAGTGGTGCCACGGCTGGTGCTAGAAACTAGTGGCAATGGCTGTGGCAAGGAGTTCTTATGCACTTCAAGAGATGCCTTGGCTATCTCTGTGGACTTCAGCTTGCTGAAGAGCTCATCACAGGTCAATGTGTCATAACCTGCGGACTCCTCAATGCTGGATATCTTCATTTCCCATATGCTACGATCAAGAGCATAGAGAAGCATGATAGCCATGTCATGATCATTGTAAGCAAGCGTTCCGTTGGACCGCAAGTTACTCACTATTGCATCAAAGCGAGAAAACATGGCATCTATAGATTCACCAGCCGCCTGCACAAACAGTTGATACTGTTGATTGTACGTGCTTTGGCGCCTAGCCTTAATCTGTGTAGAGCCCTCATGAAAGATAGTGAGTGTAGTCCAAATCTCTCTTGCTGTCCTAAGGTGTTGAACCCTATCAAACTCACTCTGACTCAAACCAATGAACAATATATTTCTAGCCTTGGAGTTGGCATTATACTGATCCTTCTCTGTTTGAGAGGTGCGAGTTTCAGGGATGGAGTATTGTGAGTCCACAATCACCCAAATTGCATTTCCTTGGCTTAGCAAGTAAGCCTCCATGTGCACCTTCCAGTATGCAAAGTCTATAACATCGAACAGAGGTATTTTACTAACTCTATCCATGTCGCCAACAGATCACAAAACCGGTTAAGGTCAACTGGTGATCTTAACCCGCTCTGATACCAATTGTTGGACTGGAAATGGCGACCAGAGGGGGGGTGAATGGGAGCTTTTAAAATTTCAGACTAAAATTAGCCTTCTGTCTTAATTTTGTCTTCTGCGGAACAGGCTTCGAACACACCCTTCGAAGTTCTGGTTCAGAGGTATTTCACAGCTCCGAAACCAAGCTTCGCAAGGAGCAAAAGTTTGAAGTCAAGAAGACTTCGCTCCACCCACAACACCAAAAACTCAACTCTGCTAAGTTAGTGCAGGCTCCGCACACCGGGTGCCTTCGAGCAAACTTCGCACTTCACCCTTCGCAAGAGCAGACTTCCCTCTAAGGACTTCGATCAAATACTCTGCACTAGCAACTGGTACTAGGCTTCGTATTTCAGAGGTCTTGAGCGCACACTGAACACACTTCACCGAGGACTCCGAATGGGAAGAAAATAGGCTTCGAGTTAAGCCAAGAATGGTGCTTAGCTAGTAATCAGAGAGGACTAGCCTCAGTTTACACAGAGCGAACACACACTGAGAAAAACACACTTCACAATCACAGATCCCTCACACACTTCTCCAAAAACACTCCAGCGCAATAAACTCAACTCAGGAAGAAGTCAGGCACAAAGAGATCAAGACATGCAATGCAAAGTAGGCATACAAGTTCAAGCAGTAAATGAAAAACAGAATCAAAGTTTCATTGCTTGAACAGGGAACACAAAATGAACTCACAAGCTAGCACAGGAGCTCAAAAATGACTCCTCAAAGTGTTATTGTTGCCTAGCTAGCCTCCACCATTTATAGGCACTATTCAGCACTGTGAATGCACTACTTTACCCCTAGGGTTTACACTGGTTTTGTCTCAACAGAACAGGGAGTACAGTTGGTAGTCTACTTTATTTGGAGGCTTCTTTTGTCAGCATCAGCTTTTGCAGAGTAGATACGGTCAGCCTTTGCAGTCTTGGATTCTTCTGAAGCCCCCTTCGCACGTGAAGGGTGCGGTAGCTTCGGTGAGAAGCCTTGAGCCTGACGGCCTTCGCTTCACCGAAGTCAGCCTTCAATACAGTGACGGTTTTGAGCCAAAGCCGTCAAAGCCCTTGAGCCTTCCCACCATCACCTCCGGAGTGGACCACCACGGCTTCACAGCTACTCCCAGCTCGAACTCCGTCAGCACGTGTACCGAATCCATGCATGGCCAAAGTACTTCAAGACAACCACACTCCGAAGCCCCACCTTCGGAGTACCACGCTTCGAAGTCCCTCCTTCGTCCAAGGCCTCCGCGTGAATCATTCCATGAGCACTTCGTCGCAATGTCTCTCCCCGAGCACACTCCTCGACGAACCTCACCCGGACCATGCCTTCGATGCACCTCAACTTCTGAGACCTTCGTTGGGTGTACCTTTGAGTGCCTCCAACCGGAGCACACTTCGAACACCTTGCCTCATTGTTGCGGACTTTGTCCACCATACTACGAAGTCACTCCATTCGGAGTACCCTTCGAAGTGCCTCGCCTCCGAGGACTTTGTCTCGAGGTACCTTCAGCCGTAGCCACGCTCCGCACTCTCTGCCTTCATCTGGCGCACCTTGACACGAGGACCGACCTCGACTCCTCGCAGCCTTCGTGACCGAGCTCCCCGCTCACCTGGCATCAAGCCTCCCGCTTGACCCAGGTTCACTTGCTGCGAACCGTCCATCGCCTCCGAAGTCACCTGCGCACCACAGAAAAACAGACAAGTGTATCCATTACCCCGGAGATCTCTCCGGGTAAACAACCTCCGACACACACTCCGGTGTACCGCCCAAAGTACTGAAACCTTCGGTACAACCAAGTCATCGTGTACTATCGGACCCCTCCGACAGTCACACTCCGCTGCAACAGCTACAGCAAACAGAACCCACCGAACCCTTCGGTGAAACAACCTCCGAACCCCTTCGGAGGGACCCCTTCGAATCAAAGGATAAAATATGTCAATCACTCATCACAGACTACAAAACCAACCCTTGGTTTCCCAATAACCTAAATAGAATCCCTTTCTATCTCAATGTCAACACTAGTGGCGAGGCTAAGTATTCCTTAATCTCTTCAAATGCTTTTTGCTTCTTTTCTCCACATATAAATTCCTGATCATGCTATGAATCTCTTGAGAAAGTTTATTTTCCCGATCAATGACATCAACTTAGTTTTATCGGCAAGGGGTTGAGTGTTCTTAATTGCTTCGATATTGTGCTGGCTTATCTCAATCCCTCTTTAATGCACAATAAAGCCCAAAAACTTCCTCGTCGATACACCAAAAGCACACTTCTCAGGATTCATTTTTAGTCCATATTTCCTAGCACTCTCTAGAACTTGACGCAGATTGGCCACGTGGTTTTGAGTATTGCTTGATTTTACCGTGACGTCGTCTATGTATATCTCCAATAATAAGATGATTAAGTCATGGAATATGTAGTTCATGGCCCTTTGGTAAGTTGCTCCGGCATTCTTCAAGCCGAAGGTCATCACCATTCACTCATAAAATCCGATAGCGCCAGAGCATCGAAAGGTCGTCTTGTGGATGTCTTCGCCAGCCATGAAAATCTGATTATAACCCGCATTCCCATCCATGAAGCTGATAATCTTGTGACCCGATACAACATCCATTAGCAAGTCCACGATCGCCATTGGGTATTCGTCTTTCGGGGTTGCCTTGTTGAAATCTCTGAAGTCAACACATATCATGATCTTCCCACTTTTCTTCCATACTGGTACAATTTTCGATACCCACTCTACATATCAACACGATCTTATGAATCATGCATCATACAACCTTGTTACCTCGGCCTTGATATTTGGATATATTTCTCCTTTGAATCGCCAAGGTGACTGCTTGAATGGTTGATATCCCTATTTTATTACGAGCCGATGTTCTACAATCGATCGGCTTAAACCTGGCATTTCGTGATACTCCCATTCGAAGCAATCCCGGTATTCCCGTAATAACGCAATTAATTATTTTTTTATTTCATCGGGAAGTTGAGAAGTTACAAAGGTTAGCCTCGGTCTATCACCGGGTCAGATGTATACTTCCTATAGCTCATCGGTTGTGGAGAAGCCTTGACCGAGTTTACCTTCTTTTTCCTCGGTGTCGCCTTTAAAGGGTAAGCTTGGGCTATTCATTGCTAACTGGTTTGACTCCATCATTTGACACTTAAAGAAAATCACCGTCCCAAGCTCTACCTGACAGAAAGACGACCTCTTCCATCTACCATACCGATAAATTGGCTATTGTTATGTTAACCGATTTATCGGCGGGAACAATTTTCACTTGATCACCGACCCATTGCACTAGGATCTGTTGCATTGTTGACGGGACACAACAATTCGCATGAATCCAATCGCGCCCCAGCAACAGACTGTAGGATCATTTTCCTTCTATGATGAAAGAAAGTGGTTGGCATGGTCTTGCTCTTGACCATCAACTCTGCATTTAGCACCCCCATTGTTTCTGATGAATTACCGCTGAAGTCCCTTAGTACCATATTGGTTTTTATGAGGTCATCCGGCCCTTTCCCTAGCTTCCAGAAGGTGGCATACAGCATAAAGTTGACAGATGCCCCTCGATCTATCATCATCTTGGAAATCAGCTTCCCATTGACCATACACTTGATGTAAAGAGGTCTCAGGGCGATGCTCGTGATCTTTTGTCTTGTCGAATACTGCTGGCTACGGGGTCAACACTAGTTGGGCCATTGTGTCGGCCTACTCGGCATTGTATTCAGGAGTAGCCCAATACTACGCAGGGAGGAAGAAAACCATGTTTAACCATGCATCTCTCTTATCATCGTGATCAACCTTGTTTTTCACTTGCCATTCACTTTTAATCCTTCAGGGTCGATCAATCTCGTTTTTGTGATTCTGCACATTTAGTTCTTTCTATTGCAACCGTTGTACTCTCCTTTTCTGGTTCATCGTGAAGATCCCACTGTGGCTCCACTATGGCTTTCCTGACATGGTGTTGCCATCGATCAATCGACTATTTTCCTCGGCATTGACGGGGCCGAGTCTTTCAAGTATCGATGCTCTCGGCAATGACAACCTCCAATGAACGGCCATCCCCTCCTAGTTATGTGGCCTTGTCCTATCGGTGCATGGGTCATGGTCACCTTGCCACCTGCCCTAGCTGCCAAACTCAAGGCAGTCGTCCATCGATGGTAAACGCAATTGTTTATTATAGCAAAATCTAAAGAACTCATAATTCCATTGCAGGTTGAATCGTGAATGATTTTGATCATCTTCTCTATCCACCCCTTCTCTTGACTTCCCTTCATATTTCTCAATCAGGCTCAAAGAAGTGACACTACTGCTGGCTCGCGTGCTTTTCTTCGCATGTCGATCGTTAGCATAGTGCGCATGCACCATGTTGACCGGGAAAGGGTGGACGTCGATATTCATTGGCTTCTTCCCATCATCGAACTTGATTCAGCCTTGCTCCACAGCCGATTTTATTTGTTGTCTAAATTTCTTGCATTCGTTAGTGTGGTGCAACTGGGAGTTACGCCACTTATAGTATTTCCTCTTCTTCAACTCATCGACAAGTGGTATCACGTGATTAGGTGGCAACTAGATATGCTTCTCTTTGAGCAATAGGTCGAATATCCTATCGTCCTTACTGATGTCGAAGTCATACTTTTCCTCTTTATCAGCAAATTTTACCTAGGGACACATGATCTATTTCTTGTTTCTGGTCCATTCGGCCAAGCCGACCTCTGTATCAGACCCGCTGTCCTCATCAGAGTCTGATTGAAACGCATGAGTGTATGCCACCTTCTTTTGATATTTGTCCCTTTTTGCTTCCTAGAATCGACTCTCACGGCCCAATACCCGTTGTACCAGGTGTGAGAGGCTCTTGAATTCTTGTGATGAAAACATTTCCTTTCTTTGATTCAAGAGTCCCTGCAATGCAAACTCAGCCAATTGCATGTCGCTGAGGTTCAGGCTATAACACCTACTTCTCACCTCGCAGAACCACTGTGCATAATCCTGCACCGACTCATCCATCCTCTTCTTTACTGCTGTCAAGTCGGTGAGCTTCATCTCATGTATGCCGACGAAGAAGTACTTGTGAAATTTATTTTCTAGGCCCATCCTCTAACGGAGTTCACTGACAACGATAAGAAACACGTGAAATCTGATCCTGATAGTGACAACGGGAAGAACCTGACCTTGAGTGCTTCCTTGGCCAATGCCTCACTGCACTGGGCGAGAAAATGGCTGATGTGCTCAATCGTGGAGACCAAGTCTTGCCCCGAAAACTTGGTGAAGTCATAAATCTTGTATCGGTTCGGTAGCAGCACCCGATCGAACCACTCTAGGTATGGTCGCTAATATACGTATGTCTGATCTTTAGGTTTGAGGCCAAACTAGTCATGAATGACTTCAGTGATTCTATTCACCCAATCATCTTCCTACTGATTCGGCGCGGGATACCGATCAGTCATTGGAGGTTGTTCGTACTGATCCAGCCAAACAACGTTGTATCTTTGTTCTTCATTGGGATAGGGTGACACTCCGTAGTACGCGGTCTGATGGTATCTGTTGATGCCAAGATTTGGTAAAGCCTAGAGCCCACCAAGGATGTTGTACAGTCAAAGATGGTCAAAGAAGCCCCTCTGTTACAATACTAACCGAGTATGGAGAAACCGATGAGAAGAACATAAAGAGTATCCATAATCGATTAAGATGGAGTACTTGGACGGCAAGTCTCTGGACTATAAATATGTACCCTTAGTTAGATTAGAAACACACATCTCTGTCAAACAACTACTCGGCACATCACCACCCTTGGTTCTGAAGGTTTTTACCAGTAGGGTTTGGCACTCGGAGTGGGTTGCATCGTTTCGATCTCCAGCGAAGAGGTGAGTCCCGCCACCCCAGACGACCATATCGACTAGGTCAGTATCCTCACGGTTGCATCAGATTGATCTCTTGAGGTGAACGTCAAAACAGTATGGTCGCCGATTCTTAGTGTATTGGCTAGGTCTAAGGTGCATCAGATTGATCTCTTAGATTGATGTGATCTAGGTGTGGTAGTTTGAGGTTTCATCGCTTAAGTCCTACATCTCTTGCTACTATATCTTTTTCATGTTGTATACCATTCATCTAAATAAATCATGCCCGATACTTTGATATATTATTAAGATCATCATGATTAGCTACTGTCTTGGTTAGGTCCGATCTAGTTATTGTGATGATTTTCATGATATAGACATATTATCTGGCACATTTTATTTATTTCTGTCGGAGTACAAGCCGACATGTTATCTTCAATTCAACTCTACATCTTATTCGCCATCGAAAAAGCGCTCATCGGCCTATGTGGTAAAATTGCCCATCTTATCGCCTGATGGCATGCCCGCCTTATTTCTTCACCCCTGGTCATCGGCCCTATGGCCGATCGGCATGATATTCCACGAATATCCCATCCTCATCGCGATCATTGTCTCGATAGCCGATAGGCTATGATATTGATCATATTTTCCTGTTTCCTTATCAGTTGCAGGGTCTAACTGCTTGGCACGCCTTGAACCCCTTATATGAATATAGGACTTGCACTAAAGTTAAGCAGATATCCTAGGTCACGCGTGTGTCAAAGTGTGACAAAAAATGCACCAACACGCTTTTTGGCACACCCAATGGGACCATACTTCAGCAATCCAGCCATGGCGGGTGAACTCAACGACGATAACATCATTTTGATCACCATAGAAACCTTGACCGAGAAATAGAGGGCGGAGGTACAAAGACACGTTGACGCTTTCTATGAGTTGTGCTTGTAAGCCTACAGGATGACTCGGGCAGGTCCCATCTTAAGGGATCCATTGCCAAGACCAGTGACGGCCATGGAGACCAGTCAGCCGATAGAAAGCCCTCATGTTGGTTTCCAGGAGAGCATCGACAATGCGCTTCACCACGCACTCGTCACTCAATCTGGAAAATTGGTTAACACCCTCCATGGGTTGATCAAGAAGACCATTGATGGCACTATAGCCCATGAACCATCACAAGGTTCGACGTATCTCCCTGACACTCAGACCATACTGCTACAGAATTCATAGCACACGCGGCCGGCTCCACAACCGCAAGGGCCGATGAGGCTAGAGCAGCCGACCTTCCTAGTTGGCCATGAAGGAAACAGGGCAACCCAACCATCGGCCCCTACTCGAGGATTGTCGTCGAGTTCGTCGTATAACCTCGAAAAAGTTGCGTCGACACCGTTCTCAGCGGCCAGCCCAAGGCCGATGGGACAAGAGGCCCCACAACTCACATATAGTGTCGCAAGGAATGTGCTGCCAAACATCGTGCCGCCTAGGGCAGGCACCTGATGGTATCCCTCAGGGGTACCATTGGACCGTGAACTTTGGAGCGCAACATTATGGTGATGAGGGGAAATATAGATACAACGTTGTACGACCAGAGAAATATCAGCAGGCCCTAATGCCTGAACGGTACCCAACACCGGGACAACAAGAAGATGACTGGGTGAATTGGATCAAGGAGGTTATCAAAGATCAATTTGGGTTGAAGCCCAAAGAACAGACGTACATGTCTCGACGGTTGTACTCGGAATGGTTCGACCGAGTACCGCTACCCGACCGATACAAGATACCCGACTTTACCAAGTTCTCAAGATAAGACTCAATTCCCACGATTGAGCACATCAGTTGTTTCCTCGCCCGGTGTGGGGAGGCATCAGTTGACGAAGCGCCAAGGGTCCGATTTTTCCCGCTCTCACTATCAGGATCGGCCTCCGCGGGGTTTGCTTCACTACCGGCAGATTCCATCAGAGGATGGGTGGATCTGGAGAAGAAGTTTCACCAATATTTCTTCGTCGGCATTCAAGAAATGAATCTCACCTACTTGATGACCGTAAAGAAAAGAATGGACGAGTCGATGCAAGATTATATCCAAAGGTTCCAAGACGTATGGAGCAGATGCTATAGTCTAAGCCTCATTGATACCCAGTTGGTGGAGTTGGCATTTCAAGGACTCCTGAACCCAATTAAGGAGAGATTTTCATCACACGAGTTTGAGAGCCTCTCCCAACTGGTGCAAAGGGTATCGGCACATGAGAGCCGATTCCAAGAAGCTAAGAGAGACAGGTATTAGAAGAAGGTGGCATACACACAGGTATACCGTTCGTACTCTAACGAGGACAACGACTCAGATGTAGAAGTCGGTATGGCCGAATGGTCTAAAAACAAAAAGCAAGTTGCATACCCTTAGGTGAAACCGGCCAATAAAGAGGAGAAGTATGACTTTGACATAACCAAGGCTGATAAAATATTCAAACTGTTGCTCAATGAGAAGAAGATTCACTTGTCACCTGGCCACGTGATACCGCTTGCCGATGAAATGAAGAAGTGGAAATACTGCAAATGGCATAATTCCCCATCGCATCATACAAACGAGTGCAAAGTGTTCAAGCAGTAGATCTAATCGGCCATGGAGCAAGCCCGAATCAAGTTTGATGATGGAAAGAAGCCGATGAATATCGATGGTCATCTTTTTCCAGTCAACATGGTGCACGCGTACCATGTTGACGATCAGTGTACAAGGAAAAGCAGGAGAGACGACAGCAATGTCGCTTCCTCCGATCTCATCAGGAAATATCAAAGGAAGTCGAAGGAGAGGATCGATAGCGAAGACTATTCAATAGAGTGCCTTAAGCAAGTATCGCCTTGCCGTGGGTTTTTGTCGCCTCCAATTGTGATACACAACTTGCACGATCAGCCATCTGCTGTAGATCCCATTGAACCTCTAGTCGATGGTACTCGAGGAACACAGCCTACGTGAGGGCATCGACCAACTTCGGGGAGAGGGAATTCATAATATCATTGAAACGACCCCTTATCGGATCGGAGTCGTTGACTAGGACTTTCACTGGGTCTTCAAGACGATGCAGCAAGTCCGATAGAACCCCTCTCACTTCTGGGGACAGTTGAGTCACGGTCAGTTGAGGAACGTTGGTGACTTCTTCGTCTTTGAGATATGGGCCGATATCGAAAGGTAATCTTTGGATGAAGGACTGAAAGGAAGGAAAAGTTAGACAAATCAAGGGCAACCATGGTAATATAACAAATACAGAGGATACTTATGTCATCCGGCCTAGCAGGATTATCCAATTGTGGGGTGCCATCAGCAAGAGAGACTGTAGCGTCGCTCTCTGCCTTAGTGACAGGAAGGGTGTCTATGCTCCCTTCGTCAAGGTTAACTTGAGGGGTAGGTGAGGCAGTAGAGACATACGTAGGCTGTATCCAAGGCCGATGTGAGTCCCATGAAAAATTGACAAGAGTCAAAATAGAAGAAGATACCTAGTAAGAAGCATCGACAATATCAGGCGGAGCCCCTACATCTACACTAGGTGGGGCGATAACGTCATTGGTTGTCGCCAACTCGCTATAGACGATGGCAGTACCCTCCGGTACCTCGACTCCGACTGCTTCGACAACAATACCTTCAGCAGATACAACCGGTGAAGTCTCAACGACATCATCGACCATGTTATTGAACGTTGTGTACAGAGACTCGACGTCAAGGAGAGACGGCTAAAACAAGAAGGTATCAGCATCAAGAATACAAAAGATAAGATGCATGCGACACAAAGACAGGTACAAACCTAAGCCAACAAAGAAACTTTGGCTACCGGTAGAGTGCCAGCGCTAGGATCCTGCAAGACCGAAGGAGAAATCGACGTTGTTTGCAAAGCAAATAAAAAGGATATACATACACTCTGCAAAAAGCAGCATCATGTGCGAAAGTCGGAGGTTTACCGATGGCGGCAGAATCGAGGCCAACGGAGTCACTTGACCAGCCTGGGCCCTGGTGGATCGGCGTACAACTGTGTCTGGCGCCTTGCGTTTGCACGCCGGAGTTTTGACATGCTTTTTGCCAAGTCATTCCATCGGATTGGGAGCCCAGCTACCCAAGTTGGTAGTGGCCGACATTGACCCATATATTATCAGCCTACCGCTCTGGCTCATTGAAGGAGTGTCTACATCGTCCTCCTACAAAGAAAAGGGATGATCAGAAGGTAAAAGAAAATGGTGAAACAAGACGAGAGTTACAGATCGAGACAAACCTTAGGGTCGATGTCTGTGAACGCCGGGTCAATGAAAGGTAGAAGCGCTTGGGGTGACGGCTGAAAGCATGTCGGTTCGTCTCAGACCACCATCTTTTGTAAGGGACCAAGGCCACCCTACATGCGCTCCAGGAAGGGAAGTCTCCTAGAACGATCAAATTGGCTATAGAGAAGAGCTGATGGAACTCCAGAGAGCTTGTTACTTCACCACGGACCTGGATTCGGCCGATGAAAAAAAGACTAATTGGTAGTTGGCTGAAACTAACTTGTCGGGTGCAAACCGTGGGATGGTAGAATTCGTAAGATGGCTTGCGTTCAGGACCAGCTGTAAAGTTTATCGAAAGGAGACAGGGAGAAATAATAGAAAGAAAGATAGCCTCACCCTGTGTATCGGCTAACACATTGGTCAGCGATAGCCGATGCGGGTATTCATAATCCACCAAAGATTCATAGGCATACCAAACTATGCAGTCATTGATGAAACTGCAATAGAATGCCTTGAACCAATAGGCTAAGATGTCGACGGACATTTTTTCTCCTAACCGACAGGCGGATGCTTCACCCAAAGATAAGCATCGGCAAGTAGCTGGTGGGGCAGACTCACAGTAGTCAGAAGGAAAGCGAAGAAGGTCGAAAGAAGGGACAAATGAGATTTTGTCTGTATATACATTGAGCCAAAGTTGGAGAAACCACCAAGGAGTACCAAGGTGGCCTACTGCATCACCGGCCGACAATCGGGCTGAAACCTAGTGGAGAAGATGGTCAAGAAAACCAAGGAGGTATCGGCCATAGGGGATTTTGACGTTGGCAGCTAGATGTTCCGCCAAGAATTGAAGATGGCAAGTAGGCATAAGGGTGGACCCACAGAAAAGAAACCTCTCGAGCCAGAGGTTAAGGAAGGCGATGTGTTCACACTGGCTAATAGTGCCAGTTTTCTTGTTATGGGTCGCGATATACTTCGCCCAATCGCCACTGGATTTGACATCAAGGCGATGAGAAGGTTTAAAGCGAAAGAGTAAAGGATCAGTGTTGGCTGTAATATCAAGAGAGGTCAAGACAGTGATATCAAGGAGATTGGGTCTCATCGGTCCATGTCCGAGAAAGAATGCGTTTAACGCATCGAACCAAAAGTAGCAGGAAGCGGCTAGCATCAGCTCATTTTTATAAGGAGAGGTGAGGGAAAGGCAATTGAAGTGTGCTATACCAGTTTGCTCCCAAGAACTATGTTATGACGCGGCAACCCGGAGGTACCAGTCATGCCAGTCAGGGAGCGTAGAAGGGAAGACCCTGAAGCTTTGAGTCCAATCAGAAAGAAGCATTTTTTTTAATTTTTAAAAGGGATTCTTTGTATCTCGGTATTGATAAAGTTAGTGGGGTCAGAATTATCCATCGGACCAAGGAAATAGCAAGAATGATGATTGGCGATGGGAATAAGGATTTAGTTCTTTAGGTTCTACAAAGGAAAAGAAAAAAAGAAAAAACAGTAAGAAGATGAAAGGCAAAAAGAACCAAGCACAATGAAGAACAACAAAAAGAAAAAAGGGGGAGAAACCAAGAACTTATCTCAGGGACGGAGGCGGTCGATGCCATAATAAAATGCTAGGTCTAGACCGATGAAGAAGATGAAGACGGCGAGGTGCGGTTGCATGAGATAGTATGGAGGCACCGGCGATGAGCTCAAGGACTAAAATATGGAGAGTGTACTGTGAATGCAAAAAGCGTAAAGGGAGAAGGAGAGTGCCAGCGGATACTTGTAGAGTGATAGAAACTCTTCGGTAAACGAGTGAAGCTGATCCCAGTGGATTCGGTGGGACCATCTACAACGTTCGGTAAAGGATACAATCATGAGTACAGTTTTCGAAATGCCAAGCCATTTGCAGGTCCAGGATTGGAGGAGCAAAATCTTCGGTGATCCTATTTAAAGATGCCATTGCTATACTGTGCAGAATAAAGTCTGGTCCGATGCCACCACAAAGAAAAGTAGGTGCGTTAGAATAGACGACATCCATCATAGTCATTCATGGTCGAAGAAGAAAAAGCGAGGAATAAGATGAAGAGTTGTTATGAGGCGGTACTCTAAATATATACTACAAAAGGCGTCAAAAGTTGAAGCGTTTTCAGCTATTGATGAAAAAATGGATGTGACTTTTGAAATGACATGGTGCAGATGGCTTCAATGACCGATAATTTTGAAGCATTAGTTATACTTATGCTCCAAAACTGGGGGCATGTGTTGGACGACAAGATTTGGTAAAGCCCGGGCCCATTAGGAGTACCACATAGTCAACAAGAGTCAAAGGAGTCCGATCAAATGTCGGTCAAAGAAGTTTGTCCTTATGGTTATATGCGACCAGATATGAAGGAGTCGATAAAGATGAAGAAGGTAGAGATAAATCCAGAATCGGTTATGGTTATCATAACGGATGACAATTCTCCAAATTATAAATGTGTACCTATTAACTAGGTTAAGGGGAATCGACAAAAACACAACTACAAACTACTCTCAGCGCATCACCATCCTTGGTTTCCAAGGTTAATCCTAGCGAGACTTGGTACTTAGAGCTGAGATGTATTGCTTCGATCTCCAGCGAAAAGGTGAGTCCCGCCACCCCGACGATCGTACCGGTCGATTGGTGTCCTTCAAGCCTGCATCGTTTCGATCTCTTGGAGTATTGGCTTGATTGGTATGATCGCCGGTTTTATCTTGGTGTATTTGCTAGGTCTAATACTGCATCATACGATCTCTTAGATTGATGTGAGCTAGGTATCGTGGTTCAAGGATTCATCGGTTGAGTCTGATATCTTGATCTATTGTATCTAACTTGTGTTGTGCACCATTCATTTGAATAAAGCATGCCCAATATGTTAAAGTACTATTTAATTTATCGTGATTTAGCGACTATCTTGGTTAAGTACAATATTGTTGTTACTGTAGTTTGATAGTATGGATGCATTCTCTGGTATGCTAGATTTAGTTTCTATCGGAGTACAAGCCGATAGGTTATCTTTAATTCCGCATTACGCTTCATCGACGTCGAGGGGTTATTCATCGATGTTTGTGCGCAAGGCGCTATCCGCATGTCCATCGGCCCGATGGCATGTTATATGCATCAACTGATGACGTAACTGATCCCAATGGTCCAGCTTGGCTATCGACTTAGTAGCCGATGAGCACCGATTTTTTAGGTTATTTCTTATCACTACAATCATCGGCTCGACAGCTAATCGACGTTGCTACTAATGTTTTCATTTTCTCTTATCAATCGTAGGATCAAATTGATTGACACACTCAAAATCTTTCTAAGATTGTAAAACCTGCACTGGAGTTAGATAAACCTCTCAGGCCACGCGTGTGACCAAAAATAACACCAACATCCTGCATCTACTGCTCCCTAGCTAAGCGTGTGTAATGTACACACCGTTGCTTCGAGCATGTTCACAAGAGGAGTTACTTATTTGTCTCTACAATTATAATCGATTTAACATAGAGAATAATTAATACACTTCATATATAATGTAAAAAGTATCAATTACTAAAAATACCAATTAATACAGATTACATTCGAAAGTTATTGTCTTAAATGAAGCCTCGAACTTAGTCTTAGTGTTAGTTATACACTTTGAATTCTTTAATTTGAACCTGTCGCGTTGCATATAAAATGATCTTTTCATATCACTATTATGTCTTACATAAATTAGAATCCAATTATCTAACCAAACAATTTGAAATTTAGAATCAGCAGAATTAAAAACTGGAACTTGGCACGGGCCCTAAGATTAGTACTAAGCATAATTATTATCAACAAGTGATTTAAGACCCATGAGCAAATGACAGAAATCACTAGATAGTTCCCTGTTGCTATTACATTTAGCAACCTAATGAGGTTTTGGCTGGGCAGACATAATAACAAATTGGCAGCTAGCACAGCGTCACGTAACTAAACCCACGTTACCTTTAACATGTGGATACACCTATTCTGGACATTTCGTACAAGTTTCTTGTTGACAACCCTCGTAACAAATTGCTGCAACTACATTCTCTGAAAATGCCGCTGATCGTTTGTACCATCGTATTCCACAAAAGTTGTATGAGCACCATCTTGGCCAGAAGCCTCATCCTCCGAAATCAACTCCATGGCAGCAATCCCAGCTCCACGCACATTGACAGCACAAGATGAACCTAAGGTTTTGTCTTCTGGATGGGCACCAAGAAGTTTTTTCACCTGGAAAAAGAACAAGCCCAGGTAAGCCACATGACAAGCCAGATATACTGAGGTGAATTACAGTGTTCCTTACATTCTTTTCAGGCACGTCAGCAAGGACTGCAGGAAGAATGTTCACCAGCTGGGGATTACTTGCAAATGGTGTTGAGGCTAAAAGCCTCATTAGTGTTTCCCTAGCACTTCTCTCAACTAAAGATTCTGTTTCTGGAACCAAGGGAACAGTTGAAGATATAGAAGCCCCACAACTCACCAGGTAAGCCTGGCCAGAGGAACACACATCAATGACTGGGACATGGACAATGGGATCAGACATCAACGGCGTAAATGTCGGAACTTGTGAACCATGCAGGGAAACAAGTGATGAAGCAGGAAGCGGCATGTGAAGTAAAGGATCATGTAGTATTGATGGAAGATTAATTGACTCAAGATCACGTGTATCCATCTTTGCAGAAATTGTTGAAGTGGGTGTCTGTTCATTTGATAGCACAGAATTCAAAGGCGGTAGGGGCAGTGGTTCTACAGATGTAACTGGCATATGAAGAGGGGTTACACTGTACTGCAGTGAAGATGGGCATGGTGGGCACCAGCAATAGTAAGGCTTAAATTGTTGTTCTGAAGAACCCTTAGGCAGTGGATATTGAGTGGTAAGAGGAAACAGAGATGGCAATAAGGGAAATGAAATAGGCAAATCTAAAGGAAATGAAGTCGCACTGTTTTCTGAACAGGCCCCACTGCGCTTCTCACTGGCAGAATCAGAGCTAACAATCTTTGGCAGATTTGTGTCAACAGGACCAGTTGATGGGCTCAACCAATCCCCATGTTGCTTCATCTTGTCTCTTCCAACAATCTTCACACAAGACATCTTTGGCATGCCATCTTTAAAAGCACCAGATCTGGGACTCAGACTAGCTTGATAGACAGAACTTACTCTTGCTACATTAGCTGCAGAGGTGTGGAACCTTGAAGACTCAGAAACAACTGATGGGGGTTGTAAATATTGATCATGTGGGCTTGAAGCACTCAAGTTGTCATTAAGTGATCCTAACGATTTAACATCTCCAATACTTGATGTAAGAAGATAAGCATGTAGATGAGTGCCAAAAGCATCAAGTCGAGAATCTGAGATGCCTGTCAGATCAGAGAGTGTTGGCCTCCTCTGGAGTAGATTTTTCATCTGTGCATGTACACACAAAAATGAAACGTAAATAGAAGAACCAACATCCTCAGTACTATTGGTACATTCTCAATGAAAACTTCAAGCGATGCTGGTTTTTAGTTTAACATGAACCGTCTCAAATTTTTATGGTTTAACATTTATGTAAAAGGCTGGTAGACAGTATAGCACACATGTCATTGCATTTTTTTTAATGTAAATAGAAGAATCAACATCCTCGGTACCATAGTTGTTACTTGTTACGGTGGCGCGGCGAGGCGAGGCGCCAGACCACCTTCACACCTAGCTGTTACTTGTTACCATAGTTGTTACTTGTTACGGTGGCGAGGCGAGGCGAGTATGGCATGTGGCGAGGCGACGCCATACTCAACTCACAGAAATGAGAAGTGATATGGCAGCAGTATAACAATATTGCACAATTGCAAAATTATGTTGGAAATAAACATGAACATATATCAAATCATATAACTTGATACTACTTAGGTCACTAATACTATAATCTACACAGTTACTATAATCCATGATTGATTAGGGATTAGAGATTAATCAGCTAATTAGTAGATTAACTGATAAGTTAATATGATAATAAGATCTCTGTCTATCTAGCTTTCAGTAATTTCAATTAACTACTTAAGCTTATTATTAATTCTGTAAATATGCCAACATACATAATTACAATTTTTGTTCATGAGCTTTCATTTATATTGTTGCCCTCCTCACTCCTGGAGTGTTCTCTGTACACGTGATAGATAAAACAAAAGCCACTCTCCAGTCTTCAGGTCAACCCGGGCACACTCTTTCACTCTCTCCAGTTGCATCTTCTCTCTGGCTCGGCATCTCTCTTCCCTCCCTCGCATATTCTCTCTCAGAGGCGAACCCCCAAGTTGAAGGCAGGTAGCACGCGGCCCTGACAGCGGCGTGCGGTCCCAACGTGGATCCGGCGACCGGGGCTCAGATATGGCGGCAGAGGCTCAGATCCGGCGGCGGAGGCTCAGATCCGGCGGTGGAGGCGCGGATCTGGCGACCGGGGCGAGGATACGGTGGCTAGGGAACGGATCCAGCGGCGGGCTTCTACCTTCTCCAAGCACTGCATCGCCGCCGCCATCTGGCGTCCTCATGGCGCTATTTGGTGTCCGTAGGGCGCCTAATCCCTTGAGGCGGACGCCATATTAGATAAGGCGGACGCTACACTCCCATATGGCAAGTCGTCCACCGTGGCGTCCGCCGTCGGCCGCCCCGACGCCTAGGCGTCGCCTAGGCGACGCCATGACAACTATGCTCGGTACTATTGGTAATTTGGTACATTCTCAATGAAAACTACAAGCGATGTTGGCTTTTCAGTTTAACATGAATAGGCTCAAGTGTTTATGGTTTTACATTTATGTAAAAAGCTGGTAGCCTGGTAGACAGTATAGCACACATGTCATTGCATTTTTAATGTAAAAGGTTGCTAGACAGTATAGTTTAGAATACAAACCTTTGCAAGGAGGTCCATCCCATGTTTCTTTGATTTCTCCGCACACCAATAGTAAAGAGTTTTAGATTCTGAAATCCTGATGAGGAAAGAACGTCCTGTATTATCAGCTGAAATTTCTTCAATGCAAACATCTGAAACTTCATGGTCATTGTTCAAGAGTGCTAATTGCTCCGAATGGCCATCATCGCCCGCGAATATAATGCGCATGCTTGATGAAGGCAGAAGACCAAGGCTCAGTTTTCCCCTGCAGATAGGAAACAAGTGCACATGAGACCCTTTAATTCCTATCGATAATGAAAAGAATATAACTGATAATACATATATTTATCAAAAAGTAATGAAATGTCCTTGTGGTCAACCCATGGGTGCTCACTGGCCTGCTTTACATTTGGAGTAGCAAATTGGAAAAAACTAAAAAGTGCACTTTTAGTTGGATTGAGTGGGTAAATGTGTGGTACTCATGAGTGGGAAAACTTGCATCCGCATTTGCACAAAATGAAATAATTTAAACAAATTAAATGAAGATCAGAAGAGATACTTCATAAGAAGATAGTGTGATATTATAATTAAGAGGAAAGAGGGGAAGTGAATGATCATTTCAAGATTCAGGTTCACCAATAGATTTTCAACAGACAAACGATAGACTAGCATAATAACATGCATAGCACTAACTATTGGCAGAACATATGTTCCATACATATGAGGGACTAAATGAGTAAAGGACAAGTGTTTGAAAGCTTTTTTCCTAAAGAAAAAGAATAGAAACAGCTCTGCATTTTCATGGAAACAAGATATAGAATCAAAGAAAAGGTGTCTAGGGTCAATTCTTTGATTTGTTTCTTCCCTTGTTCAACATGAATACATAAGAAACACACATCAACTAAAAATATTTCCCACACAGGTAAAACCTTCCAGAGCAATGATAGTTATAGCAGAAATGTTTTTCACACAAAATAGTGAGAATGTTGATAAATAATATTCAGCCATTGAGGACATATAAAAAAACAGCATATGATACAACTAACAAGAACATGCAAACCATGTGTCCTTTTAAGTGGAAGACAAAGATGTAGCACAATATGCTTCATGGATAACTTGTCAAGATAAGAGGGGAAAATAAAAACAGAAATGATTCATCAACGGAGCAAGACCAACTTGTCAAGCATAAAACAATTGATTTTGGAATAAACTACAGACACCACATACTAAAGTAATGTCATTCTGCAAACTACTGAACCAAATATCATATTACAGCATGTCTGCAACAAATCAAATATTAAAGTACTGTGTAAACTAATGACACCATAGTAACCTGTAAAAAGTTCACTTTAATACCCGATAACCCGAAAGTATTTTACTGAAGCACTTAACCCTGTGGACTACTTACACAGGTTCACTTCACAGACATTTCTTTTTTGTTTCTTTGTGGAAGTCATGTTTTAAATTGAAAATTGAGAAATGACAAATGATTACATCCTAGAAGTAATACCGGAAGTAAAACAACAAACAAACAATATAGTACACTCTCCGCAGTTAGAACATAGAATCTAAAAGTGTTAAATAATCAGGAATCCTATCAATCCAATCTCAAGATTGCAATTGTATGTAATTAGCCACTATCAAAGCAGGTAGCATAATACTGTAAGGCCATGAAAGAAACTACCTTCTCTTTCCTCATATATCAGAGATAATGACACACCCCCAAAATACCTACAAATGAGAAGATATATTTATTTGGTAGGATGAACAATGTCATCACTAATAAGATGAAACATGTAACCCTATAATCAACAACCTCTAGCATAATATTTCTTAATTAAGTAGAAATTGTTGAAAAATGTCTGCTCATCAGAAATTATTTTATGCAAAGAAGTTAACAGAAGAAACAACATGATCATGCTGAAATCAGAGTATCAGATAAAATGCTTAACATAGCAGAGAGAATCAGAAGAACAAAATGTAGTAGCATAGTTCATTGCACTGTGACAAAAAATATGAGGCCCAAAAGGCTTTGACCAGATGAGTACAAGAATTTTCAGATTGTTCAGTATTGGAAATGGTAGTATTGAACAATCTATTGAGGCACTCGCAATACTTACTCATTCACATGCAAGTAATGGACAATTCATCACTTATTCTAAACCAATCCTCTGGCTGGACGTTTGTAACATGAAATCTAACTGTATGGTAATGGTAAACTAAGTCACACTAACATTACTCCTAAGTCCTAACAAAAATAAAGATCCACCAGCCTAGAATGGACACTACAACCACATCATATGGATACAATAGTATGTTATTAAATAATTAATCTATTATTTATCAAAAGCACAAAGAACTGCACAATCATGCACATTTTTACATTTTCCTTTGGCAGCTACATAAAGGCATTGATAAAAAGTTTAATTTTCATATTAAACTAAATATGATACAAAAAAATTAGAGAACATTAATGATCCATACGCAAGTTCTTACAACATGTTAGCTTGTTTATGATCTAGACAGTTCAGAAAAACAAGTTTCCAATGCAGCAAAAACATATTTTGAGAGAATTTTAGCATCCCTGTGGAGACATATTAATAGAGCATATAATTTCCACACACAAGAAGTATGTGACTATGGACATGCTCAACAAGCGCCAAACATGCTAGGTAATCCCTCAGCACAAGAGTGTAGGAAATAATAGACAGACGGTAAGCACGCAATCCACGCATGCTTGGATAGGAACATGGTCAAACAATAAATTCACTCTTACATGAAAAGAGTTTGTGAAGAAAGAGAAACAATGGATGGACTAAAAAACATCCATGAATATAAAGGCTACCAGCATATGAGAAGAGCATATAAAGTAAGACATATGCATCATGACCAGCTGCTAAAGGAAATAACCAGTCACATGTAAAGAAGATGAAGCAACGCCATACCCTTATATTCTAAGGATTTCATGTCCTTGTGTGTCACAAGAAGATGAAGGAACGGGTAAACTAGACGCACCCTTATATTTTAAGGATTTCATGTCCTTGTGTGTAACAATAAATCATGAGTCTGTATCCCCCCCCCCCCCCCCTGGATTTTTGTTGTATAGATATGCAGGTAGAGTTGGCAAAAAGGATCCAGATCAATCCAAAGCAGTAAACCAGTGGATGAAGTGGGCAAGGAATGGAAAAACCAAAGCAGCAATCCAGTGGATGATGTGAGCAAGAAAGGGGAAAAGGCATGGGTGCGGCTACCTGATGGCCGTTGGGCAGAGGAGTGGACCATTGCGATCGACCTTGCCTACGCGCAGAGCGACGAGGGGAACGCAGAGGCACCTGGCAAGCAAGCCGATCTCCGACACCTCGAAGTGCTACAGCGCCGATGAGACAAGAAAGGTCAAACTGATTTTGAGGTGGTTCGTTCTCTGGCTGGGGGAGAGAAAGAAGAAAGGAAAGGGTGTACGATACCTGCGAGAGGTGGGAGATGAAGCGGTCCTCGGCGGCGCCGCATGAGACGTTGAGGGTGAGGAGGGGCCTGAGGCGCTCGTCAGCTCGGCAGGCGCCGAGCAGCTGCTGCCGCAGGACCAGAGGCACCGGGCGATGGTCGTCCTGCGCCGTGGAGACCTCACGGTCGCCTTGTTCCGATCGGGAGGCCTCAGGCTCGTCGACGCCGGCGGCTTCGGGTCGCTCTCGGGTCGGTGGCGCACCCATTAGGGTTTGGGATCGGGGATGTGGATTGGATTTGGAGACACGACGAATCGCTTCCGCCCTTCCCCCCGCTGAAACAATCCCTTCCGGCCTTCCCCAGTTCCCCTCGTCTAACCACTCCACCGCTGCAAAACAAAATCAAGCCTAGCAGCAGGGTGGCGGGCGGCGGGCGGCGGCTCCTCCCTGAAACCCGCAAAGATTCCGCCCTCGCAGATCTGGAGCTCGTGCACAGGGTGACTGGATCCCAACCACTCGACCGGAGGAGATGAGGAGAGAGAGGGGAAGAGGGTACGGTAAGGTGGGGAAATTGTTGATGAGATCGGCGACCTCTCCGCCGCAGCGCCTGATGTGGGCCCACTGGCGGTGGCGTTTGGTGCGCAGGTGGGGGCCCACCATGAGGCGTCCGAGCTGGATGACAGCGGTGTGGACGTGTGGTTTGCCGCAACACACCTGACCAAGGGGATATTTTGCTGGATTGGCTGCTGTTTAATCCAATCATAGTGCTATTCCATTCTCCTATTTTGGTTAATATCCTACGAATCTTTATACTTTAAAGCCTCTGCCTTCTGCTCGTCCAGGAGCGCTCCACGTCGGTTTTCTCGCGGAGAGGCCCTCTGGTTCTTGGAAAATTTGTTGTGCCTGTGATGCTTTTGTTTTTGCAGTTAGGCCCTCGCGTTTTCTGAAAATTATCTATGGGTCTGTTTGGGAGAGGATAAGCTTGTCTTCCCGTGTGCGACCGGTCTGTAGCCCTAGGCGGTTGCCGGTTCACTCGCCTGGCCGCTCACCGCCGTTTCCGATCCTCACCGCCGCCCCCAGCCCTCCCTCCCATTCATTGGCTCTCCTCCTCGCGCCAAGCCGCCACGCCTCTCAGGGCCTGCTCGCAGGCGCCACCGATGAGTGCGAGGGCGTTGAGGAAGCGGCGGAGATTGGCGGAGATCGGCGGAGGAGACCTACGCGCAGTTGGTGAGAGCCAGATCTTGTCCCAACGTGCTCGCCGCCACCATGGACATGTCCCCGCCGCCGGCGCCGTACCCATGTTGGCTCTTCCCCACCGTTTGGCCGCGTTGCACTGGGGTGAGATCTATTTCTCTGGAATCCATGCTGGAGAGGGAGGCGACACAAGCGGTTGGAGGGGGAGGCTGGCAGGCTGCGTGCCATCAGCACGTTCTAGCCAGACTTCTTTGTGTGCGTGAATTTTAAGTTACAGTTGAGAATTTTGGGTGAAAGTACATAATCAATTTTGAATTGATGACAAAATGCAACTCTGAATCTCTGTTTTAAAACTGAATGTTTGGAAGGTTGTTTGAAAATTGTATTCTTCAGTACTGGTTCACATCTGGACAAGATTAGAGTGAACAGTTTTTGTTGCTAATAGCTAAAACAAAGCAAGTGTTCATCTGAGTTTAAATGTGTCTGAATTTGAATGGGAATCCTGATTCATTTGAGAAGTATATGATCTGAATGTGATTTTGTCTGAGTTAAACAGCTTGATATATTCTTGCTTGCTTGAAATTAATTGTGACTCTTTGCTGAAAAGGTGAATCTCTGTATGTAGATCTGTGTTCCTGGTGATATATTCTTGCTTGCTTTAAATTAGCTCAAGAAATGCGCTTTTCGACCTCTGTGCACCTGCTTTTTCTGGTTCCTTCACTGTGAGGTATGTTTTTCCTCTGTGGGTGGGGCCCTGCTACGCATTGATGTGTGTGCAGGCACAGTGCTCACAGCATTCTAGAGCGCATCGGAGGTGAGTTGCTCTTTTGACCATGGTAAGGTTAACCTTCTCTGTGCTGTAGCTTGCAAATGTGTGTTATACTGTACTAAAATATTGTACTACCTACTTCTCTGGTTACCTGAACTGTCTATATATAAACTGCATACTTTGGTGAGTTCTCTCCCTTTTCCTTTTTCACCGCATTCGCCACCTCGAGCATATCAGTGAGTCCTCTCCCTTTCCATGTTCTTGTTTTTTTGCTTGCTGTAATGCTGTTCATTGCCTTTCTGTGTCTAAGTGTTCGTTCTTTGATTGTACTCTGTTGTGGGAGTTAGCTGGTTGGGTGCTATTTTTTTTGTTGCTAAGTTCATTCTACATCATCGATGGTGCCACCGGCCTTACTTGCTAGATGTGTCTATTAGTATCTATTAGTCCGGCGTTACTTTTTTGTGCTTTTTATCGTGCTGGTTTTAGGTCTTGTGGCCAGTGATTTTTAGTAGTTAGGGTTTTTGCTTTTTTCGCTGCTTGTGCTACCTTTGATTATTTTGGGTGCCTGTTCTACCATTTTAACTGTATTAAGAGTATTTGAACGCCTAAACAATGCCTCGCTTTCTTGCATTTTTCGTTAGTATCAGCCTTTTCCTTGCATTTGAGTGTGTGTGTTCATGCTCGCGAAGTGTCTTCACACAAAATCATCTAGGTATTTATGCTTTGACTGCGCTTTGTTGTGGGAGTTAGCTGCCTTCTATGCTGAACTGATGTTTTACCCATAGGTGTCTCACATTCGTCTTTTTTTGTTGCAGTACGTTTTGCATTCACGCTGTACCTAGGTGATCCGGTTATCTGTTTCAGTCCGTTCAACGAAAGGTAACCATTGAACTTGTTAGTTTTTAGCTCTTGCTCTTGCTTTCTTAAATTTTGGCAGATTCGCTGTTGTGTGTATATAGTTCATTGAGTACAGATATTGTTTACCTTGCAAGCGCATTTGTAGCTAATACATTTATGGTTTTGTGCTTTTCTCTGATAAAAGATCGGTAGTTTTGGATGTCATTACCTTTGTTAAAAATTGTCTATGACATGAATTAATTATCCATTTTTTAAAGTTGCAAAGAATTTCTGTCATGTCTTCGTATTATGTAGGCACCACAGTTCTGCAAACTGATTCTGGAAAAGTGGTTCAGTTTTGATTTTAATTGCCTCATGTTTGATGAAATGTTTCATCAAGTGTTAATCATTGTTTAGCTGATCATTGTAGTGTTTCTTGAGTAATTTCATGGTAGAGTGATGAACTAAATATTTTGTGTAAAGATAAGTAGTTAGTTCTGAATTTCACCTAGAAATATTTGAGAGTCTTGTCCTTATTCTGAAATTCAATCTGGTTTGTGTTCTGTATTGACAAGCTGATTGGGGTCTGTGATTAGATTGGTTAATCTTGATAGTTTGATCCAATCTATGTGTTCATATTACTCTGTGTTAACATACTAAAATTAATTATTCATTTGTTGGTTTATCTACTGAAAATTGCTGATATAAACTGAGAGCTATTTCATTATTTTATCAATCATCTTGTTTGAGTGCAATTTCTGATCACCTATTCTGAAATCCAAACCTGAGCTTAGGAATCCAGTTAGCTACTGAAGTTTTTGGATCTTTGAAATCTGTGATTCAGTTTTGAGCAATATTTATCCTGTTCAGTATCAATGGTTGAGGAAATTAGGTCAGAAGTGGAATTGAACTACAGTTGGTTCAGAATTATTTCAGTCATCTTTTGTTCATGTTATCTGGTGTTGTTTACTCATTGTGAGAATTCACATCTCTGAGTTGTTGATTGAATAGAAACTGTGTTTTGAATTATACTTTTGGTCTCTCAACTTTTGAAAGGAAGAAGATAGGGGCGGTGCTGTTTTAAAGGAGTTTGTTATTCCTGTTTTTAGACATACAATTTGCTGTATTCTGTTTGCTGAATATTTTCATCTGATTGCTATTGAATCTTGAGAATCTGAATTTAGAAGGGTTTTGTGCTATCTTCTGAAAATAGAGGTCTGAAAAAGTTTTGTGGTTTGTCAAACTCAAGATAGTTCAACTCTGTTTGGTATTTTTTCTATAGAAATCAGAAAATAATCTTTGAGTGTTGGTTTCCTAACCTTGAACAGTGTGGACTGGAGTGTTTCATTTATACTACAAGATGTTGTGCTGAAACATTGGTTCATCATAGGTTTTAGTCTGAATTCAAGCAAGTGAAATAAAATTCAGTACTGTTATCATTGTTTCAATCCTTGATTCCGCACTTTGATTGTTTCAAATGAAGTTACAAAGTTGTTTCTGAATTGAATTTGTTTTTGCTCAATCTGTAAAAGTCTGGAAATATGAGTTGTGCTGCTGTTCTGTTTTCTGAATTTTTTCGGTGTGCATTTGGTTCAGTTTTGCAGTATAGTTCATCGTGTATTTACAGTAGATCAACAGTATGAAAATAATGTTGGCGAGTAGTTAACAGTGAAGAGAAATGACTCTGTTTTTACTGTTCTTCATTTGACCGTGACATTTGTTTTGTCTCTTTGAGCTAAGCTAGCAGGGAGAGATCCTCTGTTTTTATATTCAGTGTATGTGAAACTTCTTGAACATGACGTAGCTACATTTCGGCTTACCTTCTAGGCTGAACTGACTCAAACAGATTCACTTCTTTTTTATTTTAGGCGCGTATGAAAATTTCTGAATATGACCTTTAACTGCATCTGAAATTTAACTTTGAACTGGACTGACTGAAGTAGATCAGCCATTTTCTCTTTCCCTACATGTGGGCTTCTCTGAATACAGACTAGCTAAATTTAGATTTAGTTCCGAATTGAATAAGCTAAAGCACTTTCACTTGTACTTTCGCAGCTTTGGCCTACGACCGGTTGTACTGCTTTGGTACGTATCGCTGGTTTGGGTGGTAATACAACTTTCAGCGTCAACTGCTGCATCTACGAAAACGTAACTATTTGTGCCCTTCATTTACATTTTTTCTTACGACAATTGTTTTCTTTTTGTTTAATTATTTGGTTGTCTAAGTTTATACATTTTTTCATTGGAATTGTTAGACCCAATTGTTCTTATGACTGTTTTTTCCTGTTGTGATTTTTTAGTACGTATGAGTGACAGCGTAAATAGTATGCCCGACAGGGCATTAGGAGGTTGTGCCCCAGGACATGTAGATATATATCTTGCCTCCCAGATTAGCCGTCCCACAGATGTAACCGGTGCCCACCAGATAGGTGAGATCCCAGTTGTAGGGCCTTCGTCTCGCCAACAGGAAATTATTAGCAAGGGAAAGAAGCGTCGTTCTCTCCTTCAATATCCTCCGTCAATGGCTACTTTCAATAGACAGAGACGAGTCCTCTTAAGAACAGATCGTTGTGCTTCATTTGCAGGTGTGTGCGATCTGTATTTGATATAGTGAACGAAATTAATAATCAAAGTTCTATGTTATAGACTGTCAAAAACTAAAAAATTATACCCTGCTTTGTATATATTCATATTTGAAATTAGTTCTAAAAGAAGCAAGTCAGATCTAAACTTCCGAGGAAATATTACGATATTATTTGTCACATGAAAATTGATAGTAGCACTGTACATGCGTGTATGATGTCTGAGACTTTCTTTGATTAGGTCTATACGACATGCAAAGCCAGATGCCAATTTCTCTTTTTCTGTACAGAATCCTTGAAGTGGCGGGGTTTTGTGGAATTTGCTGATGTAAATGAAAAGGTACTGACTTACTATGCCCAAGACAAGTACCCTAACTCCAATTTCTTTGATGGCAAAAGGATTAACTTCGTTGTCAAGAGGCATTTGTGTGGTCCTTTATTTTGATGCTTTAAGTTGTGAATGCAACATCATAACAATGATAAATATTAATTTGTTCCTTGTCATCTGAGTGAGCATGAATGTATATCATATGTTAGTGTCTTAGAAATTTATATATGATGTCAAAACTTGAACTTAAACAAACTTTAATTACCTCATATGCATAGACTACATGTTTGTTGGTTTGTGCTGTTGGGACGTTTGAACATTTAAATTTTAATCACCTCATATGCAGCATATGGTCTATCACCTAGATATGGTAAACTAAACTTTCATGTTCTATTTTATTATATGTGATGTTTGATTAAGTTATGGAATCGTTCCTAATGTAATTTTATTGTTTCTTATTAGTCATGGATGATTGATACAGAGGGAAAACAAAGGAATGAACCATAAGAGGTCTAAAACATATATGTGATTACAATCAATTTCTGCAATTAGATTTGTTTTAAATTTTTGCTCCTTGGCTTACTCATTTTTCGCATGCAAATTGATGGAGCGTAGGATTTAGGAATACCAACCAGCTGATAGCCTATAATGCATATTTTGTTTCATACATGTCTCCAAGCATCATCTAATTTATTCTCCAGTAGGGATCTGTGAAAAACTATTAGTATAGTCTGTATCGTAATCTAACTGCTCGCATATATTCTGACTTGGAAAGAAAAGGAGTCTCACATGTTTAGTATTATGAGACACTATCCAGAATTTACTGATTCTAACTCTTGACCATAATATTGACTGTTCAGGGGTATGTGCAATGTGTGGGAAGCAAGTACTGGACGTGAAGCTGTATAAGCAAAGCAATGTGTAATGCCAGCTCCTGTGCTATCAGTAAATAAACTTGGATATTGCAGTCAAAGCAAGCAAGCAATCACTCATGAATGGCTTCATTGCAGGACCTTGAACCTGATAAGGTGCGCGACTGATAAGGCGCGCGACTGATAAGGCGCGCGACTGATAAGGCGCCCATCAATCAGTGCCGGAAAAATTTAAACAACCAATTCATCAAACGAAGTTAAGGAATGGATGTCTATAACACCACCGATGTGCACCATGTTTGTTTTCAATTTGTTTCATTGATTCGTGTATTTACAATTGCGAAATTCATGCTGAACAATTATTTGTGTGTAATTCATATTTTTCCTCTTGCATGTAAAGAATGAATGTGACAGAAGATGACATCTTATTGTTCACTACTATATTGCTATAATTTCTCTTCTTGCACCTGAAAAATGACTGTGATAGTGAATGATTGGCATATACTGATATTGTTGTGACTAAATAGTGCTTTTATAATCTTACAGTAGGGACTTTAAGAAATGTGATTCTTTAATTTTGGTTAACATTACATGGTACTTACATGCACAAAATCATTTAGATTTTAGACATGCAAGTGAATTTTATTTTTCTTTTCTATGTTTTTATGAAATATTTTTATGTTGTATTTTGTCAAGGCAGTAAATACTCAGTAATAAAATGTGACTTATCGATGGGGCGCCCAACGGGCGCCTCCCTGTCTAGTATATTTTACAACGAATACGTTATTCTTCTATTTGATGGAGCTTTATGTTTAAATTTTTTTGAGCTAGCTACATCTAGTTCTATTTGGTACAGCTTCTCATCCAGTAATTTTTTTAGAGTTGGTCCAACTTAACTCAAGAAATCATGAATTTGGAGTTCTAGATGTATTGAGAAAATTTAGTTAGGTAATCTAATTTTTATTTTAGATTAAAAATAAAAATTTAAACTATGTTCAACATAAATCCGGTGTTAGAGTTATATATCAAATGGTTTCTAATTTAGGGTATGTTTGGTTCAGATTTTTGAATCAGTTTCCTGGCTCGGAAGTTGAAATATGAACCAAGCAACTCTTTTAGTTATCCAGTTTTTCCAGAATCTACATATTCTCGTAGTATAAATTTGAAAGCTGGTATAACCTAGATTTTACAGATTCTCAATTCAACTTTGAATGAATATTACCTATCATGGTATTAAAACATATCAGTTCAGGTAAAATTTAAAAAATTAAAATTTTAGTAAAATATATAATTTAGTATAATTTAAAATTATATAATTTTAATATAAACATTACAAAATTTCATGATTAGAATGATTTACATGTAAAATTACATATTAATAATAGGGTTAATAGCATCCATGCCACCGTTATTTGCGAAAGGGAATGAAATGTCATTACTATTTTCATATTATCTTGTATGCCATTACAAATTTCAGATTCTGTCCCGTGAGCCATTTTGTACACGCGCGCCATCGACGGGGCCACCTGCAGGCATCTACCGTCTCGTATTGCCATTAATACCCCTGTGTAACGGTTACAAGAAGCCGACGCGCGCTGGAAAAATCCCCATTCTTTCCCCTTCTCATTTCCCTTCTCATTCCCCTTCTCTCGAACCCTAACCCTAGAAATGTCCGCGCATGCATCTGGAATGAGCCACTCGGCAACGGGCATCAGGAGCACCAATCAAGGTGAGAATCTTCAACTTATTGATTGCCCGCGGTGCTGCATTCCTGTGGTTAAGCTTCGGAGTAAGAGGGCAGAAACATTTAACTGGGTTTTCTACAAGTGCCCGAATAATTTCCAGGTTAGAGCTTTTGTGTTTTTATTCTAGTGTTGTTTTGGCATACATTACCTTCCTTTGTACTCAGTTTCAATTCTCTTTGCACAGAACGATGATACTTGTTCCTATTTTTGGTGGCATGCCGACTATGTGAAGTTTTTGCGTGTGAAGCAACAGAAGCAAAATTATGTTGGTGGTGAACAGCAATATGTAGATTGGACCGAGGTCAGCACAAGGCAAGAGTGGAGGCAAGATTTCAAAAAATTGAGCCTGGAGATTTTTGAAGTGAAGCAACAGATAGTAGAGCTAAAGCAGCAGTTCTTCCTGGGGAAAAATATAATTTTGCTTGCCTTAGTTGTAGGTGTCCTTATTGGTATTTTAGTTTGTGTAATTCTGAAGTGAACATGTGTTGTAATGTTATGACATAGTATTTGAAATGTTATGACATTTTGTCATTTTGGTGGTTTCTTTACTAATTAAATGTCTATGTTGAAATGTTATGACATTTTGTTGAAGTGTCCTCACAGCTTATATATTCTCACAGAGTTCACAGACAAAACATTTCATAGCATGCCACTCTCAAACATTGTTGTTGACAGACATAAGTCTGTCTCACATTAAACTGATTAAACTGACAATTCACATAGATTAAACTGAACATAAGTCTCACAGATTAAAAATAACATAAGTCTCATAAATTAAACATAACATAACATAAGTCTCACAGACAATTTTCACCATCAGACATGGTTTGTTGACAAACATAGTTGCTCACATGCACAATTGAGCACATAAAAGAGTTGTTCACAAACACAAAGTCTCAGAGACATTACAACTGATCTCACAGATCAAGCCAAGACCTAAGGCTCCTCACTGCAAGTTCACCACCCGGTGCTAATGGCCTCTTCTTCTTTGATGCAAGTTTCTTTTGAGGAGTTCTCTTCTTTTGTTGTGGTGGGCCAGCTGGTGCTGCTGAAGTGGATGCCCCTCCATCTCCAGCAACCTCATCTCTTTTCCTACAAAATTTACAAACACAGTGAGTATATGAAAAAATGCACAATGAAGAAATATAGTCAAAAGGATATACCTTTTCCTTGGTGGTTCTGCTAATTTGCAAGTCTTTGTAAAGTGGCCAAAACCCTTACATCTTGAGCATCTAACCTTCCTTTTGTTTTCATTTTCAAGCACTCCTCTAATCCTTGTCACCTTAGGCCTGCCTGCTGCCCTTTTTTGCAGAGGAGGGCAAACTTTAAATCCAACACTTTGAGGCCAATGTGATCTGTCTGGCATGGGCAACACTGCTCCTTCATATGCTGCTCTAAACTTTGCCACTAAATAGTACTCATGCACAAAGGAGGCAATCTCAAGTCCTCTATTAGAGCAGATCCAAGCTAAAGCATGCTTACAAGGTTTGCCTGTTAGCTGCCAGACTCTGCATGAGCATGTATGCTCTTTGATGTCAACAGAATGTCTTGTAGTACTATTAGTTTCATCTACCAAGCTGATCTCTGCACAATCATCACTGCTTCTAGCTACTTTAACAACTCTAAGATTGTTGCTTACTTGGTTCAGCTCCTTCAAGACATTTGGTAGTATGCCACTCCCCATCCCTTGAGCTACATGTCTCCTAAGATACATTTTCTCCATTATAAGTTCCCTTATGCCATCAATCAGCTCATGCACCAACAAGCCCCTCAAGTTCTTTACTTGGCTGTTGAAACTCTCTGACACATTGTTTGTCAGGTAATCACACTTGCTTAGCTCTGAAAAGGCACATCTATACCAAATCCTACTATGATTAGTCTCAAGGTACTCTATGGCATTAAGACAGTGCTCATAAATTTTCCCAAGATGCCATCTGAACTGGCTTTGTGTGTAGCTTCTGGCTGCTGGATATAAATGCTGGGTAAAGACATCTCCTTGAAAATGTTTGATGAAGTTGTCATCTTGTCTTCAACAAGCTTCACTGTTGGCAATGAATCTTGATGGATCCGTCTTGATGTTAGCAAACTCGAATCCTACCACAACAGCATGGTGTCTCAAAGCTTTCCTAAAGGCCTTGTTGTCAGGGAATAGTGCACCCTTCACAATTGATGGGTTCTCAGGGTCGTGTTGGATATTGGGTGCTTTAGGATCTGCATCATTGACCTCTGGTTCAGTATGAACTAAGGGTGGGCATGGTTCACCCTGATCAGCAGGTCTAGGTTCTTGGTCAGTAAGTCCAGGTTGTGGGTCAGTGGGTACTGACAAGTATATGAACTCATCATCAACCCCCACATATTCCTCCACATTACAAAATATATCATCACTACAGGCCTCACCCACTTTTTTAGTTTGATTATCATTACAAACTAGATTGTCATCAACAGGTGGGTCAACCCTAGGCTGCTGACTAGGTGGGTCAACCCTAGGCTGTTGACTAGGTGGCTCATCCCTAGGCTGCTGGCTAGGTGGAGGCACAACTAAAATGGGTACTAAGGAATCAATGTCATCTTGCTCTACAGCTGATTTGTCATATACTCCAACAATAATTTGACACTGCATCTCAATTTTGTACATTTCAAATAGGTCAATCAATTGTTTCTCACTAACAATCTTCACATCCCCATGTGAATTCTTGTCAAAAAACCAAAATTGACAGTATTGTTCGCTTGTCAATTTCAATTCTTTGGTGAAACTAGATATAAGCATTTCTAAGGAAAGACTTCCTATCTCCATCTCCCATTTGAAAACTTTGTCGAATTGGTATGTTTTTCTACCAGCAGAATCGGTTCTCACGATTGCCGAACAACAAATCTCTAACCCGAATAGCTTGTTCCTAGAAGAGCGGCAAATGCAACATATTACATAAATAAAAAACATTAAGCACACAAGAGCGAAGAAAAAGAGGATGTTTGCAACATTTTAACCATTAAAATTTGCACCATTTCGGTTCTGTGCTCATTGCTCCACCTTCTAACCTAAACCCTAGTACTTCTCCTGCGCGTGCGTGAAAACCATTGCACTAGAGGGGATTGTGCGCAAACCCTAGGTATTGCTCCTACGTGCGCGAGAAAAGAAATGTGCTAGAGGGGACTCGTGCGCGTACCTGGCGGAGTCGTCCCCCATAGCCACGCTAGGATTCGTCGCTGCGGGAGCACCCTAGGTACTGCTCCTACGTGCGTGAGAAATAAAATGTCGAAGAGGGGACTCGTGCGCGTACCTGGCGGAGTCGTCTCCCATCGTCGTCGGCGTGCTAGGGTTCGTCGCCGGCGTTGTCGCTCGAGCGCGCTAGGGTTCGTCGCTGGGGAATCGACATGAGGTCACGAGAATGCGGGAGGCGTGGTAGGTAGCGCGCGTCGGGATGGAGTAATGAGTTGTAACCGTTACGCAGGGGTATTAATGGCAATACGAAACTGTAGATGCCTGCAGGTGGCCCCGTCGACGGCGCGCGTGTACAAAATGGCTCACGAGACAGAATCTGAAATTTGTAATGGCATACAGGATAATATGAAAATAGTAATGGCATTTCATTCCCTTTCGCAAATAAAGGTGGCATGGATGCTATTAACCCTTAATAATATAACTAAACATCACGAACTACCAAAATATAAATCCGTAATTATTCCAACCAAACAGCTTCTCAGCTTTTCTACAACTCACAGCTCACAACAGCTTTTTCACAGCTCACAGCTCACAGCTCAAAGCAGCTTTTTCAGAATCTACAACTCAACCAAACACACCCTTAGTTAGATGTTGTTGGCGTAAAAGATTATGCTAACATGTTTAAAGAACTTGAAAGACTAACAAACAAAGTGTTTGTTTATGAGAACTATTCCAAGCCTCCGAATTAGATAATAGCTTGAGATAGTTCAAAGTGTGTATTGAATATCTGAGTATTTGATACCCCTTACAGAGTGAAGAGGGGTATTTATAGACGGAATACATTGGGAAAAAACTCCTTTATCCTCTAATTACAACCGAATTAGAAGATATTGTTTAATATTCTTCATAGGGTTAAAAGGGTAAAAGACTAATCTAATCGGTGAGAAGATAATCCTTATGTCCTTGCTGGCAGTACCCCTTCGGGTAAAGAGTCTCCGAGAATGCTTGGCCACGCCAAAGCCTTGACGGAGGTTTAGTTGGTAGAAATCTCCGAATACAGCGAAGCCTTGACGCTTTTGTTGATAGCAAAAAATAGCATTAAATGGTTAAGATTATCAAAATATCAATGTTGGTAATTTGGGCCAAAACTACACATGTCCTGGATTGGGCCGAAGCCTTACAGGGTCAAAGGCCCATTGAGTTGTAGGCTTCAGAAGTTTCCAGGAGACCTGCTAGCTTCAGCTCAAAGGCCTTCGGATGCCTGCCTCGCCGAAGCTTCGGCCCAAGGAGCAGGCTTTGGTGGGCCCTACCGAAGGCCCATTTCGGGCTGAATTCCAGAGATAGAATTGGAGTCTGATTCTAGCTAATTTTATCCTTACTCATGATTAGGTCAAATCTTAACAGATTAAACTTAGAGATTAGAAGACTAACCCCTATAAATATAGGGGTGAGGACGGTTCATTAACCCCCTGTTGACGCAGAAATGCGCCGCCGCTAGGGGTGAAAGTGGTTCAGATAGTTTCCGACCGTATCCGGAAAAACGGATTCGGATTTGGATTTTTTGATTCGGATACGGATTTTTTGGATACGAATTCGGATTCGGATATTTTTTCGGATACGGAAACAGATATGATATGTCTGATATCCGTCGAATTCGGATAATCCGGATAGTTCTTATTCGGATATCCGGCCCATTAAAAATATAGGCCCACTGGCCATACTGCAGGCCCGCATCACATAATAGGCCTTTATATGGCACTGTGGCATATTTGGCTGGCTGGCCCACCGCCATGGCGCCATGGCCCAACCGCCCAAGGAGTTTGAAATAAAAAATCTTTTTTATTTTTTTTAAAAAACATTTTTTAAAAAATAAAGAATATTTTTTAAAAATATATATATTTTTAAAAATGGGATAAATTTCGATAAATTTAAACAGATAAAAATTTTTAATAAATAAAAATATTTTTTAGTTCTTTCAATTTAAATTTTAGAAACACAATGAATTAATGAAAAATAGCAAATTGACATATAACAATATCCAAATTTTCCATAAATTAATATATGTTGTATTTTAATTATAGAAAAAGTTTAAACAAAGATTTAACTATTAATTTGTTTTTAAACCTAACACATTTCTTTTAACATTCTAACTCATTACTTTCAAATCTCCATCTTTCTTAACATCGTACGTGCAAACTTTGTCAAAATAATTTTAAATTTTTATCACAACATCTATGTATCGTATGATGATACCATGAGACGTATCGTATTTTTCATGCACTTGTAGTTCAAATTTGATAAATTTCAATATAAATCAAAGAAGCATACATAATGAATTAAAAATAGCAAACTTATGTATAAAAATGTGATTTTTTTATAAGATTAGATATGTTGTATTTTAATCATAGAAAAAAAATCAAGTTTAAACAAAGATTTAATTATTGATTTGCTTTTAAACCTATCATATTTTTCTTAACATTCTAACTCATTACTCTCAAATCTCCAATCTTTCTTAACATCGTAGATGCAAACTTTGTCAAAATAATTTTAAATTTTTATCACAGCATCTTTGTATCGTATGATGATACCATGAGACGTATCGTATTTTTCAGACTTGATTTGAATTTTTTAGAATTAAAATTTCATTAAGCTCTACATTGTCTATCGAGTGTCATAACAATTTTTTAAAACAATATCTTTCAATTTAGTGGATACCGACTTAAAATAGACTCAAATTCATGAATATGATTTTTTTAGAATTTTTGGTTCATTATTTCATGCACTTGTAGTTCAAATTTGACAAATTTCAATATAAATCAAAGAAACATACATAATGAATTAAAAATAGCAAACTTATGTATAAAAATGTGAAATTTTTTTATAAGATTAGATATGATATATTTTGATCATAGAAAAAAAAATCAAGTTTAAACAAAGATTTAACTATTGATTTGCTTTTAAACCTAAGACATTCTTTCTTAACATTCTAATTCATTACTCTCAAATCTCCATCTTTCTTAACATCGTACATAAAAACTTTGTCAAAATAATTTTAAATTTTTATCACAGCATCTATGTATCATATGATGATACCATGAGACGTCTCGTATTTTTCAGACTTTATTTGAATTTTTTAGAATTAAAATTTCATTAAGCTCTATGTTGTCCATTGAGTGTCGTAACAATTTTTTAAAACAATATCTTTCAATTTAGTGGATACGGACTTAAAATAGACTCAAAATTCATGAATATGATTTTTTTAGAATTTTTGGTTCATTATTTCATGCACTTGTAGTTCAAATTTGACAAATTTCAATATAAATCAAAGAAACATACATAATGAATTAAAAATAGCAAACTTATGCATAAAAATGTGAAATTTTTTTATGATATTATATATGTTGTATTTTGATATTAGAAAAAAAATTCAACTTTAAACGAACATTTATATTTCAAATTTATAATTTTAAACTTTATCTCTCTCACTCCATAAATAAGTAAATAGTCAACTTTGACTAAAACCCTATCGATCTTAATTTTTCTTTCTCTCTCCCGGTCTCTCCTACTCCTGTCACCCCTCTCTCCCCATTCGTGATGATTTATATGATGTTAACTATTATTTGTCATTTGTGTATTGTGATCGTGAATAAATAAATACATTATTGATATTCGGTAAGTATTCGTAACCGTATTCGTATTCGATTCGTATCCGCTCCGTATTCATATTCGATGATATCCGACTCCGTATCCCTATCCGGATTATCCGAATCCGAATTCGAATCCGAAAAAATATATGAAAAAGGATATGATATTAGTGATATCCATTCGTATCCGATCCGTTTTCACCCCTTGCCGCCGCACTTGGGTCGGTTCGATGTCCAAAAGTATCGCAACGATACCGATGCCGCGTTCTGACTACCCTTAATAGTGATAAGGGATTTGGAGTCGCCAAGCAATCAAATAAATAATTAATATTTTAATCTAATTGGCCGAAAAGTGTTAGTAATAATGTAAGCAATAATAAAACGAATAAAATACCTGGAATCGGCCAATTCGGAGGCCGATTCAGAGTTACAGAGGTTTTGGCCCGAAGGGTCCCTAAAGGAGCTTCGGCCTCAAGCCCGGTCAGACCGGAGGTATAACCTCAGTCGAACCGGAGGTGCGAAGGGGCTTCGGGCAGTGTCCTGAAGGCAGCTGCAAAAGGGTGGCTACGGCGGTCTAACCGGCGAAGTATCTTCGGTCGGACCGGCCGTATAACTCCGGTCACACCGTGTGGAGGGGTTAGTTGGGTGGCCTTTAGTGCACGGAGCTTCGGCAGAGGGCTTCGGCGTGGTGCGGAGGTCTCCGGTCGGACCGACGGAGTGTCGTCGATCTTACCGGACGTTGCTGACAACGGCCTGACGAAGGGGCTCCGGTCAGACCGGCCCTATGCCATCGGCCGGACCGGTGACAACAGATTGGACCTGCTAGGGTTTGGATGACCTAGCAAACGAGATCCAATCACCTTCAAACTTCGTAGGGGAATTTGTGAAGGCAATTACTCTGCAAAAACAACAAGAGATCAAATATAATTCGGCCAAGAGGCCGAATTGCATAATATGATGGTAAAAACTGATAAAAAGGATAGCAATCCATTACGTGGATTAACGGGAGGTTCACAAGCGAACCATCAAGGTATACCATGATTACGGACGCGGCGGACGGAGGGCTTCCAGGCAAACCCACGAAGATCTATTGCCTAATGCAGAAAGTAAGGAAAAGTAAATGCGATTGAAAGCTAGGGCTTTGGATTTTGGAGATTGGAGAGAGAGAGCTTGAATCGGCCTTGCCCCTAGTATTTATAGGGGGTGGGCTGGTGTTTATCTGGCTAGGAACCCAGCAGGATTTGGCCAAAGATTAGTTGGGATAAGATTTGGATCAAAACAGTCCAAATCTACTTCGAAATCTGAATTTCATATCCCTAGCCGGTCTGACCAGACCCACATGGCTGGTCTAACTGGGCCTACATGGCCAGTTGGACCAGCCTACTATAGCTGGTCAGACCAGCATGTGCCAGGTTTGGCATATTTTCAGTCAAAAATACCACTTTTTAGTATTTTGCCTAGTTTGACCATTAATGCCATTTTTTACTATAAACACATGCCCCCTGCCTTTTAGCAAACTTAGTGAGCTAAAAGCATGACGGGCCTCGGGGGATACTTTCTATATCGGCCTTTTGACACTTTAAGCGTTTTGCCACACACTCGGGAAGCACCTTTTCAAATAACGACCATTCAAAGCCCTTCGAAATCGCTCTCCTTGTAAAGACTCTAATACATATGCATTGCCTAGAGCGATTTTGACTACCTTAAAAGGTTCTTCCCAACTAGGTGACCATTTACCAAATTTTGAGCTCTTAGTGCCTAATGGTAAAATCGTCTTCCACACTAAGTAGTTGATTTGAAACGATTTTTCTTTGACCTTCTTGTTGTAGGCTCTAGCTACTCTTCTTTTATCTTTCTCTATTGCCTCTAGAGCCTTCAACCTCTTATCGGTCACTTCTTCTAAATTATCCTTCAAAAGTGTCTCATATTCATCGACCGATAAGCCATCTTGCTTAAGAAATCTAAGTGAGCCAAGATCCACCTCTACCGGTAGAATAGCTTCTTGTCCATATACCAACTCATATGGACTAACTTTAGTGGCACCGTGCTTTGCAACTCTACTAGCCCATAAAGCTTCGGGAAGCACCTCATGCCACCTCTTTGGAAATTCCTCAATCTTCTTCTTGATTAGTTTAATCACAGTTTTGTTACTAGACTCGACCTAACCATTGGCCTGAGCATAATATGGAGAAGAGTTTACCAATTTGATCCCATAGTATTCGACAAAGTCCCTCACTTCTTTAGCAATAAATGAAGTACCTTGGTCTGTAGTGAGAGTTTGGGGAATGCCGAATCTGTGTATAATGTGCTTCAAGATGAAAATCAATTACCTCGTTGTGAGTCATGTTCTTGAGCGGCACGGCCTCAGTCCACTTGATGAAGTAATCCGTCGCCATCAACACGAACTGATGCCCTTTTGAAGAGGGACGATGAATTTGGCCGATGAAGTCTAAGCCCCAACCTCAGAACGGCCATGGTTTGATAATAGGATTAAGAATCGATGCAGGTGCTAGCTGAATATTACCAAACTTTTGACAAGCTTCACACCCTCTATAATACTTAAAACAGTCCTCAGTCATAGTCGACCAATAAAAACCCACTCTTTTGAGCATCCAACTCATTTTCGGGGCTGACTGATGAGTACCGCAAAGTCCTTCATGGACTTCACCTGCAACAACTCTAGTTTGATCGGAGTCCAAACACTTCAAAAGTACTCCATCAATAGTTCGGTGATACAACACATCATCAAGCAAAACAAATTTGAATGCCTGTCGCCGAACCTTCCGATCAACCCTTTGACTAGGATTTTTTAAATATTGGACGATTGGGACCCTCCAATCGTCCTTACTGATCAAAGGAACAATGGCCAAATCTTTACTAGAATTGGCCTTTAGATTTTCCATTTGTACCTGCCCCCCGAGTGCTAAACCCTCCTGACAACGGTTGGTCGGACTGGCCATGTCGGCCCGGTTCGACCGGCTATTGCCGAACGGTTGGCACGGGTTGGTCTGACCGGCCTGACATGGCTGGTCGGACCGGGAGTGCATGGGCGGTCTGACCGTGCTCGCAAGGCCGGTCAGACTGATAGTGGTACTCTCGGATGATACATTTTCTCCTAGCATCGGCTTTTCTCGTGTACATAATTTACCTTTCCTAATTTGATAACCTGATACTTGCTGAGCCAAGTCGTTTGCAAGTGAGTTGGCTTCTCTAGACACATGAGCAATTTTGAAATCATCAAAGGTGGCAATTAGGTCTGGACACTTGTCTAAGTAGCTATTTAATAGACCATTAAAACATTGAGAAAGTTTAGCTACTTGTTGCACAACTAATAAAGAATCACCATATGCACGAACATGTTTCACGCCCATGGAGTTTAACAATTCAAGACCTAACAATAGGGCTTCATATTCGGCTTGATTATTAGTTGAGTGAAATTCTAGATGGGCCGAGGTCTCAAAGTGCATACCATTCAGTGATACGAGGGCCACTCCAACACCTTGGCCATTTTTGCAAGCCGAACCATCAAAATAAAGTTTCCATGGTAATACCTCAATTAAAGCGACTTTGCCACTCCAATTGACATCTACATAGTGATCCACTATAAAGTTAGCAACGATTTAGCCTTTCATAGCCCTCAATGGTTCATAAGCCAAATCGTATTCAATCAACACATACGCCCACTTGTCGATTCTACCACTTAGAATTGCTTTTGCAGCATGTATTTTATGACATCCGTTTGGCAAGTGACAACACATGTGCTAGGGAGAAGATAGTGATGCAATTTGGTACATGCATAATAAAGTGATAAACACAAACGCTCCACAAACACGTACCTTGTCTCGGCATCCAGAAGTCGACGACTCAAGAAGGTGATGATGTACTCCTTTCCTTCAATGTCTTGAGTCAACACGGCTCCAATCACACCCTCCTCCGCGGCGATATAAAGCCGAAACAGAATCCGGCCTTCGGTGCCCTTACTACTGGCGGCGTCGATAAGCACTCTTTGATTTTCTCAAAGGCGTGTTGCTGACTTGCCCCCCAAGTGAACTCGACTTCATTTTTTAGCCGAAGTATTGGGACAAAAGCATCAATTTTGCTAGACAAGTTAGATATAAAAGCGTCGTAAATAATTAACCTTGCCTAGCAACTTTTGCATGTCTCTCTTACATGCCGGCGCTAAACACCCTCTAATCTTCTTGAGCCTCTTAGGATCGATTTCAATGCCTCTTTCATGGATCATGAATCCTAAGAACTTGCCCGCCGACACGCCAAAACCACACTTGAGTGGGTTCATTTTTAAGCCATACTGGCGCATTCTTTTAAAAGCGACTCTCAAATCGGCTAGATGGTTTCTGATGAGGACATCGCTGCCATTGATACAACCACAACAGCAGCCAACACTTCACCGCTTACACCTAAGCAAGGACCAATGACACGCGCCCGTGCACGTGAACTTAATTATCTGGTGAACTCGTTCCTAGCTGTTCAAGTTAATTATTTTTCCAATGGGGTACTATTAAAGTCTAGTGATGACTTTATTATCCTTAAGTGCTTAGGAACTGAACCAGCTAGGAGTGGAGAAGGCAACAATGCAATAAATATTCGTGCACCCGAAGGGACTCTTGTAACTGCAGAAATCCAAGATTAAATGGAGCATATCTTTCAACTCCCAAGGTTGTTTAATGCAAATAAATACTTGTTGGAAAGGTCTCTTCGTCTGCTTTCCAACGGATCAAGAATCAATGGCAGAGGACAGATGAAACGTCCAGAAACTGCCGAAGAACGCTCGTGACTCCATCCTGAGTTTCTAGTTTTCCCTTTAAAAGCAAGTGGTAGCCACAAAAGAACTCGGGTTTTGTTTAATGTAAGTTAGCTGCTGCTACTTCCTTGTAACGTGCGTGTCGGCTAGACCGCCCGATTACTTGAATCAAAACTTCAACTTTTATCACATCCATGAGTGTTTGCTTGTCATCTTGTTCTTGCTTGTTCTTCGATTTCTTGTAGGTTCAAGGCTATTCTTGGCACGGCAAGAGCAGCAACAACCGGAGTCGGTGTAACTATCGCTAAGGCGCAGCATCCTTGTGGTTGTTGTAGTCGGGTAGCACAACGTCGATCTCCACCCCCAAATCGTAGTTATCAGGAGACGGTGTACCTGTCGCTCAAGGCGCTACACCATCTTGGTTGTGGTAGTCGGGCAACCAACGTCGGCTTCCACCAAATTCACCACATCCTCCATCTCTCATCGAAAGATCGGGCTCCCCCGTACCCGTCGGGTCTATTAAGTGGTATCAGATTTCAGGTTGATCGGTGAGAGATCTCCTTCTCCTTTGTTCTTTCTTTTCCTACAGTCCACTTTTGCCCAAAGATAAGTCGATCTGAAAATCCCAAAAAAACATTTTGTGCCTTTGCTTTGCTACTTAGCTCTCGGCTTGTTGAATTCACGGTTACTTCTTTGTGTCAAGTTGCTGGTCCTAAGTTTTTACCGCTAGAGTTTTGAGTTCGTGCACCTTGTTCTATCTCCATTTTCATTCTCTAGCTGAAGTTACAAAGAGAGAAAAAGGCAAGTGAAAAACAAAAGCCGCACAGATCAGCAAGAAACAAGGCACAGGCCAAAAAAAACAAAAAAAGGCGCACTAATTCAATTTTCTATATAAAAATTCCAAGTACAAAAAAAAGAAAGACATTTTGTGTGACCTTTGCTTCAAAGTTTCGAAATTCAGCTTGCTGTTTTGAGCATTTTGGTGATTACGTTTGGGTGACGGCTCACGTCTCTATCACGGTTTGGACTAGGACCAGCACAGTACCATCGCGGAACGTTTATTCAACTTGTTGTGACTAACGTGGTACTAGCTGTTCCTTTGTGCAATTGTTTTAGCAGCCACCTACAGCTCCACAAAATTACCTACAACACCACCGGGTTGTGCTGGCAGTCACCGTTTGTTGTTGTTTTGCTGTTTGCCGGCGCCTCCTGCATTGTGTGGTAAGAACTTGCAAGAGCTTGATTTCCTGCTAGTGAGAAAGTGTCTGTGTCCTACCATCTCCTAGCAACTGCTAGGTTTAATCTGCTTGCTTTTGTACTTCTTTTGTACTAACCATGTCAGCTGATGCGAGTGAGACGCTTCCACATTCACCACGTATGAGGGGCATCATTCAACATTTCGAACGCCAACTAAGGTTGCACACGGAAGCCCTCAATGAGGATGTTCAAGTCACCAATGAGCGCATTGGTCAATTAGAGGCGGCGCAGATTCTTGCCAACAACCAGCTGACCACATTAGAGAGAAAAGCTGGGGCTATTAACACCTCTCTTGCAGCAATCAATGTGCGATTAGAGAGGATGGAACAAGCTGGGCTCGGAGAGAGGGAACACCGTGATGATGACGGGCATACCTCCATTGCTAGCGCCGCAAGATATGACGAGCTAGAGTATTCAGCGGATACCGAGCTTGATGATGGATCTTTCAGGTATCGACGGCAACCACGTCGCAACTATCACGGTATGGTTGGCCGAGCTCCACGACGTGAGGTACGTGACAACGATGATTCCCTACGCAGGATTAAATTCTCCATACCATCTTTTGATGGGAAATATGATCTTGATGCATATCTGACTTGGGAGCTATCGGTAGATAAAAAATTCGCATGCCATGAATTTCCTGATGATAAAAAGGTTAGAGCTGCCACTAGTGAATTCACTGACTTTGCTTCTGTTTGGTGGCATGAGTATCAAACTAAAAATCCAGCTATTGTACCACAAACTTGGAATGCTTTTAAAAGAATCATGCGTAGTCGTTTTGTTCCTTCCTATCATGCTCGAGACTTGTTGCATAAATTACAACAGCTTAGGCAAGGCAACAAATCGGTTGAGGAGTACTATCAAGAACTACAAATAGGCATGATGAGATGTGGTCTAGTTGAAAATGAAGAGGCTGCGATGGCTCGATTCATGGGTGGTTTAACTAGAGAAATTCAGGATATATTGGCTTACAAGGAGTACACTAATGTCACTCGATTATTTCATCTTGCTTGTAAGGCTGAAAGGGAAGTGCAGGGACGCCGCACAATAAATAACACTCCTGCAGGTCGGACTACATCGTGGCAGCCCCGCACAAGTGCCGCTGGCCCTAAACATGATTTTCAGAGAGATGCTTCCAATCGGCAGTCCACAACTACATCAAAATCAGCACCTGTCCGTACTACCGAGACAGCAAAAGGATCCACCCAAGCTGCAGCCAACACTTCTTCTTCCGTCGCTTCCACCAGGAGAATGAAGGACATCCAATGTCTCCGATGCAAAGGATTTGGGCACATACAAAGGGACTGTCCAAGCAAGCGTGTGCTGATCGTACGAGAAAATGGTGAGTATTCATCAGCTAGTGATTTAGATGATGAAACATATACCATGCTTGCTGCCCAAGATGCAGGAAATAATAATGATGATGAAGAACACATTGGGGCTAAACATGCTGAACACTACGAGAGTCTTGTTGTAAGGCGTATCTTGAGTGCACAAATGATTCAAGCTGAACAGAACCAGCGACACAATCTGTTCCAAACAAAGTGTGTAGTTTTGGAACGATCGTGTCGCATTATTATTGATGGAGGAAGCTGCAACAACTTGGCGAGTGCCACCATGGTAGCAAAACTTGGGATGAAAACACTTTCACACCCACATCCCTACTACATCCAATGGTTCAATGATAGTGGTAAGCTTAAGGTAACACGTATGGTCCGAGTGGAATTTACAATTGGTTCATACCATGATTACATTGATTGTGATGTGGTACCTATGCAAGCTTGCTCTATGTTATTTGGTAGACCTTGGCAATTTGATAAGGATACATTGCATCATGGTAAATCAAATCAATATTCTTTCATGCATAATGAGAAGAAGCTTGTTTTGCACCCTATGTCCCCCGATGCTATTTTGAGGGATGAAGTTGCTAGAGCTTGCAAGGAGAAAAACAAGAAATCTGCTCAAAATGACAGTGGTGTTGTGAACGGATCGGTTCAACCTACGAATGACAAATCTAAATCTGCTCATGTTGGAAAAAATGACATAAAATTGAAAAGTGCTTGTTTCCTTGCTTCAAAATCTGATTTACTTGAATTAAATGACGACGCCATGATCTGCTATGTGTTTGTTTGCAAAGAAGCTTTGTTCTCACTTCACGACATACCATCTACTTTACCTCCTACTGTCACTAATCTTTTGCAGGAATATGCTGATGTGTTCCCACAAGAAGTGCCACCCGGGCTACCACCAATCAGAGGTATTGAGCATCAGATTGACCTCATCCCTGGGGCTTCCTTGCCAAATCGAGCGCCATACAGGACCAACCCGGAAGAGACCAAGGAGATTCAACGACAAGTTCAGGAATTACTCGACAAAGGTTATGTGCGTGAGTCCCTTAGTCCTTGCTCTGTTCCTGTTCTGTTGGTTCCAAAGAAAGATGGATCATGGCGCATGTGTGTAGATTGCCGAGCAATTAATAACATTACCATCAGATATCGTCATCCTATCCCTAGGTTAGATGATATGCTTGATGAACTTAGTGGCTCGATGATTTTCTCTAAAATTGATTTGCGTAGTGGATACCACCAAATTCGCATGAAGCTAGGAGATGAATGGAAAACAGCGTTTAAAACCAAGTTTGGTTTGTATGAGTGGTTGGTCATGCCTTTTGGCCTCACTAATGCACCTAGCACTTTCATGAGATTAATGAATGAAGTTTTACGTGCTTTCATTGGGAGATTTGTGGTAGTTTACTTTGATGACATCTTGATCTATAGCACATCTCTAGAAGAACATCTTGAACATTTACGTGTTGTTTTTAATGCTTTACGCAATGCACGCTTATTTGGTAACATTGACAAGTGCACCTTTTGCACAGATAGAGTCTCTTTTCTTGGCTATGTTGTGACACCACAGGGAATTGAAGTTGATCAAGCCAAGGTGGAGGCAATACACAGTTGGCCGGTTCCTACCACGGTCACGCAAGTCCGAAGCTTTCTCGGGCTTGCTGGATTCTATCGCCAATTTGTGAAGGACTTCAGCACCATAGCAGGCCCACTGCACGAGCTTACAAAGAAGGGTGCTCCGTTCACCTGGGGGAAGGCGCAAGAGGCTGCATTTAACACTTTGAAGGATAGGTTAACTCATACACCCCTTCTCCAATTACCAGATTTCAATAAGACTTTTGAATTAGAATGTGATGCTAGTGGTATTGGGTTGGGAGGTGTCGTGTTGCAAGAAGGAAAGCCTATTGCTTATTTTAGTGAGAAACTGAATGGGCCTAGTTTGAACTATTCCACTTATGATAAAGAATTATATGCTCTAGTTCGAACTTTGGAAACATGGCAACATTATTTATGGCCTAAAGAATTTGTTATACATTCTGATCATGAATCTTTGAAGCACATTAGGAGCCAAACCAATCTGAACCGTCGGCATGCCAAGTGGGTAGAATTTATTGAGTCCTTTCCTTATGTCATCAAACATAAGAAAGGAAAAGATAATGTCATTGCAGATGCCTTGTCTCGCCGTTATACTATGTTATCCCAACTTGATTTTAAGATCTTTGGCTTGGAAACAATTAAAGAACAATATGCTTTTGATGATGATTTCAAAGATGTGTTGCTGCAATGTAAAGAAGGGAGAACATGGAACAAGTTTGTTCTCACTGATGGCTTCGTGTTTCGGGCTAACAAATTATGCATTCCAGCTAGTTCTGTGCGTCTGTTACTATTGCAGGAAGCACATGGCGGTGGGTTGATGGGGCACTTTGGTGTGAAGAAGACAGAAGACATCCTAGCAAGCCATTTCTATTGGCCAAAGATGAGAAGGGATGTGGAGCGGTTTGTTGCTCGCTGTACCACCTGTCAAAAAGCTAAGTCCCGTCTTAATTCACATGGTTTGTACATGCCTCTCCCTGTTCCTAGTACTCCATGGGAGGATATTTCTATGGACTTTGTTTTAGGACTGCCTAGAACAAAGAAGGAGAGGGATAGTATTTTTGTTGTTGTGGACAAGTTTTCTAAAATGGCACACTTCATACCATGTCACAAAACTGATGATGCTACCCATATTGCTGATTTGTTCTTTCGTGAAGTTGTTCGTTTGCATGGGGTACCAAACACTATTGTGTCAGATCGGGATGCCAAATTTCTTAGTCATTTTTGGAAAACCTTATGGGCTAAATTGGGAACTAAATTACTCTTTTCTACTACTTGTCATCCTCAAACTGATGGACAAACAGAAGTTGTAAACCGTAGTTTATCTACCATGCTTAGGGCTGTTCTGAAAAATAATATCAAATTGTGGGAAGAATGTTTGCCTCATATTGAATTTGCTTACAATCGTTCGCTGCATTCGACTACTAAATTATGCCCTTTTGAGATTGTGTATGGTTTTGTCCCTCGTGCTCCCATTGATCTTATGGCCATTCCACATTCAGAAAAATTGAATTTTGATGCTTCTCGCCATGCTGAACTGATTCTTAAGATGCATGAGCAAACTAAGGCAAACATTGAGGCCATGAATGCTAAGTATCAACAAACCGGTAGCAAGGGTAGAAAGCATGTTACTTTTGAACCTGGTGATTTAGTTTGGGTTCATTTGAGAAAGGATAGATTTCCGGATTTAAGAAAGTCTAAATTACTACCACGAGCTGCTGGACCCTTCAAAGTGCTTCAAAAAATAAATGATAATGCATATAAAATTGAGTTGCCTGCAGATTTCGGGGTTAGTCCCTCTTTTAACATTGCAGATTTGAAACCATACTTGCGTGAGGAGGACACGTTCGAGTCGAGGACGACTCTGTTGCAAGAAGGGGAGGATGATGAGGACATCGCTGCCATTGATACAACCACAACAGCAGCCAACACTTCACCGCTTACACCTAAGCAAGGACCAATGACACGCGCCCGTGCACGTGAACTTAATTATCTGGTGAACTCGTTCCTAGCTGTTCAAGTTAATTATTTTTCCAATGGGGTACTATTAAAGTCTTGTGATGACTTTATTATCCTTAAGTGCTTAGGAACTGAACCAGCTAGGAGTGGAGAAGGCAACAATGCAATAAATATTCGTGCACCCGAAGGGACTCTTGTAACTGTAGAAATCCAAGATTAAATGGAGCATATCTTTCAACTCCCAAGGTTGTTTAATGCAAATAAATACTTGTTGGAAAGGTCTCTTCGTCTGCTTTCCAATGGATCAAGAATCAATGGCAGAGGACAGATGAAACGTCCAGAAACTGCCGAAGAACGCTCGTGACTCCATCCTGAGTTTCTAGTTTTCCCTTTAAAAGCAAGTGGTAGCCACAAAAGAACTCGGGTTTTGTTTAATGTAAGTTAGCTGCTGCTACTTCCTTGTAACGCGCGTGTCGGCTAGACCGCCCGATTACTTGAATCAAAACTCCAACTTTTATCACATCCGTGAGTGTTTGCTTGTCATCTTGTTCTTGCTTGTTCTTCGATTGCTTGCAGGTTCAAGGCTGTTCTTGGCACGGCAAGAGCAGCAACAACCGGAGTCGATGTAACTATCGCTAAGGCGCAGCATCCTTGTGGTTGTTGTAGTCGGGTAGCACAACGTCAATCTCCACCTCCAAATCATAGTTATCAGGAGACGGTGTACCTGTCGCTCAAGGCGCCACACCATCTTGGTTGTGGTAGTCGGGCAGCCAACGTCGGCTTCCACCAAATTCACCACATCCTCCATCTCTCATCAAAAGATTGGGCTCCCCCGTACTCGTTGGGTCTATTAGTTTCTCATAGCATCCGATTTGACCACAACATCATCTATACAAACCTCTAACATGACTCCTAGCAAGTCATGAAAGATTAAGTTCAAGTCCCGTTGATATGTGGTGCCAACATTCTTTAAGCCAAAGGTCATTACGACCCACTCGAACAAGCCGACAAAACTAGGGCAATGAAAGGCCGTTCTAAAAACATCCTCTTCGGCCATAAAGATTTGATTATAACCAGCGTTGCCATCAAGAAAACTTAGTACCTTGTGTCCCGAGGCATCGTTGATCAACATGTCGGCTATTGGCATGGGATACTCGTCTTTTAGAGTGGCCTTGTTCAAGTCCCTGAAGTCGACGCAGATGCGGATCTTGCCACTCTCGTTCTTCTCGATAGGCACAATGTTAGCAACCCATTCTGCGTACCTGCATGGCCTAATAAAACCTACCGCTAATAGTCGTTCAACTTCCTCTTTAACTCGGTCATAGATGGCCGAATTGAAATGGCGCGGCGGCTGTTTATAAGGCATAAACCCGGGTTTGATAGGAAGTCGATGCTCAACAAGCTCTTGGCTTAATTTGGGCATCTCGCTGTAGTCCCATGCGAAGCAATCAACATACGATCGAAACAACTTTATTACTTCGACCTTTATATCACTACTAAAATTCTGATTTACAAATGTTGGCCTTGGAACACTACCATATCCTATGTCTACTTGTTCCAAAGGATCGGCCAACGAGAATCCTTGACCTAATTTTTCTACTTCGCTAAAATGTTCAATAGCTTCTGTTGACACAAAAACGTGCCCCCGCACTTGGGTCAGTTCGATGAGCCAAAAGTGTGTGGATACTTAGGGACAAGCCTAAGCGTAACACAACACTGACGTCACGTTTCGACTACCCTTAGCCATGGTAAGGGGGTGGAGTTGCCAGGTAATCAGATCACACAGAACTAATCCAATTAGCTGAAAGAAATATATCAAACAAAATAAATCAGCAAACCGGTCGGAGCCTGTCTGCTTCGAAGTATGGTGCGAAGGGGGTCGCCGAAGTGTACCTTCGGCGTCTGATGCGAGGTGTCCCGCCGAAGGATACCTTCGGCGTTCGGACTGACCTGGCCGAAGATGAACTCCAAACAGATCTGGACGCAACAATCACCTCCGAATAGTGGGGTTCGGTGCGAAGTCTCTGATACAGTAAGATACAGAATAATGACTCAAACGCAACGTGACAATGTGACTTCGTCCAGAGCAGAGTAAGAGCGTGGCGAAGCCTGTCATGACGAAGTCTGCTGGCGGAGCATGTGGTCGAAGCAACAGTCCCACCGAAGGGTGTTCTGGTGACCTTCGAAACCAATCTCTCAGCTCCGGACACCTCCGACGAAGTAGCTCCGAATGTGGAAACCTGCAACAGAGTAGATTCGAAGTACCAATTCGGCCTGAGGACCGAATTCTGCTATGTGTTGCACTAGTGGCGAAGGTAGCAATCTGTTACGCAGATTAGTGTATACTTCACAAACGAAGTAACAATGCGATAGCAATCTATTGCGTAGATTAACGGATACTTCACAAGCAAAGTAACAAGGATTACCACTGTTCCGAAGTGGCCAACGGAGGGCTTCCAGGCAAACCCATGAAGAGTACAGAAAAGTAAAGATAAAGTAAATGCGATTCAAAGCTAGGGCTTTGTGGTTGATTTTGTCGGGGGGCCCTCTGAACCGGCTTCGCCTCTATACTTATAAGGGCTAGACCTCTAATCTAATTTGCTATAATTCGTATGAATAGAGAAAAACACTTAGCCATAATCGGGTCCAACTCTATCTCTGTCTGATGTGGGCCTTCGGCCAAGCCTGCTGAAGCCTGCTCCTTGGGCCGAAGCTCTTCAAAGCTCTTCAAAACCGCTCTCCTTGCAGAGATTCTAATACATATGCATTGCCAAGAGCAATCTCGGCTATTTTGAAAGGGCCTTCCCAACTAGGTGACCATTTACCAAACTTGGGACTCTTAGTGCCCACGGGTAAAATCGTCTTCCAAACCAAGTCACCTACTTGAAGCGATTTTGGTTTAACCCTCTTATTGTAGGCTTTAGCTACTCTCCTCTTGTCTATTTCTATGGCTTCTAAAGCCCTCAATCTCTTATCGATCACTTCTTCTAGATTGTCTTTCAAAAGAGTCTCATACTCATCGACCGATAAGCCATCTTACTTTAACACTCTTAAAGAGCCAAGATCTACTTCTACAGGTAGAACAACTTCTTGTCCATATACCAACTTATATGGACTAACTTTGGTAGCATCGTGCTTTGCAATTCTACAAGCCCATAGCGCCTCGGAGAGCACTTTATGCCACCTTTTAGGGAATTCTTCAATTTTCTTCCTAATGAGCTTAATCACGGTTTTATTACTAGACTCGGCCTGACCATTGGCCTGAGCATAGTAGGGCGAAGAGTTTATCAACTTAATACCATAATATTCGGCGAAGTCCCTCACTTCTTTAGAAACAAAGGAGCTACCTTGATCTGTAGTGAGAGTTTGAGGAATGCTGAATCTATGTATGATGTGCTTCAAGATAAAGTCAAGTACCTCGTTTTGAGTCATGTTCTTGAGAGGCACGGCCTCGGTCCACTTGGTGAAGTAATCCTTCGCCATCAGCACGAACCGATGCCCTTTTGAGGAAGGAGGGTGAATTTGGCTGATGAAGTCTAAACCCCAACCTCGGAACGGCCATGGCTTGATAATAGGGTTGAGTAATGAAGTATGAGCTAATTGAATATTGCCAAACTTCTGACATGCTTCACACCGTCTATAATACTTAAAACAATCCTCAGTCATAGTCGGCCAGTATAAACCCGCTCTTTTGAGCATCCAACTCATTTTCTGGGCCGACTGATGAGTGCCACAAAGTCCTTCATGGACTTCTCCCGTAGCCACCTGGGATCGTTCATTGTCTAAAGACTTCAACAATACTCCATCAATAGTTTGGCGATATAATGTATCATCTAGCAGTACAAACTTAAATGCTTGCCGCCGAACTTTTCGATCAACCCTTTTGCTATGGTCTCTCAAATACTAGACGATCGGAGTTCTCCAATCGCCCTTATGGTCTTCGGAGGGTTTTGCTAGCTCGCTCCCTGAAAAAATATCTAGGCTACTGATTTTGGGGTGCCTCCCGAGCCCTTCCTGCTTCTGCCGAAGCCTGGCTGGACTGGTTGTGCGAAGCGCATCAGGCCGAAGCCTCCTGCTGGAGGGTCCGGGCTCCCGGAAGCCCTCACTGTCCGGAGGACTTCGGCTCGCGGTCTCCGGCGTGCCAGACCCTTCGGTGGGCGGAGCACTCTGGTCCTAGGACCTTGGCGCGCGGTAGTCTTTGGCAGTGAGACCAAACATCGGCTTTTCTCATACAAAAATTTTTCCTCTCCTGACTTGCTAACCAGATGCTTGCTGACCCAAATCATTTGCAACTGAGTTGGACTCTCTTGACACATGACAAATTCTGAATTCATCAAAAGTAGCAACTATGTCTAGGCACATATCCAAGTAGCTGTTTAGCAAGCCATTAAAACATTGATCACTCTTAGCCACTTGTTGTACTACTAACAGAGAATCACCATACGCATGAACATGTTTAACACCTATGGATTCTAACAATTCAAGCCCTAGCAGTAAAGCTTCATATTTAGCTTGGTTGTTGGTAGAGGGAAATTCTAAACGAGCCAAGGTTTCAAAGTGCGCTCCGCTAGGTGATATGAGAACCACTCCAATACCTTGGCCGTTTTTGCAAGCTGAACCATCAAAGTAAAGTTCCCCCGGCATTACCTCAATCAAAGCAACATTGTCACTCCAGCTGACGTCTATGTGGTGATCAACTATAAAGTTGACTACGATCTGGCCTTTCATAGCTCTTAGGGGTTCATAAGACAAATCATATTCAATCAAAACGTAAGCCCACTTTCCGATTCTTCCACTTAGAATCGGCTTTTGCAACATGTGCTTTATAACATCGGTTTGGCAAACAACAACACATGTAGTAGGGAGAAGATAGTGGCGTAATTTGGTACATGCGTAGTAAAGTGATAAACATAAATGTTCCACAAACGCGTACCTCGTCTCGGCGTCCAGCAGGTGGTGGCTTAGGAACATGATGATGTACTCTTTTACTTCTATCTCCTGGGTTAGCACGACCCCGATCACGCTATCTTCAGCAGCGATGTACAGCCGAAACAGAATCACGGCTTTGGATGCTCTCACCACGGGCGACGATGACAAGCACTCCTTGATTTTCTCAAAGGCGCTTTGCTGGATTGCCCCCCAAGTGAATTCGGCCTCATTTTTAACCGGAGTATGGGGACAAAGGCGTCAATCTTGCCGGAGAAGTTAGCTATAAAGCGACACAAATAATTCATCTTGCCTAGCAACTTTTGCACATCTTTTTTGCATGTCGGCGCCGCAACATTTCTAATTTTCTCAAGCCTCTTAGGATCAATCTCTATGCCTCTTTCATGAATCATGAAACCTAAGAACTTACCTACCGACACGCCAAAAACACATTTGAGTGGGTTCATTTTTAAGCCATACTGTCGCATCCTATCAAAAGCAACTTTCAAATCGGCTAAATGGTTTCCCATAGCGTCTGATTTGACCACAACGTCATCAATGTAAACTTCTAACATAACTCCTGGCAAGTCATGAAAGATCAAATTCATAGCATGCTGATATGTGGCGCCAACATTTTTCAAACCAAAAGTCATAACGACCCACTCGAATAAACTGACAAAACCAGGGCATCGAAAGGCTGTCTTGTAGATGTCCTCTTCGGCCATAAAGATTTGATTATAACTAGCATTGCCATCAAGAAAGCTTAGTACCTTGTGTCCTGAAGCATCATTGATTAGCATGTCGGCTATCGACATCGGATACTCGTCCTTCGGAGTGGCCTTGTTCAGATCCCTGAAGTCAATACACACCCGTATCTTGCTGCTCCCTTTCTTCTCTACAGGCACAATGTTAGCGACACATTCTGCGTACCTGCATGGCCTAATAAATTTAGCTTTGAGCAGTTATCTACTTCTTCTTTAACTCAGTCATAGATGGCTGAATTAAAGCGACGAGGAGGCTGTTTATAAGGCCTAAATCCGGACTTGATAGGTAGCCGATGCTCCACGAGCTCGCGACTTAGTCCCGACATCTCGCTATACTCCCATGTGAAACAATCGACATACGACCGAAGCAACTTTATTACTTCAACCTTTTCATCAAGCTGTAAATGTTGGTTTACAAAAGTCGGCCTCGAGATGCTACCATCACCTATGTCAACTTCTTCTAAGGGATCGGCCGACGCAAGACCTTATCCTAATTTCTCTACTTTACTAAAGTCCTCGATGGCCTCGACAATACCATTTTTAGTAGACCGATACCGCTCTACACGAGACTTTAGCCAATCCAGATTACTCTTGCTAGACATGACTACTAATATAAAAATAGCCGAGCTACACCAGTCGACTTTACAGACATTGGTACAAAACGTCCTCTAGACACGCTAACAAAATCGTAATCTGAAAGATCTCTACCTAACAGACACTCTACCTTATTGTGAACGGCGTCAACTGACACATCGACCAATGCTACTTGGGCCGAAGTGTCTACGGGAATGACTTCTACTTCATCGTCGTCCCACTGAATTAGGCACTGGTGCAGAGTAGAAGGAATGCAACAATTCGCGTGAATCCAGTCGCGCCCAAGCAGTACGCTGTAGTTACCTTGTACATCGACAATGAAAAATGCTGTTGGCAATGTCTTGTTGCCCACTGTCAACTCCATGGAGAGCACGCCTTTAGCCTCGGAACTCTCGCCATTGAAACCGTTGAGCATCAAGTTAGTCTTCTTCAGATCATCCTCTTCCCTACCAAGTTTCTTCAATAGCGAGTAGGGCATTAGGTTAATAGTGGCGCCACCGTCGATAAGCATCCGGGAAATCGTCTTTCCGTCAATGCGACCTCTGACGTAGAGAGGCTTCAGATGGCGAGCCGAATCCTCGGGCTTCTCAAAAATAGCGTTGCGTGGGCCGAGGTTCAATTGAGCGACCTTGGCCTCGTCCTGTGGTAGGGCAAACTCAGCGGGTAGCGTGACGATGTTGATGTCCATCACCTAGGGTGAAGGCCCCTCGGAGACAGGTGAGTAGTCATCGTCGAGCATGTCATCATCGTCGTCGTAGCTCGGACTAGGAGCCGGGTTGGTCATCTCAACTGGCTTCATCCTCCATACCTGTCTTGTAGTTGGTCGAGGGCAGATTTCTTCGAAAACAGCGTCGCGCTCGTCCTTGGCCTTCTTCTCGCGCATCTCCTGTGCCCATAGTTGTTGCAGACATCTCTTTTGTGATTTGGACATTCCTAGAGGTGCCGAAGATGGTTGTGACTTGGTGCCAGGTGTCACTGCCTGGTTTCCGTCAACTTTAGCCGAAGTGGTCCTGCCCACCTCGGCCTTGTGCACTCCGTATTTGGAGGGGCCTTCGGTGCGGACCTCGGCAGTTGGACCAGCCTTGTTTGGCCGATCGAACCATGCTCGGGCGCGGGCTTCGGCCAAAGCAGGGGACTTACCTCCGTTAGACTTCGGCGATGGAGGCCTCGGGATCGGGACTTACTGAGACCCTACTCTGACTGTGATAGCTTCAGACTCCCTGTCCTTTGCCCCTTCGCGCCCGTACACTTCGACTTCGCTGAGCCGGCTCGAAGGTACTACGAACAGCCTGTGGATGATGCCTCCCTCTGCTGCGTCTGTTTGTCCCTGCCATTCATAATACTCCGAAGAAAAACAAGGCATAGCATTAAGTTGCGGAGGGTACTCCGGCTGTGATACATATGGAGCCCAAGGAGTGCCCGCCCAGTTGTACGGTGGAGGCATCGGCGGCTCCAGTGGCCTCGCCCACTATGAGCCAAACCCATTACCCGGAGGGGGGTTTGGCAGAGTCGACGGTGTATCGGACCATATCAGTGAGGGGTCCTGCTAGGCCATAGGTACGTTCGGCCAGTGCGGGCCAAAGCCTCCTGTCGAAGGGGTCATCCAGAGTGGTGCGTGGTTCGACCATTGGGGGCCGAACTCGCTCCGCATGCACTGGGGTTCGAAGCTGCTGTACGGGGGTCCGGCCATTGAGGTCCGAAGCCACCGCACGGAGTGTTAGGCCACTATGTCCCGAAGTCACCGTGCGGAGGGTTCGGCCACTACGGTCTGAAACCACTATGAGGGGGGCTCGGCCACTGTGGTCTGAAGCCACCCTCTAGATGCCTTGGGCCCTTCGGCTGACTTAGTTTCTTAGCGTGGGGGCCTGCTTCCTTGGCTTTTCTTTGATGCTTGTTCAACAAAATCTTGTATGTTACCTTTAGCTTCTTGCAAGCCTTAGCCAAAGGGATGCTGATGTTTTGTTTCCACACTCCCACCTCAGGGTTCTTAGGTATGAGTGTGTGCGTGTGTGGTTCTCCAACAATTATTGCCTTCCCTCTAATCGACTTGGCCTATTCTGGCTGAATCAACACCTTCTTCTTGCTGAGGTCGACGACGTTGACGGGGAAAGGATCTTTGTCTAGCTTCAGCTTTGGATTGTGGTCTATTTTCAGTCATCCTTCTTCTATGGCCGATTGAACCTACAGTCGAAAAACATTGCAGTCATTAGTATTATGTGAATGCGAGTCATGCCACTTACAGTATGGATGTTTCTTCAACTCATCGGCAGATGGAATGACTTGGCCTTTAGGCAACCTGAGAAGCTGGTTCTTTAAGAGAAAATCAAATATTTTATCACACTTAGTTATATCGAATGAGTACTTGACCTCACTAGGCCGATTCTTCGTGGGAGACGGCCGTAATTCAGAGCAAGTGATAGGTTTACTCTTAGCGTTCCAAACCCATTCGGCCGCGTACATGTCGGCCGAATCTTCTTCTTCTGACTCCTCCTCATCGGAGTGTTCCATGACGTGGATTTCAGCCCTAGGCTTGTTAAATGTCTTAATAAACTTTTTATCTTTGCCTCGGCCTTCCTGGAACAGAGCCTGCTGCAAGACTTGGCTAACCTCCAAAAAGTTCTGGTTGTATAATCTTTCTTTAATCTTGGAACGCAACCCATTAAAAGCTAGTTTCGCCAAATCCCTTTCTGAAATACTAAGGCTGAAACATCGGTTTCTAGTATCCCTAAAACGCTTGATGTACTCGGAGATGTTCTCGTTAGATTTCTGCCTAACCGATGTCAAGTGTGAAAGCCTAAGTTCTGTCTCACCCGTGTAAAAGTAGTCATGGAATTTTTGCTCCAATTCATCCCACGTCTGAACGGAGTTCGACGGGAGCGCCGAAAACCAAGTGAAAGCGGTGTCAGATAGCGAGAGAGAAAATAGTCTAATTTTTAGAGCGTCTGTCCCACTAGCTTCTCCACACTTTTGGATTGTTGAACTAACCCAAGTGCGGGGGCACATTTTTGTGTCAACACACTTTTTGGCGACTCTGCTGGGATGGCTACGCCAACATGATGGGTACATCTACATCGACCGCCGGTACATCTACGATGACTACTACGTCTACATCGCCGATGGATTCCATGGGGAGCGCTAATATCAACAACCACAACATTATGACGGCTACCCTTAAAGATATTCCCGAAGAAGACCGAGCAGAGATCGAGGCAAAGATGAAGGCACTCCAAGACCTCATGCTTGGAAGCTACGTCAAGACACACGCTGGCTTCATCAAGCGCGACGTCAATGTCCCCGACCTCACTCACACCTAGGTAACACCAGTATCGCCTCGTTTATCTTCTTTAGAAATTGATCAAAAAATAGTCGCATTGGTAGACCAAGCTGTTAGCGCTTCGCTAGCCAACCGTTTAGATTTGGCAATTAGCTCCTAGGTAGAGGCAACACTTAGGAGGTTTGACTTTACTGAGGCCATACCTCCAGCTCCGATTTCTATCATACCTCCGATAAATAACATTTACAACAGAACTGATGGCAGTACCGGCAAAGCCATTGCGTCTCTGGCCTCGATATCCATGACCGAGACCAGTCGCCATGCTTATGGCCAGACTAGCACCGCCTACCGTGCGCCGCCTCCACCTACACCGATGCAAGCTTTTCCTACACTTCCCACACCTCATGCACAAGCGCATAGGCCCGAACACGTCATACATCCTGAGCTAGCGCATGAGGAGGAGCCCCGCGGCCGACACACCGACATATCGCCACGTGCCGCGCCTCCACATGAGAGACGCACGCAGTAGGCCAGAATGACATTGAGGAACGTATCCACACACTGTTTAGGGAGTGCACTGGTTTCGTACCTAGGGATCGAGCTAGGGTTTACCAAAAGCCGTACCTCGACCATTTCGACACGATACCTTACCCTCACGGTTATGGAGTCCCTGAATTCATCAAGTTCGACGGTGAGGATAACAAAACCACACTAGAGCACGTTAGTCAATTTTTAGCACAGTGTGGAGAAGCTAGTGGGTCGGACGCTTTAAAACTTAGACTATTTTCTCTCTCACTATCTGGCACCGCTTTCACGTGGTTTTCGGCGCTCCCACCAAACTCTATCTAAACGTGGGCTGAATTAGAACAGAAATTCCATGATTACTTTTACACAGGTGAGACAAAACTTAGGATTTCACACTTGACATCGGTTAGACAAAAATCTAGTGAGGGCGTCTCTGAGTATATCAAGCGCTTTCAAGATATCAGAAACCGATGTTTTAGTCTTAACATTTCTGAAAGGGATTTGGCGAATCTAGCTTTCAGTGGGTTGCGCTTTGAAATTAAAGAGAGACTAGACAACCAACACTTCTTAGAAGTTAGCCAAGTCTTACAATAGGCTCTGGTCTGGGAAGGCCGAGCCAAGGATAAAAAGTTTATTAAGACATTTAACAAGCCTAGGGCTGAAGTACACGTCATGGAACACTCCGACGAGGAAGAATCAGAGGAGGAAGAAGATTTGGCTGACATGTACGCGACCGAATGGGTTTGGAATGCTAAGAGAAAACCTATTAGTTGCTCCGAGTTACGATCGTCTCCCACCAAGTACTCATTTGATATAACTAAGTGTGATAAACTATTTGACTTTCTCTTGAAGAACCAACTTCTCAGGTTGCCTAAAGGCCAAGTAATTCCATCTACCAACGAGCTAAAATAACACCCATACTATAAGTGGCATGATTCACATTCACATTATACTAACGACTGCAATGTTTTTCGTCGACATATTCAATCAGCCATAGAGGAAGGACGATTGAAGATAGACCCCAGTCCAAAGATGAAGTTGTACAAAGACCCCTTTCCTGTGAACACCGTCGACCTCAATGAAAATAAAGTGTTGATTTGGCCAGAGAAGGCCGAGTCGACTAAAGGGAAAGCGATCGTTGTTGGAGAATCACGCACACGCACGCTCGTACCTTAAAACCCTGAAGTAGGAGTGTGGAAATGGAATGTTAACATGTCTCTTTTAGCTAGAGCTCACAAGAAGCCGAAGGTGACATATCAGATGTTGTTAAACAAACACCAAAGAAAAGCTAAGGAAATAGCCCCGCGTGCAAAAAGGCTAAGTCAACTGAAGGGGCCAAAGTAGTCGGAGGGTGGATTTGGGCCACAGTGGCCGAACCCTCCGCACGATGACTTCGGGCCGTAGTGGCCAAACATTCCCTATGGTGGCTTCGGACCCCAGTGGTCGTACCCTCCATATAGTGGCTCCGACCCCCAGTGGCTGAGCCTACGTAGAACGAGTTCGGACCCCAATGGCCGAACCCAGCCCCGTTCTTGACAAACCCTCCGGCTAGAGGCTTCGGCCCGAAATGGCTGAACGTATCTCTGGCATGGCAGGACCCTTCGCTGATTTGGTCCGAGGTACAGTCGACCTGGCCGAACCCCCCTCCGGGTAGTGGGTTCGGCTCACAGTGGGCGAAACCACTGGAGCCACCAATGCCACCGCCGTACAATTGGGCGGGGACCCCGTGGGCTCCGTACACATCGCAATCTGGGCACCCTCCACATCTTAACACTGTCCCTTGTTTTTCTTTGGAGTATTATAACTAGCAGGGAAAAATAGACGTGGTAAAGGGAGACATCGTCCGCAGGCTGTCCGTAGTACCTTCGAATCGACTCGCACAGGACGGAGCCAGGGGAGATGAGCGCAAAGAGGTGAAGGATCGGGAGTCTGAAGCTATCACAGTCAGAGTAGGGTCTCAAGAAGTCCCAATCCTAAAGGCCTCCTCGCCGAAGCCCGACAGAGGTAAGTTCCCTACTCCAACCGAAGCCAGTGCCGGAGCTTGGTCCGATCGGCCAAACGAGGCCGGTCCGATTGCTAGGGTCTGCAGCGAAGGGCCCTATGATTGTGAAATGCACGAGGACGACCTAGGTATTACCCCTTCAGCCAAAAATAACAGAGACAGGGCAATGGCGCCTGTTACCAAGCCACAACCATCGTGGGCACCTCCAGGCATGTCCAAATCACAGAAAAGGCATCTGCAATGCCTACGAGCACAGGAGATGCGCGAGAAGAAAGCCAAGGATGAGCGAGACACCATCTTTGAGGAAATCCACCCCCGGCCAATGACGAGACAAGTATGGAGGATTAAGCCAGTTGAGATAACCAACCCGGCTCCTAGCCCGAGCGAGGATGACGATGACATACTCGATGACGACTACTCGCCCGTCTCTGAGGGACCCGCACCTCAGGCGATGGACATCAACATCATCATGTTGCCCACCGAGTTTTCCCTACCATAGGATGAGGCAGAGGTCGCGCAGCTGAACCTTGGCCCGCACAACTCTATTTTCGAAAAACCCGAGGATACGGCTCGCCATCTAAAGCCTCTCTACGTCATAGGTCACATTGATGGGAAGCCAATCTCCCGAATGCTTGTTGATGGTGGCGCCACTGTCATCCTAATGCCTTACTCGCTATTGAAGAAACTTGGCAGGGACGAGGAGGACTTGAAGAAAACTAACTTAATGCTCAACGTCTTCAATGACGAGAGTTCCGAGGCCAAAGGCATGCTCTCCATGTAGTTGACAATAGGCAACAAGACGTTGCCAACATCATTCTTTGTCGTTGACGTGCAAGGTAACTACAGTGTGCTACTCGGGCAAGACTAGATTCACGTAAACTACTGCATTCCTTCTACTTTGCACCAATGCCTGATTCAGTGGGACGACAATGAGGTAGAGTTCATACCTGCAGACACTTTGGCCGAGGTAGCATTGGCCGATGTGTCCATTGACGCCATCCACAATAAAGTGGAATGTCTATCAGGTAGGGATCTTTTGGATTACGACTTTGTTAGCGTGTCCGGAGGACGTTTCGTACCAGTGTCTGTAAAGCCGGCTGGTGTAGCATGGCTATTTCTAAATTAGTAGTCATGTCTAGCAAAAGTAATCTAGATTGGCTGAAGTCTCGTGTGGAGCAATATCGGTCTGCTAAAGACGGTATTGCCAAGGCCATCGAAGACTTTAGCGAAGTAAAGAAATTAGGATAAGGTTTTGCGTCGGCCGATCCTTTAGAAGAAATTGACATAGGCGATGGTAGCATCCCGAGGCAGACTTTTGTAAACCAACATTTACAGCTCGATGAAAAGGCCGAAGTAATAAAGTTGCTTCGGTCGTACGTCAATTGTTTCGCATGTGAGTACAGCGAGATGCCCGGATTAAGCCGTGAGCTCATGGAGCACCGACTACCTATATAATCCATATTTTGGCCTTATAAACAACCTCCTCGTCGCTTTAATTCGGTCGTCTATGACCGAGTTAAAGAAGAAGTGGAGCGATTACTCAAGGCTGAGTTTATTAGGCCATGCAGGTATGCTGAATGGGTCGCTAACATTGTGCCTGCAGAAAAGAAGGGGAGTGGCAAGATACGAGTTTGTATTGATTTTAGGGATCTAAACAAGGCCACTCCGAAGGACGAGTATCCAATGCCAATAGCCGACATGCTAATCAACGATGCTTCAAGACATAAGGTTCTGAGTTTTCTTGATGGCAATGCTGGTTATAATCAAATTTTTATGGCCAAAGAGGACATCTACAAGACAACCTTTCGATGCCCTGGTTTTGTCAGCTTGTTCGAGTGGGTCGTTATGACTTTTGGTTTAAAGAATGCTAGTGCTACATATCAACGTTATATGAACTTGATCTTTCATGACTTGTTAGGAGTTATGTTAGAAGTATACATAGATGATGTTGTAGTCAAATCGGACGCTATGGGAAACCACTTAGCCGATTTGAAAGTTGCTTTTGATAGGATGCGATAGTATGGCTTGAAAATGAACCCACTCAAATGTGCTTTTGGCGTGTCGGCAGGCAAGTTCTTAGGATTCATGATTCATGAAAGAGGTATAGAAATTGATCCTAAGAGGCTTGAGAAGATTAGAAACTTCGCAGCGCCGACATGCAAGAAAGATGTGTAGAAGTTGCTAGGCAAGATGAATTATTTGTGTCGCTTGATATCTAACTTGTCTGGCAAGATTGATGCCTTTGTCCCTATACTCCGGCTAAAGAATGAAACCGAGTTCACTTGGGGGGGGGCAAGTCAGCAAAGCGCCTTTGAAAAAAATTAAAGAGTGCTTATCATCACCACCCGTGGTGAGAGCACCAAAAGCCGGAATCCCATTTTGGCTGTACATTGCTGCCGAAGATAGCGTGGTAGGGGCCGTGCTAACCCTGGAGGTGGAGGCAAGAGAGTACATCATCACATTCTTGAGCCATCGCCTGCTACACGCCAAAACCAGGTACGTATTTGTGGAGCGTTTATGTTTATCACTTTATTACGCATGTACCAAATTACATCACTATCTTCTCCCTACTACATGTATTGTCGCTTGCCTGACCGATGTTATAAAATACATGTTGCAAGAGCCGATTTTAAGTGGAAGAATCGGAAAGTGGTCTTACGCTTTGATTGAGTATGATTTGGCCTATGAACCTCTAAGAGCTATGAAAGGCCAAATTGTTGCTAATTTTATAGTTGATGACCACGTGGACATCAATTGGGGTGACGATATTGCTCTAATTGGAGTAGTACCATGGAAACTTTATTTTGATGGTTCAGCTTCCAAGAGTGGCCAAGGTATTGGGGTGGTTCTCATATCACCTAGTGGAATGCACTTTGAAACTTCACCCCGTTTAGAATTTCCCTCTACTAATAACCAAGCTGAATATGAGGCTTTATTGCTAGGACTTGAGTTACTGGAATCCATAGGTGTTAAACATGTTCATGCACATGGTGATTCTTTGTTAGTAGTGTAATAAGTAGCTAAAAGTGCTCAATGTTTTAATGGCTTGCTAAACAGTTACTTGGATAAGTGTTTAGACATAGTTGCTACTTTTGACGACTTCAAAATTTCTCACGTGTCAAGGGAAGCCAATTCAATTGCAAATGATTTGGCTCAGCAAACATCTAGCTATCAAGTCAGGAAAGGAAAATTTTTTGTACAGGGAAAGCCAATGCTTGGTCTTACTGCCGAAGCCAAAAGCTTTAGGCAGGCATGAGGTCTGTCGAAACCTACGTGTCGGACCCCTCCGGCCAATGGAGGGTGTCACGTGTCGAAGCCCGCTGGACAACAAAGGCCTTCAGGAACCGGACCCCTCTGGCAGGAGGCCTCGGTCTGATCGGCTCTACACAGCCGATCCAGCCAGCCTTCGACAGAAATGGGAAGGGCCCGGGGGCACTCCGAAATTAGTAGTTTGGACATCACTCTAGGAAAGGAGTCAGCAAACCCTCTGGATGTCCATAAGGATGATTGGAGAATTCCAATCTTCCAGTATTTGAGAAATCCTAGTCAAAGGGTTGATCGGAAAGTTCGGCGACAAGCGTTTAAATTTGTGTTGCTAGATGATGTACTGTATCACCGAACTATTGATGGAGTACTTTTAAAGTGTTTAGACGATGAACAGTCCCAAGTAGCTATGGGAGAAGTCCATGAAGGGCTTTGTGGCACTCATCAATCGACCCAGAAAATGAGTTGGATGCTCAAAAGAGCAGGTTTCTACTGACCGACTATGACTGAGGATTGTTTTAGATATTATAGAGGGTGTGAAGAGTGTCAGAAGTTTGGTAATATTCAGCTAGCTCCTAGTTCATTATATAACCCTATTATCAAACCATGGCCGTTCCGAGGTTGGGGTTTAGACTTCGTCGGCCAGATTTATCCTCGTTCAAAAGGGCATCAGTTCGTGTTGATGGCAATGGACTACTTCACCAAATGGACCGAAGATGTGCCTCTCAAGAATATGACTCACAATGAGGTAATTGATTTTATCTTAAAGCACATTATACATAGATTCGGTATTCCCCAAACTCTCACTATAGATCAAGGTAGTTCATTTGTTTCTAAAGAAGTGAAAGACTTTGCCGAATTTTATGGTATTAAGTTGGTAAACTCTTCACCATATTATGCTCAGGCTAATGGCCAGGCCGAGTCTAGTAATAAAACTGTGATTAAGCTCATTAAGAGGAAAATAGAAGAGTTCCCTAAGAGGTCGCATGAAGTTCTTTCCGAGGCACTATGGGCTTGTAGAATTGCGAAGCACGATGCTACCAAAGTTAGTCCATATGAGCTAGTATATGGGCAAGAGGCCGTTCTACCTATACAAGTGGATCTTGGCTCTTTAAGAATTCTAAAGAAAGATAGCTTATCGGTCGATGACTATGAAATTCTTTTGAAGGATAATTTAGAAGAAGTGACCGATAAGAGGCTAAAGGCTTTAGAATCTATAGAGATAGACAAGAGGAGAGTAGCTAGAGCCTACAATAAGAAAGTTAAGCCAAAATCATTCCAAGTTGGTGACTTGGTTTGGAAGACGATTTTTCCCTTAGGCACTTAGAGCCCCAGATTTGGTAAGTGGTCACCTAGTTGGGAAGGCCCTTTCAAAATAGCCGAAATCGCTCCAGGTAATGCATATGTGTTAGAATCTCTTCAGGGAGAGCGGTTTCAAAGAGCTTTGAATGGCAGGTACTTGAAAAAGTATTTCCCAGGTGTGTGACAAATAGCTTGAAAAGTGTCGAGAGGCCGATATGGGAAATATCCTTAGCCCGTTATGCTTTTAGTTCACTTAGTTCACTAAAAGGCAAGGGGCATGTGTTTATAGCAAAAAATGACATTAAACGGTTAAGATTGTCAAAATATCAATTTTGGTAATTTGGGACAAAAATACACATGTCCTAGATCGGGCCGAAGCCCTACAGGGGTGAAGCCCTACAAGGCCGAAGGCCCATTGAGTTATGGGCTTTGGAAGTTTCCAGCAGGCCTGCTATCTTCGGCCCGAAGGCCTTCGGAGGCCTGCCTCGCCGAAGCTTCGGCCCAAAGGCCTTCGGAGGCCTGCCTCGCCGAAGCTTCGACCCAAGGAGCAGGCTTTGGTGAGCCCTGCCGAAGGCCCACTTCGGGCTGAATTTCAAAGATAGAGTTTGAGTCTGATTCTGGCTAATTTTATCCTTACGCATGATTAGGCCTAATCTTAACAAATTAAACTTAGAGATTAGAAGACTAGCCCCTATAAATATAGGGGTGAGGCCAGTTCATTAACTCCCCCAACACAAATCAAACACAAAGCCCTAGCTTTGAACCATACCTTTACTTTTATCTTTACTTTTCTGCAACCTTCGTGGGTTTGCCTGGAAGCCCTCTGCCGGCCACGTCGAAATAGTGGTAATCCTTGTTACTTCGCCTGTGAAGTACCCGTTAATATACGTAAAATATTGCTATCGCCTTGTTACTTTGCTTGTGAAGTACCCGTTAATCTACGTAACAGATTGCTACCTTCGTTTCCCTATTACAACACTTAGCAGATTCGGACCCTGGGCCGAATTGGCACTTGATCTCTATTCTGTTGCAGGTTTTCACACTCGGAGCCACTTTGCCGGAGGTATTCGAGCCAGGAAGCTGGTTTTAGAGGCTGCCAGAACAACCTCCGGCGGAATCCCTGCTTCGACTACCCGTGCTGGACCATCACACTGTTGTTGGTTTGACCGAGTCCCGTGCGCCAACACGCTTCGCAACAGGCTTCGTCGAGACAGGCTTCACCACGTTTGTACTCCATGCCAGACGAAGTCACGCCCGTGCGTCGCGTTGGAGATATTTTGTCGTAATAGAGACTTCGCGCCGAACCCCACTATTCGGAGGCAATTGTCATGTCGGGATCTGTCCGGAGCCCGCCTTAGCCAGATCAGTCCGAACGCCGAAGGTACCCTTCGGCGAGACCCTTCGCATAAGATGCCGAAGGTACCCTTCGGCGACACCCTTCGCACAGTACCCTTCAAATTAGTTAGGATCCGTTTAGCTTGCTGATTTATTTCATTTAATATATTTCTTTCAGCTAATTAGATTATTTCTGTGTGATCTGATTACCTGGCGACTCCACCCCCCTTGCCACTGTTAAGGGTAGTCGGGACGCGACGTCAGTGTTGTGTTACGCTTAGGCTTGTCCCTAAGTATCCGCACACTTTTGGATCGTCGAACTGACCCAAGTGCGGGGGCACGTTTTCGTGTCAACAGCTTTTAGGACCTTCGGAGACCAAATCTTCTGACTTCATTTCTTCTAATTGTGTGGATGTTGAGGCTTCCATAATCACCCTAGGATGAAATATTTTCCCCCAATAGTCGCCCCTTGAATACTTCTCTCCGAATTGCCTATGCAGTGAAGAGGGCAATATACACAAGAAATAATTTCATGTCTAAAATTTGGAAAAAGAAAGTCTGAAAGCCCTTACAATGATTAGAAATAATATCTTCGGAAGTAAAGAATCTCCAGACCTGAAACCTGTTCGGAGGTGCCCAAGGGTGTGGTTTCGGAGTCAGATTTCTTTCGGAGCCAAACTATCTATTAGCCCTCAGAGTCGTTAGACCCAAATTAGAGTCGTTACTCTTTGAGAAGGCTAATGGTCGCATGATCTCACGACGGTTGCAACTCTTCATTGAGATGACCTTGCACGTCATAATGGCGTCGAAACTTAAACAGAGCAACCCAAACATTGCTCTGTAACGTACAATACATGGGATTCCAAGTGCTATAAAAGGGAGAGTAAAAGTGATTTTTAGACACTTTACCGACTGCTTCTGCATACTTTCTTTCTTCTTCTTGAGCGCACATTTCCAGTTCCCTTGCTTTCTCCAATGGCGAAAACCAGCAACAAAGTTCATGCACCCGCTTTGGCTTTGGCCCGACAGCAAGCGATGGCAGCGGCAGCGGCGGCGAGGCCTTCAGAGAATCCTCATCCTGCTGGCCTCACGATCTCCGACCAACATCTGCCAAGTATACGGACCAATCATATAGCTCGGGGCATCGACCTGCTCGAAGAAGTCGATCGCCGCAGTGGTTACTAGGAAGATGGGGCCCAGAGTGAAGGTGCGTCTTCCCGGGAAAGAGGTGATTCCAGTGCCACAGGCAGGAGAGGTCGTAGTGTTCGAAGCCTTTTTCGAAGCTGGACTCGGGCTCTCGGTGGTGGGCTTCTTGGCGAAGGTACTGGATTTATTACATATAAAGCTCCCCCAACTTCCCCCCAACGAAATCGCTCGGTTGGTCATCTTAGAGTGGGCGATGCGGGCTGAAGGGTGTGCATGGAGGGCAGAGATTGAGAAACCAAGGGTTGGTTTCGGAGTCTGTGATGAGTGATTGACAGATTTTATCCTCTGGTTTCGAAGGGGTACCTCCGAAGGGGTTCAAAGGTTGTTTCACCGAAGGGTTCGATGGGTTTGGTAGCTGCGACTGTTACAGCGGAGTGTGACTGTCAGAGGGGTCCGACAGTACACGATGACTTGGTTGTACCAAAGGGTTTGGTACTTTGGGCGGTACACCGGAGTGTGTACCGGAGGTTGTTTACCCGGAGAGGTCTCCGGGGTACTGGATGCACTTGTCTGTTTGTCTTTGTGCGCAGGTGACTTCAGAGGTGACGGACGGTTCGCAGCAAGTGAACCTATATCAAGCGGGAGGCTTGATGCCAAGTGATTGGGGAGCTCAGTCATGAAGGTTGCGTGGGGTCGAGGTCGGTCCTCAAGTCAAGGTGCGCTAGGTGAAGGCAGAGAGCGTGGAGCATGGCTCCGGCTGAAGGTACCTCGAGACAAAGTCCTCGGAGGTGAGGCACTTCGAAGGGTACTCCGAATGGAGTGACTTCGGAGTATGGTGGACAAAGTCCTCAACAATGAGGTAAGGCGTTCGAAGTATGCTTCGGATGGAGGCACTCGAAGGTTTACCCTACGGAGGTCTCAGAAGTCGAGGTGCATCGAAGGCATGGTCCGGGTGAGGTTCTGTCACGCCCAGATTTAATAAATCCTGACCTTTATTGAAATTCCATAGAAAATCAATAAACCAAGACGTTCATCATGCGACCACGTACAATACGAGCAATCATTCACGTTTCGTAGATCATATTAGTACAAAAGTGAATAAAGGTGAAGAGAAACTAATAAAATAAGGGTCCTAGATGAACGCCTCCTTCTAGTCGCGCCTTGACTGGGTCGCTACTCCAGACCTTCATCCTCCTCGTAGTAGATGGGCTCTGGTGGTATAAGTCAACGGGGGTGAGTACAAACGTACTCAGCAAGCCACCGGATGCAAATATAATGCAGAGTAATAACAAGGGAGATAGTGGCTAATTTTGCGGAAAAGCATAATTTGTAAAGCAATTAAATGTGATCAAGTTATTAGTACTGAAATGTAAACATGTGTATGCATCATCATCTTCTACCTCGAGGGGTACAATCAGCCCACCCTCGCTCAACAGTCCTTACATGCCATGAATAACTCAACCATTCAAACAAATGTAAACTAACTGCGAGAAGTCACACAACCCGCCCTTGACCATGGGCTCAGCTTTTCGAAAACATTAAATACTCTGATCAGAGGTGTACCACTGTACCCACAAGTCACGCACTCATCACTTACACCAAAGTGTAACGAGATGACCCATGCCACGGGAACTCGTGCCAAAGTCTTCCATATGGTCCTCCTCGACCCGACAGCACCCTCTTATGGGTTTCATATGGTGCCTCGACGCGTCGAGCCAACACCATACCCCCCTTGAGCCACGTCGGTACAAGTCACCCACAGGTTGCCCCTTGCCCCCTCCACTATGGTGCATCGAGTCGGTTTGTTCCATACTTCCAGTTAGGACTTACCCATTAGACTTGTGGTTAGTACGGAAGTTCTTTGCAACAAATCCCGCAGACCGGTCCTTATAGTGCCCCGGGTGCGACCAACCAATGTCCTAGCTTGCACCCAGAACCCACCATACTTATAACATAGCCAACTCCACAGAGTCCAGAGACGAGTATAACGGGGAAAATTCATATAGTAGAATCCATCTATCTACGACTCATTCTTTTTATCCTATAGCAGTTGTGCCGGTACATTGGGCACTAGCTAATACTTTTATATTAGAGTTACAAGGAGTTAAGGCTCAATAAGCATGGCGTGGGCTTGCACACAAGGACGGGGATCTAATAAATATAAGTGTAGGGCTTGATATTTGACTAATGCAATATTATCCTATGAGTTATATCGATAATTTATTAAAACATGGGCTCAATGATGATCAAAATGGGGGTTGTGACTTGCCTTGATCAGCAAATGGGGAAGGTGGAACCTCGGGATAAAACTCCGGCTCCTCGACAAACTCGTAGTCTTCTCGATACGGAAAAATAAACATAGCATTCAATAAAATAAATATCACAAAACAGTAAGCATACAAGTTTTAGGGGTTTTATTAGGTGAATTAAAGTTTTATTATTCTGAAGTTATGTGAAAAACATTAAAGATTAATTTTTAAGGCTTTTCCCAATTCATTTTCTGAATTTACAATTTTATTCCCTAAGGGGTTTTTATTGGTTTAATTAATAAGAATATTTTGGGCAATAGTGACATACTGTTTTTATGGCATTAATGTGTAGAGAATAAAATGTTGAATTTAACAAAATTTGAATGGTGAAATTTGAAGTTAAAATGAGCAAGTTATGAATTTTGGAAGTTTAAATCAATTTTCTGGAATTTTATTTAAATAGGAAATAGGTTCTGGTCCACGGTGAGCCAGGCCCACGGTGAACCAGCGACTGCGCGCGTGGACCAGATTGACCTGGTCCGTTGGATCTGGATCCAGCGGCTAGATGCGAGGCGGGAGGGTTAAGTGGGAACGGATGGCTGAGATTAGAAGGCACCGAACCGGTACGCGTGGACGCACGAGATCGAGCCAGGGGTTTAAGTAATAAGCAACAGTTCAGATTTAAAGATACCGATTTGTTGAGATCTGAGGGCCTATATTAAATCCCTTTTGGATCTAATCTGTGTCGTTCGCTCGGGATCGTGTGGCTCGGATGGAATCCGGCACGGCACGTGGCACCGAGGGTATTTTACCCTTCGTCTCCGGCGACGGCGGGCTCTGGTGCGGTGGCGACGGCGATGGTGAGGGAGCTAAGCCCTAGGTTTTGGCGAAAAATGGAAAGAGTAGACGACGGTGGTTCCAACCGTATCTGTGGTGGCGACGATGATCGACGGACGGCGACCGGCGGTGAGGGTAGACGGCGAGAGGTGTTCGGGTGCTTGACGGCGATGGCGATCCGACGACGTACGCGGCCAACGGAGGGGATGCCGAGGTAGGGCGGGTTCCGGCGGTCACGACGGTGGCGGTGGCGTGGTCGAAGGAGGTCCGAGGCGGCGGTGAATGGTGGCTGGAGGCGTTGTAGAGGAGAAGGCCGAAAACCGAGCGGTGGCGCTCTGGAATGCTTCGGCTAGGGCGTTAGGGGTGTGGGCGGAGTGCGGCGAGGGGAGGGGTTTAAATAGGGGTCGTCGGTGGCGATTGCACAGAAGGGAACCGAGGGTTTCCGAGAACTCTGGCGAGCTTCTAAAATCTCGGCCAAGCTTCCATAAGCGTAAAACCGCGTCGTCTAAAGATGGAAAGAGGGCGCCGGTGCTCGGGGAAGGTGATCCGGGGTCGGATCGGGTGAATCGAGGTGGCCAGTGGCGAGAACGGAAGATGGGGGTCACCGGTATGGAAGGGGAGGGATCCCCTTCCATCGGAGACGAAGCATCTGACAGGTGGCCCCCACCTGTCGGCGGGCGAACGGAAAAGGAAGGGCCGACAGGCGGGCCCTGGCGACTAGAGAGAGGGGCGTGCTGGTGAGGTTGACGCGTGGGGCCAAGCGGGGCACGGGCGGGAGAGAGAGGCGGGAGGCGGCGCCGACAGGTGGGTCCCGCTTGTCAGTGACTCAAGGCTGGACTGGGCCGGGCTCGGGGTAGATTGGAGGTTGAGGCCCATTAGGATTTAAAATTGTTTTCTAATTTAAAATAAATCCAGTAATTCATTTATTTGATTAAGGGTTGAATCACTTTGATAAAAATTTGTAGAAATTCCTAAAATTATATCTTGGCCTCTAGGTTATATCATAAATTTTCCAAGTCCAAATTTAAAGTATTCCCTTCTGTTTGGCTTTATTAGGGCTCTTTTAGGATTTTCTTTAATAAATAATTCCAGAAATTCTTTGAATAATATATTTCCTTTATTTTATTTATTTTTAAATCTTGGGATGTTACAGGTTCGTCGAGGAGTGTGCTCGGGGAGAGACAATGCGACGAAGTGCTCATAGAATGCTTCATGCGGAGGCCTTGGACGAAGGAGGGACTTCGAAGGGTGGTACTCCGAAGGTGGGGCTTCAGAGCGTGGCTGACTTGAGGTACTTCGGCCATGCATGGCTTCGGTACACAGATTGACGAATTTCGAGCTGGTTGTAGTTGCGAAGCCGTGGTGGTCCACTCCAGAGGTGATGGCACGAAGGCACAAGGGCTTTGACGGCTTCGACTCAAAACTGTCACTGTATCAAAAGCTGACTTCGGTGAAGCGAAGGCCATCAGGCTCAAGGCTTCTCACCGAAGCTACTGCACCCCTCGCGTGCGAAGGGGGGCTTCAGAAGACTCCAAAACTGCAAAGGCTTATCATGTCTTCTCTGCAAAAGCTGATGCTATCTCCTCTGCGAAGCTGACAGAAGAAGCCTCCAAATAAAGTAGACTACCATATGTACCCCCTGTTCTGATGAGACAAAATCAGTGTAAATACTAGGGGTAAAGTAGTCTATTCACAGAGCTGAATAGTGCCTATAAATAGTGGAGGCTAGTTAGGCAACAGTAACACTTTGAGAAGCCATTTTAGAACTCCTGTGCTAGCCGCCATTCTCTTGTATTCAGTCTGTGAGTTCATTTTGTGTTCCCTTTTCAAGCAATGAAACTTTGATTCTGTTTTTCATTTACTGCTAGAACTTGTATACTTGCTTTGCACTGCGTGTCATGATTTTTTTGTGCTCCACGTCTTCCTGTTTCAAGTTTGTGCACTGAGGTGTTTTTGGAGAAGTGTGTGTGTGATCTGTGCTTGTGAAGTGTGTGTTCGCTCTGTGTAAACTGGAGGCTAGTCCTCTCTGATTACTAGCGAAGCACTGTCCTTTGCTTAAATCGAAGCCTGATTTCTTCCCTATCAAAGTTCACAGCGTAGTGTGTTCAGTGTGCATTCAGACCATCGAAATACGAAGCCTAGTACCTGCTGCTAGTGCGGAGTATCAGGTCGAAGTCTGCAGAGGTTAACCCACTCCCGCGAAGGGTGAAGTGCGAAGTCTGATCGAAGGCACCAATTGTGCGGAGCCTACACCGACTTAGCGGAGTTGAGTTTTTGTTGTGAGTGGAGCGAAGTCTTCTTGACTTTGAACTTTTGCTCCTTGCGAGGCCTGGTTTCGGAGCTGTGAAATACCTCCGAACCAGAACTTCGAAGGGTGTGTTCGAAGCCTGTTCCGCAGGAGACTGAGTTAAAACAGAAGGCTATTTTAGCCTAAAATTTTAAAAGCTCCCATTCACCTCTCTCTGGTCACCGTTTCCAGTCCAACAATTGGTATCAGAGCAGGTTAAGATCACCAGTTGACCTTAACTGGTTTTGTGATCTGTTGGCAACATGGACTGAGTTAGTAAAATACCTCTGTTCGATGGGACTGACTTTGCATACTAGAAGGTGCACATGGAGGCTTACTTGCTAAGCCAAGGAAATGCAATTTGGGAGATTGTGGACTCACAATACTCCATCCCTGAAACTCGCACATCTCAAACAGAAAAGGATCAGTATAATGCTAACTCCAAGGCTAGAAATATATTGTTCATTGGTTTGAGTCGGAGTGAGTTTGATAGGGTTCAACACCTAAGGATAGCTAGGGAGATTTGGACTACACTCACTATTTTTCATGAGGGCTCTACAATGATTAATGCTAGGCGCAAAAGTACGTACAATCAACAATATCAGCTGTTTGTGCAGGCACCTGGTGAATCTATAGATGCCATGTTTTCTCGTTTTGACGCTTGAGACGGCACAAAAGCAGATTTTGATGGTTGATTCTAGTACTCATGATATAAATGAATGCATGAACTGTTCTTTATTACGTGAGAGCATTGTTTTACGTGATAAGCATGTTCATGATTTAGAGGCTAGATTAGAGAGGGACGGTAGTTCTAAGGATGTGCAACCTGTGTGTGACACTTGCATAACCCTTAAGGACCAGCTAGGCACTGTTAGAGAGCGAGCTGAACACCTCATGACTGAGAATGAATACCTTCTTTCTTTGGTTAACAAATGCACTGAGGGAAAGGGTAGGATGGACTTGCTCTTGGCCAAGACTAAGATGTGTGCTGACAGGGCAGGGTTAGCTCTAGGACTGGGTTTTGAGAGGATTCCTTCAGACAATGAGAACAAAAATGTTTTTACCTCACCCACTACCTTAGAGAAAGAAAGAGCCCAGTTATACACTCCATCAGCCAAAAAGCCTACCCAAACTCCAAAGAAAACCACTCCTCCTGCCAAGAAAATTCCTCCCAAGAAAACCACTCAGCAGAAACCCAAGGAACATGTGAGGATTGCTCCTATGACCCATGTGAGTGTCCCTAGGAGAGTGTTTCATTGTTCCTACTATCAGCGAGCGAGTCATCTGGTTGGGTTCTGTTTTCGTCGCATCAAGGATGAGTGACGCTCTCAAGCGATGAGTTTCTAGAACATGCACTACCCATCTCTAGGTATGCATGAGTCTGAGGTTTACTCACGTTCTATTTTCGAGGCTCCTCGTACTTCCCAGAGAGTTTTTGCTCATCGAGGTGTTCACCATGTTCCAAATGGTGGTAGACCCTGTGTGAGTAACTTTGTGCCTCGACAGGTTAGGAGACCACGTCATGCATTTGGGTCACAACATGTAGGTAGACTTCGCACTTTGCATCATTCTGATTTTCTCGTGCGTAGACAGTATATTTTTACTGTGCCTACTACTCGTATCACTCAGTGCTGGATGCCTCATCATGTTTTCACTCACCCCAGCACTGAGCGATCGATATTCTCTTATCATGTCTAGGCGCTAGACCGAGGCTTGGAGGGCACGTGGATCATGGACTCTGGTTGTTTGCACCATATGACCGGAGATGCAGCATGGTTTACCAGCCTCACCATAACCAAGCAAAAAGAACATATCACCTTCGACAATAATCGAAGGAGTAGAGTGAAAGGTAAAGGTGTGGTAACAATTAATTCGAATTTCACTCTCAAAGACTTGGGATACAATTTGCTTTCTGTATCTCAACTGCTTGATGAGGGCTTCGAAGTGCGATTCCATTGCGATACTTCACAAGTACTCAATTCTGATGGCGTTGTAGTTTGTAAGATCTTAAGAATTGGGAGAGTTTTTGGAGCTGATTTTTCTGAGTCATCTGGTTCTTCTCACTGTCTTGTTGCACATTCGACTTCTGAGCTTTGGAAGTGGCATAGGAGACTAGGGCATATGAGCTTTGAGTTGCTTGCTCGTCTGAGTGCCCTAGGTCTGATCCGAGGATTGCCCAAGCTTAAGTTTGAGAAGAATTTAGTTTGCGTTCCCTATCGACATGGAAAGATGATTGCCGCTTCGCATTCGTCAATCACCATGGTGATGACGGAACAACCCGGAGAACTTCTCCATATGGACACTGTAGGTCCTTCTCGGGTTAGTTATTTAGGCGGCAAGTGGTATGTGTTAGTCATTGTCGACGATTTCTCTCACTACTCTTGGGTCTTCTTTCTCGCTAGCAAGGATGACGTGTATTCACACTTTCGGAGCTTAGCTTTGAGACTTTTTACTGAACTCTTTGGTGCATTAAAATTCATTCGAAGTGATAATGGAACTGAGTCCAAGAACAGTCTCTTTGTTGACTTTTGCATGGAGCATGATATAGAACATCAATTCTCTGCTCCGCGGGTTCCTCAACAAAATGGTGTTGTTGAGAGGAAAAACCGCACTTTGGTTGATATGGCTAGGATGATGCTCAATGAGCACAGGACTCCTAGAAAATTCTGGGCTGAGGCCATGAACACTGCATGTTACATCTCAAACCGAATTTTCTTGCACTCAATTTTGAACTTGACATCTTATGAACTGCGTTTTGTAAGACAACCAAAAGTTACTCATCTTCGAGTTTTTGGCCGTCGTTGCTTTATCCTAAAACATGGAAATTTGGATAAATTTGAGTCGCGCTCTTCTGACGGGATCTTTTTGGGTTACACTACACATGGTCATTCTTATCCTGTTTTCAATTTGGAAACTAACACTGTCATCGAGTCATGTGATGTGACTTTTGATGAATCAACCACCTCTGTTAGTTCTACTTTTGAACAGGCAAATGAACACGACATGGAGCAGACCATCTTCGAAGATGAAGATCCCGGAGATTTCGAGGATGAACCCCTACTACCCTCGACATCGACCCCCAAAGCCAACCCTGCTTCAATCACTTCGGCACAAGGTCCCGAAGCAACCACCTCGACATCGATCATCTTGGACCACTCCAACGCACAAGTTGAGGGGGAGACTGCATCCCGTCGCGAGGCTCCACATCATATTCAAAGGATGCATCCTCCCGAGCAGATCATTGGTGAGCTTGATCAAAGGGTAACACATTCTCATGCTCATTTCATTGATTCCGCTTTTGTTGCTTCTTTCGAGCCCTTAGATATTAGTCATGCACTTTCTGATTCTAGTTGGATCAATGCCATGCATGAAGAACTTGAAAATTTTGAGAGAAACCAAGTCTGGACTTTAGTTGATCCTCCACCAAATGTTCATATCATTGGAACAAAATGGATTTTCAAAAACAAACAAGGGGAGGATAGGACTATAGTTAGAAACAAGGCTAGACTTGTAGCTCAGTGTTATTCTCAATTAGAAGGGATTGATTTTACTGAGACATTTGCACCTCGAGCATGGTATGATAGACTCAAGCAGGCCCCTCGGGCATGGTATGATAGACTTAAGTCTTTTCTGCTTGAGCGGGGGTATTTGATGGGATCAATTGATAAAACCATGTTCTCTCTCAAGCATGGCAAAGATTTCCTGCTAGTTCAGATTTATGTGGATGATATCATCTTTGGTGGCTCTTCTCATGATTTGGTTGCCAAGTTTACAGATACCATGAGCAGGGAGTTCAAAATGTCCATGATGGGCGAACTCACATTTTTCCTTGATTTGCAAATCAAGCAAAGCAAACAAGGTACATTCGTTCAACAGACGAAGTACACCAAGGACCTGCTTAAGAAGTTCGACATGGCTAATGCGAAGCCACTCGCCACTCCAATGGCTACATCTATAGCATTGGATCCTAACGAAGATGGAGAAGTCGTAGATCAGAAGGAGTTCCGGAGCATGATCGACTCCCTCCTCTACTTGACTGCTACGAGGCCGGACATCCACTTCGCAGTGTGTCTGTGCGCTCGTTTTCAGGCTTCGCCACGTGTTTCGCACTGCCAAGCGGTAAAGCGCATTCTCAGGTATCTCAAGCATACCCTCGAATTTGGCATTTGGTATTTTGTGTCTTCCTCTTTGTGTCTTCGAGGTTATTCCGATGCGGATTTTGCTGGGTGTAGGATTGATAGGAAAAGTACCTCTAGTACTTGTCATTTTTTGGGTACTTCGCTGGTTTGCTGGTCTTCCTGCAAATAGTCTAGTGTTGCACAATCAACGGCTAAGGCCGAATATGTTGCTGCAGCTAGCTGTTGCTCTCAGATTTTATGGATGGTTTCCACTTTGCGGGATTTTGTGTTAGATTATAAGAGTGTTCCACTTTCCTGTGACAACACTAGTGCTATTAGTATTGCAAACAACCCGATTTAGCATTCCAGAACCAAACACATTGATGTACGATATCATTTTCTCAGATATCATAATGAGAAGGGTGATATTGAACTTCAATATGTTGATACCCAATACCAGCTAGCTGATATTTTCACAAAACCCCTTGATGCTTCTCATTTCGCCTACTTGCTTGGGGAACTTGGTGTTTGTCACCCTTACAACATTTTGTGAGGGGGAGCACATTTTCACTGATATGCATATGCTCATTGTGTGTGAAATTGAATTTACATGTTTTGCACTAATATGCCTTGTTTTAATTCATGTAATCATGACAACTCAGCTCTATTTAATATGTCTGATACATTTTGTGCATGATTTTTCTTTCCAAAATCAAATCATGCTCACTGCTTAGTCTTGAATCTAGCATGTTTAGGCAGGACTGCTTTAGCTATCTTTTATCTGCTTGATAGCAAGAATCCTTTTCTCTAGATGCTAAAAATTGCAACTTGAAAAGTCATATTACTTTTTCATGGATATTCATTAACAAGTGTTGAACAAGTTGTTCAATTATTAAAAGAAAAGAAAACAAATTCCAAATCCATGATTTCAAATGCTTAGAACGAAAAGATCCAGGTGGATTTGTTTGTCCTGCTACTTTATTCTAGACTGCTTACCATTGCACTTTGGTATGAACTGAGATAATTTAGTGTATGCCAAAATCACTGCCTTAAGCTTCTAATGGCTGTTTTGCCTAGGCTTGGCTTGATTGGAAAGTATAAGGTAGACAAACAAATAACCCTTGGCATTATGAAAAGAATAGCAAGTGTAAATCCATTGCCAATCAAGATTGCTTTCATTGCTCCATTTGAACTCGACTTGCCTGTCTAGAGTAGAAATTGATTAGCTTTGCGCAGCCCTTGCCTTTACTTGTCTATTTAACTTGATTGAGTGGTGCTGCTTTTATTTAAAAATGATAAAATCACATGCTGTCATTATGTTTTCTAGATCATGTTACATTGAGCTGAGCACATGATAACTGTCGTTAAGTTTGGCATATTTTTGCTTTATATGTCTATGCACTTATGCCCATTTCGAAGCTTTGCATCTTTTAAATGCTCCTTGATGCTTGCATTGACAAAGGGGGAGAAATCCTTGTGTTCTTTGCAGTAAAGGGGGAAAATAACTCAGGGGGAGTTTTTATTGTGCAAAGAGAAAGATGTGCCGAAGGGACTTTTACTCTTTTGAAAAAGGGGGGAGATAAATTCTTTTTTCAAGTGACATGATTTGGCTCTTTTCGGAGTTTTTATGGTCACTTGTGTGCTGAAATTTTTCAAATTTTTCTTGAACTTGAATTTGGTTGTCAAAGCACTCATCAAGGGGGAGATTGAGAAACCAAGGATTGGTTTCGGAGTCTGTAATGAGTGATTGACAGATTTTATCCTCTGGTTTCGAAGGGGTACCTCCGAAGGGGTTCGAATGTTGTTTCACTGAAGGGTTCGGTGGGTTTGGTAGCCGTGGCTGTTGCAGCGGAGTGTGACTATCGGAGGGGTCCAACAATACACGATGACTTGGTTGTACCGAAGGGTTCGGTACTTTGGGCGGTACACCAGAGTGTGTACTGGAGGTTGTTTACCCGGAGAGGTTTCTGGGGTACTGGATACACTTGTCTATTTGTCTTTTTGCGTAGGTGACTTCGGAGGCGACAGACGGTTCGCAGCAAGTGAACCTGGATCAAGCGGGAGGCTTGATGCCAGGCGAGTGGGGAGCTCGGTCACGAAGGTTGCGTGGGGTCGAGGTCGGTCCTCGAGTCAAGGTGCGCCAGGCGAAGGCAAAGAGTGCGGAGCGTGGCTCCAGCTGAAGGTACATCGAGACAAAGTCCTCGGAGGCGAGGCACTTCGAAGGGTACTCCGAATGGAGTGACTTCGGAGTATGGTGGACAAAGTCCTCAGCAATGAGGCAAGGTGTTGATAGCAAAAAATGGCATTAATGGTTAAGATTGTCAAAATATCAATTTTGGTAATTTGGTTCGAAAATACACATATCCCTGGTTAGGCCGAAGCCTTACAGGCCAAAGGACCATTGGGCTATGGGCTCTGAAAGCTTCCAGCCAGCCCACGGCCTTTGGCCAGGAGGCTTTCGGAGGCCCACGCCGTCGAAGCTTCGGCTCGAGGAGCAGGCTTCGATGGGCCTGGCCGAAGGCCCACTTCGGTAGAGGTAGAGTTGGACACAATTTCGGCTAAGTCTTTATCTCTATTCAGTCGAATTATAGCAGATTAGATCAAAGGTCTAGCCCCTATAAATATAGAGGCGAAGCTAGTTCAGAGAATCCCCCCAACACAAATCAAACACAAATCCCTAGCTTTGATCGCATTTACTTTATCTTTACTTTCTGTACCTCTTCGTGGGTTTGCCTAGAAGCCCTCCGACGGCCACTTCGGAACAATGGTAATCCTTGTTACGTCACCTATGAAGTATCTGTTAATCTGCGTAACAGATTGCTACCTTCACTACTAGTGCAACACTTGGCAGAATTCGGTCCTCAGGTCGAATTAGTACTTCAAATCTTATCTATTGCAGGTTACCTACGTTCGTAGCTATTTCGTTGGAGGTGTCCGGAGCTGAGAGATCGGTTTCAGAGGTTGCCAGAACACCCTTCGACGAGACTTTTGCTTCTACAGCGCACTCTGTCAGCAGACGTCGTCACGACAGGCTTCGCTACGCTCGCACCCCGCTCCGGACGAAGTCACATTCGCACGTTGTGTTTGAGCTATTATCTTGTATCTTACTGTATTAGAGACTTCGCGCCGAACCCCGCTGTTCGGAGGTGATTGTCACGTCCAGATCCGCTCGGAGTTCATCTTCAGCCAGATCAGTCCGAACGCCGAAGGTACCCTTCGGCGGGACACTTAGCACTAGATGCCGAAGGTACACTTCGGTGACCCCCTTAGCACCATACTCCGAAGCAGACAGGCTCCGACCAGTTTGCTTATTTATTCCGTTTAATATATTTCTTTCGGCTAATTGGATTATTTTGTGTGATCTGATTGCCTGGTGACTCCACCCCCCTTACCACGGCTAAGGGTAGTCGGAACGCGACGTCGGTGCTTTGTTACGCTTAGGCTTGTCCCTAAGTATCCGTCCACTTTTGGATCATCGAACTGACCCAAGTGCGGGGGCACATTTTTGTGTCAACACACTTTTTGGCGACTCCGCTGGGGAAAATCTATGCCAACATGATGGGTACGTCTACATAGACCATCAGTACATCTACAACGACTACTACATCTACACCGCCGATGGACACCATAGGAGGCACGGATATCGACAACCGCAACATCTTAACACCTACTCTTGATGATATTCCCGCAGAAGACCGAGTAGAGATCGAGGCAAAGTTGAAGGCGCTCCAAGACATGATGCTTGGAGGCTATGTCAAGACACGCGCAGGCTTCATCAAGCGCGATGTCATCGCCCCCGACCTTGCTCAGATCTAGGTAACACCCGTATCGCCTCGTTAATCTTCTTTAGAAATCGAGTAGAGAATAGCCGCATCGGTAGATCAGGCCGTTAGCGCTTCGCTAGCTAACCGTTTAGATTTGGCAGTTAGCTCCCAAGTAGAGGCGACTCTTAGAAGGTTCGGCTTCACTAAGGTCGTACCACTAGTCCTTATTGCTAGTGTACCTACGGTAAATCATGTATACAACAGAACTGACGGTAGCACTGGCAAGACCGTTATGTCTCTGGCTTCAACACCCATGTCCGAGACTAGTCATTATGCTTACGGCTAAACTAGCACTGTGTACCACGCACCACCACCACCTACGCTGGTACCAGCCCTTCCCGCGCTGCCCGCACCACATGCGCTAGCACCCAGGCACGAGCACGTCGTATAGCTAGCACGTAGGAAAGAGGCCTATGGCCGACACGTTGACATCCCGCCACGTGTCGTGCCCCCGCACGAGAGACATGCGCAGGCAGCAGGCCAAGATGACCTAGAGGAGCGGATCCGCGCGCTATTCAGGGAGTGTGCCGGCTTCGTTCCTAAGGGTCGGGTTAGGGTTTACCGTAAGCCATATTCCGACCATCTCGATACAATACCCTACCCCAACGGCTATATAATCCCTGAATTCACTAAGTTCGACAGCGAGGGTATCAAAACCACACTAGATCATGTTAGTCAATTTTTTGCATAGTGTGGAGAAGCTAGTGGGACAGATGCTCTAAAAATTATACTATTTTCTCTCTCGCTATCTGGCACCGCTTTCACTTGGTTTTCGGCGCTCCCGCCGAACTCCATTCAGACGTGGGATGATTTAGAACGAAAATTTCATGATTACTTTTACACAGGAGAGACAGAACTTAGGCTTTCACACTTGACATCGATTAAGCAGAAATCTAACGAGAACGCCTCTAAGTACATCAAGCATTTTAGGGATACTAGAAACCGATGTTTTGGCCTTAACATTTCAGAAAGAGACTTGGCGGAACTAGCTTTTAATGGGTTGCGTTCCGAGATTAGAGAAAAATTAGACAACCAGAACTTTTTAGATGTTAGCCAAGTCTGGCAGCTTGCTTTGGTCTAGGAAGGCCGAACCAAAGATAAAAAGTTTATTAAAACATTTAACAAACCTAGGGTTGAAATCCACATCATGAAATGCTCCGACGAGGAGTCAGAAGAGGAGATTCGGCCGACATGTACGCGGTCGAATGGGTGTGGAACGCTAAGAGTAAACCTGTCACTTGTTCCGAATTACAGCCATCTACCACGAAGAATTGGCCTAGTGAGGTCAAGTACTCATTTGATATAACTAAGTGTGATAAAATATTTTATTTTCTCTTAAAGAACCATCTTCTTAGGTTGCCTAAAGGTCAAGTCATTCAGTCTGCCGATGAGTTGAAGAAACATCCATACTGTAAGTGGCATGACTCGCATTCACATAATACTAACGATTGCAATGTTTTTCGACGACAGGTTCAATCGGCCATAGAAGAAGGACGATAGAAAATAGACCACAATCCAAAGATGAAGCTGGACAAAGATCCTTTTCACGTCAACGTCGTCGACCTCGGCGAGAAGAAGGTATTGGTTCGGCCAGAACAGGCTGAGTCGACTAAAGGGAAGGATGTAATTGTTGGAGAGCCACGCACTCGCACACTCATACCAAAGAACCCCAAGGTGGGAGTGTGGAAACAGAACATTAACATCCCTTCGGCTAAGGCTCACAAGAGGCCGAAGGTAACATACAAGATGTTGTTGAATAAGCATCAAAGAAAAGCCAAGGAAGCAGGTCCCCGCGCTAAAAGACCAAGTCAACCGAAGGGCCCAAGACTTCCGGAGGGTGGCTTTGACCGCAGTGGTCGAGCCCTCCTCATGATGGCTTCGGACCGCAGTGGTCGAACCCTCCGCACGACGACTTCAGGCCACAGTGGCCTGACACTCCGTATGGTGGCTTCGGACCTCAATGGCCGAACCCCCCATGCAGTAACTTCGGCCCCCAATGGCTGAACCCCACATCGCACTGACCGAACGTACCTCCGGCCTGGCAGGATCCCTCACTTATATGGTCCGAGACACTATTGACTCTACCGAACCCCCCTCCGGGTTACGGGTTCGGCTCACAGTGGGTGAGGCCACTAGAGCTGCCGATGCCTCCACCGTACAACTAGGCAGGAACTCCATGGGCTTCGTATGTATCACGACCGAAGTACCCTCTGCAACCTAACACTATGCCTTGCTTCCTTCAGAGTATTATGGATGGCAGGAACAAACATATGCAGCGGAGGGAGGCATCGTCCACAGACTGTCCGTGGTACCTCCAAATCGGCCCGCGTGGAGCGAAGTCGGAGGATACAGGCGCGAAGAGGCCGAGGACAGGGAGTCTGAAGCTATCACAGCTAGAGTGGGGTCCCAGGAAGTCCCAATTCCGAGGGCCTTGTCACCAAAGCCCGATGGAGGTGAGTTCCATGCTTCGGTCGGAGCCCATGCCGAAGCCTAGTCCGATCGGCCAAACGAGGTCGGTCTGACTGATGGGGTCCGCAGCGGAGGACCCTCCGAATACAGAGTGCGCGAGGCCGAGGTGGGCAGTAATACTTTGGCCAGAGTTGACAGGAACCAGGCAGTAGAACCTGGCACCAAGCCACAACCATCTTGGGCACCTCCAGGCATGTCCAAATCACAAAAGAGACGTCTGCAATGACTAAGGGCACAGGAGATGCGCGAGAAGAAAACCGAGGACGAGCGCGACACTATCTTTGAAGAAATCCGGTCTTGGCCAACAACAAAATAGGTATGGAGGATAAAGCCGGTTGAGATGACCAAACCGGCTCCTAGTCCGAGCGACAATGACGACGACATGCTCGACGACGACTTCTCACCCATCTCCGAGGGGCCCGCACCCCAGGCGATGGACATCAATGTTGTCACGCTGCCCGCCGAGTTTTCCCTGCCGTAGGACGAGGCCGAGGTCACTCAATTGAACCTCAGCCCGCGCAACGCTATTTTTAAGAAGCCTGAGGACTCGGCTCGCCATATGAAGCTTCTCTACGTCAAAGGTCACATTGACGGAAAGTCGATTTCCTGGATGCTCGTCGACGGTGGCGCCACTGTTAAATTAATGCCTTACTCGTTATTGAAGAAACTTGGCAGGGATGAGGATGATCTAAAGAAGACTAACTTGATGCTCAATGGCTTCAACGGTGAGAGTTCCGAGGCCAAGGGCGTGCTCTCCATGGAGTTGACGGTGGGCAACAAGACATTGCCAATAGCATTTTTCGTCGTCGATGTACAAGGTAACTACAGCATGCTGCTTGGGCGCGACTGGATTCACGCGAATTGATGCATTCCTTCTACTCTGCACCAGTGCCTGATTTAGTGGGACGACAATGAGGTAGAGGTCATTCCTGCGGATACTTCGTCCCAAGTGGCGTTGGCCGATGTATCAGTCGACACCATCCACAACAAAGTAGAGTGTCTGTCAGATAGAGATATTTTGGATTATGATTTTGTTAGCGTATCCGGGGGACATTTTGTACCAGTGTCTGTAAAGCCGGCTGGTGTAGCATGGCTGTTTTTGTATTAGTAGTCATGTCTAGCAAGAGCAATCTGGATTGGCTAAAGTCTCGTGTAGAGCAGTATCGGTCTAATAAAGACGGTATTGTCGATGCCATCGAAGACTTTAGCGAAGTAGAGAAATTAGGACAAGGTTTCACGTCGGCCGATCCCTTAGAGGAAGTGGACATAGGTGATGGTAGCATCCCGAGGCCGACTTTTGTGAACCAACATTTGCAGCCTGATGAAAAGGCCGAACTAATAAAGTTGCTTCGGTCGTATGTTGATTGTTTCGCATGCGAGTATAGCGAGATGCCGGGACTAAGCCGCGAGCTCGTGGAGCATCGGCTACCTATCAAGTCCGGATTTAGGCCTTATAAACAGCCTCCTCATCGCTTTAACTCGGCCGTCTATGACCGAGTTAAAGAAGAAGTAGAGCGACTGCTCAAAGCTGGATTTATTAGGCCATGCAGGTACGCAGAATGGGTCGCTAACATTGTTCCTGTAGAGAAGAAAGAGAGCGGCAAAATATGAGTGTGTATTGATTTCAGAGATCTGAACAGAGCCACTCCGAAGGACAAGTATCCAATGCCGATAGCCGACATGCTAATCAATGATGCTTCAAAGCACAAGGTACTAAGTTTTCTTGATGGCAATGCTGGTTATAATCAAATCTTTATGGCCGGAGAGGACATCTACAAGACTGCCTTTCGATGCCCTAGTTTTGTCGGTTTATTCGAGTGGGTCGTTATGACTTTTGGTTTGAAAAACGCCGGCGCCACATATCAGCACACTATGAACTTGATCTTTCATGACTTGCTAGGAGTTATGTTAAAAGTTTACATTGACGATATTGTAGTCAAATCGGACGCTATGGGAAACCATTTAGCCGATTTGAATGTTGCTTTTGATAGGATGCGACAGTATGGTTTAAAGATGAACCCACTCAAATGCGCTTTTGGCGTGTCGGCAGGTAAGTTCTTAGGTTTCATGATTCATGAAAGAGGCATAGAGATTGATCCTAAGAGGCTTGAAAAGATTAGAAACGTTACGGTGCCGACATGCAAAAAGGACGTGCAGAAATTGCTAGGCAAGATGAATTATTTGCGTCGCTTTATATCAAACAGTAAATGATCGAAACAGTAACGGGCCCCCTTCCCCCTCTTCTCCCTCCCCCGACCGGCCCAGCCCACTCCCTCCCCATGCCTCGAACTGACAGATGGGCCCCACCCATTAGAGGCCCTCTCCGCCTTCGCGCGCGCGCCCGACACTTCGGCCCCACCCGTCGGTCGCCTCGCCCTCGTCTCGCGCCCGCTGTCTGGTGGCCCCCACTCGTCAGACTCGTCATATCCACGGGATCCGCCCCCAAATCCCCCCTCGCCGGACGAAGCCCTAATCCCACCTCGGATCCACCCCCGCCAGCCCCCTCCCTTTAATCCTTCGTTGGCAATGAATTCCCCGTGTCCCGCCGACCGTTTCCCCCTTTAAACCCAGCCAAATCGTGTCCAGGTTCAGTGTATCCCCTTGCAACCGAGCTCGCCGGCATTAAGGCCATTTTAAATTCGGTCTTCCCCCAATTGCACCCCCCTTGGACCCCGCCGGCGCTGCTATTTAATCCCTCAGTCATCACCGCGTTAGACCCCTACGCTCACTCGCTGCGAGAACGAACAGAATGCCCACGCTCCAGTTTTTAACACTCCTCAGCCACCCACACTCCAGCCGTCGTTCGCCGTCGCCGGACACCTCTTCCACCCTCAGCGACCGCACCCGTGTATTCACCGACATCACCCCGACCTCGTCCACCCCTCCATCGCCACTGAACCCTGCCGGAACGCCATCGCCGACGAGGACTCAAACGCCTCCGCCACCCCTGCTCGTCGCTGGCCATGCTCCGATGACCCCAAGACTCACTGATGTTACCCTCTTGACCCCCACGATGTACTGATTCCGTTTTAGCCCTTAGAACCGACCGCCATCATTCGCCGTGGTCGCTAGACCGTCGCCGTCGCTGGAGAAGATGACCGCCATGGGCTGAGTACCCGTGCCGTGTCGGATTCGATCTTGGCCGTGTGATCTAGATCCGACGGTGGTGGTTAGGCCGTTCTCGCGGTTTAATCAGATTCGTTGGATCTCAACGAATCAGTATGATTTAATCTGAGCCGTCCATTTCTATTTAAAACCTGCATTTGATCTGAGCCACACAATGCGTACCGGTTCGGTGTTTTAATCGTGGCCGTCTGCGTCCACTTAACACCCCCGCCTCGCCCGTGGCCGCCCGATCACGATCTAACGGTGGATCTAGATCCGATGCACGTGCACAGTGCACGGGTTCACGGTGAATCCGGTTCACCATGGACCGACGCCTGTTTTTGGATTTAATTTAAATTCAGAAATAGTTTTAAACTTCTAAAATTCATATCTTGCGCATTTTAACTCCAAAACTTACCATTTCAATTCCAAAAAATTTATAATTTTATTCTCTTCATGTTTGTACAATAAAAACAGTAGGATTATTTTGAGTATTTTATGTTTATTTTATAAAGTATTCGAATGCACTTTAATATATGTCCATAATGCAACTTTAGAAAGATTTATGCTTTATCCTCTTCATTTTTGTATAATGAAAACAATAGGTTGATCTGAACTTTCTATTATTACTTAATGGGAAGTTTAAAATATATTAGGAGCACATTTTTATTTCTTTTGTAGAAATCTCTAACTCCATCAAAAGTCCATATTAAAAATTCATATAATAATTTTCAGAAACTTAATAACTTATTTTTCTTAATTTAAACCTAATCAAAACCCATATGCTTATTATGTGATTTTGGAATGTTTATTGAATGTTATGTTTATTACTTTTGTCGAAAAGACTATGACGCCGCCGAGGAGCCAGAGTACTTCCCGGAAGTCCCTCGCTCGCCTTTCGCCGAACAAGGCAAGTCACCAAACCAATCTTTTGAGCATATTGAACCCATGTTTTACTAAACTATCGCTAAAACACATAGGATATACATGCATTAGTCAAATGAAACCCTTACAATATATTTATTAGGATCCCCCGACCTTGATGTGCAACCCAAGCCATGCTATCTAGCCTAAACTCCTTGTCACCATATTATTAGTACTATTAGCTAGTGTCCAATGTACCGACATGATTGCTATAGGATTAAAAATGAGTCGTAGCAATTTGAATCTACTATATGATCCCCGTTATTCTCATCTCTGGAATGCTGTTGGTGATAGAGTTTTGGTTGTGAGTGTATGCATGGTGGGTTCTGGGTTCAAGCTAGGGCATTGGTCGGTAGCACCCGGGGCACTATAAGGATCGGTCTGTGGGATCCGTTGCAATACACTTTCGTACTAACCACAATTCTAGTGGGTAAGTCCTAACTAAGGTATGGAGTGTTCCAAACCGAGGATACCACTTGGAGATGGGTCAATCAGCACTTGTGGGTGGCTTGTACCGACGTGGCGCAAAAGGAGGTGCGACGTTAGCCGGGATGCGGCCCGGCGTGCCGGCGAAACCTAGAGCGGGTGGTTAGCGCTTGGATCATTTCATGCTGAGGTTTTGGCACGAGTTCCCGTGGTATGGGTCATCTCGTTACACTTTGGTGTATGGGATGAGTGCGTGCCTTGTGGGTATAGTGGTACACCTCTGATCAGAGTCATAAATCTTTTCGAAAAGCCAAGCCCACGGTCAAGGGCGGGTTGCGTGACATCCCACAATTAGTTTACTTTTAATGAGTGAGCATGATGATTTGACATGTAAGGACTATTGTGCGAGGAGGGAAAACGTACTCCTCGAGTTAGATGTTATTATGATGTTCATGTCTATTATTCCTCATGATTAAATTTGACCACACTAAATGCAATAACTGAAAAATGTACGTTTCCGCACTTTTAGCCATTATCCTTCCTTTGTTATTACCTTGCATTACTATTGCATTTGCGGTAGCTTGTTGAGTACTTTTTGTACTCACACCCGTTGGACACACCATTCAGAGGATGCTTACTACGAGGAAGATGGTCTGGAGTAGCAACCCAGTCAAGAAGAAGATCCTGAAGAGGGTGTTCGTCATGCTTTTATTTGCTTATTTTATTTTTACTCTTTTTGTAATAATGTGGTCTACGTACCACAGATGATTGATCGTATGTACGTGTCGCATGATGAACCTCTTGTATTATTGTTTTTCTTTGGAAATTCAATAATGTTTCGATTTGTTAAATCGGGGCGTCACAAGATGGTATCAGAGCCGATTTGACTGTAGGAAGCCAAACGGACCAGCCTAGCCCTTAGCTGCATAAAAACTATTTCACGAAAACCTACTTTATAACTTTGTTCCTCTCCTCACTTTCCTTCAACTTGTTGTTTTTGTAGATGCCGGTCTACCAAGTGCACAACTTCTACCACCACTTCGAGGGCTTCGTCAGGGAGCTACGAATGATGGTCACCTTCCTTGGGTTCCTCTTCGAGCCCGAGTTCAATGGCGTGTACATGGAAGAGTTCGCAGGACCCTGCGACGTCTCCCTTACTATCCATGGATCCGGCAAGCACCTGCCGTTCTTCATGACAGCACTTGGAGGCCCAACTTTCGACGTCACGTGCCAACGTGTCGCCCTCCAAGCCCTCATGGAGCTGAAGATGATCTACGATGATCATCTTCAGAACACGTCCTTCCGGCTCGTGCCGAAGCGCACTCCAGGTGCCCACCACAGCATCTACGTCGGAGTTCACTCCAATCGCGATCCGGTCATGGCCCGACAGACGCGTCTTCTTCAGGCCATGGACGATCTCCATACCGAGGCCGTGCTTGACGCCGAGGAGCACCACGAGGCGGTCGAGTTCCTTCGCTAGGAGATGAAGAACTTGATCCAGCAAAATGGCGAGCTGCAGCGTAAGATAATACAGTTGCAGAAGGACATAGCGGAGATGGTTCCCCTCGTCCCGAGGAGGAAGAAGCCCATCCGTGAGCCTGCCCCTCACCCCAAGAGGATCCCGCCACACCCCACGGCCGCCGGACCGTCCAACTCCAGCGCTCTTGCTTTGTGCCCCGCCATCGTCTCTGACCCCATCATCGAGAATTTTCTCGAGCCCACCGTCCCTTAGGACCCTCGTGGTTTCGAGAGCACGGAGACCGCCCCAGATGATGAGTAGGTGGTAGCTTTCGTTGTTTGATGTTAATAATTTTGTGGTACCACCTGCAACGACTTGTGTTGTAGGTGGGTTAGAATAAAAGCATTGATGTAATAAACCTTTCATACCACTTATATATTTGCATGAGCCCCTTTGGGCTATTTTGACTAAATATTCATTTCAAAATCCTTCTCTTATGATTGAGAATCTTGTATGTTCAGAAGATGGCCGATAATCAGAACACCGGGTCCAACAACGGAGAATGGGCAAGCAACGGTTTGCCCGGAAGCGTTGTGCCCAACTGGGGCGCAACGGGCCAACGTCAGACTAGGCCGCCATCCGCCAACCATCCCACCTTGGCGGAAATGATGGCGAATCAGAACCAGCTAATTACCGCCCTCCTCACCCAAATGCAGCACCAACAAACACAGTTGGACCGGCTGCACCAGCAGAACGTGGAGCCCATCCCACGTGCACCAGCCCCCACACCCGCGCCTCAACTCTCGGAGTTTTTGCGCGTGCGACCCCCTATCTTCTCCAGCACCACAAACCCCATGGAGGCTGGAGATTGGCTCCGCACCATCGGGAAGAAGTTGGACCTTCTCCCCTGCACCGATAGGGAGAGAGTGGCGTTCACCACTCATCAACTCCAGGGTCCCGCCGCGGAATGGTGGGACAACTACCATTAGTCCCAACCGGAGGACCATGTGGTGACTTGGGCGGAGTTCACCATCGCCTTTCGCGCCGCCCACGTCCCCACCAGAGTCATCGCGGTTAAACAGTAGGAGTTCTGCGACCTGCAACAAGGCAGCCAGACTGTCATGGAGTATCTCCATGAGTTCAACCGTCTGGCACGCTACGCGCCAGAAGAGGTGCGAACCGACGCCCTTCGCCAGGCTAAGTTCCTCTGGGGACTTAAGGATGAGCTGTCCATTCAGCTCATCACCACCGACTACACCGACTTTCAATGGTTGGTGAATAAAGCGCTCATCCAAGAGACTGAGCAAAATAAGTTGGACCTCAAGAAGTGGAAGATGATTGCGTTCAAGCATCATCAGGCGAACCCTCAGAGGCCCCGCTACGTCCCTCCGCCACCGGCACCTGCCTACCATCCTCGGCCCACCTACAGGCCGCCACATGCCGCCAGTGGATCCAACACCGGGCATCCCCGCCCCGCTCCACCAGCTCCGGCCGCTCAGCCGACACCGGCCGCCAAGGCCCCAATCATGAGAGACCGCCAAGGAAAGCCGGTTGTCTGCTTTAACTGCCGGAAGGAAGGGCACTACTCGCACCAGTGTCCTCACCCCAAGCAGCCACAAGGCATGGCACCCAACCAGGCGGTTCGTGCCCACGTCAACCACATCAGCGCGGAGGAATCTCAGGAAGCTCCTGAAGTCGTACTCGGTACGTTCACCATAAATTCCATACCGACTATAATACTGTTTGACTCTGAAGCAACACATTCCTTCATATCTGAAGACTTTGTGAAAATGAATGAGTTGGAAGTGCTCCCTCTACTAGTCCCTATGATGATTGCCACCCCAGCAAGAAAACCTTAGCCCATCTATTCAGCCCTAAGGTAAGGATAGAGATTCAAGGAATATTATTCTAGGCCGAGCCAGTCCTCATAGAGTGCACCGGACTCGACCTCATCCTGGGGATGGATTGGTTGATGAAGCACAAGGGAGTGATTGACTGTGCCAACAAGTCCATAAATATGACCAACTCCGTAGGCGAAGCCGTCACCTTTCGGATGACCAACCGCAAACCTCGCGAGGTGTCCCTCCACTCGCTAGCCCTAGAAGAAGTGCCCGTGGTCAAGGAGTACATGGACATCTTCCCAGAGGACCTACCAGGAATGCCCCCTAAATGGGACATCGAATTCAGAATCGCGCTTGTCCCCATGACCGCTCCAATATCCAAGCGCCCATACTGGATGGCCGCCAATGAATTAGCCGAAGTCAAGAGCAACATCGAAGACCTAGAGCAAAAAGGGTATATCCGACCGAGTACCTCGCCCTGGGGTGCATCGGTTATCTTCGCCATGAAGAAGGACAAGACCAAAAGAATGTGCGTGGACTATAGAGCCCTAAACGATGTGACCATCAAGAACAAGTACCCACTGCCTCAGATCGACGACCTGTTCGATCAATTGAAAGGATCCTCGGTGTTCTCCAAGATTGACCTTCGGTCAGGGTATCACCAATTGAGGATTAGGGAAGAAGACATCCCCAAGACCGCCTTCACCTCCCACTATGGACTTTACGAGTATACTGTGATGTTGTTCGGACTCATGAATGCCCCGGCCTTTTTCATGAACATGATGAACAATGTATTCATGGAGTTCTTGGATAAGTTCATCGTGGTATTCATCGACGATATCCTCGTATACTCCAAGACCAAGGAAGAACATGAAACCCACCTTCGTCTGACCCTCGGAAAGCTAAGGGAACAACAATTGTACGCCAAATACAACAAGTGCGAGTTTTGGTCATTTGAGGTGAAGTTCCTCGGTCATGTCATATCTGCCGGAGGAATAGCAGTGGACCCAACCACCGTGGAAGCAGTGACCAATTGGCTACAACCCACGAACGTGACCAAGATCCGGAGTTTTCTTGGATAGGCCGGATACTACCGCCGGTTCATCAAGAACTTTTCAAAGATAGCCAAGTCCATGACCAGATTATTGCAGAAGGAGGTAAAGTTTGAGTGGACCCAGATTGTGAAGAATGCTTCCAAACCCTTAATAAGAAGCTCGTGTTAGCCCTGATTCTGACTCTACCAGACATCCGGAAGGACTTCCACGTCTACTGCGATGCCTCTCACCAAGGGTTAGGGTGTGTCTTGATGCAAGATGGGAAGGTGATATCTTACGCCTCTCGTCAGCAAAGACCACATGAGCTAAATTACCTGACCCACGACCTAGAATTGGAAGCCGTGGTTCATGCCTTGAAGATATGGAGACATTACCTCGTGGGAAATCAATGTGAGGTCTTCACCATCCACAAGAGCCTCAAGTACATATTCACACAACCGGACCTGAACCTCAGACAAAGAAGGTGGTTGGAACTGATCAAAGATTATGACTTGGGCATCCATTATCACCCAGGCAAGGCAAACGTGGTGGCAGGCACCCTAAGTCGAAAAGGGTATTGTAACGCCATCATGGTGCAGGATCAGGCTCCTTTATTATACAAGGAGATAGAAAGACTGAATCTAGGAATCACCACCAGAGCATATCTTGCTGCCTAGAGGCCAGACCTGTCCTGATAGACCAGATCCGGGATACACAGAAGGAAGACCCGGACATCTTGGAGATCCAGTAGAACATGAGAAAAGGTAAAGCCCCGGGTTCTTCGAGGACGAGCACAGTACTGTCTGGTTCGGAAACCGAATATGCGTTCCCGACAAGCCAGAGTTGAAGGCCCTCATCCTTCAAGAAGCCCACTATATTCTATACTCCATACATCCTAGGAGTAAAAAGATGTATCAAGACCTAAAGGAGAAATATTGGTGGGTCAGCATGAAGAGGGAAATAGCTGAATATGTGGCCAAGTGCGACACATGTCGGCGAGTCAAGGCAGAGCACCAGAGACCTGCCGGGCTATTACAACCCCTCAAGGTCCCCAAATGGAAGTGGGAAGAGATAGGAATGGACTTCATCACAGGACTGCCCAGGACCCAAGCCGGTCATGATTCTATCTGGGTAATCGTCGACCGACTCACCAAAGTGGCTCACTTCATCCTCGTCAAGACAACTTACACTGTCGCCAAGTTGGCCGAGTTGTATATGACCCAGATTGTGTGCCTGCACGGAGTTCCGAAGAATATTGTATCTGACCGTGTGAGTCAGTTTACCTCTAAATTTTGGAAGAACCTTCAAGAGGAAATCGACACCCGGCTAAACTTTAGCACCGCCTATCATCCACAGACCGATGGTCAAACCGAAAGAGTCAACCAGGTATTGGAGGATATGCTTAGAGCTTGCACTCTAGACTTTGGCAGAATGTGGGACAAGAACTTGCCTTATGCGGAGTTCTCCTACAACAACAGCTATCAAGTTAGCTTGCAAATTTCCTCGTTTGAAGCACTCTATGGGCGTAAGTGCAGAACGCCGTTACTCTGGGATCAAACTGGAGAATCGCAACTTTTCGGGACAGATATATTGCGAAAAGCCAAAAAGAAAGTCAAGATCATCAGGGACAGACTAAAGATAGCCTAGTCTCGGCAAAAGAGCTATGCCGATAACCGACGGAGAGACCTGACCTTTGAGGAAGGCGACTATGTCTATCTCCGAGTCACTCCCCTTCGTGGCACCCAAAGGTTTAACATGAGAGGCAAGCTAGCACCCCGCAATGTCGGACCTTTTCAGATCCTCCGACGGCAAGGAGAAGTGGCATATTAGCTAGAACTACCTCCATCCTTGGCAGGAGTCCATGATGTGTTCTACGTCTCTCAGCTGAAGAAGTGCCCCCGTGTACCCACCGAGCAAGCCGACCTACAATAGCTAAACATCCAAGAGGACTTGACCTACATTGAGAAACCCGTCAAGGTTCTGGAAACTAACGAGAGAGTAACCAGGAGCCGTGTGGTTCGCTTCTGCAAGGTTCAGTGGGACAACCACCCCGTTGAAGAAGCCACATGGGAAAAAGAAGACGAGTTGAAAGCCCAATACCCCGAGCTATTCGAGTAACGTTCCAATCTTGAGGACGAGATTTTTTGTAAGGGGGATAGGTTTGTAACACCCCAAATTTTCAGAGAAATAAAAAATACCATTTAATATGTTTTTCTGGAAATAAATTATTTTGAAATACCTTTAATGCCCTTCTAAGCTTTATTGAACTGGAACCTAGATAAAACATCCAAACCAGGGGCTAGAAAATTTTGTATGTGATCCCAAGGCCAAGATATATTTTTGAGAATTTTTATAAATTTTTATCACCCTTGGAGGTAGCCCAAATATTTTAAACTAATTTCTGCAATTATTTTTATTCAGTAAATGATCGAAACAGTAACGGGCCCCCTTCCCCCTCTTCTCCCTCCCCCGGCCAGCCCGGCCCACTCCCTCCCCATGCCTCGGACTGACAGACGGGCCCCACCTGTTAGAGGCCCTCTCCCCCTCCGCGCGCGCACCTGACACTTCAGCCCCACCCGTCGGTCGCCTCGCCCTCGTCTCGCGCTCGCTGACCGGTGGCCCCCACTCGTCAGAGTCGTCGTCTCCGCGGGATCCACCCCCAAATCCCCCCTCATCGGCCGAAGCCCTAATCCCGCCTCAGATCCGCCCCCGATGGCCCACTCCCTTTAATCGGTCGCCGGCAATGAATTCCCCGCATCCCGCCGACCGTTTCTGCCTTAAAACCCAGCTGAATCAATTCTAGGTTGAGTGTATCCCCTCGCAACCGAGCTCGTTGGCGTTAAGGCCATTTTAAATTTGGTCTTCCCCTAATTGCGCCCCCCTCGGACCCCGCCGGTGCTCCTATTTAATCCCTCGGTCATCACCGCATTAGACCCCTACGCTCACTCGCTGCGAGAATGAACAGAACGCCCATGCTCCAATTTTTAACACCCCTCCGCCGCCCGCACTCCAGCCGTCGTTCGCTGTCACCGGAGACCTCTTCCACCCTCGGCGACCGCACTCGTGTGATCATCAACGTCACCCCGACCTCTTCCACCCCTCTGTCGCCACTGAACCCCGCCGGAACGCCATCACCGACGAGGACTCGAACGCCTTCACCGCCCCCGCTCATCGCCGGCCACGCTCCAACGACCCCAAGCCTCACTGACGGTACCCTCTTGACCCCCGTGATGTACTTATTCCGGTTTAGCCCTTAGAACCGACCGCCATCGTTCGCCGTGGTTGCTAGACCCTCGCCATCGCCGGAGAAGACGATCGGCACGAGTTGAGTACCCGTGCCATGTAGGATTCGATCTCAGCCATGCGATCTAGATCCGACGGTGGTGGTTAGGCCGTTCTTGTGGTTTAATCAAATTCGTTGGATCTCAACGAATTGGTATGATTTAATCTGAGCCATCTGTTTCTATTTAAAACCCATGTTTGATCTGAGCCACACAATGCGTACCGGTTCGACGTTTTAATCGTGGTCGTCCGCGTGCACTTAACGCCCCCGCCTTGCCTGTGGCCACCTGATCGCTATCCAACGGTGGATCTAGATCCGGCGCACGTGCACAGTGCGCGGGTTCACGGTGAATCCGGTTCACCGTGGACCGACGCCTGTTTTTGGATTTAATTTAAATTCAAAAATACTTTTAAACTTCTAAAATTCATATCTTGCGCATTTTAACTCCAAAACTTACCATTTCAATTCCAGAAAATTTATAATTTTATTCTCTTCATGTTTGTACAATAAAAACAGTAGGTTTATTTTGAGTATTTTATGTTTATTTTATAAAGTATTCGAATGCACTTTAATATATGTCCATAATGCAACTTTAGAAAGATTTATGTTTTATCCTCTTCATTTTTGTGTAATGAAAATAGTAGGTTGATCTAAACTTTCTATTATTACTTAATGGGAAGTTTAAAATATATTAGGAGCACATTTTTATTTCTTTTGTAGAAATCTCTAACTCCATCAAAAGTCCATATTAAAAATTCATATAATAATTTTCAGAAACTTAATAACTTATTTTTATTTATTTAAACCTAATCAAAACCCATATGCTTATTATGTGATTTTGGAATGTTTATTGAATATTATGTTTATTACTTTTGTTGAAAAGACTACGACGCCACCGAGGAGCCGGAGTACTTCCCGGAAGTCCCTCCCTCGCCTTTCGCCGATGTTCTAAGTGTACATGAAGAGAGATGAGAATTTACTGTTCAGAATTTGTCTCCTGTTCGATATTTGACGAAGCCTGCTTCGCAGTGTCGAAGCCTGCTTCGGCGAGGAATGTCGAAGTCTAGCGAAGTCTATCGTTGAAGTGCTGGAGGTTTGTTGAGTCTAGCCTAGTTCGAGTGTGGCAGAATGCGAAGTATGCTTCGGTGCGAAGTATGAAAGTATCTAAGCCCGCTTCGAACAGAGTACTTCGAAGTCTATACTCCGATCAGACAGCTTCGAACAAAGTTTGCAGCAAAGCAACCTTCAAAAGAGAAGCGAAGCCAAACACTCAGTAGTAAGACCAAATCAAAGCCTACACTCTACCTTCAAAGCTAGCCTTGATCGAGGTATGACTACCGAAGTGGTAACCTTCGAACCGAGGACTAACTTCGAAGAACAAGCTCCGAACCCACAAACTGTGACCCTCGAAAAGACAGCAGCAGTAAGACCTCAGTAAACACACTCCGAGTGAAGTCTACCAGAGAGACATGCTTCGAAGCTAACTTCGAAGCCTGTCGAAGTATTGACTTCGTAGAGCACTAGTCGAAGTACACCTTCGCAGATTAACTCGAAGCCTGTTTCACTGAATAGAAGGACTTCGCACAAAACATGGGGCTTCGCCAGAAACAACCAGAGAAAGACTAGGTCCTGTCTACTCGATCAAAAAGCTACATAGGAAAAAGCAAAGCTAGAGTACTAGCACACTGTAGCTTTAGGAAAGTAGTACTACTTGTTAGAGTACGCATAAACTAGTACTCTCACGTGAAGAACAAAAACGAAGCAGCCAGAGAGAATGATTTGCTCAGGAATAAAATAGCTGCACGCAAACCGAAAACCCAGAGCTGCGCACGAAGTGCTGCACACAGAATGGTAGGAATAAAAACTTCCAAACAGTTAAGAATCGATTGAACTCACGAAGAACAGGAGCACTGCCTAGCGGCGCACGAACAGGAGAGAGAAAGCACAGGAAACACAAAATGACCCAATCCTTGATTAAAAAGTGATTTCTTGAAAGGGTGACCTAACCCTAGGGATTGGGGCCCTATTTATAGGCTTCCCAATAGCTAGGAATATTCCACCAGCCCCTTAGGGTTTTTTACAGATGCTTAAATAAAGGAAAAGACCAAACTGCTCTTAGGATATTTTTACAGACTCAACTGACTGACTGTGGGCCTAGGGACAAAATAGAAAACTCCTATTCACAGATGACTTATCCGGAAGCTAAGCTTTCGTAGCGACTATGGCTTCTCTTCTGGACAGTCCGATACAAGATCAGCGGTCGTCAGTTTTGCGCCGAAACTGACAAAGCCTCCACCGACTTTGCACCAGGTACCCGGATTGGGCCGGCCCGACTCCATAGCTCTCTCAGCCCGGCAATCACTCACTACCTGTGTACCTGAGTCAATTCTGGTCAACAGCCCAATGGATCCTCTGCTGCTCCTAGCCCATGTACCCAGATTAGGCCAGCCTGACTTCGCGGCCCCTCTACCCGATAGTCGCTCGCTGCCCGTGTACCTGAGTCACATGCGGCCCAGAAACAGCAGGTATTCCCTCTTCTTCTGTCCTCTTTGACTATCGTTGACAATGACTCATCACATCTGGAGCCATGAGGCCCACGCTATTCAGCATGGCTCCTCACAAGTCACCAAACCAATCTTTTGAGCATATTGAACCCATGTTTTACTAAACTATCGCTAAAACACATAGGATATACATGCATTAGTCAAATGAAACCCTTACAATATATTTATTAGGATCCCCCGACCTTGATGTGCAACCCAAGCCATGCTATCTAGCCTAAACTCCTTGTCACCTTATTATTAGTACTATTAGCTAGTGTCCAATGTACCGACACGATTGCTATAGGATTAAAAATGAGTCGTGGCGATTGGAATCTACTATATGATCCCCGTTATTCTCATCTCTGGAATGCTATTGGTTATAGAGTTTTGGTTGTGAGTGTATGCATGGTGGGTTCCGGGTGCAAGCTAGGGCATTGGTCGGTAGCACCTGGGGCACTATAAGGACCGGTCTGCGGGATCCGGTGCAATACACTTCCGTACTAACCACAAGTCTAGTGGGTAAGTCCTAACTAAGGTATGGAGTGTTCCAAACCGAGGCTACCACTTGGAGATGGGTCAAGTAGCACCTGCGGGTGGCTTGTACCGACGTGGCACAAAAGGGGGTGCGACGTTAGCCGGGATGCGGCCCGGCGCGCCGGCGAAACATAGAGCGGGTGGTTATCGCTTGGAGCATTGCATGTTGAGGTTTTGGCATGAGTTCCCGTGGTATGGGTCATCTCGTTACACTTTGGTGTATGGGATGAGTGTGTGCCTTGTGGGTACAGTGGTACACCTCTGATCAGAGTCATAAATCTTTTTGAAAAGCCAAGCCCACGGTCAAGGGCGGGTTGCGTGACATCCCACAGTTAGTTTACTTTTAATGAGTGAGCATGATGATTTGACATGTAAGGACTGTTGTGCGAGGAGGGAAAACATACTCATCGAGTTAGATGTTATTATGATGTTCATGTCTATTATTCTGCATGATTAAATTTGACTACACTAAATGCAATAACTGAAAAATGTATGTTTCCGCACTTTTAGCCGTTATCCTTCCTTTGTTATTACCTTGCATTACTATTGCATTTGCGGTGGCTTGTTGAGTACTTTTTGTACTCACACCCGTTGGACACCATTCAGAGGATGCTTACTACGAGGAAGATGGTCTAGAGTAGCGACCGAGTCAAGAAGAAGATCCTGAAGAGGGCGTTCGTCATGCTTTTATTTGCTTATTTTAATTTTACTCTTTTTGTAATAATGTGGTCTGTGTACCACGGATGATTGCTCGTATGTACGTGTCGCATGATGAACCTCTTGTATTATTGTTTTTCTTTGGAAATTCAATAATGTTCCGATTTGTTAAATCGGGGCGTCACACGCCGCCTGCTGGACGCCGAGACCAGGTATGTGTTTATGGAATGTTTGTGTTTGTCACTCTACTACACATGCACCAAATTGCGCCATTATCTTCTCCCTACTACATGTGTTGTCGTTTGCCAAACCGATGTTATAAAACACATGTTACAAAAGCTGATTCTATGTGGAAGAATCAGAAAATGGGCTTATGCTTTAATTGAGTATGATTTGGCCTATGAACCCCTAAGAGCTATGAAAGGCTAGATCGTAGCCAACTTTATAGTTGATCACCACATAGACGTCAGTTGGAGCAACAATGTTGCTTTGATTGAAGTAATACCGTCGAAACTTTACTTTGATGGTTCAGCTTGCAAAAATGGCCGAGGTATTGGAGTAGTCCTCATATCACCTAGCGGAGCGCACTTTGAGACCTTGGCTCGTTTAGAGTTTCCTTCTACTAATAACCAAGTTGAATACGAGGCTTTACTGATAGGGCTTGAGTTGTTAGATTCCATGGGTGTTAAACATGTCCATGTGCATGGTGATTCCTTGTTAGTAGTACAGCAAGTGGCTAAGAGTGCTCAATGTTTTAATGGCTTGCTAAACAGCTACTTGGATAAGTGCATGGACATAATTGCTACTTTTGATGACTTCAAAAATTCTCATGTGTCGAGAGAGGCCAATTCGGTTGCAAATGATTTGGCTCAGCAAGCATCTGGTTACCAAGTCAGGAGTGGAAAATTTTCTGTACAGGAGAAGCCAATGTTTGGTCTCACTACCGAAGCCAGTAACTTCGGGCAGGCGCACCCTCCGGGTCGGACCCCTCTGGCTGTCGGAGGCTACCGCACGCCGAGGTCCCAGGACCGGAGTGCTCTGCCCACCGAGGGGTCTGGCACACCGGAGACCGTGAGCCGAAGTCCTTCGCACAGTGAGGGCCTCCAGGAGCGTAGACCCTCCGGTAGGGAGCTTCGTCCTGATACACTCCGTACGGCCAGTCCAGCCAAGCTTCGGCAGATGCAGGAAGGGCTCGGGGGGCACCCCGAAATCAGTAGCCTAGAGACCTTTTCAGGGAGTGGGCTAGCAATCATCCAGTATTTGAGAGACCCTAGCCAAAGGGTTGATCGGAAGGTTCAACGACAAACGTTTAAATTTGTATTGATAGACGACACACTGTATCGCTGAACCATTGATGAGGTATTGTTGAAGTGTCTAGACCACGAATGATCCCAGGTGGCTACAGGAGAAGTCCATGAAGGACTTTGTGGCACTCATCAGTCAGCCCAGAAAATGAGTTGGATGCTCAAAAGAGCAGGTTTCTACTGGCCAACTATGACCGAGGATTGTTTTAAGTACTATAGAGGGTGTGAGGCATGCCAGAAGTTTGGCAATATTCAGTTAGCTCCTGCTTCGTTACTCAACCCTATTGTCAAGCCATGGCCGTTCCGAGGTTGGGACTTAGACTTCATCGGCCAAATTCACCCTCCTTCCTCAAAAGGGCATCGGTTTGTGTTGATGGCGACATATTACTTCACCAAGTGGACCGAGGCCATGTGTAACAGCCCCAAAATTAAAAGGGAATAAAATAAAGGAAAAAATAATATTAAATGAATTTCTGAATTTTGTTATTAATAAAAATTCTAAAAGAGCCCTATTAAAGCCAAACAGAGATAAATATTCAAAATTTGGACTTGAAAATTTTATGGGATAAACTAGAGGCCAAGAAATATTTTTGAGAATTTTTACCAAATTTTAGAAATAGTTCTTCAAGCCTTAATCAAATAAATAAATTTCTGGAATTATTTTTAATCAGAAAACAATTTTTAATCTTATTGGGCCGCAGCCCTGTTTTCCCCCTCTAAGGCCTTTCGGCCCAGCCTAGTCCAGCTGCGCCCACCGACAGGCGGGACCAACCCTGACGGCACGCGCCCGCCTCTCCACCGCACGCGCCACGCCCCGGACGGCCCCACCTGGAAGCCTCCCGCTCTCGCCCTCCTCTCTCTGCCCTGGGACCCCACGTGTCGGCCCTCTTTCTTTTGCGCCCGGACGGCTGACAGGTGGTCCCCACCTGTCAGGACCTTCTTCTTCCTCGGAAGGGGATCTCTCCCCTTCCATTTTTAGCCGGCGCCCCCCCCTTCTGATTTTAGCCGCCGGCCGGCCGGATTCGCTTAACTGAGCGCGTGATCCTCTTCCCTATTCACCAGTGATCTCCTTCCACTCAAAATCGACGCGTTTTCGTCCTTTTGGAAGCCAATCCGAGAGCTATAGAAATTTCGCCGGAGCTTTTGGAATCCTCCTCGATTTCCCTCGATTAGCCTTCCTATTCCACCGCCGGTGACCCCTATTTAATCCCCCCAACGTCGCCACACTTCACCACGCCACCAGAGCCCGAGCCCTCGCGTTCCCGAGCATTTCCACCATCTTTCCCTCCCTCCCCTCTGCTCGAGCTCCAGCCGACGATCACCGACGCCCCGGGCCACCTCCACCCTCGCCGCCAACACCGACGGGACCGCCATCGCTCATCCTCCCTCGGCCCCATCTCCGTTGGGCCAGAACCCCCGCCGGAGCGCCTCGCGGCCACCGGACCCGAAGGCTTCTCCTGCCTCTCCTCACCGCTGATCGCCGCCACTGTCTCGACGTCGTCGCCACTGGTACGCCTGAAGCCCTCTTGCTCTTCTGATTCCATTTTTGGCCCTAGCCCTGCCAGAGGCCCTCTCCGCCGCCGGGGATCGCTCGCCGCCACTCGGCCGGAGCTGGAGACGACGACCTCGGTCTCCCCCATGTCGCCACCATGCCGGATCAAACTGTGACCATTGGATCCGAGGGGAATGGCCACGATTAGAACTCGAGTTCAAGGGCCCGGATTGCGTTGACCAGAGTGGACCGGTATCGCGCAATCTGAGCCCTCCAATCTCATTTAAGCCACTCGCCCCGCCGACAGCCCTTGGATCCGGATCGGACGGCCCACAGCAATTGGGTCCACGGGAATAGTGACCCCGCGCACGGTGGGATCGGTCCACCGTGGACCAGAGCTGTTTGAATTCAGAAAATTGATTTTAGAAATTCCAGAAAATCTATCTAAACTTTAAAAATTCATATCTGGCTCAAATTAACTCCAAATTTCACCATTTTAATTCTGGAAAATTTGTCTCTTTATCCTCTACCCTTCTATGCAATAAAAACAATATGTTTATTTGGCACATAATAATCTTATTAAATAATAAAGAAAAGTCCCCTTTAGGAACTAATTAATTTTTCAATTAAATAATTCAGATAAACCCTTAAAAATTTATAAATTAATTTCAGAAGATATAATGGCTCCATTTCACTGTTATTAATACAATAAAAATGGAATGTCCATTTTGTCCATGACATTTTATTAAATAACATTTCTAAAGTCCTTTAGGATAAATAATTAATAGAAATACAACACTTTACAAAAAGTATCATGAAAACTTATATAATAAATTCAGAGGACTTAATGACTTTATTCCACTGTTTTAATGCAACAAAAATAACATGTTCACTTTGCCCACTTTAATCTATTAATTAATATTGCAAAAGCCCTTGTAGGATAATTAAGTAACTCATATAATAAAAGTTAAACACTTTATGAAACTATCCTAAAACTTATATAACAAACTTCAGAAGACCTAAATAACCTAATGTCACTATATTAATGCCATAAAAACATTAAGGCCATTTTATAACTTTTTACTTCAACTTTAAAAAGGGGAAAATAGAAACCCCTAGGAAAAATAATTACATCAAGTCTTAAGATTCAGAAATCTCATTAGAAATCAATCTTAGATATTTAAGTGACAATTCCCTAGGATTTAAGACTCTATCTCCCTTACTTAAATCCAACAAGAACTTGTATGCTTATATGCTTGATTTTGGATTGTTTATTGAATGTTGTGTTTACTTTTCCGTATCGAGAAGACTACAACGTCGTCGAAGATCCCGAGTCTTACCCCGAGGTTCCACCTTCACCCTTTGCTGAGCAAGGCAAGTCATCGACCACCTCTGTTGAAACAGTTGATCATCAATGAGCCCATGTTTTAATAAATATCGCTATAACTCATAGGTTAATATTGCATTAGTCCAATAATCAAGCCTTACACTTATAATTATTAGATCCCCGTCCTTGTGTGCAAACCCAAGCCATGTTTATTGAGCCTTAACTCCTTGTCACTCTACAAATATTATATCAGCTAGTACCCCATGTACCAGCACAACTGCTGTAGGATAGAAAGAATGAGTCGTAGATAGATGGATCCTGTTATATGAATTTTCCCGTTATTCTTGTCTATGGACTCTGTTGGAGTAGGCTAGGTTATAAGTATGGTGGGTTCCGGGTGCAAGCTCGGAAACTGGTTGGTCGCACCCGGGGCACTATAAGGACCGGTCTGCGGGATCTGTTGCAAAGCACTTCCGTACCAACCACAAGTCTAATGGGTAAGTCCTAACTGGAAGTGTGGAACACTCCGTCTCTCGGCACCATAGTGGAGGGGGCAAGGGGCAAGCCTGCGGGCGACTTGTACCAAAGGAGGCTCAAAGGGGGGTATGGTGGGGCACCGACGCGTCGGGACACCATATGAAACCTATAAGAGGGTGCTGTTGATTCGGAGAGGACCATATGGAAGGTTTTGGCACGAGTTCCCGTGAAATGGGTCATCTCGTTACACTTTGGTGTAGGTGATGAGTGCGTGCCTTGTGGGTACAGTGGTACATCTCTGATTAGAGTAATTTAATCTTTTCGAAAAGCCGAGCCCACGGTCAAGGACGGGTTGTGTGACTACTCGCAGTTAGTTTACAATTGTTTGAATGATTGAGTTATTCATGGCATGTAAGGACTGTTGTGCGAGGAGGTAAAACGTACTCCTCGAGTTAGAAGAAGATGATGCATACACATGTTTACTTTTCCGTACTAATAAATTGCTCACATTTAATGCTTTACAAATATGCTGCTTCCGCAAAACTAGCCACTATCTCCCTTGCTATTATCTTGCATTATATTTGCATTCGGTGGCTTGCTGAGTACATCTGTACTCACCCCGTTGACTTACACCATCAGAGCCCGTCTACTACGAGGAGGATGAAGGTCTGGAGTAGCGACCCAGTCAAGGCGAGACTGGAAGGAGGCGTTCATCTAGGACCCTTATTTTATTAGTTTCTCTTCACCTTTATTCACTTTTGTATTAATGCGGTCTATGAACCGTGAATGATTGCTCGTATTTGTACGTGGTCGCATGATGAACGTCTTATTTTATTGATTTTCTATGGAATTTCAATAAAGTCCTGATTTATTAAATCGGGGCGCGACAAGATGGTATCAGAGCCGACTTGACTGTAGGAAGCCAAACAGACCTGACCTTAGGGCTTATATTCACTATATTTTCTTACAAAAATTACTTATCCTCTCATCTCCCGAGATTTTTCACAAAAACTTTCTCTCTTTTGTAGATGCCGGTCCATACCATGAGCAGGACTCTTCGTGATGAGGCCGAACTCATCCGCGAGCTTCGCGTGCTCGTCGACTTCTTGGGGTATCCCCATGAGCCCACGTTCCACGGGATCTTTCCCGATGCGAGCGAGAGCTACTGCGAGGTCACGGTTGTTATCCGCCCCTCCTCCACGCAGCCACCCTTCTACACCCATGGAGTCGGAGGACCTTCCTTCGTGGTGGCCAGCCAGCGCGCCGCTCTTTAGGCCCTCGCCGAGCTTCGACTAGTCTACGACTGCCACCTTCGCGACACCATCTACCGCTTCATGCCCATGCGCACACCAGGGAGTCACCGCAGCATCTACATCAACTCCCTCCCTCAGGACAACTCCGCCATCGCCCACACCATGAGACTCTTGGAGGCTATGGACAACCTTCACACGGAGGCCGTCCTCGACGCAGATAGCCAGCACGACACCATTGACTTCTATCGCCACTCGTCGGAGAACCTGGCCCGCGAGAATGCTGAGCTCCATCGACAAGTCCAGCAGAACCCCCAGCTGACTCTCGAGGTAGAGGAGTTGAGGCGTCAGAACGAGCTTTTACGCCAAGGCGCCATAGTCAACACCCAGCTCCGCCAGCAGCTCAAGGAACTAAAGAAGGATGTCGAGGAGACCGCCCCTCTTCCGCCTCGCAAGCGGAAATCGCTTCGGTTTCCCATAGTGAAGCCCAAGAGGATTTCCCGTAGTGCTCCACCCGCAGGACCATCCAGTTCCTCGACCCCGACCGTCTCCCACGAGCCCGTGATCGAGTCGTCCCCTGAGCTATCGTAGACGTAGTTTTACGCTTGATTGTTTTCTTTTACTTGTTTGTATGGCCACTCATGTCGAATATAAGACATGAGTGAAGATTAAATAAAAATAAACATAAATGTAATCGCAAGAACGATACATTTTGAAATAAAGCTTAATATCATTTCCCTAGACCTATTAGATCATAATCCCAATCTAAAGGAGAGAATCTACCTCTAGTTTCAAGTCAACGTGATTCGTTCGTCGCCGTTCTACGAGATCAACTCCAATCATGAAGTCAAGACAAGTTGTCAAGAAAGCCCTAACTTAGCCAAGCCCAATCTATGAAAATATAGACTTGAAGCCTATCTTTAACCTTCTTGGGACGAGATTCTTGTTAAGGAGGTTAGGATTGTAACACCTTGAAGTTTTGTCACACGTAAAAAAAAGAGTAATTAACAAATAAATTGCAAGAAAATGACTCAGTAAAAATCAAGAAAGAGGAAAGCTAAAATACAGGCCTAAAAAAATTCATTTAAAAATAACAATTAGCTAGAGTATTTTCCTAAAAAAATTCTCCTAAGCATTAAGATGCGTTCCAAAAATTTTCTGGAATTTTTGGACACCAAGGAATTCAATAAGATATAATCAACACCACTTCATCTTAAACCTCTAACACTAATTAATAAAATATGTTACAACATGAATGTTGTGTGAATAAAATACACGATTTATACAAGGCATAAGTATGAAAGTTGATAAGGGACTAAAACAAAATATGTAAGCATCTAGGTCAAACTATTCATCTTAGGCAATAAAATCAGTAACAATTTCCCCTTAATGATGGCACCTTCTTTTTGAACCCTTCAACTTCAGGATGGCCAATGACCAAGGATCAGAAGTCCCACGCGACGGAAACACCTCAGGCAACCTGCCTCAGTGGGGTGAAGCTGGACGTCAGCAGACCCCTGTTGTCTATCATCCCACACTTACGGAGATGATGGAAAAACAGAACCAACTGATCGCCACACTGCTTACCCAGATGCAACAACAACAAAAGCAGATGCAAGAGCAGCAGGCACAGTTGTTCCATCTCCAACAACACCAACACGAGCTCTCCCTTCAGTTAATCTACGGGGACTTCGCCAACTTTCAGAGATTGGTGAACGAAGCAATTATACCAGAAACCAGAGTGATTCCACCTCAAGCCCCAACCCCTGCCAAGCCACGAACCACCCTCAGAGGGCCAAGCACAGACATCCCACCCCAAGCACCGCCAGCCAGAAGGACACCAGCACAAGCTACCGGATACAAGAGGGACAGGAACAACAAGCTGATTGTGTGTTTCAACTGTCGCCAAAGAGGCCACTACGCCAACACGTGCCCCTACCCCAAGCGGGCGCCATCCTCTGTTCCAAACCCAAAGGGGCATACCCTAGTTCACCACAAAGAGAACCCAGATACAACCGAAGACACCCTCAAGATAATCTCAACCAACCCAGTTCCAGAGGTCACTTTGCCTATTTCCGATGTAACACCATCTCCTAATCCGGAGCACCAGTAGAACTCCGTCCCTTAGTTTTCCCGAGGTTCGCTTCGAATCTCGAGGACGAGATTCTCTGTAAGGGGGATAGGATTGTAACAGCCCCAAAATTAAAAGGGAATAAAATAAAGGAAAAAATAATATTAAATGAATTTCTGAATTTTTTTATTAATAAAAATTCTAAAAGAGCCCTATTAAAGCCAAACAGAGATAAATATTCAAAATTTGGACTTGAAAATTTTATGGGATAAACTAGAGGCCAAGAAATATTTTTGAGAATTTTTACCAAATTTTAGAAATAGTTCTTCAAGCCTTAATCAAATAATTAAATTTCTGGAATTATTTTTAATCAGAAAACAATTTTTAATCTTATTGGGCCGCAGCCCTGTTTTCCCCCTCTAAGGCCTTTCGGCCCGGCCCAGTCCAGCCGCGCCCACCGACAGGCGGGACCCACCCTGACGGCATGCGCCCGCCTCTCCACCGCACGTGCCACGCCCCGGACGGCCCCACCTGGAAGCCTCCCGCTCTCGCCCTCCTCTCTCTGCCCTGGGACCCCACGTGTCGGCCCTCTTTCTTTTGCGCCCGGACGGCTGACAGGTGGTCCCCACCTGTCAGGACCTTCTTCTTCCTCGGAAGGGGATCTCTCCCCTTCCATTTTTAGCCGGCGCCCCCCCCTTCCGATTTTAGCCGCCAGCCGGCCGGATTCGCTTAACTGAGCGCGTGATCCTCTTCCCTATTCACCAGTGATCTCCTTCCACTCAAAATCGACGCATTTTCGTCCTTTTGGAAGCCAATCCGAGAGCTATAGAAACCTCGCCGGAGCTTTTGGAATCCTCCTCGATTTCCCTCGGTTAGCCTTCCTATTCCGCCGCCGGTGACCCCTATTTAATCCCCCCAACGTCGCCGCACTTCACCGCGCCACCAGAGCCCGAGCCCTCGCGTTCCCGAGCATTTCCACCATCTTTCCCTCCCTCCCCTCTGCTCGAGCTCCAGCCGACGATCACTGACGCCCCGGGCCACCTCCACCCTCGCCGCCAACACCGACGGGACCGCCATCGCTCATCCTCCCTCGGCCCCATCTCCGTTGGGCCAGAACCCAGCCGGAGTGCCTCGCCGCCGCCGGACCCGAAGGCTTCTCCTGCCTCTCCTCACCGCCGATCGCCGCCACTGTCTCGACGTCGTCGCCACCGGTACGCCTGAAGCCCTCTTGCTCTTCTGATTCCATTTTTGGCCCTAGCCCTGCCAGAGGCCCTCTCCGCCGCCGGGGATCGCTCGCCGCCGCTCGGCCGGAGCTGGAGACGACGACCTCGGTCTCCCCCGTCCCGCCACCATGCCGGATCAAACCGTGACCGTCGGATCCGAGGGGAATGGCCACGATTAGAACCCGAGATCAAGGGCCCGGATTGCGTTGACCAGAGTGGACCGGTATCGCGCAATCTGAGCCCTCCAATCTCATTTAAGCCACCCGCCCCGCCGACAGCCCTTGGATCCGGATCGGACGGCCCACAGCAATCGGGTCCACGGGAATAGTGACCCCGCGCACAGTGGGATCGGTCCACCGTGGACCAGAGCTGTTTGAATTCAGAAAATTGATTTTAGAAATTCCAGAAAATCTATCTAAACTTTAAAAATTCATATCTGGCTCAAATTAACTCCAAATTTCACCATTTTAATTCTGGAAAATTTGTCTCTTTATCCTCTACACTTCTATGCAATAAAAACAATATGTTTATTTGGCACATAATAATCTTATTAAATAATAAAGAAAAGTCCCCTTTAGGAACTAATTAATTTTTCAATTAAATAATTCAGATAAACCCTTAAAAATTTATAAATTAATTTCAGAAGATATAATGGCTCCATTTCACTGTTATTAATACAATAAAAATGGAATGTCCATTTTGTCCATGACATTTTATTAAATAACATTTCTAAAGTCCTTTAGGATAAATAATTAATAGAAATACAACACTTTACAAAAAGTATCATGAAAACTTATATAATAAATTCAGAGGACTTAATGACTTTATTCCACTGTTTTAATGCAACAAAAATAACATGTTCACTTTGCCCACTTTAATCTATTAATTAATATTGCAAAAGCCCTTGTAGGATAATTAAGTAACTCATATAATAAAAGTTAAACACTTTATGAAACTATCCTAAAACTTATATAACAAACTTCAGAAGACCTAAATAACCTAATGTCACTATATTAATGCCATAAAAACATTAAGGCCATTTTATAACTTTTTACTTCAACTTTAAAAAGGGGAAAATAGAAACCCCTAGGAAAAATAATTACATCAAGTCTTAAGATTCAGAAATCTCATTAGAAATCAATCTTAGATATTTAAGTGACAATTCCCTAGGATTTAAGACTCTATCTCCCTTACTTAAATCCAACAACAACTTGTATGCTTATATGCTTGATTTTGGATTGTTTATAGAATGTTGTGTTTACTTTTCCGTATCGAGAAGACTACAACGTCGTCGAAGATCCCGAGTCTTACCCCGAGGTTCCACCTTCACCCTTTGCTGAGCAAGGCAAGTCATCGACCACCTCTGTTGAAACAGTTGATCATCAATGAGCCCATGTTTTAAAAAATATCGCTATAACTCATAGGTTAATATTGCATTAGTCCAATAATCAAGCCTTACACTTATAATTATTAGATCCCCGTCCTTGTGTGCAAACCCAAGCCATGCTTATTGAGCCTTAACTCCTTGTCACTCTACAAATATTATATCAGCTAGTGCCCCATGTACCGGCACAACTGCTATAGGATAGAAAGAATGAGTCGTAGATAGATGGATCCTGTTATATGAATTTTCCCGTTATTCTTGTCTATGGACTCTGTTGGAGTAGGCTAGGTTATAAGTATGGTGGGTTCCGGGTGCAAGCTCGGAAACTGGTTGGTCGCACCCGGGGCACTATAAGGACCGGTCTACGGGATCTGTTGCAAAGCACTTCCGTACCAACCACAAGTCTAATGGGTAAGTCCTAACTGGAAGTGTGGAACACTCCATCTCTCGGCACCATAGTGGAGGGGGCAAGGGGCAAGCCTGCGGGCGACTTGTACCAAAGGAGGCTCAAGGGGGGTATGGTGGGGCACCGACGCGTCGGGACACCATATGAAACCTATAAGAGGGTGCTGTTGATTCGGAGAGGACCATATGGAAGGTTTTGGCACGAGTTCCCGTGAAATGGGTCATCTCGTTACACTTTGGTGTAGGTGATGAGTGCGTGCCTTGTGGGTACAGTGGTACATCTCTGATCAGAGTAATTTAATCTTTTCGAAAAGCCGAGCCCACGGTCAAGGGCGGGTTGTGTGACTACTCGCAGTTAGTTTACAATTGTTTGAATGATTGAGTTATTCATGGCATGTAAGGACTGTTGTGCGAGGAGGTAAAACGTACTCCTCGAGTTAGAAGAAGATGATGCATACACATGTTTACTTTTCCGTACTAATAAATTGCTCACATTTAATGCTTTACAAATATGTTGCTTCCGCAAAACTAGCCACTATCTCCCTTGCTATTATCTTGCATTATATTTGCATTCGGTGGCTTGCTGAGTACATCTGTACTCACCCCGTTGACTTACACCGTCAGAGCCCGTCTACTACGAGGAGGATGAAGGTCTGGAGTAGCGACCCAGTCAAGGCGAGACTGGAAGGAGGCGTTCATCTAGGACCCTTATTTTATTAGTTTCTCTTCACCTTTATTCACTTTTGTATTAATGCGGTCTACGAACCGTGAATGATTGCTCGTATTTGTACGTGGTCGCATGATGAACGTCTTGTTTTATTGATTTTCTATGGAATTTCAATAAAGTCCTGATTTATTAAATCGGGGCGCGACACCATGCCTCTCAAGAACATGACTCACAATGAGGTACTTGACTTTATCTTGAAGCACATCATACATAGATTCATCATTCCTCAAACTCTCACTACAGATCAAGGCAGCTCATTTGTTTCTAAAGAAGTGAGGGACTTCACCGAATATTATGGTATTAAGTTGATAAAAAGGCCAATGGTCAGGCCAAGTCTGGTAATAAGACCGTGATTAAGCTCATTAGGAAGAAAATCGAAGAGTTCCCTAAAAGGTGGCATGAGGTGCTCTCCGAGGCGCTATGGGCTTGTAGAATTGCAAAGCACGGTGCTACCAAAGTCAGTCCATATGAGTTGGTATATGGACAAGAAGCCGTTCTACCTGTAGAAGTAGATCTTGGCTCTTTAAGAGTGTTAAAGCAAGATGGCTTATCGGTCGACGAGTATGAAACTCTTTTGAAAGACAACCTAGAAGAAGTGGTCGATAAGAGATTGAAGGCTTTAGAAGCCATAGAAGTAGACAAGAAGAGAGTAGCTAAAGCCTACAATAAGAAGGTTAAACCAAAATCGTTTCAAGTAGGAGACTTGGTTTGGAAGACAATTTTTCCCTTAGGCAATAAGAGTCCCAAGTTTGGTAAATGGTCACCTAGTTGGGAAGGCCCTTTCAAAATAGCCGAAATCGCTCCTGGCAATGCATATGTATTAGAATCTCTGCAAGGAGAGCGGTTTCGAAGGGCTTTGAATGGTAGATACTTGAAAAGGTATTTCCCAAGTGTGTGGCAAACAGCGTAAAAGGTGTCGAAAGGCCGATATGGAAGGTATCGTCTTTAGCTCGTTGTGGTTTTAGTTCGCTTAGTTCACTAAAAGGCAGGGGGCATGTGTTGATAGTAGAAAATGGCATTAATGGTTAAGATTGTCAAAATATCAATTTTGGTAATTTGGGTCGAAAATACACATGTCCCTGGTCAGGCCAAAGCCTTACAGGGCCGAAGGACCAATGGGCTATGGGCTCCGGAAGCTTCCAGCCAGCCCACGGCCTTTGGCCAGGAGGCTTTCAGAGGCCCACGCCGCTGAAGCTTTGGCCCGAGGAGCAGGCTTTGACGGGCCTGGCCGAAGGCCCACTTCGGCAAAGGTAGAATTGGACACGTTTCTGGCTAAGTCTTTATCTCTATTCAGCCAAATTATAGCAGATTAGATCAGAGGTCTAGCCCCTATAAATATAGAGACAAAGCCAGTTCAGAGGACCCCCCAACACAAATCAAACACAAAGCCCTAGCTTTGATCGCATTTACTTTATCTTTACTTTTTGTACCTCTTTGTGGGTTTGCTTGGAAGCCCTCCGACGGCCACTTCGGAACAGTGGTAATCCTTGTTACTTCGCTTGTGAAGTATTCGTTAATCTACGCAATAGATTGCTATCGCCTTGTTACTTCACCTGTGAAGTATCCGCTAATCTACGTAACCGATTGCTACCTTCGCTACTAGTGCAACACTTGGCAAAATTCGGTCCTCGGGCCGAATTAGTACTTCGAATCTTACCTGTTGCAGGTTACCTATGTTCTGAGCTACTTCGTCGGAGGTGTCCAGAGCTGAGAGATCAGTTTCGGAGGTTGCTAGAACACCCTTCGGTGAGACTTTTGCTTCGACAGCGCGCTCCGTCAGTAGACTTCGTCACGATAGGCTTCGCTACGCTCACACCCCGCTCCGGATGAAGTCACATTCGCGCGTTGCATTTGAGCCATTATCCTGTATCTTACTGTATCAAAGACTTTGTGTCGAACCCCACTGTTCGGAGGTGATTGTCGCGTCTAGATCCATTCAGAGTTCATCTTCGGCCAGATCAGTCCGAACGCCGAAGGTACCCTTCGACGAAACACTTAGCACTAGACGTTGAAGGTACACTTCGGCGACCCCCTTCGCACCATACTCCGAAGCAGACAGGCTCCGACCGGTTTGCTGATTTATTCTATTTAATATATTTCTTTTGGGTAATTGGTTTATTTTGTGTGATCTGATTGCCTGGCAACTCCACCCCCCTTACCACGGCTAAGGGTAGTCGGAACACGACATCGGTGCTATGTTATGCTTAGGCTTGTCCCTAAGTATCCACACACTTTTGGATCGTTGAATTGACCCAAGTCTGGGGGCACGTTTTCGTGTCAACACAAGGTGTTCGAAGTGTGCTCCGTATGGAGGCACTCGAAGGTTTACCAGACAGAGGTCTCAGAAGTCGAGGTGCATCGAAGGCATGGTCTGGGTGAGGTCCGTCGAGGAGTGTGCTTGGGGAGAGACACTGTGACGAAGTGCTCATTGAATGCTTCGTGCGGAGGCCTTGGACGAAGGAGGGACTTCGAAGGGTGGTACTCTGAAGGTGGGGCTTCGGAGCGTGGCTGACTTGAGGTACTTCGGCCATGCATGGCTTCGGTACACGGACTAACAAAGTTCGAGCTGGGAGTAGCTGTGAAGCCGTGGTGGTCCACTCCGGAGGTGATGGTACGAAGGCACAAGGGCTTTGACGGCTTCGGCTCAAAACTATCACTGTATCGAAGGCTGACTTCGGTGAAGCGAAGGCCATCAGGCTCAAGGCTTCTCATTGAAGCTACCGCACCCCTCGCGTGCGAAGGGGGCTTCAGAAGACTCCAAAACTACAAAGGCTGATTGTGTCTGCTCTGCAAAAGCTGATGTTGTCTCCTCTATGAAGCTGACAAAAGAAGCCTCCAAATAAAGTAGACTATCATCTGTACCCCCTGTTCTGATGAGACAGAATCAGTGTAAACCCTAGGGGTAAAGTAGTCTATTCACAGGGCTAAATAGTGCCTATAAATAGTGGAGGCTAGCTAGGCAACAGTAACACTTTGAGCAGCCATTTTAGAACTCCTGTGCTAGCCGCCATTCTTTTGTATTCAGTCTGTGAGTTCATTTTGTGTTCCCTGTTCAAGCAATGAAAATTTGATTATGTTTTTCATTTACTGCTTGAACTTGTATACTTGCTTTGCATTGCGTGTCATGATTTCTTTGTGCTCCACATCTTCTTGTTTCAAGTTTGTGCATTGAGGTGTTTTTGGAGAAGTGTGTGAGTGATCTATGCTTGTGAAGTGTGTGTTCTCAGTGTGTGTTCGCTCTATGTAAATTGGAGGCTAGTCCTCTCTGATTACTAGCAAAGCACTGTCCATGGCTTAAATCAAAGCCCGATTTCTTCCCTATCAAAGTCCACAACATAGTGTGTTCAGTGTGCATTCAGACATTCGAAATACGAAGCCTAGTACCTGTTGCTAGTGTGGAGTATCAGGTCAAAGTCTGCAGAGGGTAACCTGCTCCTGCGAAGGGTGAAGTGCGAAGTCTGCTCGAAGGCACCCAGTGTGCGAAGCCTGCACCGACTTAGCAGAGTTGAGTTTTTGTCGTGAGTGGATCGAAGTCTTCTTGACTTTGAACTTTTGCTCCTTACGAGGCCTAGTTTTGGAGCTATGAAATACCTCCGAACCAGAACTTCGAAGGGTGTGTTCGAAGCCTGTTCCACAGGAGACTGAGTTAAAACAGAAGGCTATTTTAGCCTAATTTTAAAAGCTCCCATTCACCCCCTCTCGTCGCCGTTTCTAGTCCAACAGAGATCTTCGCTGCTCTCCACAAGGCCTCATGTCAGCCGTAGACATTCACCAGACCAGGAGGGGAGAAGATGGTGGTTGCCTTCAGGAGTATAAACTTACAGCTTCGCGACGAGTTCCAAGACCGATTTCCAGTGAAGGCCATGAATGATCGGTGGTACTCCGACTGGATCCTTCGCTGGTTCTATGCGGAGGTGGGGTCGACCTGCGCCTTGGCGAAGATCAATCCTGATCCGAGCCAACTCTAGGCACGTCTTGGACTATTGTACTCCATGACTCATCGCAGGAGCATGCGTGACTTAGCGGAGGAATTCATCGGCCTCCGAATTTCTCCCTTGATGGCTGCCTGGCCAATTCACTTTGAAGAGAACCCAGAGGGGGACTTCAGGAAATCCCTTCGAACTCCGCATGTAATCTTTGTACATATCCTGCATCAAGGTATTTCATACACAAATATTGATTTAATTTCAATGAATTAATCGGATGATATCTTATCTTTTTGCCCCACGCATGACCTAGACTTCGAAGCAAATTGTCCGGGCTACGGAGAAGGTCCTTAGAGCCTCTACGCTCAAAGAAAAGGAGCGGAGGGTGAAGCTAGTAGGGACTTGGGAGCGATTCAACCGAGTATAGAGTGTACTCGGAGTCGAGCCCCCGACCCTTTCAGACTGGTCCGCAACGGATCAGGCTCCGAGGAAGAGGAAGGACGAGGCGAGGACTTTGGGCCCAGTGAAGACACCCGTGAAGAAGGTGACCCACAAGCCGAAGGCTCGTGCTCCTTCAAAATCACATGTTTCGTCACCGGAGCAATCCAAAGAGGAATACGACGTGGACATGTAGATGGCGGACGAGTTCGAAGCTCTTCTTGCGGGGAACGATGAAGAGTCTCAGATGGGAATCGGGGCCCTCATCCAAGATGGAGTGGAGGTGGCGCCAACAGTTGAGGAGGACGAACCTGGGCAAATGGATGCTGAAGTCACTCCGTCTGGCCAAACAGACGTCCCACTTTTGGATCAAGGCGGAGTCAAGGCCAAAAGGGTTCAGAACCTGGATGCGACGGTCTCGGCTCCGAACGAAGTGATGGTTGCTACGACCAAAGAAACTCCAGCAACTGTTACTTTGGTTCGATCTTCGGAGTCCGAAGAAGACTTCAACCAAATGTTCGAGCCTCCGAGCAGTCTAGTGCTCGTCCGACAACAAGGTGTCAGAGGTAAACCTCTACTGAAGCTTGTTTCTCTTTCTTTACATGCAACATTTAAATAATAGCATATACCTTGGGTTTCATAGAGTCTGCTCCGGTGGAGGTGGCCCCGGCTAAGGTGGTGGCTCCGGAGCTTGAGACAGCTTCAGCGTTTGTTGGATCGAAAACGGCGACCAGAGGGGGGGTGAATGGGAGCTTTTTAAAATTTCAAATTAAAAATAGTCTTCTGTTTTAATTATGTCTTCTGCGGAACATGCTTCGAACACACCCTTCGAAGTTCTGGTTCGGAGGTATTTTACAGCTCTGAAACCAGGCTTCGTCAAGAGCAAAAGTTCGAGGTCAAGAAGACTTCGCTCCACCCACAACACCAAAAACTCAATTCTGCTAAGTCAGTGCAGGCTCCGCACACTGGGTGCCTTCGAGCAGGCTTCACACTTCACCCTTCGCAAGAGCAGACTTCCCTCTAAGGACTTTGACCAAATACACAGCAATAGCAACTGGTGCTAGGCTTCATACTTCGAAGGTCTAAACGCACACTGAACACACTTCGCCGAGGACTTCGACAAGGGAAGAAAAACAGGCTTCGACTCAAGCCAGACAATGCTTCACTAGTAATCAGAGAGGTCTAGCCTCCAGTTTACACAGAGCGAATAGACACTAAAAAACACACTTCACATGCACATACCTCTCACACACTTCTCCAAACACTCTGGAGCAATAAACTTAACACAGGAAGAATTGAAGCACAAAGAGATCGAACCATGCAGTGTAAAGTAGGCATACAAGTTCAAACAATAAATGAAAACAGAATCAAAGTTTCATTGCTTGAACAGGGAACACAAAATGAACTCATAGACTGAATACAAGAGTATGTGGCGACTAGCACAGGAGCTCAAAAATGGCTGCTCAAAGTGTTGATGTGACCTAGCTAGCCTCCACTATTTATAGGCACTATTCAGCCTTGTGAATAGACTACTTTACCCCTAGGGTTTACACTGTTTTTGTCTCATCAGAACAGGGGGTACAACTGGTAGTCTACTTTATTTGGAGGCTTTTTTTGTCAGATTCGTAGAGGAGACAACACCATCTTTTGCAGAGCAGACGCGGTCAGCCTTTGCAGTTTTGGACCCTTCTGAAGCCCCCCTTCGCACGCGACGGGTGCGGTAGCTTCGGTGAGAAGCCTTGAGCCTGACAGCCTTCGCTTCACCGAAGTCAGCCTTCGATACAGTGACGGTTTTGAGCCGAAGCCATCAAAGCCCTTGGGCCTTCGCACCAACACCTCTGGAGTGGACCACCACGGCTTCACAGCTTCTCCCAGCTCGAACTCCGTCAGCCCGTGTACCGAAGCCATACCTGGCCGAAGTACCTCAAGTCAGCCACACTCCGAAGCCCCACCTTCGGAGTACCACCCTTCGAAGTCCCTCCTTCGTCCAAGGACTCCGCATGAAGCATTCCATGAGCACTTCGTCGCAGTGTCTCTCCCCAAGCACACTCCTCGACGAACCTCACCCGGACCATGCCTTCGATGCACCTCGACTTCTGATACCTTCGTCGGGTATACCTTCGAGTGCCTCCCTCTGGAGCACACTTCGAACACCTTGCGTCATTGCTGAGGACTTTGTCCACCATACTCCGAAGTCACTCCATTCGGAGTACCCTTCGAAGTGCCTCGCCTCCGAAGACTTCGTCTTGTGGTACCTTCACCTGGAGCCATACTCCACACTTAATGCCTTCTCTTGGCGCACCTTGACCTGAGGTCTGACCTCGACCCCTTCGCAGCCTTTCATGACCGATCTCCCCGCTCGCCTGGTATCGAGCCTCCCGCTTGACTCAGGTTCACATCCTGCGAACCGTCCGTTGCCTCCGAAGTCACCTGTGCACCACAAACAAGCAGACAAGTGTATCCGGTACCCTAGAGACCTCTCTGAGTAAACAACCTTCGGCACACATTTCGGTGTACCACCCAAAGTATTGAGACCTTCGGTACGACCCAGTCATTGTGTACTATTGGACCTCTCCGACAGGCACACTCCACTGCAACAGACATAGCAAACAGAGCCCACCGAACCCTTCAGTGAAACAACCTCCGAACCCCTTCAGAGGGACCCCTTCGAATCAGAGGATAAAATCTGTCAATCACTCATCACAGACTCCGAAACCAACCCTTGGTTTCTCAGCGTTGTTGCCGACTTTGGTGCAGGAGACAACTTTGGCACTGGAAGTTCCTCCGATGCAAGAGTCAGCTATGGCACAGGAGATGGATCTGAAGTAGGTGACGGGTCTTGGAAAGGGCAAAGGAAAATCTTGGCCAATGTCGGCTCCTACTGCAGGGTGGACTCCATCGGAGTCGACTGATGGAGGCCAGTTGACGGAGGCTTCAGAAGATTCTTCTCTTCGCTCCGACCCTTCTTGAAAGGAGGACAGGGCTTTGGACTTTTCTAGAGCCTCTAGCTTGGGCTAGTTGAGAAGATGGGGAGACCGAATTGGTCTCCATTATAGGCGAGGCCGAAGGGTCGGAGCTCGACGCCACCCTTGAACGGGCAGCTTACCAGGTATGAAGCACTTGCAAAAGTTATTTTCATTTAAAGTATATATAACATACTCACCTTGCTCTTCTTTTCCTTGTTAGCACATTTTTTTGGCTCGTGTAGCAATAGTTTCCAATGAGCGCGAGTGTAATCAGCTCAAAAAGAAGGTGATGGATCTCCAAGAGAGCCTTGCTGACTCCGAGAGCCGTGCTTCGAGCTTGGAGGAGATAGCTCATGTAGAGCGGAGCGTGAAAGTGAAGCTGGAGGCTGCGAAGGAAGAGCTTGCGGCTGAGCGGGTGGTGATCTGAACCGAAGTCAAAAGGCTTCGAGAGGAGCAAGCAACCTCCAGAGTTGAGGCTGTAAAGCTTCAGGAAGAGCGGCAACGTTTGGCTGATGACATAAGGGTGTTTGCTCGGGCAGAAGACTGTCCTTATGACAAAGACAACCGAGCTCTCCACTTTGATTCATGACATGCAACACTCGATTGAGGCCTTGAATGCAGAGAAGATAAAGTGTGAGAATGTGGCCTCCGAGACCATGGACGTCCTTCGGGGCGTCTTGGAATATTTTGGGACTTCTTGCGCCTTTTCGTCATCATTACTTTGATTCGGAAATTGAAGATGATCCAAGCAGCGATGAAGACAATGAAGATTTTGGGTACTCGGTATGGAGAGATCTCCTGACAAGTAGCCGTTCTCGGAGTACTTTGCCACTTTGAGGACATTGGGATTTCTATTTCACTGGACCCCGGAGTAGCCCCCGCCAGCTTTGGCGGTGACCGACTATTGACCCCTTTGCCCAATGTGGTCGCAACTTGGGAAGCCTTTCAGCCATCCTTGAAAGCTAAAGGCCAGACAGTGGTGAAGGCGTGGATTGATGAAGACCACCGTCAAAAGCTAGCACATACGCTGCCTTCGACCAACATGCCTCCTCCGAACCTGAAGGTCTAGCTCTCCTTAGGGTCCCATTATGTAAAAAACTTGTAATTCTATCTTTTATTGAGTGAAAAAGACTTATTTGGAAATATTTTAGGATTTCCCACATTTTTTGGATGATGAACTCGAAGTATTAGAAGTTAATGAAGGGCTCCGTCAACAGTGGGCTACCTTCGAAGCCTTAAGGCCTCACAAGCGTCCTCAATTTTCAATTCCTTGGGGGAGCCATGGAGATGTTATACCCGAAATTTGTAAATAAGTATTAGCTTATATTAAGGAGGAAAAGGGGGAAAAAGAGATTGTAAATTTAGTATCTTCATCTTCGGAGGACGTCGATTGGTCCGAAGAGGAGTGGTCTGGCGAAGATCAAGCGAAGACTAGCCTCGAACGACTTCGGACCTAGGCCGAGCTTCAGCAAGAACAAAAATATTTCTGGGCTTCAAAGAAAGGGAAGCGGATCAAACATAAAGTTGAAGACTCCAGGCTCAGGAACAAGTCACCCTCGAAGTCGGGCTAACTCTGACTCTAGTCTTGGGGACCGAAGGGGTCTTCGTTTTCTTCTTGGCTTAGACACTGATTTTTCATAATGTAATATAATTGATTGAGTAATATAAACTGAAATGCTTTGAAATTGTGCCTCTACCTCCTAGCCCCTCTTTGCGTGGTAGCGCCTTCGATTATCAAGCGAAGACGACGCACAACGATTGTCAAGCCTACTAAGAGTACAATTTCAATAAGTTTTTTGATTTTGTAGGCTTGGAGCCCCTTATTGTATTGAATAAGAATTTGGAACCAATGGTTCGAAATTCGAGTAGATGGTCATTATGGACCTTGTCGGGCTCTTCGAACATATAGGTCTGGAGTCCATAGGTGGTAGCTTAGTATTATTTTTCGGATGTATTGGAATCCGATTGTTTTGGTTACTTCTGACTCTTTTACATATGCTTCCAAGCCAATGGCTCGGAATCCGTGTATTTTGGTCACCTTCAACTCTTTTTACGGATGCTTTCAAGCCAATGGCTCGGATTCCGTTTTTATGGTCACCTCCGACTCTTTTGACGAATGCTTTCAAGACGATGGCTCAGAATCTGTGTGTGTTTGGTCGCCTTAGATTCTTTTTACAGATGCTTTCAAGCCGATGGCTCGGAATCTGTTTTTATGGAACTTTCCCACCTTGACGGATGCTTCGAGCCGGTGGCTCGAAGTCTGTTGATTAGGTTCGAATGAATAATACTTACCTTCGCGATCAGCTCTGTTCTCCTAGTGCGTCCACTAGAAGTAGGAATCATCTTAAGAAGCACACATTATTCGAACCATAAGCTTTATTCATTTAGAAAAGTGTTTACAATCTATTACAAGGAGCTCCTAAGCAAAGTAACGTTTAAGGTACTCCGCATGCCATGCATGTTTCAATTCCTCACCTTCTAAATTAGATAATTTAAAAGATCCGGGGCATCCTGAACGCAAAATGATATATGGTCCTTCCCATTTATTTCCTGATTTTGTCGGAGCAATTATGCTTCGCAATACTAAATGGTCTAGCTTAAGTTCATTAAGCTTTATTTTCAGGTCATACCAAGTCTTTGTCTAATGTTGATACTTTGTTAGGTTAGCAACAACTCGAAGCCTTGTTTCTTCTGTCAAATCTAGTGAAGTCTGTCTTTCATTGTCAAGCTTTGGTTCGATGGTGCGGAGGGAACCTCCTTTGAGCTCCATCGGCATCATGGCTTCATCTCCGAATAGTAACCGGAAAGGGGTGAACCCTGTGGACCTTGCCTGAGTGGTCCAAATGTACCACAAAATCTTTGGAAGTCTTCAGTCCATAGCCCCTTCGCTAATCCTACCATTCTTCGATTTAGGACCGACAAGATATTACCATTAGCTCGCTCGATGGCTCCATTGGATTGGGGATGACGAACAACTACAAAGCACATTTGGATACCAATACCTTCGCATAACTATCTGAAAGGTTCGGCATCGAACTGAGTGTCATTATCAATTGTCAGCTGCCTAGGCACTCCGAATCTGCAAATAATATTTCGCCAGAAATTTTTTTGCACATTCTTGGAAGTGATAGCAGTCAGGAGTTCGACTTCGACCCACTTAGAAAAATATTCAACCGCTACCACTGTAACTTTTAGGCCGCCTTTTGCCATTGGGAATGGGCCAATAAGATCCATTCCCCACCGGGCCATTAGCCATACCAGAGTTATAACTTGAAGAGGTGTTGGTGGACGATGACTCCGTCTTCCCATCCATTGACAACCCTTGCAAGTGCGGACTAATGCCTTCACATCAGCTACTATAGTAGGCCAATAGAGCCCTTGGCGAATTGTTTTGCCTGCTAAAGCCCGAGGGGCAAGATGGCTACCACATGGGCCTTCATGAATTTCTCAGAGTATGTCTTGGCCTTCGGCTTGGGAGATACATCGGAGAAGGGGAGAACAGACTCCGGCCTTGTATAAAATACCGTTGATAATATGATTGTTCCGGACCCTTAACTGTAATATTGATAGTTTTGGGCCTTCGGGCAAATTGTCTTCGTCTTGCAATAAATCCATAATTGGGCTCTGCCAATCAGTGCTTGGTATGCAAAGTACCTCAACAGGAGGAAGTTGTGGCACCGAAGGGGAGGCAAGCTCTTCATAAAAAGCCCTTCCAGGATGTCTAGTGCTCCGGTTGCAGCTTTGGCCAAGATGTCTGCTTGCAAGTTATCGGCTCGTGGGATGCTTCGGACAAAAATCCCTTTAAATGCTGCTTTGGTCTTGCAGATTTCTTCCAAATAATTAGCAAGTTGTGGATGCCAAACTTGAAAGCTTTTATCAATGTGTCCTGCTATGATCTGAGAGTCTGTTTTTATAACAACTCTTGCGGCACCTAGTGTGCACGCCTTGCGAAGCCCAAGCAGGATCCCTTCCTACTCCTCAATATTATGGTGACTTAAAGTTGAGCCTTATGGAGTACATTGCTTTTTACCCTAAAGGCGAAATTATGACTGCTCCGGCACCTGCTCCGGATGCTTGAAAAGCTCCGTCAGAGTATATGGTCCATACACCTTCATTTGATTCTTCTGAAGCACATACTGCAGATGGAGTCCACTCCACTACAAAATCATCCACCACCTGTGATTTGATGGTTGTTCTTGCTACGAAGGAAATACCAAAGGGGCTAGCTCAATAACCCATTTTCCAATTCTTCCTGTAGAATCTTTGCTTCGGAGCATATCCCCAAGAGGGTAAGAAGTTGGTACAATTATATTATGTGCCAAAAAATAATGTCGTAATTTCCTCGAAGCCATTACCAGGGCATAGGTAAATTTCTCTAGCTCGGAGTATCGAGTTTTGGCTCCGGACAAAACTTCCAATACAAAGTATATCGGATTTTGTACCAACTTCCCGTTGAAATATACTTCTTGAACAAGGATTGCACTGACAGTGGAGCCTGTGGCTGCAAGATAGAGAAGAAGAGTTTCATCTACGAGTGGCACAGTGAGTGTTGCAAGATCGCTAAGATAGTCCTTGATTTCATCGAAGCTCTTTTGGCACTATGGTGTCCAAGCAAAATCTTCGAACCCCTTCAAGGCTTTGAATATTGGGAGGCTCCACTCTGCGGACCTTGCCAAAAATCTGCTAAGGGCCGCAAGGCATCCAGTGAGCTTTTGAACTTGCTTCAAATTTTCTGGCAGAGCCATCCTTTGCAATACACTTATTTGCATCGGGCTTGCTTTGATCCCTCTGCTTGAAACTAAGTACCCTAACAATTTTCTAGCTTTAGACCTGAAGATACATTTCTTAGGGTTGAAGCGAACTCCACATGCTCGGAGGCTCTCAAAAGTGTCTGCTAAGTCTAGACTATGTTGGTGCTTTAGAGCACTCTTTATTACAATGTCATCCATATAGGCCTCAACATTGCGACTTATCTGGTGACCTAGAGCCTTAGCAATTAATCTTGAAAAATTTGCCCTGACATTTCTTAAGACGAAGGGCATTTTGACATAACAAAAGACTCCCGAAGGAGTGATAAAGCTTGTCTTGGCTTCGTCTTCGCGTTTTAACCATATTTGATGATATCCGGAGTACGCGTCGAGGAAGCTTAAAAGCTCGGAGCCGGCAGTGGAGTCGATGAGTTGATCAATGCGGGGCATGGGGGTAGGGGTCACGTGGGCATGCTTTATTCAAGGATGTGAAGTCAATGCACATGCGCCACTTGCCAGAGGCCTTCTTCTTAACAAATATGGGGTTGGCTAATCACTCCGTGTGGGCCACCTCTCTAATGATCCCAGCCTTTAATAACTTTTCAACCTCCGCTTTGGCAAGATCTGCTCTTTCTGCCGACAACTTGCGAAGCCCCTGACGGACAGGTCGAACCCTTGGGTTGACGAGCAGGCTGTGATCAATAATGCTTTGGTCGACTCTGGGAATATCTTCGTTAGACCAAGCAAAGACATCCAAATTCTCTTTAACTACTTCTTCCAATGAAGTGGCAATTTCCGGAGACAGTTCCTTGACAAACTGAATGGGATAGTCTTTGTCGTCCTTAATAATGATCTTCGTTACAATTTCACCTTCGGGTTTTGGCTTGAGGGAGATCTTAGAGGGGTCACTTGACGCGGATGTATCCTCTGAATGATCCTGTACATTATTTACCTGCCTAGGATCAAGAGCTAGACCATGGCCATACTCCACCCTCCGTGCCGTAGCTTGGTCACCAAGGACCACAAGTACTCCTCCTTGCGTAGGCATTTTCAGGCATAAATAATTGTGATGCGCCACAACTCCAAATTGGTTTAGCATCCCCCTTCCAAAGATAACATTATAAGCGTAATGGGCGTCGATGACATCAAAAATCACCTCCTCCGATGGAAAACGATGGGTCCTGCCTGCGACGTTTATCGGTGGTGGGAGGGATATGAGACGAAGATACATGAATGTTATGGCCTTTGTGCAGAAGTATGGTACGGTAAGCCAGACATCTTTATCACAATGACTTGTAACCCTAATTGGGAAGAAATAAGTAGGGAGTTTAGACCTGGCCAAACACCACAAGATCGTCCCGATCTTATTGTACGAGTATTTAAAACCAAGCTAGAGGATCTCAAATTTCATCTATTTCGTAATCATATCCTTGGATCATTGCAGCACAAGTCCATGTAATCAAGTTCCAAAAAAGAGGTCTACCACATGCACATTTCTTCCTTATCATGGAGTCAACATATAAATTGACTTGTCCCGATTAGTATGATAATGTTATCTCAACATAACTTCCAAATAAGGATATGTACCCTAAACTACATGAAATGGTAGTCAAAGATATGATGCATGGTGTAACACCCACGTAAAAAAATAAAAATAATTAAAATATAATAATAATTAAAATATAATAATAATTAAACTAATACTTTGGATATTTATAAAATAATTCAAAACTACGAAAAGTTATTTTTTCCAGAATTTTAGACCCGTTTTTCTTTGATTTAAATTGTATTTCTCTTTTTAGGTTTTCTCTCTCACTTATACGTGAGACCCACTTGTCATCACCTTCCTCCCACCAACCTCTCTTTTCTCTCTCTCTGTTGGACCGGAAATGGCGACCAGAGGGGGAGGTGAATGGGAGCTTTTAAGATTTCAGACCAAAAATAGCCTTCTGTTTTAATTATGTCTTCTACGGAACAGGCTTCGAACACACCCTTCGAAGGTCTGGTTCAGAGGTATTTTCCAGCTCCGAAAATAGGCTTCGCAAGGAGCAAAAGTTCGAAGCCAATAAGACTTCGCTCCACCCACAACTCCGAAAATTCAGCTCTGCTAAGTCAGTGCAGGCTCCGCACTTAGGGTGCCTTCGAGCAGGCTTCGCACTTCACCCTTCGCAAGAGCGGACTTCCCTCTGAGGACTTCGATCAGCTCTGCTAAGGCATTGCAGGCTCCGCACACTAGGTGCCTTCGAGCAGGCTTCGCACTACACCCTTCGCAAGAGCAGACTTCCCTCTACGGACTTCGACCAAATACTCAACGACAGCAACTGGTGCTAGGCTTCGTACATCGAAGGTCTAAATGCATACCGAACAGACTTCGCCGAGGACTTTGACAAGGGAAGAAAAATGGGCTTCGATCTAAGCCAAGACCAGTGCTTCGCTAGTAATCAGAGAGGTCTAGCCTCCAGTTTACACAGAGCGAACAGACACTGAAAAACACACTTCTCTCGAACACACTTCGCTTGAACAGACTTCTCACACACTTCTCCAGAAAACTCACAAGAAGGTGGTGCACAGAGAAATCAAAGCATTCAGAGAAGTATGCATACAAGTTCAAGCAGTAAAACAAAACAGAATCAAAGTTCATTGCTTGAACAGGGAACACAAAATGAACTCACAGGATGAATACAAGAGTGTGGCGGCTAGCACAGGAGTTCTATAATGGCTGCTCAAAGTGTTGACGTGACCTAGCCAGCCTCCACTATTTATAGGCACTATTCAGTCCTGTGAATAGACTACTTTACCCCTAGGGTTTACACTGGTTTTGTCTCATCAGAACAAGGGGGTACAGTTGGTAGTCTACTTTATTTGGAGGCTTCTTTTGTCATACTTCGTAGACGGGACAGTACCAGCTTTTGCAGAGCAGACGCTGTCAGCCTTTGCAGTTTTGGACCCTTCTGAAGCCCCCTTCGCACACAAGGGGTGTGGTAGCTTCGGTGAGAAGCCTTGAGCGTGATGGCCTTCGCTTCACCGAAGTCGGCCTTCGATACAGTGACGGTTTTGAGCCGTAGCCGTCAAAGCCCTTGGGCCTTCGCACCAACACCTTCGGAGTGGACCACCACGGCTTCGCAGCTTCTCCCAGCTTGAACTCCGTCAGTCCGTGTACCGAAGCCATGCAAGGCCAAAGTACCTCAAGTCAGCCTCACTCCGGAACCAGCCTCGCTCCAAAGTCAGCCTAGTCAGCTTCACTCCAAAGCCAGCTTCACTCCGAAGCCCGCTTCACTCCGAAGCCTGCTTCACTCCAAAGCCCCACCTTCGGAGTACCACCCTTCGAAGTCCCTCCTTCGTCCAAAGCCTTTGCATGAAGCATTCCATGAGCACTTCGTCGCAGTGTCTCTCCCCGAGCACACTCCTCGACGATCCTCACCTGGATCATGCCTTCGATGCACCTCGACTTCTGAGACCTTCGTCGGGTATACCTTCGAGTGTCTCCCTCCGGATCACACTTCAAACACCTTGCCTTATTGTTGAGGACTTAGTTCACCATACTTTGAAGTCACTCCATTCGGAGTACCCTTCGAAGTGCCTCACCTTCGAGGACTTCGTCTCGGGGTACCTTCACCCGGAGTCACACTCCACACTTACTGCCTTCTCCTGGCGCACCTTGACCCGAGGTCCGACCTCGACCCCTTCGCAGCCTTCGTGACGGAGCCCCCTGCTCCCCTGGCATCAAGCCTCCCGCTTGACCCAGGTTCACTTGCTACGAACCGTCCGTCACCTCCGAAGTCACCTGCGCACCACAGATAGATAGTATAGATCTTGAGAATAAATAAGTTTTTCCGCAAAGATCTCACAAAGCAACAGCAAACAAACGCACGCAACTTGAGGCAAGCAGGAATCTGTGAGATAAAAATGCAACTCGATTTACTTGTGATGAACAGGAGCGCCGTGCGCAAGAAATGATGGCGGCGGTCGCAGGAAGAAGCACACGGAGAGATGAACAAAAAGTGACACACTCTTGATTAGTAAAGTGATTTCAGAAAAAGGGTAACCTAACCCTAGGGATTGGGGCCCTATTTATAGGTAGCCTAATAGCCTAGGAATATTCCACCAGACCCTTAGGGTTTTTTACAGATGCTGAAATAAAAGGAAAAGACCAAACTGCCCTTAGGATATTTTTAAAGCCTCGACTGAATGAATGTGGGCCTAAGGACAAAATAGTAAACTCCTATTTACAGATGACTTATCCAAAAGCGGAGCTTTCATAGCGACTATGGCTTCGCCTCTGAACAGTCCGATGCGAGATCAGCGGTTGTCAGTTTTGTGCCGAAACTGACAAAGCGTCCACCGACTTTGCACCAGGTACCCAGATTGCCGAGGGCATAGAGAGGCCCTCCGCCATCGACCAACACTTATAGGACTTCTGTTCCTGCAATGTCAACTGTGATAACAAGAGGGTCCACATGAGGGAATTTAATTCCAGCTGCATCAGCTGCGGAGAAGGATATTGGTACATGAGACCACTCGGGCATTTCAGCAGCCGACGAGGAAGTCCCAATATGCCCTGCTTCACGGACATATTCTCTCCACTGACGCTTCGACATGCCGCCTAGGGTCCCTCCTTTGGAGATGGGTAGGCCTACCCATTTGCCGCGGTCTTGTGCATCTTCTTGCTTCGGAGGTGGCAAAACACTGGCCACCGAAGGCTGTCTTGGGGCTTCAAGGCTGTCCACACGTCTGATAGCCTGCACTGGCTCCAGATGTGTCTCGGGAGGGGCTCGGTTAGTAGTGCCTCAGCCAGAGCTCCTCTCGAGATACTCGCTCCGTAGAGCTAATATAGACTTGCATGTGTCGTTCCATGGCTTCGGTTTTCACCATGTACACAATATAAGAAGGCCTGGCCTTGGCCAGTCGGCTTCCCTAGCGGCCTCCAGCCGCTGACCTTGCTTCCCTGAGCCTGTGGATTTTTTGGGGGCAATTTCGAAGAGGATGGGGTGATATTTAAAACCTCAGAGCGAGGATGCTTTCGTCCTCTTCGTCCGCCATGATGATTATTGTCAAAGGGGAACACCTGTGGTGGACTTGAAGTCTTCGGTTCAAGTTTAACTTCTTGAAGGATGGTTGGTGAAGACGAAGATGTCCTTCGGAGCCATCCATCTTCCAACCTAGCATATTCCTTGAAGTAGGCCATTAGTTGCGCTGCTAAGGAAATATGCTTCCGGTGAAGCTTGTCGAGGAGGCCTGCGTTCGTAACTCCTTCCCGTGCAGCATCAACAACGGATGATGCAGACATCCCTCTTATCTGCGGCTTCGTATGAGTGAAGCGCTTGAAAAATTGTCGTAGATTTTCTCTAGGTTTCTGCTTCACCTGAAAAAGACTCCCTGTAGACATAGGGGGCACGAAGGTCGCTTGGAAATTTCTCACAAACTTCTTCCTCAACTGCTCCTAGGATTTAATCGATCCTGGTTTCAAGGACCAGAACCAACGTAGAACGACTCCTTTGAGCGCAAGGGGGAAACACTTCACCATTTTGTCTCAAACCCCTCCGCTAGCTTCAATTGCCAAAGCATAAGAACAGGAGAATTCTACGGGGTCTTCCTCTCCGGAGTACTTGCACAGCTTTGAAGTTCTAAACTTGGGTCGAATCACACCTTTTGCAAGTCTGGGTGTAGCGGAGATTCATCGTCGAAGGAAGCATTCTCGGTGCTTCTCTGAATCTCAGAGGCTTTGGGATAGTAAATACGGTCGTCGTCTTGAGGCACCTCCGGGATGACAGGGCTAGCCTGAGGACGAAGCCCGTCGGCAGCTTCCTACCTCCATCTTCCTACCTCAGCTTGAAGACGAGCCATCTAGGTCACCACATCATCAAGACGGTCTTCGTTTCCTCCGGAGGGGACCTCCGGGTCTCGAGAACCGGCGAAGTCAGTTCAGGGTGCAGATGGAGCCATAGGAGGGGCTTCGTCGGTTCAGAGTACAGACGGATCCACAGAAGGGGCTTCGTATGCTCGAGGATGAGTATTTACTTTGAGAGTTTGAGGTGGGGGGCCATGGAAGGTCCTCTAACCTCGGTGGTGTTCGAAGATCCCAACCCAGAGGTCCGAGAAGACCTCTAGAGGGGACTAGTGCCTAGGCTCCATTTAGGAGGCATGACTCTGAACTAAGTGAACTAAAAGAACAATGAGCTAAAGACGATACCTTCCATATCGGCCTTTCGATACCTTTTACATTGTTTGCCACACGCTTGGGAAATACCTTTTCAAGTATCTACCATTCAAAGCCCTTCGAAACTGCTCTCCTTGCAGAGATTCTAACACATGCATTACTAGGAGCGATTTTGGCTATATTGAAAGGGCCTTCCCAACTAGGTCACCATTTACCAAACTTGGGACTCTTTGTTCCTAAGGGTAAAATTGTCTTCCAAACCAAGTCTCCTACTTGAAACGATTTTGTTTTAACCTTCTTATTGTAGGCTTTAGCTACTCTCCTCTTGTCTACTTCTATGACTTCTAAAGCCTTCAATCTCTTATTGGTCACTTCGTCTAGGTTTTCTCTGAAAAGAGTTTCATACTCATCGACCGATAAGCCATCTTGCCTTAACACTCTTAAAGAGCCAAGATCTACTTCTACAGGTAGAACGACTTCTTGTCCATATACCAACTCGTATGGACTGACCTTGGTAGCACCGTGCTTTGCAATTCTACAATCTCATAATGCCTCGGAGAGCACTTCATGCCACCTTTTAGGGAATTCTTCAATTTTCTTCTTAATGATCTTAATCACGGTTTTATTACTAGACTCGACCTAACCATTGGCCTGAGCATAGTAGGGTGAAGAGTTTATCAACTTTATCAGTAATTCAGTATCTTGGTCGAATTGCCTCTCATCTTTTGGTGATTTGCAGTGTTTCTCATCTCATCTTCTTTGACAAAAGTTTTTGGATCCATCCAAACTCTCTAAGTCAGTCGCTAGAGCTCGGACACCACCTTCCAGGGCCAATCAATCTGACCGGAGGCAACACTCCAGTCTGACCGGCCCATACCACGCCATCACCTGATGCGCCGGAACGTAGCGGTATGACTAGCGGCACAAGGCCGGTTTGACTGGGATTCACATATTACTCGGGAATGCCTCGTGATACCCTCTAGAGCCCCTTTCGAAGTATTTTGCACCCTGCGGTCCAACCGGGGACTATCCTTCGGTTTGACTAGCTAAGGGCCAAAGGTTCCCTTCGGCCACCATTGCACCGAACACCGAAGTACCCCTTCGGAACCCCCCCCTTCAGCCACTGTCCGGTCTAAGTGGAATTTACCCTTCAGTCCGACCAAGCGAAGGCCGAAGACCCCTCCGGTCATACTTCGCAACATACACCGGAAGATCCCTTCGGCGATACCCTCGCACCATCGGTCTGACCAATGGTGTGTTTTTGGTCTAACCGGACCCTTCAGGCCGGTCTGACTGACCCTTTTGTTTTAGTCCAACCGGCCCTAGTTTGGCCAGTTGATTGCTATTTTCCACACTTCGGTTAATTAGGTTATTTCTTGTAATTTAATTGTCGAGAGACTAAATTTTTTTCCCTTGTCACTATCTAGGGTCATCGAAATGCGACGTAAGCACCGTGTTATGCTTAGAGGTTATCTCTAAGTATCCATATGCTTTTGGTGAATAGACGTCAGTGCGTTTGGCGCTTTGATCGTTGGATTTTAGTGTCAACACAATTTTTGGCGACTCCGCTGGGGACAAAACATGCCAAGCAGTTCTACATCAGCGACGGGTACATCAACTATGTCTGCATCAATGGGACCCTCGATGCCAATGGATCCGGTGGGGAGCGCGGAGATTGACGATGGAAACATCATTGTCCCCACCCTCGATGACCTCTCCAAGGAGAATAGGGCAGAGATCGAGACCAAGACGAGGGAGATACACGCTCCCCTACTTGGATGCTTCACCAAGACCCGCGGGGGCTTTGTCAAGCACGACATCGACATCCCCGACCTCTCTGGGAGTAAGGTAACACCATCATCCCCTCGACTATCCTCCCAGGACATCGAGCAACAGATAGCCACATCAGTAGACCAGGTGGTTAGCGCTACTTTTGAAAATCGTCTAAGGCTCGAGGTAAACTCTATGATGGAAGCAATGTTTAAGAGATTCGGCTTTTCTGAGGCCGCTTCTCCAACCCCGATGTCTAGTGTACCCCCTGTCCATCACATACACAGTAGAACGGACGGGAGTACCGAAAAAACCATCGTGTCTATGGCCTCATCATCCATGGTCAAGACTGCATGTGACACTGTCGGTTAGACCGGTGTGTGCCAGCTTCAGCAACCGGTAATCGTTGGTTAGACCGGCCATTAGGATGGTCCGACCGGCCATTGCACCTTCAGTCAGACCAGCCCTATGGCCAATCCGACCACCCTTGGTGCCTAATGTGCACCACCGCCACTCGCTCCTATGCTACCTTTCCCCGCGCTGCCCGCACCTCCTGCTCCCAGACACCCACATAGGCCCGAATGAGGAGCCATGATGAATATCATGGGCCTCACGGCTCTAGATGTGATGAGTGACTGTCAATGGACGTTAAGAAGAGAAGATGAAGATGATACGAGACCTGCCGTGTCTGGGTCGCGTGTGACCCAGGTACACGGGCGGCGAGTGACTGCCGGACAGAGGGGTCGCGGAGTCAGGCCGGCCCAATCCGAGTACATGGGCTAGGAGTGGTAGGAGATCCACTGGTCTGTTGACTGGGATTGACTCAAATACACGGGCGGCAAGCGATTGCCGGGCTAAGGGAGCCACGGAATTGGGCCGGCCCAATCCGGGTACCCGGTGCGAAGACGGTGGACGCTTTGTCAGTTTTGGCACAAAACTGACGACCGCTGATCTTGGATCCTACCGTTCTGAGGCGAAGCCATAGCTGCTATGAAAGCTCCGCATCAGGACAAGTTATCTTTATTTAGAATTTTACTATTTTGCCTTTTAGGCCCACAGTGTGTGTTAGTCGAGTCTGTAAAAATCCTAAGGGCATGTTTGTCTTTTTAGTTTATTTTTGTGTCTGTGTAATTTACCCTAGGGGTAAATCTGTCTTTTCCCTTCCTATTGGGCTGCCTATAAATAGGCCCCAATCCCCTAGGGTTAGGGTTAACTCACCTAATGCAAATCTGAGTTCAACCACTTTAAGCCTTTCCCTTCCACCGTGTTTCTTCCTCCCTGAAATCACAGCCATCATAGTTCATCTTTCAGCCATGGTGTCTCTACATCTTGCAATATCGTGAACATCGCTTGGCTTTCTTCATTGGGGTCTGGTTCAGCCGGAGTCAACCAGCTGCCGTCGTTGTTTCTGCGCGGGGATTCTTGGGCTGGAAGCGGCGGATTCTGTGCGTGCGATCGGTTTGGCGTTGGGAATCAACGCGGCTGGCTGCCAAGGTGGGGAGCACGAGGGCTTAGCTGTGCGCATAGGAGGTTGCATGTGGCTGCCGGCAAAGCAGCAGCTAGGCAACCTAACTTGCGTGGAGCAGCGCGCGCAGGCTAGCAAACACAACGGTGTGGCGCTCGGTGTGTGTGTTTGGCAGCAACAGCCTGGCAGCCTAGCCACTAGGTGCATGTGCGCATCACGGTAGATGCACGGCGGCCAAGGCGGCAGGTGACACAGCTCGGGTAGTGGGCGCACAGCAGCGCTAGGGAGCTCACGGCGGACGTCTCGAGGACAAGGTAGTGGAGGGCCTTCGCTTGAGGCAAGCCTGCAGGCTTTGCTACAGTGCAGGCTTCGCTGCAGTGTGACCTCGCAGCAGGCTTCACTGGAACTCCTCAACAGCTTTGGATTTTTGCGAATCAAGCGTAGCAGGCTTCGGCACAGGCGAATCTTCGCGCGAGGCCTTGTTTGGCTTTGTGGGAATCCAGCACAGTAGACTTCATTCAAGCTTTGGCTTCGAAGCCTGTGAAAGGCTTCGCAGCCTGTGGAGGACTTCATGCACCGGCTTCACACAGGCTTCGGCAAGTACCGAACAGGAGACAAATTTGTAAACAGTAAATTTTCATCTCGTTTTGCATTCACTTGAATTAAATGCATGTGTTGGTTAATTTTTATGATGCTTGATATGATTGTGAGTTGAATGATCTGTTGGTCTGCCTTTGAACATTTTGTTGGTGTCTTTTCAATTAGGACACCGGTCATGTTTAGGCTAGATTAGTTTCACTGTTTGTGATCTATTTTTTTCCAATGACTATATATTGAGGTGCGTTGGCTGTTGGGAGAAGTCCATTGATTCGAAAGAATTTTTGAGGTGCCCATTCACCCCCCCCCCCCCCCTCTGGTCACTACTTTCGGTCCTACAAGTGGTATCCGAGCCTGGTTAGGATTTTTCCATACCTTAATCGGTTCTAACCTAAGGTAGTGATCATGACTTCCTCTGGCAAGGTCCCGTCCCTTGAAGCTTTTGGCTACAATTACTGGAAGACTCGCATGCGAGCCTATCTCATGAGCTAGATCTCGGACATTTGGGATGTTTGTGTTCACGCTACTTTTACTGTGCTTCCTGTTGCTAAGCGCACTTCCCTCGAGATAGTCGCTCAGCATCAGAACAACAACAAAGCTGTGAACATTTTGTTTTCTGGTCTAGGTCCCACTGAGTTTGAGCGTGTGAGCCATCTCAGCACTGCTAGAGAGATCTGGGCTACCCTCCAGGCACACCATGAGGGGACAGCCTAGGTCAAGGCTCGGCTCTATCAGACCTACCGATGTGAATATGAAAATTTCACATAGAAGCCAGGTGAATCTGTTGAAGCTTTGTTTGGTCATTTTCAATCGATCATCAACAAGCTTCAAGCCAACAAGGCTAATGGAGTTCAGCTGGTCTTAGATCATGAGTAGGCGCTCAAGGTTCTTCATACCTTGGACCCTAAGATCGGGGAGATCAAGGTATCCTCTATCATTGAGAGCACCTCTTACGATACCTTGACTATCATAGAGCTTTTCAGTAAGCTCAAGGCCATAGAGGTTGATATCCAGTTGAGATCAAATCTCACTAGTTCTGGCTCAAAAACTCTGGCCCTTGCGACACCTTCTGCTGACTCCACTTCTTTGAGTTGTGATGCGTTCTCTTTGATGTCTATCACCGAGGATTAGCTAGATTCACTAGGAGATGATGATTTGTGTCTTTTTAACAACCGGGTGCGTCATGTCTATGATAAACGAATGTTCAAAAGACACGGCACAAAATCCAGATGCTTTGAGTATGGTGATCCAGGTCACTTCATCGTCGACTACCCTAAGCGGAACAGTCACAAGAAGGGCACCAGTAGTGGCTCCTATAACTCCGACAAGAACGACAACTCCACCTTCACAAAGGGAAAACCCAAGACGAGGTTCTTTCGAAAGGCCCTGAAGGACTACTGGCGTGAGAACAAGAAGCGAGACAAGGCTTTCTTCGCCGAGATGGAGAGAAGCTACTCCAAGCGGTCATCGTCTTCTTCCTCTTCATCAAGCTCAAGTGATGAAGAGATCGTTATTAAGAAGGGGAAGGACAAGGATGATCCGGTGGGCCTCTGCTTCATGGCCTTCGGGGACAAGCCGAAGAGCCGCTCACACCACAGCCGAAGATCCCGTAAGAGCTTCTGCTCAATGGCTCTTGGGGATAAGGAAGAGAAGGGCTCCCCCGACAAGTCCGATGATGACGGCGATGAAAATGTATCCTCTTATGAACAAGAAGTCATTGAATTGCTTGAAGAGAACCATCAGGAGTTGAGATATCGGGAGAAACTGCTTAGAGGGGCTAAGAAGAGGATAGATGAGCTTGAGAGTGAGCTTGCCATGGCCAATGGCAAGATTGAGAGTCTATCTTCTTCTCCTTGCTTGGGTGGTTGAGGAGCCATGCTGAATAGCGTGGGCCTCATGGCTCTAGAAGTGATGAGTCATTGTCAACGATAGTCAAAGAGGACTGAAGAAGAGAAGAGATCTGCTGTTTCATGGGCCGCGTGTGACTCAGGTACACGGGCAGCAAGCGACTGTCGGGCAGAGGAGGCTGCGAAGTCGGGCTGGCCCAATCCGGGTGCATGGGCCAGAAGCAGTAGAAGACCCACTGGGCTGTTGACCAGGACTGACTCAGGTACACGGGCGGTGAGCGATTGCCGGGCTGAGAGAGCTGCGGGGTCGGGCCGGCCCAATCCGGGTACCTGGTGCAAAGCTGGTGGAGGCTTTGTCAGTTTCGGCGTAAAACTGACAACCGTTGATTCTGTATCCGACTGTCCAGAAGAATAGCTTCAGGATATGTCAACTGTTACTCTAGGCCCACAGTCAGTCAGTTGTGTCTGTAAAAATACCTAAGGGCAGTAGAGTCTTTTTCTGTATTTTTGAGTCTGTAAAACCCTAAGGGGCTGGTAGAATATTCCTAGTGTTGGGCTGCCTATAAATAGCACCCCAATCCCTAGGGTTTGGACTACCCTTTGTGCTGAAATCAAATCCACCTTTTTGGGTCACTTTGTCTCCCTTCTCTCTCCTGTGTGCGCCGCCAGGGGCTTCCCTCTCCCTGTTCTTGCATTATTTTGTCTCAAATCTGTTGGATGCATTTAATCCTTGGTCTCTGGTGAATTTATTGCTTGCATCTTGTTCGGTTTGGGAAGTTAATGCCTTGGGCACGAGCTGGTGATTTTATTTCTTGGGGAGAAGCTTCTTCTGTTGCTTGTGTTCTTCACGGTGGGAGTACTAGTTCTTGCTGTTGCAAGTAGTACTGCTTTGCGGTAGCTACAGTGTTCTGTAGCAGCTTTTCACCTTCTATTGCCCAGCTTTTTGATCGAAGCTGACGGTCCTTTTTACCTTTTTCTGGGTGTGTCTGGCGAAGCTCGTTTCAGTGCGAAGCCCCTCAACTCCGTGAGGCAGGCTTCGATCGATCATCTTAAAGGCTTCGTTCAGACTTCGATCTTCGGTGTTTGTGTCTGAGTTGCTAGCTTCGAAGTACTTCCTGTATGGACAGCATCGCATACTTCGAACTAGCATACTCCGAATCTATCTGTTCGAAGTGCACACTTCGTTAGGCTTCGAAGTTGGGGTCGAAGTTTGTCTGTACTGATAGACTTCGCTTGGATTTCTTTGTGGCGTGTCAGCCTTCGATTCTCCTTCCGAAGCTTTCCTTTTTCGAAGTTAGCGTGTAGGCTTCGGACTTGATTTTCTGTCACGTGACAGACTTCGCTTCTTTGTTCGAAGGTTGTCTGTTTGTGTGTGTTGTGTTCGAAGTTTTTGTGTTCGAAGTTTTAGCTTCGAAGCCTTCGGTTCTAAGAGTGTTCGAAGTTTTGTCTTCGAAGTGCAAACTTCGAAGCAGGCTCCGGCACTGTTCTTCTTCGATCCGAAGCTCGTACTTCGAAGCTGTGTTCGAAGTCCTTGTCTTCGTAGTACTTACGTCGAAGCAGGCTCCGGCATTGTTTTCACTTCGCTCCGAAGTACTCTTCGCTTCTTACCACTTCGCACTAGCCTAGACAGTGACACCTTCGGCACTTCGGACAGAATCCGTCATCAACCTCTGAAGCAGACCTCGACGTGCGAAGGGGGCTTCGCCAAGTTTCGAACAGGAGACAACTTTGGACAGTAACTTCTCATTTCACTTTATACATACTTAGATCATTTCATTGAGAAGTTTAGGCCTGTTACAATTTGTTCATCTGCCTAGTTGCACCACTTTAGTTTTACACTGTCTATCATCAGATGCTTCTAGGTTAGAAACCTTTAGACTTAGGCCTTCTGTTTATTTTCTGCTGCGTAGTATTTTTGAGGTGCGTTGGGTTTTGGGAACAGGCCATTGATTCGGAAGAATTTTTAAGGCGCCCATTCACCCCCCCTCTGGTCGCTACTTTCGGTCCTACAAGTGGTATCAGAGCCAGTTTAGGGTTTTTCCATACCTTAACCGGTTCTAAACCCCAGTAGTGACTATGACGTCTCCTGGCAAGGTCCCGTCCTTGGAGGCCTATGGCTATAATTATTGGAAGACTCGCATGCGAGCCTATCTCATGAGCCAGGGTTCGGACATATGGGACATTTGCGTTCACAGCACGTTTGTCATTCTGCCAGTTACTGAGCAAGGTACTGCTGGTATCATTGCTCAGCATCTGAGCAATAGTAAGGCTGTGAACATTTTATTTTCTGGTTTAGGTCCCACTGAATTTGAGCGAGTGAGTCATCTCTCCACGGCGAGAGAGATCTGGGCTACCCTCAAGGCACACCATGAGGGAACAGCACAGGTCAAGGCTCGGCTCTATCAGACCTACCGGCGTGAATATGAGAATTTCACACAGAAGCCGGGTGAATCTGTTGAGGCTTTGTTTGGTCGCTTTCAGTCGATCATTAACAAGCTTCGGGACAACAAGGCTGAGGGTGCTCAGTTAGTCTCAGATCACGAGCAGGCGCTCAAGGTTCTTCATACCTTGGACCCAAAGATCTGGGAGATCAAGGTATCATCTATCGTTGAGAGTACTTCGTACGATACCTTGACCATTTCTGAGTTATTTAGCAAGCTAAAGGCCACTGAGGTAGATATCCAGTTGAGATCAAATCTCACTGGCTCTGGATCAAAATCCCTGGCCCTTGCTACACCTTCTGTTGATCCCTCTGCTGTGAGCTGTGCTGGGTTCTCTTTGATGTCTATCACTGAGGACCAGCTTGAGTTGTTGGGAGATGATGATTTGTGTCTCTTTAACAACCGGGTGCGTCGTGTCTATGATAAAAGAATGTTCAAAAGACACGGCACAAAATCCGGATGCTTTGAATGTGGTGATCCAGGACACTTCATCGCCGACTGCCCCAAGCGCAGTGGATACAAGAAGGGCACCGGCAGCAGCTTCCACGACTCCGGCAAGCACGAGAGCCCCTCCTTCATCAAGGGCAAGCCGAAGACCCGGTTCTTCAAGAAGGCCCTGAAGGACTACCGGCGAGAGAACAAGAAGCGCGACAAGGCCTTCTTCGCCGAGATGGAGAAGAGCTACTCCAAGAGATCCACGTCTTCTTCCTCTTCATCGAGCTCAAGTGATGAGGAGATCACCATCAAGAAGGGGAAGGACAAGGATGATCCGGCGGGCCTCTGCTTCATGGCTTTCGGAGACAAGCCGAAGAGCCGCTCACACCAGCGCCGAAGATCCCGCAAGAGCTTCTGCTCCATGGCTCTTGGGGATAGAGAAGAAAAGAGCTCCTCCGACGACTCCGACGACGACGATAGCAAGGTATCATCTTATGAGCGTGAAATTGTAGATTTACTCGAGAGCAATCGTCAGGAGTTGAAGTATCGGGAGAAACTGCTTAGGGGGGCTAAGAAAAGGATAGACGAGTTAGAGAGTGAGCTTGCCGTGGCCAACGGTAGAATTGAGAGTCTATCTTCTTCCCCTTGCTTGGGTGATAGCAGTGAGTGTCCGAAGTGTGAGGTGCTTCTGTGTGACCTGACGACTCTGAAGTCCAGGTACACAGAAAGGGTTGATGAGAGGGACGCTTTGGCCACTGAGCTTGAAAGCGCTCAGCAGGAGCTAAAAGATGCTCAAGCCACTGTCGTCGCACCCTGTGTTGATTGCCCATCTCATCTAGCTGCATTAGCTGAGCTGAAATCCAAGGGCAATGAGCATTTGGGTGATTTGGAGAAGTTGAGAGCTGAGCTTGCACAGACTAGGCTAGAGCCTGAGACATTGTCAGTTCCACCCACTGTCTGTGAGAACTGCCTGTCTCTTAGAATGGAGTTAATTAAGCTAAAAGCCGGGAAGTCTGTCCAAAAGGAAGTTGAGTGTGAGACCTGCTTGTCTCAGGTGGAGGTTCTAGCTTCCTTGAGAGAGGAGCTAGCAGATTCTCAGAATGAGAACTTTTACCTCCGTTCTATCCTGAGTTGGATCAGTGCCAGAGAGCCACAGCTTGGCATGATGATCCAGCAGTTCAAGAGGAAGGATGGGTTTGGAGTAGGTTACACCTACACCAAGGCTGACTTTGAGAGTGCACTCAGCCGGGCAGTGGAGTGGAGTAAAATGACTCCAGAGCAGAGATACACTACAAGAAAACAGAAAGTTTTCGTCGGCTATTTTATCTTCCGTCGGCATTTCGAAAAGCCGACGGAAGTTAAATAACTTCCGTCGGCCTAGAGGAGCCGACGGAAGTTAAGCTAACTTTCGTCGGCTTTTCACAGTGGCCGACGGAAGTTAAGCTAACTTCCGTCTACCCGCTTCCGTCGGCCAAATGCCGACGGAAGTTAGCCTTTTGCCGACGGAAGTTAGCTTCTTCCGTCGGGAAAGGACTAACTTCCGTCGGCTTTGGCCGACGGAAGTTTCCTGGATTGTTGTAGTGATATCCCAAGACTCACTCCACTGAGTCTTCCCAGGCTTGTCAGCCCAAGGATGGAGTGATCCATGAACCACCTAAAGCTCCACCCAAGAAACCTATCTGGGTTCCAAAGCCCAAAAATCTCCACACTTCTCTAGACTCTCTTCCTGGACCCTCTCAGCCCAAGAAGACCACACAAAACACTACCAAGCCCAAGAACCCCAAGCCTCAACCACATCCCAAGAAGCCTACCTATCATTGTGAGTATTGTCAGAGAGACGGGCATCTTGCGGAGTTTTGCTTCAGGAGGAAGCGGGTTGAGAGAGCAGAGAGGGCTCGTAGTGATCAGGTGCAGTTCTATCAGCAGGGTGGTAGACTGCGTGTTCCTCGACGCGGGGAGAGGCTGGAGGCCAGGCCGCGTCATGTAGGTGGTGGTAGAGGAGACGGCTTTCTTGCCCGTGCTCCAGTTGGTGGTGTTCGTTCCGGCAGAGTTCCAGACCGAGTTGGCTACGGTTCTGGACCTCGTGGCCGTAGGGTGAGGAAGAACCGTGGACCGCGTTTTGAGCCGCGTTTTGGTCCAAACTCTTTTGATGGTTTTCGCTTTCCATCTTTTGAGCAGATGGCTCGACACTGGTTTAGCTCTTTTGCTAAACCTGGTGCCGGACCATTTGCTCCCACTTACAGACATTGATTGTGCAGGACCGGGGACTGGAGGACGTTTGGATCATGGACTCAGGATGCTCTCGCCACATGACGGGACATCGCAGATGGTTCTCCAGTCTCACTCCCCCGATCTCCAAAGAGTACATCACGTTCGGGAACAGCGGTCAAGGGAAAGTAAGTGGAATAGGCTCAATTAGCATTTCAGACCATTTCTCTTTAAAGAATGTTGCTTTGGTTAAAAATCTGAACTTTAATTTAATCTCTGTTTCGCAACTTCTTGAGGATGGTTTGGAAGTGCGTTTTAAGAAGGGCAATTCTTCTGTGGTTGATTCTAGAGGGTCTTTGGTTTGTCAGATTTTACCTTTCGGTAAAGTTTTTCGAATTGACTTTTCTAGTTCTTTTGGCCCTTCTCGCTGTTTGATTGCTAGATCCTCTTCTGAGCTCTGGAAGTGGCATAGGAGGTTAGGTCATTTGAGTTTTGATCTGCTAGTCAGGTTAAGCTCTATGGACCTCATCCGAGGATTGCCCAAGCTTAAAATGGAGAAGGATCTGGTTTGTCATCCCTGTCGTCATGGGAAAATGGTTGCCGCTTCTCACTCACCTGTGACTCAGGTGATGACTACGTATCCAGGCGAGCTTTTACATTTGGACACTGTAGGTCCAGCTCGGGTACGCTCAGTAGGTGGGAAGTGGTATGCTCTTGTGATTGTTGACGATTTTTCTCGTTTCTCGTGGGTTTTCTTTTTGGAGTCTAAGGATGAAACTTTTCAATTTGTCCATGACCTGATTTTGAAGCTGAAGAATGAGAACAATGGTCGGATGCGAGCAATTCGCTCCGACAACGGCTCAGAGTTCAAAAACTCTCAGTTCGTCAGCTTCTGTGGTGATCAGGGTCTGGACCATCAGTTTTCTTCTCCTTACACTCCCCCACAGAACGGCGTTGTGGAACGAAAGAACCACACGCTAGTTGAGATGGCCAGGACGATGCTCGACGAGCACAGGACTCCTAGGCGTTTTTGGGCTGAAGCCATGAACACGGCTTGCTATCTTGCCAACCGTATTTTTCTTCGAGCTTACATTGGTAAGACTTCATATGAGTTGCGGTTTGGTAGACAGCCCAAGGTGACCCACTTGCGAGCGTTTGGCTGCAAGTGCTTTGTGCTCAAGAAGGGAGGGCATTTGGACAAGTTTGAGTCTCGTTGCTGGGATGGTATTTTTCTTGGTTATGCATTGCATTCTCGAGGCTTCCGTGTTTGGAACCTCGAATCCCAGCTGCTTGTCGAGACTTGTGAGGTTTCATTTGATGAGTCCTTGCCTTCTTTGACTCCTTCTTTTGAGCTTTCTAGTGATGATGAGCTCGGAGAGTCCATCTTCGAGGAAGATGAGGATACTCCAGCTGCTGTTGAGGGCGGGCCTTCTGCATCCCCCGCAGAGCCCACACCTTCTGTGACTTCGACTGATGATGAGGGCGGACCTCTGATCACTTCTTCCACTTCGATCGAGCCCCCTCAGTCGAGTCAAGAGGTGCCAGCTGCTGACTCCGGTGAGGTGACCTCAGATCACCAGGGAACCCGAGCAGTTCAGCGTGACCATCCCTCAGAGCTCATCATTGGTGATTTGACTGAGAGGACTTTGCGTTCTTCTGCCTCTCACGCTGTGTTTGCTGAATCTGCGTTTGTTGCATCTTTTGAGCCCAGAGACGTTTCTCATGCTCTTTCTGATTCTAATTGGATTAATGCTATGCAAGAAGAGCTTGAGAATTTTGTCCGCAATCGGGTTTGGACACTAGTAGAGCCGCCACCAGGATGCAACCCCATAGGCACCAAGTGGGTTTTCAAGAACAAACAAGGTGAAGATGGGGTTGTAGTGCGCAACAAGGCTCGACTAGTTGCCCAGGGTTATTGCCAGAAGGAAGGTATTGACTTTGAAGAAACCTTCGCTCCTGTTGCCCGTCTTGAGTCCATTCGTATTCTTCTAGCTTTTGCCGTTTCAAAGGGTTTTAAGCTTTTTCAAATGGACGTTAAGAGTGCTTTTCTGAACGGGTTCATAGAAGAGGAGGTTTATGTTAGGCAACCCCCCGGTTTTGAGAACCCTAAGTTTCCTCGACATGTTTTTAAGCTGCATAAGGCTTTATACGGGTTGAAGCAAGCCCCCAGGGCTTGGTATGACCGGTTAAAGCAATTTTTGTTGGGGAAGGGCTTTGTGATGGGTTCTGTGGATAAAACTCTTTTCTTGCTCAGAGATGCTTCAGATTTTTTAGTTGCTCAGATTTATGTGGACGATATTATCTTTGGCGGTACTACTGATTCTCTTGTGTCCAAGTTTTCTGAGCAGATGCACAGTGAGTTTGAGATGAGCCTCATGGGTGAGCTCAAGTATTTCTTAGGGCTCCAGATCAAGCAGACCAAGGACGGCACCTTCATCCACCAAGGTAAGTATACTCGTGACATGCTTAAGAAATTTGACTTTGGTGGTGAATTGAAGCCGCAGATGACCCCGATGGGTACCTCTGGAGGTTTGGACAAGGACGAGAGCGGTGTCAAGGTCAATGAGAGATAATTTCGAGGGATGATCGGTTCACTGCTATACTTAACGGCAACAAGACCAGACATACAGTTCGCCGTGGGACTTTGCGCGCGTTTTCAGTCTTCACCACGCGTGTCTCACCGGCAGGCTGTCAAGCGCATTTTCAGGTATCTCACCTATGCGCCTGATCTTGGTCTTTATTATTCAGCATCTTCATCACTTGATTTATCTGGCTTTTCGGACGCCGACTTTGGTGGGTGCCGGTTGGATCGCAAGTCGACTTCCGGTACTTGCCAGTTTCTTGGTTCTTCCCTTGTATCTTGGTCTTCTCGAAAGCAATCTGGAGTTGCTCTTTCGACCACAGAGGCTGAGTATGTAGCTGCTGCCAGCTGCTGCTCACAGATGGTTTGGATGATTTCTACTCTACGAGACTTTGGGTTGCTCTTTCCTACCAGGGTTCCATTGTTTTGCGACAGCACGAGTGCTATTAGTGTAGGGAAAAACCCATGTCTCCATTCAAAAACCAAACATATTGATGTGCGCTTTCACTTCTTGCGGGATCAATATGAGAAAGGTGTCATTGACCTTATTCATGTTGATACCCATCATCAGTTAGCTGACATTTTCACCAAACCCCTAGATCAGTCTACTTTTGAGCGTTTACGAGGGGATTTGGGTGTTGTGTATCCTTTCTAGGATATTTTGCGTCAGTTTTCTTTTTTACTCTTTTCTTGAGTCTTTTTGCGTGTGATCATATCTTGCATATTCACATATCACACTTCTGAGTCTGCTTCTGTTATATGATTGAACTGCTTTACTTATTCTAGCTGGTACATGCTTTTGATTACTTGTCAATGATCATGCTTTGATTCAGTTCGCTTGACATGTTTGATATCTGTCATATGCATGGCTTTTACGCTTTCAACTTGAAAAATGATCACCATTGCTTCTGGTAACTAGCATGTGTAGGTTGAATGCTTTTGCTATTTGTTACATGCCTTGTAGCTAGTTCATCACATAGATGCAGATATGCAACTTGGACATCTTTATGCTTTAACATGGAAAATGTGCTATAAAAAATGATAAAAATCAAAGATGAATGAAAAATTCCATGCCTTTTTGTGTCTAAGTTAAAAAGATCCAAGTGGGTTTGCTTTGTCGCACTATATTGTTCTGGATTGCTTACCATAGCACTTTGGTATGAACTAGGACAGTGTAGTGTATGCCAAGACCAATGTCTTAAGCTTCTGATGGCCCAGTTCTGGCCTAGGCTTGACTTGGTCGGTTAGCATAAGGTTTGACATGCAAATAACCCTTGGCAAAAATGACGAAGGAAAATGAAAAAGCCTGAACTTTAAAGGGACAACAAGTTTGCTGAAGCACTTTGTTTTGAACAATGCTTATCTTGGTAGATATCAGTTAGCTTCTGCATCTCATGCTTTACCCTGCTTGTTTACTAGACAATGTGGTGATGCTTTTATTTGCAAAAAAAAAACTGAAAAATGTGTGCTAAATGACTTTCTTTAGATATCATCTGTTGCACTGATCATGCCATGTGTCTTAGACAGTATCTCTTTTGCTATACCTGTTAGATACTGTATTTGCAGTCAATCATATCTGAGAAGCATGCTTTCTACACTCCACCTGCACCCCAATTGCATTCACTGCATTTTTTGAGGGGGAGTTGCATTTCAGGGGGAGTTTGTGTCTCTTTTGAGTGCCTGATGAGTTCACTTGTCAACAAGGGGGAGAAAATTTGGGATCAGAGTTTAAGGGGGAGTTCTTACTCTGTTGATATCCTTGTTGTTCTGAAATCGCACTCATTTTGAGCTTTTGTGTTTTGGTTAACCATAATGACCGTTTCTTGCTTTTGTTTGGCTTTTGGTCATTAGGGTTAAACTTTTACCTTATTTTTCTTCTTCTTTGTTCTCTTGTGTTTTGTTTTCGTGTTTCCACATTTGTTTCACAGGTGCTAAAGAGCTGAGAATTGAGGAGTGTTGACAATGCACTCATCAAGGGGGAGATTGAGGAGCCATGCTGAATAGCGTGGGCCTCATGGCTCTAGAAGTGATGAGTCATTGTCAACGATAGTCAAAGAGGACTGAAGAAGAGAAGAGATCTGCTGTTTCATGGGCCGCGTGTGACTCAGGTACACGGGCAGCAAGCGACTGTCGGGCAGAGGAGGCTGCGAAGTCGGGCTGGCCCAATCCGGGTGCATGGGCCAGAAGCAGTAGAAGACCCACTGGGCTGTTGACCAGGACTGACTCAGGTACACGGGCGGTGAGCGATTGCCGGGCTGAGAGAGCTGCGGGGTCGGGCCGGCCCAATCCGGGTACCTGGTGCAAAGCTGGTGGAGGCTTTGTCAGTTTCGGCGTAAAACTGACAACCGTTGATTCTGTATCCGACTGTCCAGAAGAATAGCTTCAGGATATGTCAACTGTTACTCTAGGCCCACAGTCAGTCAGTTGTGTCTGTAAAAATACCTAAGGGCAGTAGAGTCTTTTTCTGTATTTTTGAGTCTGTAAAACCCTAAGGGGCTGGTAGAATATTCCTAGTGTTGGGCTGCCTATAAATAGCACCCCAATCCCTAGGGTTTGGACTACCCTTTGTGCTGAAATCAAATCCACCTTTTTGGGTCACTTTGTCTCCCTTCTCTCTCCTGTGTGCGCCGCCAGGGGCTTCCCTCTCCCTGTTCTTGCATTATTTTGTCTCAAATCTGTTGGATGCATTTAATCCTTGGTCTCTGGTGAATTTATTGCTTGCATCTTGTTCGGTTTGGGAAGTTAATGCCTTGGGCACGAGCTGGTGATTTTATTTCTTGGGGAGAAGCTTCTTCTGTTGCTTGTGTTCTTCACGGTGGGAGTACTAGTTCTTGCTGTTGCAAGTAGTACTGCTTTGCGGTAGCTACAGTGTTCTGTAGCAGCTTTTCACCTTCTATTGCCCAGCTTTTTGATCGAAGCTGACGGTCCTTTTTACCTTTTTCTGGGTGTGTCTGGCGAAGCTCGTTTCAGTGCGAAGCCCCTCAACTCCGTGAGGCAGGCTTCGATCGATCATCTTAAAGGCTTCGTTCAGACTTCGATCTTCGGTGTTTGTGTCTGAGTTGCTAGCTTCGAAGTACTTCCTGTATGGACAGCATCGCATACTTCGAACTAGCATACTCCGAATCTATCTGTTCGAAGTGCACACTTCGTTAGGCTTCGAAGTTGGGGTCGAAGTTTGTCTGTACTGATAGACTTCGCTTGGATTTCTTTGTGGCGTGTCAGCCTTCGATTCTCCTTCCGAAGCTTTCCTTTTTCGAAGTTAGCGTGTAGGCTTCGGACTTGATTTTCTGTCACGTGACAGACTTCGCTTCTTTGTTCGAAGGTTGTCTGTTTGTGTGTGTTGTGTTCGAAGTTTTTGTGTTCGAAGTTTTAGCTTCGAAGCCTTCGGTTCTAAGAGTGTTCGAAGTTTTGTCTTCGAAGTGCAAACTTCGAAGCAGGCTCCGGCACTGTTCTTCTTCGATCCGAAGCTCGTACTTCGAAGCTGTGTTCGAAGTCCTTGTCTTCGTAGTACTTACGTCGAACCAGGCTCCGGCACTGTTTTCACTTCGCTCCGAAGTACTCTTCGCTTCTTACCACTTCGCACTAGCCTAGACAGTGACACCTTCGGCACTTCGGACAGAATCCGTCATCAACCTCTGAAGCAGACCTCGACGTGCGAAGGGGGCTTCGCCAAGTTTCGAACAGGAGACAACTTTGGACAGTAACTTCTCATTTCACTTTATACATACTTAGATCATTTCATTGAGAAGTTTAGGCCTGTTACAATTTGTTCATCTGCCTAGTTGCACCACTTTAGTTTTACACTGTCTATCATCAGATGCTTCTAGGTTAGAAACCTTTAGACTTAGGCCTTCTGTTTATTTTCTGCTGCGTAGTATTTTTGAGGTGCGTTGGGTTTTGGGAACAGGCCATTGATTCGGAAGAATTTTTAAGGCGCCCATTCACCCCCCTCTGGTCGCTACTTTCGGTCCTACAGTGGTAGCAGTGAGAGCCCTAACTGCGAGGTGCTGTTGTGTGACCTAACGACTCTGAAGTCTAGGTACACAGAGAGGGTAGATGAGAGAGACACTTTGGCCACTGAGCTTGAGAGCACTTAGCTGGAGCTGAAAGATGCTCATGCCATTATCGTCGTGCCCTGTGTAGACTGCCCATCCCATCTAGCTAGTTTAGCTGAGCTGAGAGCCAAGAGTGATGAGCAGTTGGGCGAGTTAGCGAGCGTCAGAGCTGAGCTGGAGCAGACTAAGCTAGAGCTTAAGACAATGTTAGTTCCACCCACTTTTTGTGAGAACTTCTTGTCCCTAAGATTGGAACTGATCAAGCTAAAAGCTAAGAAGTATGTCCAAGTTGATAGAGAGTGTGAGATCTGCTTGTCTCAGGTGGAGGTGCTAGCTTCGTTGAGAGAGGAGCTAGCTGATGCTCAGAATGGGAACTCTTACCTCCGTTAGATCCTGAGTTAGCTGAGTGCCAGAGAGCCACATCTCGGTATGATGATCCAGCAGTTCAAGAGGCAGGATTGGTTTGGGGTAGGTTACACCTACACCAAGGCTGAGTTTGAGAGTGCCATTAGTCGTGCAGTGGAGTGGAGTAAGATGACTCCAGAGCAGAGATATCCCAAGACTCACTCCACTGAGTCTTTCCAGGCCTATCAACCCAAGGATGGAGTGTTCCAACAACAACCTAAAGCTCCACCCAAGAAGCATGTCTGGGTCCTGTTGACACGAAAATGTGCCCCCGCACTTGGGTCAGTCTAACGATCCAAAAGTGCATGGATACTTAGGGACAGGCCTAAGCGTGACGTGGCACCGACATCGCGTTTCGACTACCCTTAATAGTGATAAGGGGGTGGAGTCGCCAGGCAACCAAATTACACAAAATAATCCGATTAGCTGAAAAAGATAGATTATACAGAATAAAATCAACAAACCAGTCGGAGCCCCGCCTAGTTCAAAGTCTGATGCGAAGGGATCACCAAAGGGTACCTTCGGCGTCTGGTGCGAAGTACTCCGCCAAAGGGTGCTTCGGCGTTCGGACTGATCCGGTCGAAGACGGGCTCCGATCGGATCTAGACGCGGTGATCACCTCCGAACAACAGGGATCGGCGCATGATCTCCGATACAGCGAACTGAGCAATATTGACATGAGGGCCACGCGTGAGTACAACTTTGTCCGGCGCGGAGTATGGTTGTGGCGAAGCCTGTTGCGACGAAGTATGCTGGCGAAGCCTGTTGTCGGAGCCTGCGGTCCGCCGAAGGGTGTCCTGGGGACCTCCAAAACCGATCTCTCAGCTCCGGACGCCTCCGACGAAGTGGCTCTGAACGTGCGAACCTGCAACAGAAGAGTGCGAAATACCAATTCGGCCTAAGGACCAAATTTTGCTAAGTGTTGCGCTAGTAGCGAAGGTAGCAATCTATTACGCAGATTAGCGGATACTTCACAGGCGAAGTAACAAGGTGATAGCAATCTATTACGTAGATTAACGGATACTTCACAGGCGAAGTAACAAGGATTACCACTGTTCCGTAGTGGCTGGCGGAGGGCTTCCAGGCAAACCCACAAAGAGGTACAAGAAAATAAAGGTAAGGTAAATATGATCAAAGCACTGGCTTTGGTTTGGTTTGAGTTGGGGGGACTTCTCATGCCAGCCATGCCTCTCTATTTATAGGGGGTTAACTCCTAATCTAATCTGCTATTAATCCAGCCAGATAGAGATAGAGATTGAGCTGGAAATGCGTGCAACTCTATCTCTGTCAAGGTGGGCTTCGGCCAGGCCCGTCGAGGCCTGCTCCTCGGGCCGAAGCTTCGGTAGCGTGGGCCTCCGAAGGCTTCCGAAGCTTCGGCAGCGTGGGCCTCCGAAGGCTTCCTGGCCAAAGCCCATGGGCTGGCTAGAGGCTTTCAGAGCCCATAGCTTGATGGGCTTCGGCCCTGTAGGGCTTTAGACAGACCCTGGACATGTGTACCTTCGGCCCAAATCACCAAAAATTGATATTTTGATAATCTAGCCATTAATGCCATTTTTTGCTATCAACACATGCCCCCTGCCTTTTAGTGATCTAGTGAACTAAAAGTACAACGAGCTGAAGACGATATCATTCGTATCGGCTTTTAGACACTTTTATGACGTTTGCCACATACTTGGGAAATACCTTTTCCTGTATCTACCATTCAAAGCTCTTCGAAACCGCTCTCCCTACAAGGATTCCAACACGTATGTGTTGCCACGAGCGATTTCGGCTATCTTAAAAGGACCTTCCCAACTAGGTGACCATTTTCCAAATTTGGGACTCTTCGTGCCCAAAGGCAAAATCGTTTTCCATACCAAGTCTCCTATTTGAAACGATTTTGGTTTAACCTTCTTATTGTAGGCTCTAGCTACTCTCTTCTTGTCTACTTCTATGACTTCTAAAGACCTTAGTCTCTTATCGGTCACTTCCTCCAGATTATCCTTCAGAAGAGCCTCATACTCATTTACCGATAAGCCGTCTTGCTTTAACACTCTTAAGGAGCCAAGATCTACCTCTACAGGCAGAACGGCCTCTTGTCCATATACCAGCTCATATGGACTGACCTTGGTAGCACCGTGCTTTGCAATCCTACAAGCCCATAGCGCTTCGGAAAGCACCTCATGCCACCTTTTATGAAACTCCTCAATTTTCTTCTTAATGAGCTTAATCACGGTTTTATTACTAGACTCGGCCTGACCATTGGCCTGAGCATAATAAGGTGAAGAGTTTATCAACTTAATACCATAGTATTCGGCGAAGTCCCTCACTTCTCCAAAAACAAATGAACTACCTTGATCCGTAGTAAGAGTTTGGGGAATGCCGAATCTATGTATTATGTGCTTTAAAATAAAATCACGTACCTCGTTGTGAATCATGTTCTTGAGAGGTACGGCCTCGGTCCACTTAGTGAAGCAATCCATCGCCATCAACATGAACCGATGTCCTTTTGAGGAAGGAGGGTGAATCTGGACGATGAAGTCTAAACCCCAACCTCGAAACGGCCATGGCTTGACAATAGGATTGAGCAATGAGGCAGGAGCTAACTGGATGTTGCCAAACCTCTGGCATGCCTCACACCCTTTGTAGTACTTGAAACAATCTTCAGTCATAGTCGGCCAATAGAAACCCGCTCTTTTGAGCATCCAACTCATCTTATGGGCCGACTGATGGATGCCGCAAAGCCCCTCATGGACTTCTCTTGTAGACACCTGGGACTGCTCATGGTCTAAACACTTCAATAGCACTCCGTCGATGGTTCGGCGATACAATGTGTCATCTACCAACACGAATTTGAACGCTTGTCGTCGAACCTTCCGATCAACCCTTCAGCTAGGGTCTCTCAAATACTAGACGATTGGGACTCTCCAATCACCCTTACAGGTTTCAGAGGGCTTCGCTGGTCCACCTTCTGAAAAAACTTCTAAAAAACTGACTTCGGGGTGCCCCCCGAGCCATTCTAGCTCCTGCCGAAGCCTGGCCGAAGTGGTCATTCAGAGTGTGCTAGGTCGAAGCTCTTTGGAGGGTTCGGACTCCAGGGAGCCTTCTCCGCCCTGGAGGCTTCACACTATGGGCTCCGGCATGCCAGATCCTTTGATCGGCAGAGCACTCCGATCCAAGGGCATCAGCGTGCGGTGGCCTTCGGTGACCCGAGGGGTTTGACCCGAGGCGTGCGCCTACCCACCTTTACTGGCTTCGGCAGTTGGACTAAACACTGGCTTCTCCAATACAGAAAATTTCCCTCTCCTGACTTGGTAGCCAGATGCTTGTTGAGCCAAATCATTGGCGACTGAATTGGCTTCTCTTGACACGTGAGATATTTTGAAATCATCAAAAGTAGCAACTATGTCTAGACATTTGTCCAAGTAGCTATTCAGCAAACCATTAAAACATTGAGCATTCTTAGCTACTTGTTGTATTATTAATAACGAATCTCCATACGCATGAACATGTTTAGCGCCTACAAACTCTAGTAATTCAAGACCTAGCAACAAATCCTCGTATTCGGCTTGGTTATTAGTGGAAGAAAACTCTAGTCGGGCCGAGGTTTCAAAGTGCATACCATTAGGTGATATGAGAACCACTCCAATATCTTGGCCATTCTTGCAAGCCGAACCATCAAAATAGATTTTCAATGGTACTACATCAACTAGAGCAATAGCATCACTCCAGCCAACATCTACGTGATGATCAATTATAAAGTTGGCTACGACTTGGCCTTTCATCGCTCTTAGGGGCTCATAGGCCAAATCGTACTCAATCAACGCGTAAGCCCATTTTTCGATTCTTCCACTTAGAATCGGCTTCTGTAACATGTGCTTTATAACATCGGTTTGGCAAACGACAACACATGTGGTGGGGAGAAGATAATGGCGTAACTTGGTGCACGCATAATAAAGTGATAAACATAATCGCTCCACAAACGCGTACCTGGTTTTGGCGTCCAGCAGGCGGCGGTGGCGTCCAGTAGGAGCTGGAAACACATGCAACTCTATCTTTGGCGAGGTGAGCTTTGGCCAGGCCCATCAAGGCCTGCTCCTCGGGCCGAAGCTTCGGTAGCGTGGGCCTCCGAAGGCTTCCGAAGCTTCGGCAGCGTGGGTCTCCGAAGGCTTCCTGGCTGAAGCCCATTGGCTGGCTAGAGGCTTTCGGAGCCCATAGCTCGATGGACTTCGGTCATGTAGGGCTTCGGACAGACCCTAGACATGTGTACCTTCGGCTCAAATCACCCAAAATTGATATTTTGATAATCTAGCCATTAATGCCATTTTTTGCTATCAACAGGTCCCAAAACCCAAGCATCTCCACACTTCTCTTGACTCTCTACCTGGACCCTCTCACACCAAAGAGTCTACACCCAACACCACCAAGCCCAAGAACCCCAAGCATCAACCACATCCCAAGAAGCCTACCTATCACTGTGAGTTCTGTCAGAGAGACGGGCATCTTGAGGAGTTTTGCTTTAGGAGGAAGCAGGTTGAGAGAGCAGAGAGAGCTCGAGGTAGGCAGGAGCAGTTCTACCAGCAGGGTGGTAGACAGAGAGTCCCTCAACATGGAGAGAGGCTAGAGGCCAGGCTGCATCGTGTAGGTGGTGGTAGAGGAGATAGCTTTCGTGCCCGTGCTCCGGAGGGTGGTTTTCGCTCCGACAGATCTACAGGTCGTTCTGGATATGGCTTTGGACCTTGTGGCCGAGACTTTAGGCAGAATAGAGGACCGTGCTTTGAGTAGTATTCTAGTCCAGACACTTATGATTCTTTCTGCTTTCCTTCATTTGAGTAGATTGCTCGACACTAGTTTAGCTCCTTTGCTAAACCTAGTGTCGGACTGTTTTCTCCCCCTTATGACCACTGATCATGTAGGATTGAGGACTGGAGGACGTGTGTATCATGGATTCAAGATGTTCTCGCCACATGATGGGACATCGCAGATGGTTCTCCAGCCTCACTTCCCCGAGCTCCAAGGAATACATCACTTTTGGGAACAGTGGTCAAGGGAAGGTACTCGGCATTGGCTCAATTCGAATCTTTGATCATTTCTCTTTGAAGAATGTTGCTTTGGTTAGAAACTTGAGTTTTACTTTGGTCTCTATTTCACAACTTCTTGAGGATGGTTTAGAGGTTCGTTTTAAGAACGGCATGTCTTCTGTTGTTGATTCTAGAGGATCTTTGGTTTGCCAGATCTTAACCTTCGGTAAGGTTTTTCGGATTGATTTCTCTAGTTCTTTTGGCCCTTCTCGTTGTTTGATTGTTGGATCCTCCTCTGAGCTCTGGAGGTGGCATAGGAAGTTAGGTCATTTGAGTTTTGATCTGCTAGTCAGATTGAGCTCTATGGACCTCATCCGAGGATTGCCCAAGCTTAAGATGGAGAAGGATCTAGTTTGCCATCCCTGACATAATGGGGAAATGATTGATGCTTCTCACGCACCTGTGACTCAGGTGATGACTTCGTACCCGAGAGAGCTGTTACACATGGATACTATTGGTCTAGCTCAGGTACACTCAGTCGGTGGGAAGTGGTATGCGCTTGTGATATTTGACGACTTTTCTCGATTGTCGTTGGTTTTCTTTCTGGAGTCTAAGGATGAGGTTTTTTAGTTTGTTCATAACCCGATTTTGAAGCTGAAGAATGAGAACAATGGTCAGATGCGAGCAATTCGCTCTGACAATGGCTCTGGGTTCAAGAACTCTCAGTTCGTCAGCTTCTGTAATGATCAGGGTCTTGAGCACCAGTTTTCTGCTCCTTACACTCCCCCACATAACAGCGTTGTGGAACGAAAGACCGCAAGCTAGTCGAGATGGCCAGGATGATGCTCGATGAGCATAGGACTCATAGGCGTTTTTGGGCTAAAGCCATGAACACGGCTTGCTATCTGGCCAACCACATTTTTCTTAGAGCTTACCTAGGTAAGACTTCATACGTGTTGCGGTTTGGCAGACAGCCCAAGGTGAGTCACTTGCGAGCATTTGGCTGCAAGTGCTTTGTGCTCAAGAAGGGAGGGCATTTGGACAAGTTTGAGTCTTGTTGCTGGGATGGAGTCTTTCTTGGTTATGTGTTGCATTCTTGAGGCTTCCGTGTTTGGAACCTCGACTCCCAGCAGCTTGTCGAGACTTGCGAGGTTTCTTTCGATGAGTACATGCCTTCGCTGACTCCTTCTTTCGAGCTTTCTGGAGATGATGAGCTTGGAGAGTCCATCTTCGAGGAAGATGATGATGCTCCAGTTGTTGATGAGGGTGGGCCTTCTACACAGCCTGCAGACCCCACACCTTCTGAGACTTCGACTAAGGACGAAGGCGGACCTCTGATCACTTCTTCCACTTCGATCGAGCCCCCTCAGTCGATTCCAGAGGTGCCAGCTGCTGACTCTGGTGAGGTGACCTCAGATCACCTAGGATCCCAAGCAGTTCAGCGTGATTACCCCTCAGAGCTCATCATCGGTGATCTCACTTCGAGATCTTTGCGTTCTTCTGTTGGCTCACTTGCTGTGTTTGCTGAGTCTACGTTTGTTGCCACTTTTGAGCCCAAATATGTTTCTCATGCCCTTTCTGATGCAAATTGGATAAACGCCATGCAAGAAGAGCTTGAGAACTTTGTTCGCAATCGGGTTTGGACACTAGTTGAGCTGCCACCTGGATGCAACCCCATAGGCACCAAGTGGGTGTTTAAGAACAAGCAAGGTGAATATGGGGTTGTGGTGCGCAACAAAGCTCGATTAGTTGCCCAGGGTTTTTGCGAGAAAGAGGGTATTGATTTTGAGGAAACTTTCTCCCCTGTTGCCCGTCTTGAGTCCATTCGCATACTTTTGGCATTCGCTGCTTCTAAAGGTTTTAAGCTTTTTCAAATGGATGTCAAGAGTGCTCTTCTGAACGGGTACATAGAGGAGGAAGTCTATGTTAGGCAGCCCCCTGGTTTTGAGAACCCTAAGTTTCCTCGACATGTTTTCAAGTTGCAGAAAGCTTTATATGGTCTGAAGCAAGCCCCTAGGTCTTGGTATGATCGTTTAAAGTAGTTTTTGTTGGGAAGTGGTTTTGTGATGTGTTCTGTGGACAAGACTGTTTTCTTGCTCAGAGTTGGCTCAGACTTCTTGATTGCTTAGATTTATGTGGACGACATTATTTTTGGTGGTTCTTCTAATGATCTTGTGTCCAAGTTTTCTGAGCAGATGCACAGCGAGTTTGAGATGAGCCTCATGGGTCAGCTCAAGTACTTTCTAGGGCTCCAGATCAAGCAGACCAAGGATGGCATTTTCATCCACATGAGCAAGTACACGCGGGACATGCTGAAGAAGTTCAACTTCGGTGGAGAGCTAAAGCGTCAGATGACCCCAATGGGTACATCTGGGGGCCTGGACAAGGACGAGAGCGGCATCAAGGTCAACGAGAGAGAGTATCGAGGGATGATTGGATCGCTGTTGTATCTGACGGTGATGAGACCAGACATTCAGTTTGTCGTGGGACTATGTGCGCGCTTCTAGTCTTCACCACGCACATCTCATCGGCAGGCTATCAAGCCCATTTTCAGGTACCTTACCTATGTGCCTGATCTAGGTCTTTACTATTCAGCATCATCGTCTATTGAGTTATCTGGCTTTTCCGATGCTGATTTTGGTGGGTGCCGGCTAGATCGCAAGTCGACTTCCGGTACTTGCCAGTTTCTCGGTTCTTCGCTTGTTTCTTGGTCTTCTTGAAAGCAATCTGGAGTTGCACTTTCTACCACAGAGGCTGACTATGTAGCTGTTGCTAGCTACTGCTCACAGTTGGTTTGGATGATTTCTACTTTGAGAGATTTTGAGTTGTTCTTCCCTGCTAGAGTTCCTTTGTTTTGTGATAAACCAGCGCAATTAGTGTAGGAAAAAACCCTTGTCTTCATTCAAAAACCAAACATATTGATGTGCGCTTTCACTTTCTGAGGGATCAATATGAGAAAGTTGTCATTGACCTTGTTCATGTTGATACCCATCATTAGTTGGCTGACATTTTCACCAAACCCCTAGATCAGTCTACTTTTGAGCATTTGCGAGGGGATTTAGTAGTTGTGTATCCTTTTTAGGATATTTTGAGTCAGTTTTCTTTCTTCTTTACTCTTTTATTGAGTCTTTTCGTCTGAGTTCATATCATGCACATTCATATATCACACTTTGAGCTTGCTTCTGATATATGATTGATCTACTTTACTTATTCTAGCTAGTATATGCTTGTGAAAACCTGTCGATGATCATGCTTTGCTTCAGTTCACATGATATGTCTGATATCTGTCATATGCATATCTTTTATGCTTTAAAATTGAAAAATGATCACCATTGCTTCTGGTAACTAGCATGTGTAGTGTTGGGGGAGATAATCCCGATGGCCGGGGGGGCCCACCGCCTGGGGATTTGAAGCCAAGAATACCGGAGACCACCTTCCGGGAGAAGGCTGCCGGAGGCCGCCCTCCGGGAGAAGGCTGCCGGAGGCCGTCCTTCGGAAGAAGGTTGTCGGAGACCGCCTTCCGGGAAGAAATTGCCGAGGGCCTCTCCCTCGGCCGCAGTAGCGAACCCGAAGAGAGCATTGGCGGGAAAAGGACGAGGCTGACGTGCAGGGGGACAGGATCGCGATCCTCTGGCCCGTGTCGGGCGGCGCAGGCAGCGTCCGACACGGCCGATACGCTGTCAGAGTCGAATCTTCTTGTCTGTACTGTATATAGTCCGTTTTGTCTGTACTATTGACCGGCGGTCGGCCGGGTAGCCGTTGGCGTTCCAGAGGCGCTTGGCCTCTGGACGGGGCGCCTTATAAATACCCCCCCAGCCACAGTTGTAAGGGACAGGCTCGAGAGGGCATTGAATACACTACTCCCATTTTCCACTAAGAAAACCTGCTGGTTCGATCCGTCGCACCAACATGTAGGTTGAATGCTTTTGCTATCTTTTACATGCCTGGTGGCTAGTTCCGTACTTAGATGCAAATATGCAACTTGGACATCTATATGCTTTAAACATGGAAAATATGCCATAAAATGATAAAAATCAGAACAATGAAAAATCCATGCCTTTTATGCTTAATTGAAAAGATCCAGGTGGGTTTGTTGTGTCGCATTGCATTGTTCTAGACAGTTTACCATAGCACTTTGGTATGAACTAGGACAGTGTAATGTATGATAAGACCAATGTCTTAAGCTTCTGATGGTCCAGTTCTGGCCTAGGCTTGACTTGGTCGGTTAGCATAAGGTTGACATGCAAATAACCCCAGGCAAAAATTGAAAAAGGAAAAGAAAAGCCTGAAAATTAAAAAGATAACAAGTTTGTTGAAGCTCTTTGTGCTAGATAATGCTTATTGTTTGGGGAATAAGTTTTCCCTTGAACAGGGGCCAAATGACGTCAGCCTCCGTAGGACTCTGGCCCAGAGCCTGACACTGTCGAAGCAGATCCCCACCTACCAAAGTTATTCCCAAGCAGCAATCAGTCCAAGCCTCCGGGCTCCGTTTGGAGTCCTTTTGGAGTTGACCTCCGAGCTCCCTTCGGAGTCCTCCGGAGCAAAGCCTCTGGGCTCCCTTCAAAGCTCTCTTCGGAGTTAGCCTTCGGGCTCCCTTCGAAGCTCTCTAGGGTCAAGCCTACGGGCTTCCTTTGGAGTTCCCCAGAGCCAACCTCCGGACCCCTCTCCAGTCCCCCGAAGCTATCTCCTGAAGTCCATTCGGAGTTCAATTCGGAGCATACCTCGAAGTCCACTTCGAAGTGTCCTTCGAAGCCTTTGATGCAGTCTCTACTCAAAGAGCTCTGGCCACTACCTCGAACCAAGAAAATATCTTAGCTCCGCTATAGTGTAGATCCATATCGGGGGCCCCTTTGCCCCTAGTATGTCGTTTAGCTGCTCAGAAGTGACGTTTATCTGACACGTTTGTAAAGCTGTAAAGCTATTTGTACAGTAGTCTGGTCTTTTTTCCCTTCTTGCCCCTATAAGGCCTATGACCTATAGAGGGCATTTAGGTGTTTTCCTTTGGCCTGCGCGCCTATAAAAGCAGGGCCATGCCCTTGTAATAGAGAGATCAAATAGGTTCAGTAGAGGCAAACTATGCCAAATCCACTGTAGACTGGATGTAGGGCTATTATCCCTTCACGGAGGCCTGAACCAGTATAAATCATTTCTTCCTCTCTAAGAACCCTTCGAGGTTCATTCTATACACCATATACACACAAAACATGTGTTGTAGCTAACGCAATTGCTACAATAGTTGGCGCCATCCGTGGGGAACCTAGTACTAAAAGCTAAGTTCTCTGCCGCTGCCTGTGTCTCGAAGTGCGCTTGAGGGGGGAGCTTCGGAGTTTTCTAGCTCCGCGCACCCTCTAGCAAGGGGCTTTGAGTGCAGCTTGAAGGCTTTTCTCGCCTTCCATCATCCCTCGTGCCTCAGAGCGCAACCTCCGACAAGGGGCTCCGCTTCACGCACCCAAGGCCTCCGACGCCCTAGGGGCTATGAGGCAAGCCTTTCTCCCTCGCTTTACAAGGTATGTACACAGTTCGAAGTCCTACTTCACTGTGCAAATTTGCAATTATTTCAATAAATCATTGAAGTCGTACTTCTCCTTAAAACTGAAGTCTTACTTCGCCTTTAAAGCAAATCCCTGCTCCACTTTTAAATTCAAAGCCTTGCTCACTTCATTTAATGCCAAAGCTCTGCTTCGTTTTCTGATTGTCGAAGCCTTGCTTCTTTTTCGTTAAAAACCGAGGATCTGTCGTGTCCTTATCAAGATCTGAAGCCAACAGCCTCTTTCTTTTAAGGATTGAGGTTACCGCTTTGTATTATTAAGTCTATTTGAAACCGGACTCAACATCCAAAGGCTACACAGCACCTATGGGCCCGTAGAAGTAACATGAGGGACTCCAGGCCACTGGCCCGATGCGTCCAGGGATTCCGGGTTCCATACCCGAAGCATCCCAGGGTCGAAGGTGACCCAGAGTCGAAGGTGGCTTAGAGCCGAAGGTGGCTCACATTATCACAGGTTCGGTGAATCTACACCACCCATTCCATTCTCATTATAGAATCAAGCTCAGAAGCCTTGCTTCGCTATCTAAACACGCTTCGAAGCCTCCAAAAGGCGCACCCCTTCGCATTCCAAATTGCCCGCACCAGCAACGACTAAGTCCCTAGCTGCCACGCGCAAGGGGGGACCGAAGTATGTATGCGAAGTGTGCGAATGAAATGCGCAGTTTGAGTGTGACAAGCTAAACGTTCGAAATAATCAAATCATGCGAACCATGCAAATACAACAAGTCTCATTAATTGAATGATAATTGAGAAGTATGTTACAAAACACACTTCGAAAACAAAATTATGAGTAGTCTGTATCTAAGCCTAATAAAAACCAAGCTCGAGGCCCTGACATGTTCGACCCTCACTTGCTCTTTTTCCGGGCAAGGCCCATTCGGCTGGACGAAGCCCCGTCGGAGCCTGTTCTCCTACGGGTGGACTATCCACGCCCCGAATCCCACAGACCTTGCCTTTCGCCTTGTAGGTTTTTCCAAGTCTAGGACACAGGCGGTGCCGTATTGAAGGCAGAGAAGTCTAAGGCTTCGCCGCCTGTTAAGGCCATGCCCGAAGGCTGTGCCCCCTCGCCACTTAAGTCTACTTCGAAACAGCTTAAGTCCGACGAGGAGGAAGAACTCCAAAGGGGCTCCATCTTCATGATAGCCAGTAGCTCCTGGGCTGCCTCGGAAATGACTTCGCCCCTAGGACCCCTCGGAAGCTTGAACCGAGGAAGTCCTTTGGACCTAGCTAATTCGAGCACCACCCAAAGCTGGTGAAGCTCCTCAGAATCATCAAGTACTTCAAGTTCAACATTTGAAGGCTGAGCCTGGGCAGGTATAAAGTACCCCCGCATTTATATTAATAAGATGATGAGTTGTTTACAAGCCTACAGCTAAAGAATTACAAGGAGCCTAAGGAGGTCTACAATTTCGGAGGCGGAGGCTTCGAAGTCGAACACTGGGCTGGTGTGGCTTGTGCCCCAGCTCGGCGAAGGCGGAGGACCTGTTGGAGGTCGAGGACTGCTTCGTAGCCTTGGGCCTTCCAAGGTTCCTAAAGGCGGCGCCATGCTCCATGGACATCTGAAGGCGGCGCCACCAAATGCTGGCCTCCGAAGGCCACTGGAGTCACCGAGGTCGCCGCCTCAAGGTGGTTGCACCCCGTGTCGTGAAGCATCTGCAACACTCCTTGGCCCACCACTCGGCCAGCCATCACAGTGAAGCCCTTCATCGACACCTCCGCCATCACAGCCGCGGTCCGCAGGAACTCGAGGCGGTCCCCGACTGGGTCTTGAGGGTTAAAGTCCGGGGCCTGGCACTCAATCCCCAATTGCTTGAGGACTGTAGTCAAGCTCGAGGTGGCTTCATCGACCCCTTGAACCATGAAGTCCTCCAAACAGTGGCTGGCTACACGAAGATCAGAACACTCCGCTGCCAGCTTCACCCTGGCCTCCTCCGAAGCTCGAAGTGTCGCTCGAAGCTTGTTGGTTTCTGAAACCAAAACCTCCCTTGCCTTCTCGACCTCGGCCCTCGCTGCCTCCGCTGAAGCTTCGGCTCACATTCGCTTCTCGGCTTCCACCGAGATCTCACGTCGAAGGGCGTCTCTTTCCGCCACCAGGTCGGCCATCCGCTGGTCTACGGAGGCTGCTGCAGCAGCATTCAGCGTGAAGGCCTGAAAAGATTTAAGAAAATTCTAAGTGTTGAGTAAGAAGCAAGTGCGACTCGAAGACTGTGTGGGACTTCGCTCACCTAGAGGATGGCTTCGTGAGCATTTGCGAAGAGGTCGAAGGGGCTTGAGCAGTTGAGTTGTGCCACCAAGGCCCCTTCCCCTGCAGCGACGCAACCTTCGTGGAACGCATCTATGGCTGCCTCCGTCACGGGCCCCCTCAGCTGCAGAGGCTAGACTATCTGCATCACAGCCTCCTCCAGTGCAGACTCCCATGGAGCCAGGCTCCGGTCCACCACCTCGATGCGCTCGTCATCCTCGTCCTGAATGGTCCCTTCGTCGTGGTCGTCCCCTCCATCCTCTTCGGATGAAGTGTTGTCGGACCCCGAGCTACTGCTACTATCGCTGTTGTTGCTACTGCTGCTGCCGGAGGCCTCCGTGGGCTTCGGCACGATGGACCTCGCACCGGAATCGACATCTGCAGAAAAATACAAGTCAATATTCACGTATGAAAAGAGAAGTGATTAAGTGTTTACCTTCATCGGAGGAGATATCTTTGAAGCTCTCTAGGGTCAAGCCTACGAGCTTCCTTTGGAGTTCCCCAGAGCTAACCTCTGGACCCCTCTCCGGTCCCCCGAAGCTGTCTCCTGAAGTCCATTCGGAGTTCAGTTCAGAGCATACCTCGAAGTCCACTTCGAAGTGTCCTTCGAAGCCTTTGATGCAGTCTCCACTCAAAGAGCTCCGGCCACTACCTCGAACCAAGAAAATATCTTAGCTCCGCTATAGTGTAGAGCCATACCGGGGGGCCCTCTGCCCCTAGTATGTCGTTTAGCTTCTCAGAAGTGACGTTTATCTGATACGCCTGTAAAGTTGTAAAGCTGTTTGTACAGTAGTCTAGTCTTTTTTCCCTTCTTGCCCCTATAAGGCCTATGACCTATAGAGGACATTTAGGTCTTTTCCTTTGGCCTATGCGCCTATAAAAGCAGGACCATGCCCTTGTAATAGAGAGATCGAATAGGTTCATTAGAGGCAAACTATGCCAAATCCACTATAGACTAGATGTAGGGCTATTATCCCTTCAAGGAGGCCTGAACTAGTATAAATCCTTTCTCCCTCTGTGAGAACCCTTTGAGGTTCATTCTATACACCATATACACACAAAACATGTGTTGTAGCTAACGCAATTGCTACAACACTTATCTTGGTAGATATCAGCTAGCCTTTGCATCTCATGCTTTACTTTGCTTGTCAACTAGAAAATATGGTGATGCTTTTATTTGCTAAAATCGAAAAATGCGTGCTAATGACTTTCTTTGGATATCATCTATTGCATTGGTCATGTCATGTGTCTTAGATAGTTTTTCTTTTGCTATACTTGCTAGATGTTGTAATTACAGTCAATCATATCTGAGAAGCATGTTTTTTCACTCCACCTACACCCCAGTTGCATTCATTGCATATTTTGAGGGGGAGTTGCATTTCAGGGGGGAGTTTGAGTCTGTGTCTCTTTTGAGTGCTTTTAGTCTCACTTGATGAGTCCAATTGTCAACAAGGGGGAGAAATTTTGGGTTACTTGATATTTTAGAAGAGTTTAGGGGGAGTTTTGGCTTTCTCTGGGATTTGTTTCAGGGGGAGTTTTAGTCTCTTTTGCCATTACACTTTGGATATCCTTGTTGATAATTCTGAGATTGCACTCTTTTTGAGTTTTTATTTTTGGTTAACCATAATGACAGCTTTTTGGTTTTTCTTCGGCTTTTGCTCATTAGGGTTAAACTTTTATTTTATTTTCTTCTTTCTGTCTTCTTGTGTTTTGTTTTTGTGTTTCCACGTGTTTTGTAGGTTCCAAAGAGTTGCTGAAGAGGGTGTTGACAATGCACTCATCAAGGGGGAGATTGAGGAGCCATGATGAAGATCACGGGGCTCATGGCTCCAGACGTGATGAGTTATTGTCAATGGATGTCAAGAAGAGAAGATGAAGATGATACGAGACCTGCCGTGTCTAGGCCGCGTGTGACTCAGGTATATGGGCGGCGAACGACTGTCGGGCAGAAGGGTCGTGGAGTCGGGCTGGCCCAATCAGAGTACATGGGCTAGGAGCGGCAGGAGATCCATTGGTTTGTTGACCGGGATTGACTCAGGTACACGGGCGGTGAGCAATTGCCGGGCTGAGGGAGCCGTAGAATCGGGCCGGTCCAATCCGGGTACCCGGTGTGAAGACGGTAGATGCTTTGTCAGTTTCGGGGCAAAACTAACGGTCGCTGATCTTGGATCCTACCATTCTGAGGCGAAACCGTAGCTATTACGAAAGCTCTGCATCAGGACAAGTTATCTTTATTTAGAATTTTACTATTTTGCCTTTTAGGCCCATAGTCTGTGTTAGTCGAGTCTGTAAAAATCCTAAGGGCACATTTGTCTTTTCAGTTTATTTTTTGCGTCTGTGTAATTTACCCTAGGGGTAAATCTGTCTTTTCCCTTCCTATTGGGCTGCCTATAAATAGGCCCCAATCCCCTAGGGTTAGGGTTAACTCACCTAATGCAAATCTGAGTTCAACCACTTTAAGCCTTTCCCTTCCACCGTGTTTCTTCCTCCCTGAAATCACAGCCGGCGTAGTTCATCTTTCAGCCATGGTGTCTCTGCATCTTGCAATCTCATGAACATCGCCTGGCTTTCTTCATTGGGGTCCGGTTCAGCCGGAGTCAACCAGCCGTCGTCGTTGTTTCTGCGTGGGGATTCTTCATCTAGAAGCGGCGGATTTTGTGCATGCGATCGGTTTGGCGCTGGGAATCAGCGCAGCTGGCTGCCAAGGCGGGGAGCACGAGGGCTCAGCTGTGCACGCAGTATGTTGCGTGTGGCTGCCGGCAAAGCAGCAACTAGGCAGCCTAGCTTGCGTGGAGCAGCGCGTGCAGGCTAGCTTGCATGGAGCAGCGCGTGCAGGCTAGCAAACGCAGTGGCATGGTGCTCGGTGTGTGCGTTTGGTAGCAGCAGCCTGGCAGCCTAGCCACTAGGTGCGTGCGCGCAGTGCAGCAGATGCATGGCAGCCAAGGTGGCAGGTGACACAGCTCGGGCAGTGGGCGCACGGCAGGGAGCTCATGGCGGACGTCTCGAGGCCAAGGCAGTGCAGGGCCTTCGCTCGAGGCAAGCCTGTAGGCTTCGCTATAGTGCAGGCTCCGCTGCAGTGTGACCTCGCGGCAGGCTTCACTGGAACTCCTCTGCAGCTTTAGCTTTGTGCGAATCAAGCGTAGCAGGCTTCGGCACAGGCGAATCTTCACGCGAGGCCTCGTTTGGCTTTGTGGGAATCCAGCACAGCATACTTTGTTCAAGCTTTGGCTTCGAAGCATGTGAAAGGCTTCGCAGCATATGGAGGGCTTCGCGCACCGGCTTCGCATAGGCTTCGGCAAGTACCGAACAGGAGACAAATTTGTGAACAATAAATTTTCATCTCATTTTGCATTCACTTGAATTAAATGCATGTGTTGGTTAATTTTTATGATGCTTGAAATGCTTGTGAGTTGAATGATTTGTTGATCTGCCTTTGAACACTTTGTTGGTGTCTTTTCAATTAGGACATCGGTCATTTTTAGGCTAGATTAGTTTCACTGTTTGTGATCTGTTTTTTTGCTGACTATCTATTGAGGTGTGTTGGGTGTCAGGAGAATACCATTGATTCGAAAGAATTTTTGAGGCGCCTATTCACCCCCCCTCTGGTCGTTACTTTTGGTCCTACACCGAACACATTCCATATCATGAGCCGACACGAGAGGAGGAGTCATATGGCCAACACCCCAATATACCACCACGTGTCATGCCACCGCATGAGAGACGCGTGCAAGCAGGAGGCGTAGACGACATCGAGGAGCAGATTCACGTGATGTTTAGGGAATGTGCGGGTTGGACACCTAGGGGTCGGGTTAGGGTTTATCACAAGTCATACCTCGACCACTTTGATGCTATACCGTACATGCACGTCTTTAGGGTTTCCGAATTTAGAAAATTTGATGGTGAAGGTAGCAAGACCACCCTAGAGCACAAAGGCCAATTCCTAGAGAAGTGTAGCGAATCTAATGGGTTAGATGCATTGAAGCTTAGACTATTCTCTCTATCACTTTCCAGCACCGCTTTCACTTGGTTTTCAGCTTTACCGCCGAACTCCGTGCAGACTTGGGCCCGGTTGGAAAAGAAGTTCCATGATTATTTTTATACTAGGGAAACCGAGCTTAGGCTTTCACATTTGACATCAGTTAGTTAGAAGGCTAGTGAGAGTGTATTTGAGTACATTAAGCGCTTTAGGGACACTAGAAACCAATGTTTTACCCTGAACATTTCTGATAGAGACTTCTTCGACTTAGCTTTTAACGGTTTACACTCCGAACTTCAGGAGAAACTGGATGGCTAGGATTTCTTTGAAGTTAGTCAAGTTCTACAAAAGGCTCTAGTTTAGGAAAGCCGAGCCCAAGGTAGAAAATTCACAAAGACGTTTAACAAGCCTAAGGCCAATGTGCACATCATGGAGCACTCTAATAAGGAATCATCGGAGAGCGAGGATGACTCGGCCGACATGTACACCACAGAGTGGACTTGGTCTAGCAAGGCTAAGCCCATTACTTTCTCTGAGTTGCGGTCATCTCCTACCAAGAGTCGGCCCAGTGAGGTGAAGTATTCTTTTGACATGACCAAGTGCGACAGAATATTTGATTTTTTGTTGAAAAACAAGCTTATCAGATTGCCGAAGGGTCACGTCATCCCAACTGCCGATGACTTGAAGAAGCGAGATTACTGTAAGTGGCATGATTCTCATTCCTATTCCACTAATGATTGCAATGTTTTTTGTCAACAGGTTCAATCGGCCATAGAAGAAGGATGGTTGAAGTTGGATACAAATCCCAAAATGAAGCTCGACTAGGACCCCTTTCCCGTGAACACCCTCGATCTCGATGGGAAGAAGGTGCTGATTCAGCTTGAGCAGGCCGGGTCGGCTAAGGGGAAGGAGGTCGTGATTAGAGAACCACACACACATGCTCGTGCCGAAGAACCCTAGGGTAGGAGTGTGTAAAGTGAATACCAATGCATCGTCTTCGGCTGCGACCCGCAAGAAGCCAAAGGTGATGTATGACATGCTATTACAAAAACACAAGAAAAGGGCCTAGATGGCGAACAGTCAGCGAGGACCTCCAGTGAGGCCAAACCCTCCTCGGAAGAGTAGGTTCAGCCCACGATGGGTGAGACCGCTGGAGCCACCTTTTCCTCCACCGCCATATCACTTGAACATGGCACAGTGGACTCCATGTTACTTTCTGCCTCCCCGGTACCCCGCACCCTACTATATTTCTCCATTTGTACCTTCCGAGTTTTATAACATGCAGAATTAGATGGGCATGGCGAGGGGTGATGTCTTAATAGGTTATCCATCGCACCACAAGGGCATCCAAAGGAGAAATTTGAGGCCATCGTCGTCAAGGTGGGGTCCTAGGACATACCAATCCCTAAGGGGCCCCTTGGGGCAAGAAGGAGGCGAACCGCAAAAGACGCCTGAGGAGAAGACTATCGGTCCGACCGCAGCCCCAAGGCCGGTCAGACCGTAGTCACCACCCCGGTCTGACTAGCCTATTGTTGTCGGTCCGACCGGCATTTTTTAGGCACCCAACACCAGCTAGTCTGACTGGCCTACCATGGTCGGTTCGACTGACATAGCCCAGTCAGACCGACCCAGTGAAGCCAGTCCAACCGACAGTGGAAAGTGCACAGGAGCAAAGCTCCGCTAAGCGTAAAAATGTTGAGGTCGATCCGAGCAATACCCATTCGGCCAAAAATTTCAGAAGCAAGTTTGTTGTGCCCGACACTAAGTCACGGCCTTCGTGGACACCTCCAGGTATGACCAAGTCCCAGAAGAGGTGGCTACAACATCTTCGAGCCTAGGCGATGCGCGAGAAGAAGGCCGAGGACGAGCGGGATGCTGTTTTCGAGGAGATCCGGCCCTAACCACTAATGAAGCAGGTTTGGAAGTCGGTTGCCGTAAACAACCCGGCTCCTACTCCAAGCGACGACGAGGATGATCTGATGGATAACTACATGCCCATCTCTGAGGGGCCCCCTCCTCAGGCGATGGATATAAATGTCGTCATGCTTCCCACTGAGTTTGCCCTACCACAGGATGAGGCCGAGGTTGCTCAGATGAGCCTCGGCCCATGGGAGGCCATTTCCGAGAAGCCCGAGGATACGGCTCATCACCGGAAGCCTCTCTACATCAAGGAGCACATCGACAGAAAGCTGATTTAGAGGATGCTTGTAGATGGAGGCGCCACTGTCAACTTGATGTTGTACTCTTTGTTGAAGAAGCTCGACAGAAATGAAGATGACTTGATGAAGACCAATCTGACGCTCAACGGCTTCAACAGCAAGAGCTCTAAGGCCAAGGGTGTACTTTCTTTGGAGCTGACGGTGGGCAAAAATACGTTGCTGATGGCGTTCTTCGTCGTCGATGTGCAAGGTAATTGCAGTGTACTACTTGGGCGCGATTGGATCCATGCCAATTGCTGCATTCCTTCTACTTTGCACTAGTATCTAATTCAATGAGACGACGATGATATAGAGGTCGTACCAGTTGACACTTTGGCACATCTTGCTTCGATGCCGTCCATGATAAAGTGGAATGTTTGTTAGGTAGAGATCTCTCAAACTACGACTTTGTTAGCGTGTCTAAGAGACGTTTTGTTCTAGTGTCTGTAAAGCCGGCTAGTGTAGCTCGGCTGTCTCTAAATTAGTAGTCATGTCTAGTAAGAGTAATCTTGATTGGCTAAAGTCTCGCCTAGAGCAATATCGGTCTTCTAAAGATGGTATTGTTGAAGCCATTGAAGATTTTAGTGAAGTCAAAAAGTTAGGTCAAGGTTTTGTGTTGGTCAACCCTCTAGAAGAGGTAGATATAGGCGATGCTAGTATTCCAAGGCTGACTTTTGTAAATCAAAATTTGTAGGCTGATGAAAAGGCCGAGGTAATAAAATTGCTTTGGTCGTACGTCGATTGTTTTGCATGGGAGTACAGTGAGATGCCCGGACTTAGCCACAATCTCGTGGAGCATCAGCTTCCTATCAAACCCAGGTTTAGGCCTTATAAATAGCCCCCTCGTTGCTTTAATTCGGTCGTGTATGACCTAGTTAAAGAGGAGATAGAATGACTACTCAAGGCTGAGTTTATTAGGCCATGCAGGTATGCTGAATGGGTTGCTAATATTGTGCATGTAGAGAAGAAGGGGAGTGGCAAGATTTGTGTATGCATTGATTTTAGGGATTTGAATAAGGCCACTCCGAAGGACGAGTACCCCATGTCGATAGCCGACATGCTTACCAACGATGCTTCAAGACACAAGGTATTAAGTTTTCTTGATGGCAACGCTAGTTATAATCAGGTCTTTATGGCCAAAGAGGACGTTTACAAAACGGCCTTTCGATGCCTTGGTTTTGTCGGCTTGTTTGAGTGGGTTGTGATGACTTTTGGTTTAAAGAATGATGATGCTACATATCAATGTGCTATGAACTTGATCTTTCATGACTTGCTAGGAGTTATGCTAGAGGTCTATATAGATAATTTTGTAGCCAAATCGGATGTTATGAGAAACCATTTAGCCGATTTGAGAGTTGCTTTTGAGATAATGTGTCAGTATGGCTTAAAAATGAACCTTCTAAAGTGTGCTTTTGGCGTGTCGGCGGGCAAGTTCTTAGGATTCATGATTCATGAAATAGGTATTGAGATTGATCCTAAGAGGCTTGAGAAGATTAAGAACTTTGAGGCGCCGACATGCAAGAGAGATCTGCAAAAGTTGATAGGCAAGATGAATTATTTGCGCCTCTTTATATCTAACTTGTCTAGCAAGATCGATGCTTTTGTCCCCATACTTCGGCTAAAGAATGAAGCCAAATTCACTTGGGCGCAAGTCAGCAACATGATTTTGAGAAAATTAAAGAGTGCTTGTCATCATCGCTTGTGGTAAGTGCATAGAAAGTCGAGATTCCATTTTGGCATGTTGCTGCAAAAGATAGCATGATAGGAGCCGTGCTAACTCATCAATTGGAAGGAAATAAGTACATCATCACATTCTTGAGTCGTCACCTATTGGATGCCAAGACGAGGTACGTGTTCTTAGAGCGTTTGTGTTTATCGCTTTACTATGCATGTACCAAGCTTCGCCACTATCTTCTATCTGGCACATGTATAGTTACTTGTCAAACTAATGTTATAGAGTACATGTTGCAAAAGCCGATTCTAAGTGGGAGAATCGGAAAGTGGGCTTATGCTTTGATTGAGTACGATTTAGTTTATGAACCCTTAAAAGCTATGAAAAGCCAAGTCATCGCAAATTTTATAGTTGATCAACATGTAGATGTCAATTGGAGTAGTGATATTGCTTTGATTTAAGTAGTGCCATGGAAACTTTACTTTAATGGTTCGGCTTGCAAGAATGGCCAAGGTGTTGGAGTTGTTCTCACATCACCTAGTGGTATGAGTTTTGAGACCTTGGCCCGATTAGAATTTCCCTATACTAACAACCAAGTCGAATATGAAGATCTATTATTAGGACTTGAATTGTTAAGCTCCATGGGTCTTAAATTTGTTCATGCATGTGGTGATTCGCTATTAGTAGTTCAACAAGTAGCTAAGGATGTTGTTGATAGCAAAAAATGGCATTAATGGCCAAGATTGTTAAAATATCAATTTTGGTAATTTGGGCCGAAATTATGTAACTCCTGATACAGGCCGAAGCCCTGAAGTGCCGGAGGCCCACCTGCATGGGGCCTCAGGGGCCTTTTAGCGGCCTGCTTCACCAAATCTTCGGCCCAAGGAACACCCTTCAGCGGGCCTACCGAAGGCCCACTTCGAGCAGGCTTCGGATAAGGAGTCTGATATATATTTTGATTGTTTTATCTCCAATCTTGATTAGGCCGAATCTTATCATATTAGAGTTAGAGATAAGAAGACTAGCCCCTATAAAAACATGTGTGAGGCTGGTTCATAGGACCCCACCAAAAACATAGATCAACTCTTCAAACCCTAGTTTGAACCGTACCTTTATTTTCTTTACTTTCTGCATTATACCATTATACCTTCGTGGGTTTGCGCTGGAATACCTCCGTCAGCCATGCCGTAACAGTGGTAAGCCTTGTTGGTTCGCCAGTGAATCCTCCGTTAATCTACGTAATAGATTGCTATCACCTTGTTGGCTCGCTTGTGAACTATCCGTTAATCTACGTAATAGATTGCTACCCTTCGTATTGTATACTAAAACACTTGGTAATACGGTCTCCAGGCTGAATTGGCACTTGATCTTCGTTCTGCTGCATGTTTCACATTCAGAGCCCCCTTCGCCGAAGGTTTCTGGAGCTAGGAAGCTAGTTTTGGAGGCTGCAAGAGCACCCTTAGGCGAGTCCTCGCTTCGTCCGTCCGTGCTGAATCCATCACGTTGTTGTCGGTCTGGTCGAGTCCTACGTGCCAGAGCTACTTCGCATCGGGGCTTCTTCGCACCGGAATCACACCAGCATGCGCCGCATCGGACTTCGTCGTATCGGAACGCTTCGCACCAAACTTCGTCGCGCCGGCGCTCTGCACTGGACTTCATCCCACCAGCGCTCCGCATCGGATTTCATTGCGCCAGCGCTCCGCGTTGGATTATGTCGTATCAGACGCTTCACACCGAACCCTGTCGTTCGGAGGCGATTTCGCATCGCGATCTGTTCGGAGCCTGTCTTTGGCCAGATTGATCTGAACGTCGAAGGCTACCTTCGGTGCACCCTTCGCACCAGACGCTAAAGGACCCCTTCGGTGACCCTTCGAACGGTACACTCTGAACCAATCTGGCTCCGTTCAGCCGGTTGGTTTATTTTATCTATATATTTCGGCTAATTGGATTATTTATTTGTGATCTGATTACCTGGTGACTCCACCCCCTTGCCATTGTTAAGGGTAGTCGGAACGCGACGTCAGTGTTGTGTCACGCTTAGGCTTGTCCCTAAGTATCCACGCACTTTTGGATCGTCGAACCGGCCCAAGTATGGGGGCATGTTTTCGTGTCAACAGATGCCTGATGCTTTAATGGTTTACTAAATAGTTACTTGGATAAATGTCTAGACATAATTGCTACTTTTGATGATTTTGAGATTTCACATGTGTCTAGAGAAGCCAATTCAGTAGCAAATGACTTGGCTCAGCAAGCACCTGGTTACAAAATTAAAATAGGTTAATTTTTGGCATAGGAAAAACTGATGCTTAACTCTATTTTACCACGCAAGTCAGAACACATCAGTCTGACCGGCTTAACATGGCCGGTCCAACCACAGGTGTCTGGTCGGTTTGACCGACCATGCTAGGCCGGTCTGACCACCCCGTGTCGGTTTACTGACAACAGCCGGTCTAACTGGCCTCCTATGGTCGGTCTGACCGAACTGCATCACGGAAGTTTAGAGCATGGGGGGCAAGCCAAGGTTTGTAATTTGAATGCCAATTCGAGAGAGGATTTGGTGAGTACTTTAGGAAATCATGAGGATGATTGGAGAACTCCAATTATTCAATATTTTAGAGATCCTAATAAGCGGGTTGATCGGAAAGTTCAGCGACAAGCGTTTAAATTTGTGTTACTTGACGATGAGTTGTATCGTCGAACGGTTGATGGAGTACTTTTGAAAAGTTTGAATGTCGATCAGTCTAGACTTGTTGTGGGTGAAGTATATGAAGGTCTTTGTGGTACTTATTAGTCGGCCCATAAGATGAGTTGGATGCTCAAAACAGTGTGTTTTTATTGGCCAACTATGACTGAGGACTGTTTTAAGTATTATAGAGGATGTGAAGCGTGTCAAAGATTTGGTAATATTCAGCTTGCTCATGCATTTTTACTTAATCCTATTAACAAACCATGGTCATTCTAAGGTTGGGACTTGGACTTCATCGGCCAAATTTATCCTTCCTCTTCAAAAGGGCATCGGTTCGTGTTGATGGTTATGGATTACTTCACCAAATGGACAGAGGTCATGCCTCTCAAGAACATGACACAAAATGAGGTAATTGATTTCATCTTGAAGCACATTATACATAGATTCGGTATTCCTCAAACTCTTACTACAAATCAAGGTGCTTCATTTGTTTCTAAAGAAGTATGTGATTTTGCCAAATCTTATGGTATAAAGATGATAAACTCTTCACCATACTATGCTCAGGCCAATGGTCAGGCCAAGTCTAGTAATAAAACTATGATTAAGCTCATTAACAAAAAGATTAAAGAGTTTCCTAGACGGTGGCATGAAGTGCTTTTTGAAGCATTATGGGCATGTAGAGTTGCAAAGCATGGTGTCACCAAGGTGAGTCCAAATGAATTGGTGTATGGACAAGAAGTCGTTTTACCCGTTGTTGGGGGAAATTACTTTATTTCCAAGACTTAAAGACTAACCCTCCGTGGGCTCCGGGAAGATCCCGAAGGTGGCGGACTGATGTTTGAAGCATACGTCAACACGGCCGGAGGGTGTCACGATGCGAAGTCACAGAGGACCCTCCGAAGGGAGGAAGGAGGCCTCGAAGCAGGAAGACGTGATTGATTGGATGTCCAGCTTATCCATCTACCCTACGGCACTTTACCGTGTATAACCTTGTTTATAATATCGAATAAATTCTACTATGTCAGTTGTAATGTAGGGGTAAATAGGTCTATTCCTTATGCCTTTTTCCCTATAAATACCCCCCATTGTACCTTGTAAGAAGGATCCAGAACCAGTTGTTCAAACACCCGCATTCGGACCTCTTGAGTTATTATCCTTTACGGAGGCTCGAGTTCGTCCTAAAAGGACAAGCTTCTTGTTTGTCCGTTCTTGATTACCGAGAACCTGTTGGTGTAACTTTTACGCCAACAGTTGGCGCCGTCCATGGGGATCCAAGTTCTAAAAGCTTGTTCCCTACCGCTGACTGCACTCTGAAGAGCACTTGCGGAGGGAGCCTCGGAGTCCAGAGACTCCGCGCAGCCTTCAGTTGAGGGCTTCTTAGTGCAGCTCGAAGGCCTTCCCTCGACCCCTCGAGTCGTTCGAAGTCCTCCATCTCCAAGACATCTCAACGGCTAGCCATGCCTCCGAAGCGTGGTCAAGCTTCGGGTCCCCTTCGAAGGTCCCCTCGGACCAACGGAGCCGGACCCTCGGCTAATCCGGCGATTCCCGCAGAGGTCACTGGGCGTCGAGCGTCCCGGGGCCCTCTGCCTCCTCCTACAACGCTTCAGACCGACTACGCAGCAAGCCGGGATCCAGAAGTACCCTCCGACGAAGACGAAGGCCCTCCCGAAACCGAGGCTACGCAGTTAGCCAGGCTTCGGGAGGAGGTATCCAAATGGAGGCAAGAGGCCGCCGACCGACTCCGCACTCAAGCTTCCACCGAAACTCCAAGGGGGCCTCAAGACGATGGAGCCCGCAATCCCCCAGAAGTTATACAAGTCCAAGAGGAGGCCGAGAATGCCTCCTTCGATAATGAGTCTCCGTTGCACCCTGATCTGCAGAGAGTGCCTTTCGACCCCAAGTTCAAGGCCTCGAAGCTGCACAAATACTCCAGGGGGTCGGACCCCGGAGAATTTGCCCGCTCTTACGCCCTGGCTATAGAAGCAAGCGGAGGGGTGCGAAGCACCATGGCAAAATGCTTCCCCCTCGCTCTCAAAGGCGTGGCGCTCCGCTGGTTCTGGTCCTTAAAGCCAGGATCGATCAGTTCATGGGAGCAGCTCAAAAAGAAATTCGTGGGCAACTTCCAAGGTACCTTCGTGGCCCCAATGTCCACAGGAAGTTTGTTTCAAGTAAAGCAGCGGGTGGGAGAAACCCTCCGGGAGTACTTCACACGCTTCGCCCACACCAAGTCACAAATCAAGGGCCTCTCTACCTCCTCAGTAGTTGATGCTGCCCGCGAAGGGGTGCTGAACCCCGACCTCCTCAGCAAACTCCATCGGAAGCCGGTAACGTCCGTGGCGCAGCTCATGGCATACTTCGAACAGTATGCCAAGGCAGAGGAAGGATGCCTGCGGCGAGTTGAAGCAACACTACCCACCCTTCGGGAAGTCAAAGGGGAGCAAGAAGCCGCCGCTACACCGCAACCTCCACAAGACAGCCGCCCCAGCGAGTACAGGCGAGGGAAGAAGCATTTCCGTTCGGAAGTGCTAAACATTACACCTTCAGCTTCGAAGGCACCTGCCAATTTCCAGCAGGGAAAAAGTTTCAAGGCTGGGCCTCCAGGACCTCAAGAAAGGGTGCTTGGTAGGCGCCAGAGTCATTTTTGTTGCGTGCATGGCGACAATAGAAGCCATGACACAAAGGACTGCAAGACAGTGTTAACCCTTCGAGGTGAATACCTCGAGCGAAATACCAGGCGAGGTACTTCGGATCGGGCTCCACCGACGACACGATCGGAGCCTGTTCAAGCTGTGGCCCGAGCTGGTGCCCTTGAAGCCCCCATACGGCTACCAGTGGCCAGTATTATGCCACCACCAAAGCAAGAAGATCCGCAAGACCGCGACAAGAGAGTGGTCCTGCCCATCTCCAGAGGGGGGACCCTCGGCAGCATGTCCAAGAGACAGCGCCGCGAGTACGTCCGCGAGGTTGGGCACATTGGGACTTCAAGTTCCGCTGAAGGGATGCCAGAATGGTCCCGTGTGCCCATCTCGTTCACAGCCAGCGATGCGGTAGGGGTGAAGTTTCCCCATGCTGACCCATTAGTCATCTCTGCCGATATAGCAGGGGCAGATGTTCGAAGGATTCTGGTAGATGGCGGGAGCTCCGCAGACATACTCTTCGTCCAGGCCTTCGACCAGATGTGCATACCTCGGAAGCATCTGCTTCTAGCAGCCCGGCCGCTTCAAGGGTTCTCAGGACCGCCTCTCGATGCCCTCGGCCAAATAGGCCTCGAGGTTGCCTTCGGAGAGGGGCCGCTGGCCCGAGTAGAAGAGGTGATTTTCGATGTGGTGGATGCCCCTTACGCTTATAATGCTATCTTCGGTCGAGGGATGTTGAACCAATTCGGGGCTATAGCACATCACAATTACCTTTGTCTCAAAATGCCCACGCAAGGTGGGGTGCTCACTATTTCAGGAGACCAGGCTGTAGCCAGAAGGACAGAGTATGGCCACGGACAGCCATTGGACCCCCGACAAGTGCATAATGTGGCAAAAAGCGCCGAGGAAGTACCGGAGGCATTGAGCCCTCCGAAGGGATCTTCGCTTAAGCCAAGCCCGGAGGGTGATGTTGAGACAAGAATAATCTCAGAAAACGGCAAAGAGTACCCAGTGAAATTTGGCAAGGGGCTATCTCCAGAAATAACCGCCTCGTTAGAAGAAGTCGTCAAGAAAAATCTAGACATGTTTGCCTGGACCGACGAAGATATCACCGGGGTTGACCGAAGCATCATCGAGCATAGTCTGCTCGTCAACCCGAAGGCCAGGCCGGTGCGCCAGGGGCTCCGAAAGCTATCAGCAGAAAGAGCAAGCTTAGCCAAGGCCGAAGTAGAAAAATTGTTAAAAGCTGGCATTATCAGGGAGGTGGCCCATACTGAGTGGTTGGCCAACCCTGTTTTTGTAAAGAAAAAGGACTCGAGCAAATGGCGCATGTGTATCGACTTCACCTCATTAAATAAAGCATGCCCGCGAGACCCCTACCCAATGCCCCGAATAGATCAATTAATAGATTCCACAGCCGGCTCCGAATTATTAAGCTTCCTCGACGCCTATTCCGGGTACCATCAAGTGTGGCTAAAACGCGAAGACGAAGCAAAGACAAGTTTTATAACTCCTTCTGGAGTATTCTGCTATGTAAGAATGCCTTTTGGTTTGCGGAATGTCGAAGCCACATTTTCTCGCTTAATAGCTAAGGCTTTAGGTCACCAGATAGGCCGCAATGTCGAGGCCTACATGGACGATATTGTAATAAAAAGTGTACAAAAGCACCAGCATAGCCTAGATCTAGCTGAAACTTTCGAGAGCCTCCGAGCATGTGGAGTACGCCTCAACCCCGAAAAATGTATATTCGGGGCGCAAGCAGGGAAACTGCTAGGGTACTTAGTTTCGAGCAGGGGGATCGAAGCCAGCCCAACACAAATAAGTGCGCTGCAAAGAATGACTCCACCAGAGAATTTGAAGCAAGTACAAAAACTAGCAGGAAGGCTAGCAGCACTCAGCAGGTTCCTGTCCAGATCGGCAGAGAGAAGCCTCCCAATTTTCAAGGCGCTCAAGGGCTCCGAAAGCTTCAGCTGGACGCCGGAGTGCCAGAAGAGCTTCGAAGAGATAAAAGCATACCTCGGAACATTATCAACCTTAACTGTTCCACTTCCAGGGGAAACACTGCTTCTGTACCTTGCAGCAACAGGTTCAGCAGTAAGCGCAGTGCTGGTCCGAGAAGTCGAGCTTAAAGAGAAGCTGGTACAAAACCCAATTTATTTTGTGTCGGAGGCATTATCCGGAGCCAAGATCAGATACTCTGAGCTCGAAAAATTTGCTTATGCCCTAGTAATGGCCTCGCGGAAGCTAAGACATTATTTCTTGGCGCATAACCTCATCGTCCCTACATCGTATCCTCTTGGAGATATGCTCCGAAACAAAGATTCCACAGGCAGGGTTGGAAAATGGGCAGTCGAGCTGGCACCCTTCGAAATCTCCTTCACAGCGAGGACGGCTGTTAAATCTCAAATTATAGCAGATTTTGTAGCAGAGTGGACTCCATCTGCAGTATGGACCCCGGAGGAACCCTCCGACGGTTTCTGGACAATATTCTCCGACGGAGCCTATCAAGCATCAGGTGCCGGGGCAGGGGCAGTCATCCTGTCACCATCAGGGCAAAAGGCAATGTATTCCGCAAGACTCAACTTCCGAACCACTAATAACGTTGCCGAGTATGAAGGAATCTTGCTAGGCCTCCGGAAGGCTAAAGCACTCGGAGCTACAAGAATAGTGATCAAAACAGATTCCCAAGTCGTCGCGGGGCATATTGACAAAAGCTTCCAAGCAAAAAACCCACATCTCACGCAATACCTTCAAGAAATCCGCAAGGCCGAAGCAGCATTCAAAGGATTTACAGTTCGAAGCATACCTCGGGCAGATAATCAACTTGCAGATATTCTTGCAAAAGCTGCAGCAGGAGCAGTAGACCTCCCGGAGGGCGCTTTCTATGAAAAATTAGAGCAGCCAGCAGCTGACCAAATACCCTCGTCAGAAGTAATGTGTATTCCAGCTATGGATTGGCGAACTCCGATAATAACTATGTTGCAAGGTAGCAATGACCCTCCGGAAGGCCCAGAAGCTCGAAGATTGCAATCAAGAGCTCGAAATTACAAACTTATTGGGGAAGTGCTGTACAAAGCCGGAGTGTGCTCACCACTGCTTCGATGCATCTCCCAGCCTAAAGGTCAAGACATACTTCGAGGCATCCACGAAGGGCTGTGCGGAGGTCATCTTGCCCCTCGAGCACTAGCAGGCAAGACGCTCCGGCAAGGGTTTTATTGGCCAACAATCGTCAGAGACGCTGAAGACCTGGTTCGAGCATGCCAAGGCTGCCAATGGATGGGCAGAAGGAGTCATCGCCCGCCAGCTCAGCTTAAGGTTATTGCCCCGGTATGGCCGATGGCTAGATGGGGCATGGACCTCATAGGCCCTTTCCCACCAGCAAAAGGCGGGTTGAAATTTGCGGTGGTAGCAATCGAATACTTCTCAAAATGGGTGGAAGCGGAGCCACTAACAACCATCACCTCGAAGAACGTACAAAGATTCTTCTGGCAAAATATTATATGCAGGTTCGGAGTCCCCAGAGAATTAACGGTAGATAATGGAACCCAGTTCGAAGCTGATACCTTTCAAACATTCTGTGAAGAACTGGGCATTAAGCTATGCTTCGCAGCAGTGCGACATCCGCAATCCAACGGGGCCGTCGAACGAGCCAACGGGAATATCCTCTCCGGGTTAAATCGCCGAATTGTGGGATTGGCCAAGGGCCTATGGGTCGAAGAGCTACCTAAAATTTTATGGTCTATCCGAACCACGCAAACTAGATCAACCGGTTTCACGCCATTCAGATTGCTCTTCGGAGACGAAGCCATGACCCCTACGGAGCTCAAAGGGGAGTCACTTCGCGTAATTCAACACGAAGACGAAGATGATCGGAGTACTTCAATAGACTTGTCAGAAGAGACAAGGCTTCGAGCTATCGCCAACCTGACTAAGTACCAAGAGCACACAAAAACGTGGTATGACCCGAAAGTCAGATTAAGTGAGTTAAAACCAGGTCATCTAGTATTGCGAAGTGTAATAGCTCCGGGGAAGCTAGGAAACAAATGGGAAGGACCATATGTTATCTTACGCTCAGGACGCCCCGGATTGTTTAAATTAGCTAATTTAGAAGGAGAAGAGTTGAAACATGCGTGGCATGCGGAGCACCTTAAGAGATATTACGCTTAAGGCTTCCTTGTAATCACTTGTAACACTTCTTTTATAAATAAAGATAAGGGTTGAAATTTGTTTCGCCCTTCGAACATCCCATCCTCCTGATGGACGCATTAGGAGGTCGGTGATGCTAGTAGAGCCAAGCATTTTTCGCAAAAACCCAAGGGGCTGACTACGAACCATTGGTTCAGTGGCTCCGCCAACCTACGGATTCCAGGCTCCGGCTTGTTAGGATCCGTAGAAGAGTCTAAGGACTTTAAATAAAACAGAATTTCAAGCCTCCGGGTGCGAAGTATCTGTAAAAGAGCCGAAGGTGGCCAACCTACGGATTCCAGGCTCCGGCTTGTTAGGATCCGTAGAAGAGTCTAAGGACTTTAAATAAAACAGAATTTCAAGCCTCCGGGTGCGAAGTATCTGTAAAAGAGCCGAAGGTGGCCAACCTACGGGTTCCAAGCTCTGGCTTGTTAGGATCCGTAGAAGAGTCTAAGGACTTTAAATAAAACAGAATTTCAAGCCTCCGGGTGCGAAGTATCTGTAAAAGAGCCGAAGGTGGCCAACCTACGGGTTCCAGGCTCCGGCTTGTTAGGATCCGTAGAAGAGTCTAAGGACTTTAAATAAAACAGAATTTCAAGCCTCCGGGTGCGAACTATCTGTAAAGAGCCGAAGGTGGCCAACCTACGGATTCCAGGCTCCGGCTTGTTAGGATCCATAGAAGAGTCTAAGGACTTTAAATAAAACAGAATTTCAAGCCTCCGGGTGCGAAGTATCTGTAAAAGAGCCGAAGGTGGCCAACCTACGGATTCCAGGCTCCGGCTTGTTAGGATCCGTAGAAGAGTCTAAGGACTTTAAATAAAACAGAATTTCAAGCCTCCGGGTGCGAAGTGTCCGTAAAAGATCCGAAGGTGGCCACAATAAAGATTCCAAGTTCTGGCTTGTTAGGATACGTACAAATAAAAACTTTTATGACGAGATGTACAAGTTCGAAGTATGCAGTCGTTCAGACCATCATTGTGCCTAGCAAACCCTTTTTGTATGATAAAGGCTCCGCCACCCACAAGGGGGGTAGGAGGAGAGGATAGGAGTCACACGGCATACTGTCGAAGCATCCCACATTAAAATATTATACTTATACATCAAGAAAAATTGTTATCTAAACCCAAATAGAAACGGAGACCTTTTCGACCCCTAGAGCTACCCCTACGGCTACTTTGCTCTTCGGAGCTTGAAGTCGTCTTTTTAGGCCAGGCACTTCTCTTTTTTCTCGAAGCTCGCAGTTTCTTCTGCTCCTCCTGAAGTTCAGCCCATGTCAAGAGCCTTTCGGAGCCTGCCTCGGCAAGGTCTTCAGCTTGGTACTCCGAGTCGGACCAGTCAATAGGTTCGGAAGATGAAGACCCCTCCGTCTTCTCTTCCTCTTTAATATAAGACAAAACATCCCTTCGTACTTCAAGGGTAACCTCCCCCCTGTCTCCGCGAGGAACAGAGAAGCGGGAGCGGCGATAAGGTCTCAAACTCTCAAGGACTGCCCACTCCTTTCGAAGCTCGGCAGTAGTTTCCAGAAGTTCGAAATCAGCGCTCGAAGGGCATGACAAAACCTAAAAAATAGCAGAACACCCAAGACAAGTACTGTTTATAACTTTTTCATTAATAAAACAAGGTTTACAAGGTCACAGGTACACAGCGGTCCTAAGCGGCTAGACTTGCGGGTCGGCTGGCGGAGCTGGAACCGAAGGGGCTGGCGAAGCTGGGAGTGGTGGCTTCGCTTGAGCTTGCTTCTGCCGGCGGGCCTCGTCGATCCAGGCCTTAGCAGCGACCTTGTGGTTCGTCTTCCAGGCTGCTCGGAAGGCTTCCCAAGCTGAAGCCACCTCCGAAGATGGCCGCAGCAAGTCATCATCCGCGAAGCCTCCAGGGGACGAGCTTCCAACCGAGCCAAGAGGAATCTGAAGAGATTCAAGGTGACGAAGAACCCCGATGCCAGCACACTATCCGGAGATCTCCCCATACTGAACGCCGGAGTTCATCATCAGCGACGAAGCAACTTGGATCCTCGTCAGCTTTCGGTCGAGTGGCTCGTAGGCTGCGGCAGAAGACGAAGGGCACATAGTGCCGAAGTACTCCAACGTACCCTGAAGAGCTTCCAAGGTACGATCAGCAGTACTGGAATTTTTCCTCTCTGTCGCTTCCAGGTTCGCAACAGTCGCCTCCACTGCGGCCACCCGGAGCATCAAAGAACTCTTCTGAGCCATTGCTTGGCTAAGAGCCCCTCGAAGCTCCACCAACTGTGCGTTCGAGGTAGCTGCGTCCTGACGAAGCTTTTCGACCTCCGCGCGGAGGACAACACGTTCAGCTTCGGCTTCCTGGGCTGACGAACGGAGGGCTTCAAGGGCTTCGTCAGATGCTGCCCTAACCTTCCTCTCCTCCAAAACTTCTTCCTCTAGTCTGAGGGACCTCCCGGTGGAGTCATTGAGGGCCGTCTGGAGGGTGGTGACCTTCCGGTTGAGTCGATTAATTTCGACCTCGGTGGAAGTCGCTGCCGCTCTAGCCAGGGCAAATTGCTGCAAGAAAAACTAGGTAAGCGCTAAAGAAGTTTTTAACCATTAAAATATAGCAACTGTGGTGTACTTTTTCATACCTGAAGGGCAGCCCTTTCGAGGGCCGTGTTGAGGGTCGAAGCCCTAGTCTCGCTCAAGGCGGAGACCAACTCCGAGTTAGCAATATCCTGGCTTTTCTCAGCCAGGGGCTCTAGGAGTCCTCGAAGGCCGCTCCGGTGCTCCAAGAAAGGAGCCAGTAGAGGAAGCCAAGACAAAGCCTGGGCGTCGTCTACTGCGGCTTCGTCCTCCGAATTACCGACGGAAGGTGCGGTTTGGCCAGGACGAAGGCCGAGGCTAGAAATGCTCTTACCCCTCCCAGGCACGAAGGGAGGAGAAGCAAGAGCACTCAGACCCCCGGCCGCCACTTCTCCGGCTGGAACCACATTATCGGAGGCGACTTCGGTGGTCGATGTAGCCGCGGCCGGAGCCAACTCCGTCCCGGGAAGCACGTCGTCCGCCCCGAAGGACACGTTCTCTGCCACCAGGCTCGGAGCCCCCAGAGGAGCAGAAGGGTCCGCTCGGATAACCGTCTCCGAGGAAGCAGGGACTTCCGGCGCCACCGAAGCTTCAGTACCCGAAGAGGTAACTGCTTCAATAACAAAATTAATAAGCCTGTTTTACAGATAGCATGCGAATGTCGACAAAGAAGGAGGAGCTCCGGAAGAATACCTCTGAGAGCTTCTTGAGGAAGGATCGCCGGATCCTCCAATACTTCGTACATCCGGAGGATATTGGCAAATTCATCCCCCGAGGTCCTGCCCTCGGTATCCTCCATCGGAGTTGAAGTCTCTGCAGGGACCGCTTCGAGTGAGGGCGAGACGGGAGTAGGGTCCGACTCCACCGGCACGACGACGGGTGCAGGAGGAGTCGATGGAGTTACACTAACACCCTCCCTGACGGAGAGGTTTGGGGGGACCTCCCCCATATCTTCGTCAATCAGGAGGTAGGCTTCGAAAGCCTTCGTCGTAGCACCCTCGGAGTCTTCTACCTCTTCGGGAGTCGGGCTCCGCTCGTCCGGCGACGAAGAAGATGAAGCTGGCGTCAAGTGGGGAGGTTGCTTCGCTGCCTTCTTCTGAAGCGGTTGCTTGCCAGCTTTCTTGGAGGGCTCGGCCGCTGCTTTCCTCTTGCGGCCAGCCGCTCCGGCTGGGGCGAAGTCGGGAAGCTGAGGGGGCTCCATGTCGAGGGCTCTCCACACCCTATTCGAGCGCTCCCAACTCCCCACCAGCTCCAGCCTTCTCTGCCTCTCGGTCACCGAAGGGGCTCCGAGAATTCGTTCGGTGGCCCGAACTATGTCTTCCGGACCCAATGCCAGAGGCGCCACTGAAAGGAAGAGGTATAGAAGTATGAGTATAACTAATCTGTTCATATAATACAATGCAGCAGGGAAAAGATGTACCTAAGTTTCGGAGGTCCCCCTCCGAGGCTTGTGGGATCACGATCGGCCAGTTGGCTCCGAGGGGAGGAATCCGAAGACCTACGAACTCTTCAGCCAGATCGCGCATGCTCATGCGGCGAGCCACCGAAGCGAGCAACCCTAGCCTTGTCGTGAGCAAGCTAGGGTTCGGGGAGATGTCGGCCTCCTTCCGAAACCAGATCTCTTGCAGAGGGCCCGAGAGAGGGGAGTCCTCTCCAACTTCGGCGTAGAACCACCGAAGTATCCAGTTTGTGTACCATCGGTCGTTTATGGCTTTGGCAGGGAAATGAAGAGCATGCTCCCTCCGTAGCTGGAAGTTAACGCTACCGAAGGCTATCGTCACTTTGGAATCCCCCGGACCGTCTTGAGGCTTCGGTTGACAGATGGCCTCGTGGGTCGCCGCGAAGATTTTGGAGCGGCCTTCGCATCCTTTGGCCCGAAGCGCCCATTCGAAGACAGCCAGGCGGACGATCGCGTTGGGAGACAGTTGAGACAGGGTTATGTGGAACAAGTCCAGTACCTCTGCCAAGAAATCCACAGCCGGTAGTCCCAAACCTGCCTCGAAAAAGGCTTCGAAGACCACCACCTCTCCGCTTCGGGGTCGTGGGGTTGACTCTGTACCAGGAACTCGAGTCCTCATTCCCGTCCCCAGCTTTCCTTCCACTGCCTCTTCTATTGATTTAGCAGTGCTCAACGACTGGCCGATGAGGAAGCTTTGCGCCATTTTCTTCTTGGAAGGCGGGCGGAGCGCCCGAGGGTTCCTAGGCCAGGCATCGCTCGGACCTTCCGCCATTACCGCCGCTGCCGAAGCAGCCCACGCCTGTCTCTGCGCCAATGTGTTGGCCGCCGCAGGAGTGGTGTGGCTAGTTCTCGCCATCGCTCTCAAGCGCTCAAGGAATGGGAAGATTGGGAGAAAGGGGAATTGCAGGTGGTGAATGCGGTAAAAACTCTCGGTTAATCTCCGTTTTCCCCTTTTTATAACCGTACGATCAGTACTACTCTTCGGGTAGTTTCACTTTGCAGGTCCTGCTTCCGTCACCGACAAGTGGGCCCGGTCACTGGAACGGCGTATGAACCACTGAAGAAATCGACCGTTACCTTTTTTACAGAGGGTAACGGCTATCTGCGCTGTAACGGTCGTATTGATGGTACCCCACGACGTTCGCACTCCGTAACCGTCTCCACGACAAAGAGCACTCCGTGACCGCTTTCGCGACGCTCACGCTCCGAAACCGTTCTGTTCCCAGGGAGTTCTCTCACTGTGCCAAAACTCGGGTACGAAGGTTCTAAAATATTGGGCCCAAAATCCTGAGCTAAGTCATAACATCTTCGAATTCCCTTTAAGCCTCAGAAACTAGAAATGTTCCTTTCGTATACTGCCTTCTTTCTAAAAACAGGTTATCTACAGAAAGGCGTATTCGAGGGGCTACTGTTGGGGGAAATTACTTTATTTCCAAGACTTAAAGACTAACCCTCCGTGGGCTCCGGGAAGATCCCGAAGGTGGCGGACTGATGTTCGAAGCATACGTCAACACGGCCGGAGGGTGTCACGATGCGAAGTCACAGAGGACCCTCCGAAGGGAGGAAGGAGGCCTCGAAGTAGGAAGACGTGATTGATTGGATGTCCAGCTTATCCATCTACCCTACGGCACTTTACCGTGTATAAACTTGTTTATAATATCGAATAAATTCTACTATGTCAGTTGTAATGTAGGGGTAAATAGGTCTATTCCTTATGCCTTTTTCCCTATAAATACCCCCCATTGTACCTTGTAAGAAGGATCCAGAACCAGTTGTTCAAACACCCGCATTCGGACCTCTTGAGTTATTATCCTTTACGGAGGCTCGAGTTCGTCCTAAAAGGACAAGCTTCTTGTTTGTCCGTTCTTGATTACCGAGAACCTGTTGGTGTAACTTTTACGCCAACACCCGTAGAGGTGAATCTTGGCTCTTTGAGATTACTTAAGCAAGATGGCTTATCGGTCGATGAGTATGAAACTCTTTTGAATGATAATTTGGAAGAAGTGACTGATAAGAGATTGAGGGCTCTAGAGGCAATAGAAAGAGACAAAAGAAGAGTGGCTAGAGCTTATAACAAGAAGGTGAGAGAAAAATCGTTTCAAGTTGGTGACTTCGTTTGGAGGAGGATTTTTCCTTTAGGCACTAAGAGCCCAAAGTTTGGTAAATGGTCGCCTAGTTGGGAAGGTCCTTTTAGAGTTGTTGAAATCGCTCCAGGTAATGCATTTTTGCTAGAATCTCTGCAAGGAGAGCGATTTCATAGAGCTTTGAATGGTAGGTATTTGAAAAAGTACTTCCCAAGTGTGTGGAAAAACGCTTAAAATGTCGAAAGGCCGATATGGAGCATATCGCCCTTAGTTCGTTGTGCTTTTGGCTCACTAAAGTTTGCCAAAATGTAGGGGGTACGTGTTGATAGAAAAAATGGCATTAATGGTCAAAATTGTCAAAATGTCAAAATTGGTATTTTTGGCCGAAAATATGCCAAGTCCTGGCACAGGTCGGTCTAACCGACCATGTACCACTGGTCTGACCGGCCCTATAAGGCCTGTCTGACCTGATTAATCTGAATCTGATTCAAATTAGTTGATTTCGGGTCTATTTTATCTCTAATTAATTTTTGACGACTTGGATCCGCATCTAAGTCCAGTTAGAGTCCAGGCACATCATGTCCAACCACTATAAATATAGGAGCAAGGTCGATTCAAGGGCACTCTCCCCAAAAAACCCTAATAGATCCAATCTATTATTTTTACCTTGAATTGTACATTACTGTTCAATCTACTTTCCTTGCCCTAGTATTAGCCAAGTAACATCCATCTTTGTGACTTTGCGTTGTAAACTCTCCGTACGCCATGTCGTAATCATGGCAAGCCTTGTCTATTCGCTTGTGAATTGTCTGTTCAATCCACGTAACAGATTTTTATCGTTTTTATCGGTTTTTATCGGTAATTTAGTCTCTTGGTCGAATTGCCTCTGATCTTTTGGTGATTTGCAGTGTTTCACATCTCATCTTCTTTGCCAAAAGTTTTTGGATCCATCCAACCTCTCTAAGTCAGTTGCCGGAGCCTGAAGACCACTTTCTAGGGCTAGTCGTTCTGACCGAAGGCAACACTCCGGTCTGACCAGCTCGTACCACGCCATCACCTGATGTGTCGGCACGAAGCAGTATGACTAGTGGCACAAGGATGGTCTGACTGGGATTCACATAGGACTCGGGAATGCCTCGTGATACCCTCTGGAGCCCCTTTCGAAGCCTTTTGCACCCTGCGGTCCGATCGGGGACTACCCTTCGGTTTGACCGACTAAGGGCTGAAGGTTCCCTTTGGTCACCGTTGCACCGGATACCAGAGTACCCCTTTGGAACCCCCCCCCCCCCCTCCATCATCCATTGTCTGGTCTGACCGGAATTTACCCTTCGGTGCGACCGACCGAAGGTCGAAGGCTGAAGACCCCTCTTGTCATACTTCACAACATACACCGAAGGATCCCTTCGGCGATACCCTCGCACCTTCGGTCTGACCGAGAGTGTGCCTTTGGTCTGACTGGACCCTTAAGGTCGGTCTGACCAACCCTTTTATTTCAGTTCAACAGGCCCTAGTTTGGTCGTTTGATTGCTATTTTCCACACTTCGGTTAATTAGGTTATTTCTTGTAATTTAATTGTCTGGCTACTCCATTTATTTCCCTTGTCACTATCTAGGGTCGTCGGGACGTAACGTCTGCGTTGTGTTACGCTTAGGGGTTATCTCTAAGTATTCATGCGCTTTTGGATCATCGAATTGATGTTAGTGTGTTTGGTGCTTGATCGTTGGATTTTAGTGTCAACAGGAAGCACACACTCGACGACGGGAGCCATGGAGATGGAGATCACCATGTGAACGGGCCATACTATGTCATAGTCAATGTGGTGCTTACTTATGTTCCTGTGATACTATGCTTGCATGTTTCGTGCGCACTAGGGAATGTCACCTTGCTAGAATAGTTTTCCCTCAAAAATTAAGTATTGATGCTCTTTCCAATAGCTGCACCCACCAAGGATCTCAATCATCGATAGTGAGTTTGTCAAAGCAGGGTGTTGTCTTTTATCTTGACCAGTTGCAGTGGAAGTCGGACTTCCACACACATAGTATTGATTTGCTTAACGAGTCTATCAAAATGGTTTTGTGCCTTGGTGTGAAAGCCCAAATTCATAAAAACTCGACCTTTATTGAATCTCAAAAGAAACATCAATATAAAAAGATGTTCATAAACCGACGATACATAAACTAAATTAAAAATAGAGTACGTAGCTCATGGGCTGTCGAACATCTCGATCCCAAAACCCGACTCCTCGACTGGGTCGCTACTCCTGGACTTCGTCTTCTTGATAAACAGCATCTAAAAAATTTAATCAACGGGGGTGAGTAAAGATGTACTCAACAAGCCACAGATATGCATATAATGAAGGCTTAATAACAAAGAAACATAATCTAGACTTGTTTTACATAAAAGAGCATGTTTAACGATGTTTAAGCTTTAGTGAACAATATTAGAACAAGAATGTAAATATGCTGAAGTAAATATGAGTAATAACTTCCCACTACCTCGAGTTGCACACTCGTGCCAACTCGCTTTTTCAAACCATCCCATCATGATCAATGCATTCACACCAATGTAGAAATCTAACTACGGAGAACATCACTAGGCCGCCCGTGACCGTGGGCATGACTTTTCAAAAAGTTTATACTCTGATCAAAGGTGTACTACTTTGCCCACAAGGCACTTGCTCCCGCACACAATAGTGTGTCGAGATGACACCACATCACCCCGAAGGAACTCGTGTCAAAACCAATCACATGAATCGACTCAACAAGATGACAACCACACCAGATTTCATCGACGCTCCACTGAGATCTCACCAGTAAATCATGGGAAGACCTTGATTGGCAGACGTAGACCCCCATTCGTGCCTCGTCGAACCAAGCCACCAGCAGGTAACCCCTGATAGATGAACTCGTCCCCTCCGCTCGGTGCATCAAGCTGAATCGACCCATACTTCAGATTAGGCCTTACCCATTAGACTTGTGGTCAGTACTGTTATGCTTTGCAACAGATCTCGCAAACCAGTCCTTATAGTGCCCCGGGTGCGACTAACCAATTTCCGAGCTTGCACCCGGAACCCACCATGCTCAACACAACACCATTCTCCACGCTTCATGTATCACAACTCAGAATCTCAACGAGACGAGATATAACAAGGTTATAGAGACGATCCACCTATCTAACAGTATATATTAAATTGATGCTAGCAAGAGTGCCTCTACTTTAGAGCACTAACTAATAAATGTTATAAGGTGACAAGGAGAATGAGGTACGAAGCATGGCTTGGGTTTGCACATTAGGGATTAAACTAAACTTTAACTAAATATTCAAAAGTGTGGTCTAAATGCATTTATAACCTATGTTTTATAGCATTTATATAAAATCATGGGTTCAAGTATGCTCAAGGGGTGGGGTGTGACTTGCCTTGATCCTCAATCAATGATGGCGACGCTTCGAAGAAGAGATTCGGCTCCTCGGTGGCTTTGGATAATAAATAGCATGCAGAAAGAGACAAAAACAATTAAAAACAGGAAATAAAACAGTACAAGCAGTACACTTTTATTAGTTCAAGTTGTAGATAATTTAATTATGGACAATCTGAAATTTGAACGGATGAAAATGGAGTTCGTATGTGAAAAATATGATTTTTGGAAGTTTTGGACATTTTTGGAATTATTTCTGAACTGGAAAAGTTGTGGTGCACGGTGAATCAGGTCTGCCATGAACCCAAGCGCAGGCTATGAACCAGGAGCGCTGTTGACTATAGGATTTAGATCTGACAGCTGGTATTTAATGAACATCGGATGACCCAGATCAGCAGATACTGGTCAACAGATGAATCTGAGCCTAAGGTTTTGGGTTTTAATCTCAGCCATACACGAGAGATCAAATGGTGGATGGTCGATCTGGAGTGCAGGTGTTCTTCTCCGGCAACGACGATGATAGATCATGGTGGCTTGGTTAGCAGCGACGGTGATGGGCTAGGGTACAAACAGATAGCAAAAATGGAAAGGTAATAGAACATAGAACTTGTTTATACCAGATTAGGGGCTCGGGGATGGTCGGATGCTGCCGGCGACGAGCGGGGAAGATGGGGAACGAGCGGGGAAGACAGGGAACCTTCAGTTCAGCGACGACGACGAAGTTCTAACAACAGGGAGCTTGAACTAAGGTTGGGCCAGGGAAGATAGGATCCTCGCGGACCCGACGACGCTGTTGGTGAGGCGAGCGGTGGCCTTCAGCGGCGAGCAGGAGCGGCTGGAGATGAGGGCGTCGGAGCAGGATGTGGCGCGGGCGGTGGCGTGGTGTTTGTGGCAGAAATAAAAGAAACTGAGGGGGTGCTGCTATTTATAGAAGGAGGAGGGAAGAGATAATCATCCGCGGTTAGGGCTCACCGAGAAAAACGGATAGCGTCGAAGTTCTCGGAGCGGCTGAACAAAATATGCGCGATGGGAAAATCTGGTGGGGGAGATGGAACTGACTGGTGGGACCAGGTTGCAGCGACAGAGGAATAGCGGGCAAAATCGACGGGTGGGATAAAAACGTGTGGCAGGGCCCACGGCGGGACATGCGCGGGAGGATGCAGGCAGGTCCCACGCACACGGCGCGTGGCTCGGTAGCGAGCAAAGAATGCTGCGGTAGTGCAGTGCTGCTGCGGGGCCCTCGGCGTGAGGAAAAAAAGATAGGATAGAGAGCGCTGATCGGTGGAAAAACTAGGATTTAATTTAATTTTCTAATTTTGCTAATTTCTAAATTGATGTTTGTATTTATTACAATAGTTATAAAAATCCTAAAAATGCAAATAAAAATCATATGGCATATTCTTGACTTGGAGAATTTTAACAAAACATTTTCAACCCAAAATTCAAATTATTTCTTGAGATTTTTAATTCATAATTTATTTCAATCATTTTAATTACTCGAACTCAATTCCTTTATTTAAAATTTTTATTTTCTCAATTTATTTAATTTTAAAAAATTAGGGTGTTACACTTGGGCATAGAGTTGGGCGTTGAGTATTGTATGTTTCCCCAACGGCAAGAGTCACATATGATGTGATAAGCAAAGGGTTGCTTATGTATGTCACCTAGATTCTAGCAGTGATGCTAAAGCTCACTAGGAGTTAGAATGAATATGGTTCAGTCTATGATGAGTCATGCTGATCTTCCATTATCCTTTTGGGGACTTCCTCTAGAAACTGCCGCCTTCACGATAAATAGAGTTTCATCTAAGTCAGTAGAGAAGACGCCATATGAGATGTGGTCTAGAAGGCATCTCGGTTTGTCTTTTCTAAAGATTTGGGGATGTGAGGAGTATGTCAAACATTTGACGTCTCACAAGCTCACTCTTAAATTTGAGAAGTGCTTCTTTGTAGGATATGTTGGGGAATAGGGGAGCTACGCTAGCCGGCAAATTCAAAATTTCCGCCCTAAGCCCAAGACCCATGCACGTGTGAGATCATAGATTGTTACTTTCTAGCACGAGATGCGCTAGGTGCAGTGGAAGAAGATGTTGGAGTAGCGCACCAAGCTTATCCTCGCTTTGTCCTTGACATCCCTTACCAATCTGATCGGTGAAGATGACGTAGTTGTCCACGTAAATAAGTCCACGAGCGTTGTTGTTTGAGCAACGCCTCCACGGTATTCACACGTACAGGGATGGAGTTCCACCCACGGCAGCATGCTAGCACCGCACGTGAGAGACGAGAAATCCTCGACCTCAAATATTGAGATCAAGAAAGGGAGGAAAGGAGTCTATGGTGGCTAGGTCTAATCTATGCTCATTGCTTGTCTCTAAGACCTCCTCCTCTCTTTATATAGGCCTGAGAGCCCCTGGTCGTGCACATCTCAGAATCCACAAATTAGTTACAACTAATTCGTATTCCTAACAAATCCAATCTATTTACCCACGTCAAAACTTCTGATCCTGGATCAGAACTTCCGACAGGGTATTTTAGGTCTCCTAATTTAGTGCGACACACAACAAATCCAATCTGTTTTCACCCACCTCGAAACTTCTGATACCATATTGGAACTTTCGATCAGTACAATTCTCTATGATTCCAAATCGGAACTTCTGGCTTGCCGGAACTTCCGATATCATATCGGAACTTCCAAAGCAACATTTTCTCTCTAACCCAAGACCAGAAAATAATTGGAACTTCCGATACTACCTATCGGAAATTACGATACATGGAATTTTCTTGGGCATATGCATCAGTATATCCTAGGGAAACCAAATGATACTATTTGTATAATAGAGAAGAGGTCAAAGTGTTTGTCGCTCGGAATGATGTATTCCTTGAGAAAGAGTTTCTCTCAAAAGGGGTTAGTTGGAGAATGGTGCATCTAAAAGAAGTTTAAGAGCCATTGGAAAGCGTTCCAAATCCCATGAAACCTCAATAGGATATGCAAGGTGTTACAGATCTTGTTGTAGAGACACCCGCCCCATGAAGGTATGAGAGGGTGAGTCACGCGCTGGAGCGGATCATGTTTTTGACCATCGGGCAGCGTGACATGTTGTTGTTGGAAAACGACAAGCCTAAGACCTATGCAGAAGTAGTGATTGGACCAGACTCTAAGAAATGGCTTGGAGCCATCAGATCCTAATTGGATTCCATGCGAGAAAACCAAGTTTGGAATTTGGTCGATCCACCCAATGGTGTAAAAACTATTGAGTGTAAATGGATCTTCAAGAAAAAGATAGATGTTGATGGAAATGTTCACATCTATAAGGCACGATTGGTGGCGAAAGTTTCAGACAGATTCAAGGTGTTGATTATGACGAAACGTTTTTGCCTATCGCTACACTTAAATCTATCCATACCATCCTAGCAATTGCCACATTTTATGATTATGAGATATGGCAAATGGATGTCAAGATGACTTTCCTGAATAGAAACCTAAGTGAGGATGTGTACATGACACATCCTAAATGTCTTGATGACTCAAAAAATGCTGGGAAAGTTTGTAAGTTGTAGAAGTCCATTTATGGGCTGAAGCAAGCTTCTCGGAGTTGGAATCTTCGTTTTGATGCAGTAATCAAAGGGTTTGGCTTTATCAAGAATGAAGAAGAGCCTTGTGTTTACAAGAAGTCTAGTGGGTGCTCTCTTGTATTTCTAGTCCTATATGTGGATGGCATATTGTTGATTGGAAATGACATTCCTTCGTTGAATACTGTCAAGACTTCATTGAAAAATAGTTTCTCAATGAAAGATCTTAGAAAGGAATCATACATTTTGGGCATAAAGATCTATAGAGATAGATCAAAGCGGCTAATTGTATTAAGCCAAAGTATGTACATTGAAAAGGTTTTGAAGCGATTCAGAATGGAGAATTCCAAGAAAGGATTTCTGCTAATGTCACTATGCCGCGGCACCTGATGAGCTAGATAAAATGAGTGTAATTCCGTATGCCTCCGCGATCGGGTCCATCATGTATGACATGTTGTGTACATGCCCAGATGTTTCATACGCTCTAAGTGTTACGAGCAGATACCAATCAAATTCGGGTGAAAGTCACTAGGCTGTAGTAAAAAGCATCCTCAAGTACTTGAGAAGGACTGAGGACATGTTCCTAGTTTATAGTGGTGATGAGGAGCTCGTTAGCGGTTACACCGATGCTAGATTTCAGACCGATAAAGATGATTCTTGATCACAATCTAGTTTCGTGTTCTGCCTCAATGAAGGCGCAGTGAGTTGGGAGAGTTCCAAGCAAGAGATGGTGGTCGATTCTACAACAGAAGTTGAGTATATTGCAGCTTCTGAGCTGGGTGTTGTTCCTAATGCATCTAGTCTAGTGGATCTCTATTGTGATAATAGTGGTGCCATTGTGCAAGCCAAAGATCCTAGATCACACCAGAAGTCCAAACATATTCTTCGGCGATATCACCTGATCCATGAGATCATAGAGAGAGGTGATGTGAAGATTTACAAGGTGCACATGGATTTGAACATGGTAGATCCGTTGACAAAACCTCTTCCATAGTGTCTATGTGTATGTGGAAGATGTTAGTAGTGTCTATGCTTATGTCTGAGGATAATTGTTATCTTGTTCCTTGAATAAACATCATTTACAATGATTGATGAGTTGATGACTTTTCTATGAAACTCTTTGTTTTATAATGATGTTGTTCAAAAGGTATCCCTAATCTTATCATCATGTGGGACAGTGATGATACATAGATTAGCACATATGGCTGATTGATGATAATGTTTCATGGATCATAGACATGAGGATGCCAAATCAAAGATGTGGACACATGTTGGATAACATGGTGTTGGATAGACCCACTTGAGATACTGTTGGGATGGTGACGTGTCATAAGTTGTCATCTCAAATGGTATACCTATAAAGTCCTCGGATTTGAGATCATCATTTGATTCCAGAATGCGTAGTGGCACACTTAGATGCTTCCTAACGCTATTCCGGAACTAGATAGTCATAAGGGTTGTTTTCAGGTGAGTTGTGAAACATGTCATGGGATGTGAGAGGTTAAGATGGAATTTACTCCTCCTAATAATGGGAGAGACATCTATAGGCCCCTCGAGGTAGTCGGATTGGAAAAGTGCATGGCCATGCCACTATGACTAAAGAGTTAGTCATGATTTAAATCTGATACTTGTTCGAGTGAAATATTTAGCTAACCAAAAAGGGTGGCACATCTCTCCTTGAGCTTGACTGATGTTATGTGGTAAAGGTATTGGTGCATGCGTCTATCAAGGTTTAGTGAAAATTTGATTTTGTGTGCTTTTGGGGGTCAATATGTGTTGCTAGGTACCACTATTGATCAGTGAGCTGGAAAAAGTTTCCGATGAATGACCGCTTATGTATGAACCTATCGGGTCACACACTTAAGGGGATGGATTGAGAAACTTGCTAAGAATTGGTTCTTGTGCAAGTGGGAGATTAAAGGAATTGTGCCCAAGAAACAAAGAGCTCAAATCGAAAGCTCCAATATGGTATCGAAAGTTCTGATAATTTATGGTTTACGAAACTGAGAGCTCAAATCAGAAGTTCCGATTTAGAATCGGAAGTTCCAGATATTTCTTATTCAGAGACAGAGAGTTCAAACTGGAAGTTCTGATTTTGAATCGGTTGATCGGAAATTCCGATAGGGGTATTAGAAGTTCCGATGTGTTTTGGTTTGGAGATCGAAAGGCCAGATCGAAAGTTCCGATAGGGTATCAGAAGTTCTGATGCGGGCTGAGTAACAGATCGAAAGTCTTGATTAGAAGTTCTGATAGAGGTATCAAAAGTTCCGATCGGGACGTAACAAATTGGATCTGTTAGAGATCCGATTGTGGTTAAAGGCCCACACCTTAGTATTATAAATATGGGAGGAGGAGGAGGTCATGGATATAGGTTTTTAGAAGACCCAAGTGCACCACTCTAGCCACCACACCTATCCTCTCTCTTCCCTCTTGATCTCAAGAGTTGTGATTGAGATTTCTCCTCAGTTCTCATGAGCGGTTCTAGCACTCTGGCGTGAGAGAAATCCTTCTCTGTGCGTGTGGACTCCATGAAGACGTTGCTCAAACAGTGATGCTCATTGTCTTCTTCACGTGGACATCGCCGGTCTTCGCCGATTAGATCACCGAGTAATGGGTGGAGCGAGACGAGGATAAGCGAGGACGCGCTTCCCCAACATCTTCTTCTGTTGTACTAGCGCGTCTCACATTAGAACATAACAATTCATGATCCCTCACGCGCATAGTTTCAAGGTTTGGGGTGAATTTTTGAAATAGCCGGCTAGCGTAGCTTCCCTGCGACCCAACACAAATGTGATTTTCATGTTATGGGCATATATATAAGAAACTAACATTTTCTCTTAAGTATTGTTCATTTTAGTCTCATTCATTTGTAAATATGAAGATCATGATGATATTAATATGTTATCATATTCTAATTCTTGTTGCATGCCTTCGACATACATTATAGGATAAACTTTTCCATATGCTTAACTTGAATATGTGCATATAGGTTCTTCACATATACTCAAATGCACATATTTAGAGGAGTTATTCTTATATGTTGAATGTGCATAGTATTAATTCATGTTCTCCTATAGTTTCATTTATATTCGTGCATATGGTTTTCTTAGATATGTTTTGTATACACATATTCAAGGGAGTACAAACCATGTTTAGTTATATATGCAATTGATCCAAATTCTTCGCATACATTCTATTGAGAATCTTAATTTAAATTAGAATTTAGATGTGAGTACTTTACACTTGTGGTGTTAATATATACTCAACCAATCTATTCATATATTTTTAATGTGATGGTTGGTCAAAAAGTGGAGGTTGATAATCGGACTTTTGGAACTAATTGATTTCCTCGAAGTTGTGTAAATGAACAGGTCCATTTGTGGGGAGAATATTGCATGGCATCTTGCATTAATGGTCATCGATTTAAAGCTATCACAATATATCGATGAGAATAGAGGTTGATCAAGGTTTCGGCGTGAAGATGGTTTGGCCGAATGATCACATGAATTGATCCCAAGTTGTATAAACGTGAGGCAAAGGAACAATGCAGTTAAGGATATGTTTCTTAGTCTTTTACCGGTCTTGGTGTTTGGAGTAAAGATCGGATTGCTAGATAGGCGTTGTACTATTAAAAGGGGCCATTGACTAGTAGCTTCATTTGAACCGTGTGCAAATCACTCAATCTCAATGCATCATCTTTTTCACTTATAATGTACTATTAAAAGGGGCCATTGACTAGTAGCTTCATTTGAAGCCATCAGCTGGGCGTGTGGCCCCCTACGAAGCCGTCGGCTGGGTGCGTGGCCCCCTCCAAAGTGTCGGTGCCACGCGCGGCCCCATCAAAGCTGCCACCGCCCCGCCTGGGTCCCCTCCGTTGCCGCCCCGTGGTCCTCTCCGGCAGCTCCTCCATGCTCGCCTCGCGGGATGTGTAGGTGACCACATTCCCCCATGTACCTGGCCAGAGCGTCCTCCCTTCCACACGTGAGCGCAAAGCGCCACGAAGTGACTAGTACGGCGGTTGTCGGCTGACGCCTCCTTCTAGAAACCCCCACCGCCTAGAGCCCCTCCGCCTGCACAGAACGCATGATCCACACCTTGTTCTCGGCCTCCAGCGACATATTGGCCACCTTTTTCTTGGTTATCATACGTAGATTATACTAGTTAGATGCCTATGCTTTGCAACAGAATCTTATTTTATAATAGGGTTTTTGCGTAAAATTCATGTTTCTACATGATTTTTCAGAAATCTAAGGATTTTTACTTCCGCGCAAAATACATAAATTAAAAGACTGAATACAGTTTTCTTTTCTTTTTTCTTGTTTTTTATTTTCTTTTTTATTCTTTTTCCTTTTTCTTCTTTTTTTCTTTTTTTCTTTTTCCTCTTTTCTTTTTTCTTTCTCACGCAGCCAAGCCCTACGCGTTGCATGCAGGATGGTTGCATAGGGGTGGGGCGCACGTCGCGCTCTAGGGCCAGGCAGTTGCAGCGGTTCGGGCACCGGTTTTTATAGGGTATAGGTTTTGATTGGTTTTTATGGGAAGTGAGAAGGCGGGGTTTGCAGACGGAACACAGAAAACTAGCCGCTTTATAATAGTAGAGATATCTCATGTGTTAAATGGAATATGATAAATAATACAAGGTAATCATGTTGTAGATGATATGTGTGAAGCTATATAAGGCAGCGTAATTATGCTATAGATGGTAGGTGAAGCAAATAAATGGTTGTGTGATCATGTAGACTCCATGCAAGGCAAGGAGTGTAATTAGGCAAATAAATGCATTTTTCATGGAAAGTATAGATCGCATGCATGTTTTTCTATGGAAAGTATGGCTAAAATATATTGCCTTAATTAATTTTGCCATTAGATTGTAGGTGAACCAATTAGATGGCAGGTTAGCCAAATAGATGGCACTCTGCGGGGATTACGGGAGGTTGCCTGCGGGATCGGGCAGATGGATGAACGGTCCAGATGCTCCTAATGATGACAGATGAGAGATGAACGGTCCTGATGCTTCCAATGATGATAGATGAGAGACAAATGGGCTAGATGCTCCCAACGATGATAGACGAGAGATGGACGGCTCGGATGCTCCCAATGATGAAAAAGCTTAAACTCTTTATATAGTAGGCTAGTTTTTTTCTTGCATGTGCATTGTTTTTCTCATATGTGTTGTTATAGGTTGGATGATACACATATTTAAATGCATTATAGTTTTATACAAAATTATTACATATTATAGACTATATTTGTAGGATTTAAAAAATAGCAATCGAGATTACAGGGAAATTGATGTAGATTGATTAATTTTTAGGAAGAGATGGAGTTTAAGGATATGTTTGGTAGAGTTCCGGATCTTGAAATCCATATTAAAGTTGGAGTGGAGCACTTGAAGCTGGCTAGACACTGCTCTATCACTCTAGTTCATTTTTCTGAAGTACTCTCCGTAGGATCCACCCCTCAGAAAAAGTATTTGAAATTTTTCATGACATGATAAAAAATTTCCCCTTTTCAATCATTTTTTAGTATAGCAAAGAAAAAGAAAGAAAAGATGGATTTGGTAAATCCCATTTTTGAAAACAGAAATTCAATTAAAAGCAATATTCAAGCTAAGTTAGGCCTCAGAAATCAGAGCATAGAAAGAATATGGTTTGGCTACTTAAATGAAAGGATTTCAAAGCAAAATCCTTGCTAATTCAACAAGGATTGTATCCTTTAATTATTTCTCTATTTTTTATTATTTAATTTTTAAAAAAATTGAAATTCTACCAAACACACTCTAAAATGATTCATATATATGATTTAAAAAATATATGATTTAAAAAATAAAATTTAAGAGATCTCTCGTACTTGATACGCTCAAATCTCACAAAATATCTTTCCACCGACGTGTAGTGCATCGTCTCACGCGGGCCCACAAAGGCCCAGCTCCCCGTGTTGGCGTTTCTGGTTTCGCCCTCCGTGTGCCGTGTGTCTCGCGGTACGCCACGCGGCAGCGACACGCGTTTCTCCTCTGATTTCCTTGTATAAACTAGATTAGAAAGTATATATTTTAGCTTAGCTTAGCATCTTTTCAACAACGTGTTCAGTCCTTCTCTCATCCAGATATATATGTGGATCATTTGTTTTTTTATACATAGGTATGATATATAAACCTAAGTTTAGTCATGGTATACGTGTATAAATGTGATAAAAATTAAATATCGCTAAAACTGTGTCAATAATGTTTTATTTAGAGTGTATTAAATTTGAAAAATAAATAAATTGTGTTTTAAAATTTAGCGGAAAATATTTTAAATAGATACAACGTTCGATAATACTACGTGCAACACAACGAAATAACTATGCGATGCAACATTCTTAATGTTATCTTTCAATAATTAAACCTTAACATTTCATATTAGAATTTATATTTGATTATGTTTCACTTTATTTATTTTACTAAATTATTTTTTATAAATTTATAAAACATTGTTCACTAAATATTAAGTATAATTTTTTAATCTTAGCACGTCCTAGTAACGTATAGTTATCGTATATACGTGACCAAAAAAAACAAAAGCCGGGGTGGAGAGCAAAAATTCCCTTCGCTTCCCCTCTTCTCGAAGCAGTAGGGTCTCCTGCTTTTGTTCCGGGCCGATCTCCCACCCACGAGACGAGAGCTCGCGCACCGCCTCCCTCCGCGTGGGGGGTCACCGGCGCGAAGGGCACCGGATTTCCGCCGTCCGACAAGGTCAGAACCCGGAAGCATCGCCTCTTCCTCTTGTGCTATTTGCTTTACTCGTGGTCTCGAGCTCAGCTCCTTGGAAGTTGGACCTTGCTTGAGGTTTTCATGATTTTACACCAAGTCTTCTTATCAGATCATGGACTGGTCATGTGTGTGAGTTCCATTCTAGTCCGTTCTAGCTTTTGTCTCGGGGCCTAGATGCATTTTGCTTGCCTGATCTAAGACTGCATTATGCGCTGATAAAATTATCCACTTGTGGTTTTGTCAATCTCTTCCATGTTTTATTTGGTTATCCCTAAGATGAGTCGCAGTCTAACAGGTTCTGAATTAATCACCAAATTAGAACAGTATTAATTTCTCAATTACTACTCCGTTATCTAAATTCCCTGAGATGAGTAGTAAATAATCGTTGCCTTTATCCGCCTTTTATCTATCAGTCTATGGAAAATTTCTCACATTTCATTACAATTTTCAAGAATTTCCTACAAAGTTGCCAATGACATATTAGCAAACCGTAAAAATCATAGTGGTATAGAAAAAATTAAACCCTATCTAAAAGGGAAATAGTTGTTGATGTGCAAACTAGTGTACTGAACAAATTGTTTCATGCCAACTACTCTCACCATTTACATTATATTATAAGTTGTTTGCCCTTTTTATAGTTAAATTTCTCTAACCTTACCAACTTTATAGAAAAATGTATCAACAACTATAACATCAAATTATTTTCATTAAATCCACTATGAAATATGTCTTAATAATATATTTATTTGATATTATGATGCCAATATATTTAAACTTGGGCAAAATATGAAACAGAGGAAGTAGCTACTGTGATCTGTATGTCCGATGTAAAACTGTTGCATCTGTTGAGTGCAGCAAATCCATTTGATAGTGACCAGAAAATGGTAATTGCAGGAACTTGCATAGCCCAGGTCATATTCTAGATGGGGAAAGAAAAACATTGCGGAACCACAGATGCAGTCGGGATGAAGCCGAAGGAGGAAGAGAAGTCCGAGGAGGAGGTACATCTCAAAATTAAGAGCAAAGATAAGTCTTCAGCTGAGGAGGATGAGGAGATTGAGATAGAGGTCAAAGCCAAGATTGTGGACAAGGAGGAGTTGAAGCTTGATTCAGATGCTGCTGCAAAGTCTGCAGGAAAAAGTAAAGACACGAAGAAAAACAAGGAAAATAAGAAACCAGAGAAGCATGAAGAAGAATATGATGATGACGAGAAGGCAAGTAAAAATAAGGATAAAAAGGAGAAAGATAAGAAAAAGAAGGAAGGTGATGCTGACTCAGAAAAGGAGACAATGAAACATGTGAAGAAGTCAGAAAAGCATGATGATGAATGTGAAGATGACAAGAAGGTGAGTAAGAAGAAGGATAAAAAAGACAAGGACATGGGAAAGGAGAAGGGTGAATTAGACTCAAAGGTTTCTGGTGATAAAAAACAAGACAAAGACAAGAAAAATAAAATCAAGGAGAAGGGTGAAGATGCTGAAAAGGAGACGAGTCAGCTGGAGCACAAGGATATAACAGAAAGCAGCAAGGATTTCATGTCTGGAGCTTCAGGGACAAGAGAAATCAAGCTAACAAAAGATGAATCAGATAACAAAGAAACGGAGGGAGAATCCAAAACAACAGAAAAGAGAAAAAGAGACAAGGAGAAGAAGCGAGATGAACATGAGGAAATCGACAATGAGAATGAACAAGGAAAGAAGAAAGACAAGGAAATGAAAGAAAAGAAAAAAGATAAAACTGGTAAGAAGGAATTAGGCAAGAAGAAATCTAAGGACGGGGACGAGGCAGAAGAAGGTAAGAAGGAAGAAGGTAAGAAAGAAAATAAGAAAGTTAAGGCTGCCAAGGAGAAGATGAATGATCCTGCGAGGCTTAAGGCGAAACTGGAAAAGATCGATGCCAAACTACAAGACCTGCAAGCTAAGAAGGAAGACATCCTGAGGCAGCTGAAAGAGAAGCTGAAAGAGGAACTTAAAGGGGGCGTCGGGCATAAGAATATCATCGAAGAGAAGCCTGCTCAGATACTGGAAGTGGGCACAGAGCGCTTCAAAACCAATGAAGAGAAACCTTCACAGACACTAGAAGAGAGCAGGGAGCGCAACAACAATGAAGAGAATCCTGTTGCTGCAGCCTGATCGTTTTGAACTGTGAATGTTGTTCAGACTTGTGCTTTGCGCTTCTAAGTTGTAACAAGAATTCTGATCTGGGTTTCTGCATGTTGCCTCTGTGTGTGCAGCTGCAGCAGAGTAGATATATACATATTTGAGTGTAAGAATATGGGGGTGTATCCTTGTCCAGAAAAATAATTCTGTGCCGTTTACGGTTTGGCTGAGAATAAAAGGAACTTTACTACAGAATGTTCTCTGTTTTACTTCTGCAAATATATTCTTCAGTAATGTTAGGTGCATTGGCATAATTAGTTAGAATTAGTTAAGATAAGATTAGTTAGTTAGGATTATTTCGGTTTTAAAGATAGAGATAAGGTTAATAGATTAGATTGTATTAGGCCTATAAATACCCCTTAAGGGTTATGGAATAAACCAAGCAGAAGGAATTATTTAGTTCCTCCTCCGCTCTTCTGCTTCTACCAATTTAGTATCAGAGCAGTCAGGTTCCAAAGATTCGACGCCATGACGATGTTCGTCCCAACCGTAGAATTGATGCAGGTCCTTGTGGATTTGCAGCAGGCCGTCGTCGGCCTCTCGGCGTACCTGGGCTTGACTCCAGTGGCCTCCACGCCGTCGAGTTTTCCCCACGGCGCAACGGGTTTCCCCATCGTGTCGTCACCTCCGCCGCGAGCCCCTTCCGACTCCAAGAGGGCCACCGGAGAGGCCCTCAACCCCGTCCTCACTAAGAAGGTCACAGATCAGTAGGGCAAAGTGACCCTTGTGGGGTCGTCTGTGGACGATGCAGCCCTCACAACCAACAAGCGCACCATGGAACAGGGTGCCCTCGTCGCGCCGTCGCCAGTTGTGGAGGCAGAAGCACAAGGGGGAGGAAGAAAGGGAGATGCTTCCACCAGCCAAACCCTAGCCAAGCTTCCGATCCCTCCGCCACAGGCCACCTCCGCCCCTGATACATGGCCCGTGATGCGGAAGTCGAAGCAGCCATGGGTGCGCTACGCCGTCGAGATCTGGGGCCCGGTGAAGAAGGACTCGACCTAGCTGGCGACGCCACGCGCACTAACTTCCCCTCTCTCACGCGTGAGGATGTTGTCTCGCATGGAGGGGTGTCGCCACCAGCTGCCACGCGGGCTTCCAGTGCCCTGCACGAAGTAGCGTCGCTCCCCGCGTGGCGCTGACGGCTTCGGAGGGGGGAGTGTGGGGGCGGCGGCGTCTTCGAAGGGGGTCGCGGGCCCAGTCGGTGGCTTCGGGGCGGGACGACGGCGGATTCGAAGAGAGCCGTGCGCCCCGCTGACGGCTTCGGAGGGGGACAGCGGCGGATTTTAAGAGGGTCGCGCACCCCGCCGGCGGTTGTGGAGGGGGACAGCGGCGTCCTCGAAGAAGGTCGCGCGCCCCGCCGGCAGCTGCGGAGGGGGACAACGGCGTCCTCAAAGAAGGCCGCGCGCCCCACCGACGGTTTCAGAGGGGATGTCGGCATCTTCGGAGAGGGGCCACTGTAGGACCGAAAGTAGCGACCAGAGGGGGGTGAATGGGCGCCTTTAAAAATTCTTTCGAATCAATGGCCTGTTCCCAATACCCAACGCACCTCAGAAAAGACTACGCAGCAGAAAATAAACAAAAGGCCTAAGTCTAAAGGTTTCTAACCTAGAAGCAACTGATGATAACTGAGATCTATTAAAGTAGTGCAACTAGGCAGATGAACAAGGTGTAATAGGCCTAAACTTCTCAATGAAATGATCTAAGTATGTGTATGATGAAAAGAGAAGTTACTGTCCAAATTTGTCTCCTGTTCGAAACTTGGCGAAGCCTCCTTCGCACGTCGAGGTCTGCTTCGGAGGTTGGTGACGGAGCCCTGCTTCGAAGGTCAGTTGCAAAGCATGTCGAAGATGCCGAAGGTGTTTGGTTCTAGTCTAGTTCGAAGTGGCAAGAAGCGAAGTATGCTTCGAAGCGAAGTATGACAAATGTCGGAGCCTACTTCGAAGTGTGCACTTCGAAGACAAAACTTCGAACACAGCTTCGGACCGAATGCTTCTAAGCAAAACCTTCGAACAGAAAGCTTCGAACACAACACGCACACACGGGCAACCTTCGAACAAAGAAGCGAAGCCTGTCACACGACAGAAAACCAAGTCCGAAGCCTAGACTCTACCTCCGAAAAGAGCAAGCTTCGAAAAGAGAAGCGAAGGGTGACACGCCACACAAAAGTCAGTGCGAGGCCTAGCGAAACTACAAGCTTCGAACCCAACTTCGAAATCTATTGAGGTATGGACTTCGAACAGCTAGAGCCGAAGCCCCTTCGCACTGTCGTTCGAAGTATGCGATGCTGTCCGTTCTGAAAAATACTTCGAAGCTTAGCAACACAGAACGCACACCGAAGATCGAAGATCGAGCGAAGCCTTCGAAGAAATTAGATCGAAGCCTGCCTCACGGAGCTGAGTGGCTTCGAACAGAGAAGGGCTTCGCCCGAAACACAGCCAAAAAGGTGACAGAGCCTGTCAGCTTCGATCAAAAAGCTGTGCAGTAGAAGGTGAAAAGCTGCACAGAACACTGTAGCTACAGGAAAATAGTACTACTTGCAACAGCAAGAACTAGTACTCGGTTTGTGAAGAACAGAAGCAAAAGAGAAGCTTCTGCTCACGAAATAAATCCAGGCTATGCCTGTAGCCGAAGCAATAACTCCTCTAAACAACGTGCACCGAGAGAAATCAACAAGGACCAAAGCTTTAAAGCATCCAAAAGATTAGAATAAATGCAAGGCAAAAACAAAACGAGCAAGAGCCTGGCGGCGCACACAGGAGAGAGAACGTGAGAGACAAAATGACCCAATAGAGTGGATTTGATTTCAGCCAAAAAGGGTAGTCCAAACCCTAGGGATTGGGGTCCTATTTATAGGCTCCCAACACTAGGAATATTCTACCAGCCCCTTAAGGTTTTTTACAGACTCAAGAATAAAGGAAAAGACTCTACTGCCCTTAGGTATTTTTACAGACACGACTGACTGACTGTGGGCCTAGAGTTACAGATGACTTATCCGGAAGCTAGGCTTTCGTAACGACTACGGCTTCTCTTCTGGACAGTCGGATACAGAATCAATGGTTGTCAGTTTTGCGCCGAAACTGACAAAGCCTCCACCGGCTTTGCACCAGGTACCCGGATTGGGCCGGCCCGATTCCGCAGCTCTCTCAGCCCGGCAATCACTCACCGCCCGTGTACCTGAGTCAATCCTGGTCAACAGCCCAGTGGGTCTTCTACTGCTTCTGGCCCATGTACCCGGATTGAGCCAGCCCGACTTCGCAGCCTCCTCTGCCCGACAGTCGCTCGCTGCCCGTGTACCTGAGTCACACGCGGCCCATGAAACAGCAGATCTCTTCTTCTTCTGTCCTATTTGACTATCGTTGACAATGACTCATCACATCTGGAGCCATGAGGCCCACGCTATTCAGCATGGCTCCTCAATCTCCCCCTTGATGAGTGCATTGTCAACACTCCTCTTCTTCAGCTCTTCAGCACCTGCGAACAAATGTGGAAACACGAAAACAAAACACAAGAAAACAGAGAAGAAGAAAAAATAAGGTAAAAGTTTAACCCTAATGACCAAAAGCCAAACAAAAGCAAGAAACGGTCATTATGGTTAACCAAAACGTAAAAGCTCAAAATGAGTGTGAGTTCAGAACAACAAGGATATTAACAGAGTAAGAACTCCCCCTTAAACTCTGATCCCAAATTTTCTCCCCCTTGTTGACAAGTGAACTCATCAAGCACTCAAAAGAGACACAGACTCCCCCTGAAATGCAACTCCCCCTCAAAATATGCAGTGAATTCAACTGGAGTGCAGAAGGAGTGTAGAAAACATGCTTCTCAGATATGATTGACTGCAATTACAACATCTAACAGATACAGCAAAAGAGATATTGTCTAAGACACATGGCATGATCAGTGCAATAGATGATATCTAAAGAAAGTCAGTAGCACGCATTTTTCAGTTTTGGCAAACAAAGGCATCACCACATTTTCTAGTTAACAAGCAAGGTAAAGCATGAGATGCAGAAGCTAACTGATATCTACCAAGATAAGCAATCCAAAACAAACGTGCTTCAGCGAACTTGTTATCTTTTAAAAGTTCAGGCTTTTTCAATTTTCCTTTTTCATTTCTGCCAAGGGTTATTTGCATGTCAAACCTTATGCTAACCGACCAAGTCAAGCCTAGGCCAAAACTGGACCATCAGAAGCTTAAGACATTGATCTTGGCATACACTACACTGTCCTAGTTCATACCAAAGTGCTATGGTAAGCAGTCCAGAACAATGCAATGCGACAGAGCAAACCCACTTGGATCTTTTCAACTCAAGCATAAAAAGGCATGGAATTTTCATTCATTTTTGATTTTTATCATTTTTATAGCTCATTTTCCATGTTAAAGCATAAAGATGTCCAAGTTGCATATCTGCATCTATGTGATGAACTAGCTACAAGGCATGTAACAGATAGCAAAAACACTCAGCCTACGCATGCTAGTTACCAGAAGCAATGGTGATCATTTTTCAGGTTTAAAGCATAAAAGCCATGCATATGACAGATATCAGATATATCAAGTGAACTGAACCAAAGCATGATCATTGACAAGTAATCAAAAGCATGTACCAGCTAGACTAAGTAAAGCAGTTCAATCATATAACAGAAGCAGGCTCAAATGTGTGATATGTGAATATGTATGATATGAACACACACAAAAATACTCAAGAAAAGAGTAAAGAACAAAGAAAACTGACGCAAAATATCCTAAAAAGGATACACAACACCCAAATCCCCTCGTAAACGCTCAAAGGTAGACTGATCTAAGGGTTTGGTGAAAATGTCAGCCAACTGATGATGGGTATCAACATGAACAAGGTCAATGATACCTTTCTCATATTGATCCCGCAGAAAGTGAAAACGCACATCAATATGTTTGGTTTTTGAATGGAGACATGGGTTTTTCCCTACACTAATAGCACTAGTGCTGTCGCAAAACAATGGGACCCTGGTAGGAAAGAATAACCCAAAATCTCGCAAAGTGAAAATCATCCAAACCAACTGTGAGCAGCAGCTAGCAGCAGCTACGTATTCAGCCTCTGTGGTCGAAAGAGCAACTCCAGATTGCTTTCGAGAAGACCAAGATACAAGGGAAGAACCAAGAAACTGGCAAGTACCGGAAGTCGACTTGCGATCCAACCGGCACCCACCAAAGTCAGCGTCCGAAAAGCCAGATAAATCAAGAGATGATGATGCTGAATAGTAAAGACCGAGATCGGGCGCATAAGTGAGATACCTGAAGATGCGCTTGACAGCCTGCCTATGAGACGCGCGTGGTGAAGACTGGAAACGCGCGCAAAGTCCCACGGCGAACTGTATGTCCGGTCTTGTCGCCGTCAAGTACAGTAGCGAACCGATCATCCCTCGAAACTCCCTTTCATTGACCTTGACGCCGCTCTCATCCTTGTCCAGACCCCCAGAAGTGCCCATAGGGGTCATCTGCGGCTTCAATTCACCACCAAAGTCAAATTTCTTTAACATATCACGAGTGTACTTACCTTGGTGGATGAAGGTGCCGTCCTTGGTCTGCTTGATCTGGAGCCCTAAGAAGTACTTGAGCTCACCCATGAGGCTCATCTCAAACTCACTGTGCATCTGCTCAGAAAACTTGGACACAAGATCATTAGTAGTACCGCCAAAGATAATATCGTCCACGTATATCTGAGCGACTAAAAAATCTGAAGCATCTCTGAGCAAGAAGAGAGTCTTATCCACAGAACCCATCACAAAGCCCTTCCCCAACAAAAACTGCTTCAACCGGTCATACCAAGCCCTAGGGGCTTGCTTCAACCCGTATAAAGCTTTTTGCAACTTAAAAACATGTCGAGGAAACTTGGGGTTCTCAAAACCGGGGGGCTGCCTAACATAAACCTCCTCCTCTATGTACCCGTTCAGAAAAGCACTCTTGACGTCCATTTGAAAAAGCTTAAAACCCTTCGAAGCGGCAAAAGCTAAAAGAATGCGAATGGACTCAAGACGGGCAACAGGAGCGAAGGTTTGTTCAAAATCAATACCTTCCTTCTGGCAATAACCCTGGGCAACTAGTCGAGCCTTGTTGCGCACCACAACCCCATCTTCACCTTGTTTGTTCTTGAATACCCACTTGGTGCCTATGGGGTTGCACCCTGGTGGCGGCTCAACTAATGTCCAAACCCGATTGCGGACAAAATTCTCAAGCTCTTCTTGCATAGCATTAATCCAATTAGAATCAGAAAGAGCATGAGAGACATCTCTGGGCTCAAAAGATGCAACAAACGCAGATTCTGCAAACACAGCAAGAGAGGCAGAAGAACGCAAAGTTCTCTCAGTCAGATCACCTATGATGAGCTCTAAGGGGTGATCACGCTGTACTGCTCGGGTTCCCTGGTGATCCGAAGTCACCTCACCGGAGTCAGCAGCTGGCACCTCTGGACTCGACTGAGGGGGCTCGATCGTAGTGGAAGAAGTGATCAGAGGTCCGCCCTCATCCTCAGTCGAAGTCTCAGAAGGTGTGGGCTCTGCGGGGGATGCAGAAGGCCCACCCTCATCAGCAGCTGGAGTATCCTCATCTTCCTCGAAGATGGACTCTCCGAGCTCATCATCACCAGAACGCTCAAAAGAAGGAGTCAAAGAAGGCAAGGACTCATCAAATGAAACCTCACAAGTCTCGACAAGCAGCTGGGATTCGAGGTTCCAAACACGAAAACCTCGAGAATGCAAAGCGTAGCCAAGAAAAACACCATCCCAGCAACGAGACTCAAACTTGTCCAAGTGCCCTCCCTTCTTGAGCACAAAGCACTTGCAGCCAAACGCTCGCAAGTGGCTCACCTTGGGCTGTCTGCCAAACCGCAGTTCATATGATGTCTTACCAAGGTAAGCTCTAAGAAAGATGCGGTTGGCCAGATAGCAAGCCGTGTTCATGGCTTCAGCCCAAAAACGCCTAGGAGTCCTGTGCTCATCGATCATCGTCCTGGCCATCTCGACTAGCGTGCGGTTCTTTCGTTCCACAACGCCGTTCTGTGGGGGAGTGTAAGGAGAAGAAAACTGATGGTCCAAACCCTGATCACTACAGAAGCTGATGAACTGAGAGTTCTTGAACTCAGAGCCGTTGTCGGAGCGAATTGCTCGCATCCGACCATTGTTCTCATTCTTCATCTTCAAAATCAGGTCATGAACAAACTGAAATGTTTCATCCTTAGACTCCAAAAAGAAAACCCACGAGAATCGAGAAAAGTCGTCAACAATCACAAGTGCATACCATTTCCCACCGACTGATCGTACTCGAGCAGGACCTACAGTGTCCAAATGTAAAAGCTCGCCCGGATACGAAGTCATCACCTGAGTCACAGGTGAGTGAGAAGCAGCAACCATTTTCCCATGACGACAGGGATGACAAACTAGATCCTTCTCCATCTTAAGCTTGGGCAATCCTCGGATGAGGTCCATAGAGCTTAACCTGACTAGCAGATCAAAACTCAAGTGACCTAACCTCCTATGCCACTTCCAGAGCTCAGAAGAAGATCCAGCAATCAAACAGCGAGAAGGGCCAAAAGAACTAGAGAAGTCAATTCGAAAAACTCTACCGAAAGGTAAAATCTGGCAAATCAAAGACCCTCTAGAATCAACCACAGAAGAATTGCCCTTCTTAAAACGCACTTCCAAACCATCCTCAAGAAGTTGCGAAACAGAAATCAAGTTGAAGTTCAAATTTTTAACAAAAGCAACATTCTTCAAAGAGAAATGATCTGAAATGCGAATTGAGCCTATGCCACTTACTTTCCCTTGACCGCTGTTCCCGAACGTGATGTACTCTTTGGAGCTCGGGGGAGTGAGACTGGAGAACCATCTGCGATGTCCCGTCATGTGGCGAGAACATCCTGAGTCCATGATCCAAACATCCTCCAGTCCCCGGTCCTGCACAATCAGTGTCTGTAAGTGGGAGCAAATGGTCCGGCACCGGGTTTAGCAAAAGAGCTAAACCAGTGTCGAGCCATCTGCTCAAAAGATGGAAAGCGAAAACCATCAAAAGATTTTGGACCAAAACGCGGCTCAAAGCGCGGTCCTCGGTTCTGCCTAACCCTGCGGTCACGAGGTCCAGAACCGTAGCCAACACGGTCTGGAACTCTACCGGAACGGACACCATCAACTAGAGCACGGGCAAGAAAGCCGTCTCCTCTACCACCACCTACACGACGCGGCCTAGCCTCCAGCCTCTCCCCGCGCCGAGGAACACGCAGTCTACCATCCTGCTGGTAGAACTGCTCCTGACCACCACGAGCTCTCTCTGCTCTCTCAACCCGCTTCCTCCTGAAGCAAAACTCCGCAAGATGCCCGTCTCTCTGACAATACTCACAATGATAGGTGGGCTTCTTGGGATGTGGTTGAGGCTTGGGGTTCTTGGGCTTAGTGGTGTTCGGTGTAGTCTTCTTGGGTTGAGAGGGTCCAGGAAGAGAGTCTAGAGAAGTGTGGAGGAGTTTGAGCTTTGGAATCCAGATGGGTTTCTTGGGTGGAGCTTTGGGTGGTTCATGGATCACTCCATCCTTGGGCTGACAAGCCTGGGAAGACTCAGTGGAATGGGTCTTGGGATATCTCTGCTCTGGAGTCATTTTACTCCACTCCACTGCCCGGCTAATGGCACTCTCAAAGTCAGCCTTGGTGTAGGTATAACCTACCCCAAACCCATCCTGCCTCTTGAACTGCTGGATCATCATGCCGAGCTGTGGCTCCCTGGCACTGATCCAACTCAGGATAGACCGGAGGTAAAAGTTCTCATTCTGAGAATCAGCTAGCTCCTCTCTCAAGGATGCTAGTACCTCCACCTGAGACAAGCAGGTCTCACACTCACTATCTACCTGGACAGACTTCTCGGCTTTTAGCTTAATCAACTCAAGTCTAAGAGACAGACAGTTTTCACAGACAGTGGATGGAACTGACAGTGTCTCAAGCTCTAGCCTAGTCTGCGCAAGCTCAGCTCTCACTCTCTCCAAATCACCCAAATGCACATCGCCCTTGGCTTTCAGCTCAGCTAAGACAGCTAGATGAGATGGGCACTCAGCACAGGGTGCAACGACAGTGGCTTGAGCATCTTTCAGCTCCAGCTGAGCGCTTTCAAGCTCAGTGGCCAAAGCGTCCCTCTCATCAACCCTTTCTGTGTACCTGGACTTCAGAGTCGACAGGTCACACAGAAGCACCTCACACTTTGGGCACTCACTGCTATCACCCAAGCAAGGGGAAGAAGATAGACTCTCAATTCTGCCGTTGGCCACGGCAAGCTCACTCTCTAACTCATCTATCCTCTTCTTAGCCCCCCTAAGCAGTTTTTCCCGATACTTTAACTCCTGACGATTGCTCTCAAGTAAATCAACAATTTCTCGTTCATAGGATGATACCTTGTTGTCGTCGTCGTCGGAGTCATCGGAGGAGCTCTTTTCTTCCTTATCCCCAAGAGCCATTGAGCAGAAGCTCTTGCGGGATCTTCGGCGCTGGTGTGAGTGGCTCTTCGGTCTGTCCCCGAAAGCCATGAAGCAAAGGCCCGCTGGATCGTCCTTGTCCTTCCCCTTCCTGATGATGATCTCCTCATCGCTTGAGCTCGATGAAGAGGAAGAAGACGTGGACCGCTTGGAGTAGCTCTTCTCCATCTCAGCAAAGAAGGCCTTGTCGCGCTTCTTGTTCTCTCGCCGGTAGTCCTTCAGGGCCTTTTTGAAGAATCTGGTCTTTGGCTTGCCCTTGTTGAAGGAGGAGCTGTCGTGCTTGCCGGAGTCGTGGAAGCCACCACCGGTGCCCTTCTTGTGGCCATTTCGCTTGGGGCAGTCGGCGATGAAATGTCCTGGATCACCACACTCAAAGCACCCGGTTTTTGTGCCGTGTCTCTTGAACATTCTTTTGTCATAAACACGACGCACCTGGTTGTTAAACAGACACAAATCATCATCTCCCAAAGACTCAAGCTGGTCCTCAGTGATAGACATCAAAGAGAACCCAGCACAGCTCACATAAGAGGGATCAACAGAAGGTGTAGCAAGGGCCAGAGACTTTGATCCAGAGCTAGTGAGATTTGACCTCAACTGGGTATCAACCTCAGTGGCCTTCAGCTTGCTAAACAACTCAGAAATGGTCAAGGTATCATAAGATGTGCTCTCAATGATAGAGGATACCTTGATCTCCCAGATCTTTAGGTCCAAGGTATGGAGAACCTTGAGGGCCTGCTCGTGATCTGAGACTAACTGAACACCCTCACCCTTGTTGTCCCGAAGCTTGTTGATGATCGACTGAAAGCGACCAAACAAGGCTTCAACAGATTCACCCGGCTTTTGTGTGAAATTCTCATATTCACGCCGGTAGGTCTGATAGAGTCGAGCTTTGACCTGGGCTGTCCCCTCATGGTGTGCCTGGAGGGTAGCCCAGATCTCTCTCGCAGTGGAGAGATGGCTCACACGCTCAAATTCAGTGGGACCTAAACCAGAAAACAGAATATTCACCGCTTTGTTGTTCTGATGTTGGGCAATGATATCCGGAGAATCACGCTCATCAACAGGCAACACTGTGAAAGTAGCGTGAATACAGATGTCCCAGATGTCCGAGCTTTGGCTCATCAGATAGGCTCGCATGCGAGTCTTCCAATAATTATAGCCATAAGCTTCCAAGGACGGGACCTTGCCAGGAGATGTCATGATCACTACTGGGGTTTAGAACCGGTTAAGGTATGGAAAAACCCTAACCAGGCTCTGATACCACTTGTAGGACCAAAAGTAGCGACCAGAGGGGGGTGAATGGGCGCCTTTAAAAATTCTTTCGAATCAATGGCCTGTTCCCAATACCCAACGCACCTCAGAAAAGACTACGCAGCAGAAAATAAACAAAAGGCCTAAGTCTAAAGGTTTCTAACCTAGAAGCAACTGATGATAACTGAGATCTATTAAAGTAGTGCAACTAGGCAGATGAACAAGGTGTAACAGGCCTAAACTTCTCAATGAAATGATCTAAGTATGTGTAAGCTGAAAAGAGAAGTTATTGTCCAAATTTGTCTCCTGTTCGAAACTTGGCGAAGCCTCCTTCGCACGTCGAGGTCTGCTTCGGAGGTTGGTGACGGAGCCCTGCTTCGGAGGTCAGTTGCGAAGCATGTCGAAGATGCCGAAGGTGTTTGGTTCTAGTCTAGTTCGAAGTGGCAAGAAGCGAAGTATGCTTCGAAGCGAAGGATGACAAATGTCGGAGCCTGCTTCGAAGTGTGCACTTCGAAGACAAAACTTCAAACACAGCTTCGGACCGAATGCTTCGAAGCAAAACCTTCGAACAGAAAGCTTCGAACACAACACGCACACACGGGCAACCTTCGAACAAAGAAGCGAAGCCTGTCACACGACAGAAAACCAAGTCCGAAGCCTAGACTCTACCTCCGAAAAGAGCAAGCTTCGAAAAGAGAAGCGAAGGGTGACACGCCACACAAAAGTCAGTGCGAGGCCTAGCAGAACTACAAGCTTCGAACCCAACTTCGAAATCTATTGAGGTATGGACTTCGAACAGCTAGAGCTGAAGCCCCTTCGCACTGTCGTTCGAAGTATGCGATGCTGTCCGTTCTGAAAAATACTTCGAAGCTTAGCAACACAGAACGCACACCGAAGATCGAAGATCGAGCGAAGCCTTCGAAGAAATTAGATCGAAGCCTGCCTCACGGAGCTGAGTGGCTTCGAACAGAGAAGGGCTTCGCCCGAAACACAGCCAAAAAAGTGACAGAGCCTGTCAGCTTCGATCAAAAAGCTGTGCAGTAGAAGGTGAAAAGCTGCACAGAACACTGTAGCTACAGGAAAATAGTACTACTTGCAACAACAAGAACTAGTACTCGGTTTGTGAAGAACAGAAGCAAAAGAGAAGCTTCTGCTCACGAAATAAATCCAGGTTATGCCTGTAGCCGAAGCAATAACTCCTCTAAACAACGTGCACCGAGAGAAATCAACAAGGACCAAAGCTTTAAAGAATCCAAAAGATTAGAATAAATGCAAGGCAAAAACAGAACGAGCAAGAGCCTGGCGGCGCACATAGGAGAGAGAACGTGAGAGACAAAATGACCCAATAGAGTGGATTTGATTTCAGCCAAAAAGGGTAGTCCAAACCCTAGGGATTGGGGTCCTATTTATAGGCTCCCAACACTAGGAATATTCTACCAGCCCCTTAGGGTTTTTTACAGACTCAAGAATAAAGGAAAAGACTCTACTGCCCTTAGGTATTTTTACAGACACGACTGACTGACTGTGGGCCTAGAGTTACAGATGACTTATCCGGAAGCTAGGCTTTCGTAACGACTACGACTTCTCTTCTGGACAGTCGGATACAGAATCAATGGTTGTCAGTTTTGCGCCGAAACTGACAAAGCCTCCACCGGCTTTGCACCAGGTACCCGGATTGGGCCGGCCCGATTCCGCAGCTCTCTCAGCCCGGCAATCACTCACCGCCCGTGTACCTGAGTCAATCCTGGTCAATAGCCCAGTGGGTCTTCTACTGCTTCTGGCCCATGTACCCGGATTGGGCCTGCCCGACTTCGCAGCCTCCTCTGCCCGACAGTCGCTCGCTGCCCGTGTACCTGAGTCACACGCGGCCCATGAAACAGCAGATCTCTTCTTCTTCTGTCCTATTTGACTATCGTTGACAATGACTCATCACATCTGGAGCCATGAGGCCCACGCTATTCAGCATGGCTCCTCAGCCACGCGCCCTGCCAGTGGCTTCGGAGAGGGGCGTGCGAGGCAACGATGGGTTTCGAAGGGGGCGCGGGACGGAGCCCTGTGCGGGAGCCTGTGGAAGGCAAAAAGGAGGAAGAGGCACTATGCCACCGATCTGTCCACACAGAATCAAGCCACGGAAGATCCAGATCTGTCACATATGATCCAAAAATGTTCATGGAGTAAATTGCTACGCGTACCCTGTGTCGTATACCAGATATTAATTTCCAGTTGTCCGCCGTTGCACGACTTTGCTTATTCGGATTTTTAGCTCGAGGACGAGCTGATTTCTAAGGGAGGAAGAGATTGTTATGTGCATTGGCATAATTAGTTAGAATTAGTTAAGATAAGATTAGTTAGTTATGATTATTTCTATTTTAAAGATAGAGATAAGGTTAGTAGATTAGATTGTATTAGGCCTATAAATACCCCTTAAGGGCTATGGAATAAAGAAAGCAGAAGGAATTATTTAGTTTTTCCTCTGCTCCTACCACCAACATATGTGTTTGTTACCTATTTGTACCATGTGTTCTATTTCCTGACCATGTGTCAGATATGCTTGGGGGTATAATCATCATTACTTAGTTTGATTGATTAAATCATTGCTCAATTTGAATTCAAATTGCATATATTCATCCACCTGCCTAGTAAAAAATGTACATGCATCAGAAGAAGTGAAGAGCCATATGTTGTAGCTGCAGAAAACATTGAACAGATGTCAGCCAAAAGATCTCAGCTCAAACAAAATTCCTCTTATATTGTTAGTGTAGTGGGACTTAGTCCTCATGTCTCGCTTCACGTTCGGGTGTTCATGTGCATATAACATATGTCTTACAAGCGGAGAGTCATCTCACATCTTAAAAGACCGGTTCAAAGGAGGATAACTACTCTCCTTTATGAACTACTCGTAACTCTCTTGTATGGGCGAGGTAGGACTAAAGTTGTTGAGAACACCCAATAGTCCGGAAACCTAACACCACATCCCTCTGTGAAGTCCCTAAGTAGGCATGATAGCTGCTAGTTCTGATACCAATTGTTAGCGTCCCCTCCTAGGCCTCACCTCACGTTCGGATGTTCATGCATCTACCAAACGGAAAGCCCTCTCACATCCTAAAAGACCAGTTTAAGGGAGGATGATTATTTTCCTTTATAAGTTGCTCGTAGCTTATTATGTGGTCGAGGTGAGACTAAAATTGTTGGTAATGTCCAACTGCCTAGATCCTAACATATATGCTAAATATACATTACGCAACACCTGCTCATATGCACCACTATTAAGTATTAACCCCTCTTGTTTATTTAGAACTAAACTTAGCAGTGTTATCCCCATTGCTGAGGGACTAGAAAAAAGGTTATGGAAGCTGGTAAGATCGCCAAATTAGCTGCTTATTTCGAGCAAAGACTCCAAATACTTCTCGACATTGTATAAGCCGCACAGGCGCACAGCTCCATGGGCATGATCTTGAAGATCAAAAAAGGAAGGTGAAGATCTAGATCTAGAATGATTTTGTACATTTGTTTGGGTGTAGACACCAATTATTTTTTATTATCTAGAATATAATTGGGCTGTAATTCGGTTAGCAGTATAAACAATGGAAAACTAATAAACGACTATATGAGTTAACAAACAACTGAATTTATGAATTTGTTTTGAAGCAAAATACCTTTTGAAGAGAGCACGTGTGGCTTGTGGAACACACTAATGAGTACTCTTTTTTTATTGTAAACCATTTGATTTTTCAAGTCAACTTTAACCATTTTTAAAGTCAAAAAGTCAAACGATATGAAGTGGAGGAAGCAGCTCAACATCGAACTATTTTTAGGATGGTGTCCACAGTACTACAATCTACAGTGGGGATCTCATATGTCAAGTCCCATCAGAAACAACCAATTCCCTGAACAAAGGCCCTTCAACCTGAAAAAAAAAGAGCAGAGGATCAAACATGTCAACATAATAAAACTTTTATACTCCCTCCATCCCATTGATTAGTACGTATAAACTTTTGGTTCCAATCCCAAAGAATAAAACACATTAGCATATTTGAGGGGGAGGTGGGGCCTAAAAAGATACCCAATGTCATTTATTCATATGTGTTTGTTTCCTCGTTAAGTGCTTGGTTGTTTTGGTTGTTCCTTAAGTGCTTGCTTGTTTCCTCTATACAATATATCTTGCTCCACATCTGTCCGGCCTTGAATTCATTTGTCCATCACCGATCCCAATGGATGCTCTACGATCGACGAGAGGAGAGACAGATGTGGTGCAAGTTGTCCAGGCTGATGTGTTAGGGAGCTTGCGCAAGGCGACGGAAGGCCTCAATGCAAAGGCTACGAAAGGACTCCCTATTGTGGTTGTCTACGGCCTCCTCGCAGCGGTGACTACCTTGTCTGAGATAGGGAACCGTCTACATGGTTAAGTCGTCTCTAGGATCCATGTTGCTAGCATAGGCATGTGCCATGCAGTAAAATTTCTATGTGTGGTAACTTGTTGATGCGTACTGGTGCACGATAAGTTCGTTGATTATCGTGTGTTCTTCCGTAACGAGCTGGCTCTTGAAGAATGGCTTCTAAAGAAGACCATAGTGGAGCACTCTATCGAGGAAGACAACATCCCTAATATTGTTCCGGACTCCATCACCAACGCCGCAAATTCCATCACCGATGACATGCAAAGTGATGTATTGATGTTTGACTTGTATGATTGCTTGTTACAAATTGCATCTATCATTTTGTGCTTCTAGTAGTCAACTTGATGTTCTAGTAATTTAAATTTATGTGATGCTCTAGTTTTCAGTTTGGTTGGGAGATACACAACCTTTTAAAAAAAATACAATTTAAACATTCGATGTTTATAAACTCAAACTCAACGATACATCATATTTTACCATGTCGACCACACTTCCAAACTACGCACTCTAAAATCAAAAATACTCATAAAAAGAAATTATAGGATGACTAAATCTAGTTCAGGTACTTGACTGCTTGCCTCATAATTTTAGCATCACAAGTCAAGGTAACAAGTAGTAGTCCTTTCCTCTTTAGTGATGCTTTCTTCAGATGGGGGAGTGGATAATATTGACCACCTTTCAAACACATTGTCTCACTCATACATGACTGGTGGGTGAGAAAAACACGGTTGCTAATATTGACCTTGTATTCATCAAAAACATTTTCTACCTTTTGCACGATGTCAGCAACATCGGTTGGTGATGTTTTCTTGTACAGAGCCTAAAGTGAACAAAAAACGTAAGGTCTAAAATATTTAGATCGGGAGAGTTTGGTGGTTGGCACAATAATCTAACGTCAAACCCACTTGCAGTGGCTTGCTCACAAAAAATTAGATCATCAAACGTAATATGGGTCTTTGCATTATCCTGTTGTATAAATATTGGGGCACCACACTCCTCTACTAACCATTTCTCCTTTATAGCGGGTTCACAAGGTAATCGCAACTATCATCTTTGGTTACTAATGCCAGTACCTTAGTAACCATTGTACCTACCAACCTATTTCTACTACTCCTTTTAACTGGCTCCAATGTCATGAAAACCTAGATACCAATCTTACCATCAAACGTACTCTTCTCATCACTGTCAAACCTAGGCCTAGCCATTGCCATAAAAAATATAACCTTTTCTATAAAGTTATTACTCTGTGTTGTTCTATCTAGATCAGCCTCATCTAGTGCCATGTAGTACTTCTGGTTCTGCTTAGTATGGTAAAACCATTTCTCAATAATATACACAATGTTATGCATTCTGTTAAATCTTGGTTCATGTGGCATACTAGATGGGTCAAGTATTGAGAGAAAACCGAACTCTAGCCTTTTGTTTTCTTCATTTAACGTAAATTTGATTGCATTTGTATGTCATCTAAATTCTCTCTCCTTGAATCTCCTACGAAGGGTCGACTTTGACATACCCATCTCATTAACTAAATCCATCGGAGTTGTTCTCTTCTGCAATGGCACATTTTTTTATTATTTCTGGGTCAAATTCCTTCTTTTACGACCATTAGTTTTTCTCTTGCTCACAACACTATTAACTCCACCGCCCTTTTGTCCTGCGTATCATATGCGTTGGACAACTCTCCAAGGCACATCAGTTATGTTCGAAACAATCTTAGTGACCCCATGGTCTAGCTTCCTCACACTAGTTCACTCTAAAATCATTTCATAAACAGATTGTTTTTGTTCATCGTTGTATGTGTTCCTCCTTCATCTAGCATTTCCATCTACAATGTGAGAATAAAATTAACAGCTAATCATAAATAGACAACATTGGGTGATAAAAAATGTGCATGGGAACAGTACCACCATCATCTCCTTGTTCAGCATGCTCATCGTGTGGTTCTCTTGATTGGGCATCCATGGACCCCTCAACATGGGGTTCATAGTTCATGGCCTCTTGTCGGAACGATTGAAGACCATGTCGTGTAAGTCTGAGACTACCATGTCCACAATTGGTATGATCATCCCAGCACGTATGATGCATCCAACATCGAAACCAGCACCACGGCCGCGACTTGCCAGACCAAGCCTAGCACGAACACGACTTGCTAGCGAATATGTAATTGCATTTTCCTTTTGTTTAGAAAACATATGGAGTTGTGCATGGAAAACAACCAGAGTGTATAGCGAAACAAATGTTTACCATGTGTTCTAAGAGAAGCATCCATTGTGCAAACAAGGCCATTGTCTTGCAACTTGAAGGAGTATTTATAGCACTAATTGTTTCTTTTGCAATTGTCTTGTTTCCCTCCATTTTTTGATTTTTTTCGAAATTTGAAAGTTCAAAATGCTTAAGTCGTGTACTACATGCAAGCTTTGAGCGCGGAAACATTTTTTATGTGCATGGAAAACTTTCTCTAGCGCCAAACCTTCCAACATGTGTGCAGCAATAGAATTAGGCACAACTGCATGCATCCTACAACTATCGTTGAAATCACGGTAACTGACGGATTGTGTGTGTCTGATTAGGGGCAACATTAGAAGAAATTGGACTGTGTGTGCTTGCTTTAATATTGGTGAAAAAATCTATACGCCCTAATCAATGGGACGGAGGGAGTATTACATTCTACTTGTAGAATCTAGAGTTGTCTAGAAAGATGAATAGGTAATCTAAAAATTTCTCTAAAAATTGTTAGTTTTGATTTTCTAGGGATTGGATGTTCCAAACGCAAGAGGAAATCTCGGATGCTTTAGATTGAACCAAATGTTCTGAACACTCCAGCAATAAATTTTACACAAAAAAAGTAGATCAAGCAATATGAATCTATAAGCATAAGCACAATATGAACATGAAGATATTTCCTAGAGTTCAGATCCAATAATCCTACATCTGCATTGAGGGGCTCAAAAGGTCGAGTCTCTTTCAATCCTTTTCCTCAACAAAGTGCCTACCAAGGTTCAGTTTGGTTTTCCACTAGCTACCTCGTTTAAGTAAAGGTAGAGCTTGTATAAACTTCTTTAGATATACCACAATCACTTGAGTGCTCACGGATCAATGCATATTCATCTAGGATGTAGCACCTCCAAGAATAACAAATCCTTTGAAAGATTGCTAGGGCCAAAAACCTTATGCTCAAGATTTAGTAATAAAACCGAAGAACTCCACCACACAAAAAACTTCCAAGAATATTAAACAATATGATTGCAAGAAGTTTTGTGTTGCACTCTTAATGGAAATCTCAAAGATTTGCTCAAGATCTAACATGGGAGAGAGTGGAAAATGAGTGAGAGTTTTGCTCAAAAGAGTTCTATCTAGCACAAGGGGTGAGGGGGTATTTATACCCCTCATTCAAAAAGTGTTCGTTTAGTGAATATTTTGCAATTGTTTATCTAGATGTTCTGGACTAAGTCGGAGTTTTCGGCCTTAGAAATAAATCTAAACAGAATGATCTTTTTGGAGCATTTGGATAAATTCGGATGTTCCTAACCTCAATATAAATTCCATACAGAACAATATTTTTGGAAAACCTAGACCAGTCCAAAGGTTCTGGGCATAAAAACAGTCTGTTATGGAACCATATTTTCGAAACATCTAGACCAATTGGGAGGTTATAGCTTTTACAAACCTCAGAAAATAAAACAATATTTTTGGATGTTTTGGATCAGCCCAGAGCATCTAGGGCAACTTGAATTTTTTGAATTAAGTTCGATAAGAACCAAAAAGGTTCCAAAAATATTTTTCTTCGAGCACAAAGTTTTAAAACAATGTTTCAACACATCCCTCTTTATAGTACGCCATTTCGAGACTCAATTTTAAATGTAGATCATCAATTTGTGTCATTGATCTTATTTGCGACTAAACAAAGTTTTTCTCTAGTTTGTTTCAATTTCGATGATATCTTTTCTAAAATCTCCGCATTCATCTTATCAATATAATTAGTAACTTTTGATTACTATTGTTATTAATACACCAAAAAATTAGGGGCCAAGATGCACTTTCAAGAATAAAATATAACTCTATATCCTTTCATCCAAGGGTTAAAAATGATTTCTATTATTATTTTGCTTAGTGGCAGTAGAATTTTAAAAGATAAAATCATCAAAAAAATGAGATGCATGGATAGAAAATGATTTATGAAATAGATGTATGCAAATTCCCTATTAATAGTTATACCCAAAATATAATCAATTAAAATACTAATTTAACCTTTAAAATCGATGGCTAATATGATTCTACCAATATTTAAGAATTCACCACAACAATGCTCAAAATTAAAATAAGATGATGGAGGAAGCATATACTATTCATGCACAACATGGTTCCTGAATTGGCTAAAAGAATGTAAACCTGTCATTAACTTTTGACCTGACTTAGGTGTAACACCCCCAAATTTTAGAGCAATTAAATAAATTCAGAAAAAATCAGAATTTTTAAGAAAAGATTTATTTTAATTTTCATAAAATCATAACTGCCTAAATAAATAGAATCCAGAGAAATAATTCAAATCATAGTCTGAAAAATTTATATTATGTTCCTAAGACCAAGATGCAATTTTGAGAATTTTTACAAATTTTTCCAACCTTGAATGCTAGTCCATGATTTAAGAATCAATTTATGCAATTATTTTTATTCAGAAAATCAATTTAAATACTAATGGGTCACTCCCCTCATTTCTCTCTCCCTAGCCGGCCCAACCCAACCATCACGTAGCCTTCTCGCTGACTAGCCGGCCTCGCCTATCGGTGCACTCAGCCTCACACCCGAGCCCCGGCCCACCTGTTAGTCTCATCCCCTCACATCTCTCACCTCGGCCCTACCTATCGGCGCTGACCGTTAGCCCCCTCATCCTTTCACACTCACCGACTAGTGGGTCCCACTTGTCGGTCTTTGTCTTCCTCACGCGCACGAGATCCCCGGCCACTGTGGTTATGTCCCGATCGCCTCTGTTGTTCGCCTGAGCTCTGTTTAACGCCGGAATGATGATCCTCGTTACGTCGCCGCACGTTTATCCTCGGATCCCCTCGTTTTAAGTCTCTTAATTGCTGTAATGGCCTCGCTGGAGTTAAGCTTCCCCTTTTCTCGGTCTTCACTGCGTACGACCCTCTCACGCTTGTTGGAGGACTATAAAAGGAGCCTCAGAGCACACTGCCACCCTCACACAACTCAATTGCCACTCCTAGCCAGAAGCATGAACTCGTGTTGCTGTTTTAGCGACGCTCCTCTGTCTTGCCTCCAGCCATCGCTCACCGTCGTCGGAGTACTCCCCTCGCCCCGCCGATGCCACCCAAGTGATCCCCATCGCCTCCTCGACCTCGGCCACTACTTTGCTTGAGCCCATCGCCGCCAGAACGCAGTCGTCGATGAGGACCCGAGAGTTCGCCGCCACCCCACACGTCGCCGGCCTCGTCCAGTCGACCCCGAGCCTCGCCGACGGTACCATCAGGACCCCCTCACTATTCTCATCGCATTTCTGGGCTTAGATTGAACGTTAGGCCACTACCACCATCGCTAGGGCCCTCGCCGTACTCGGCTATTGCCGGAGAAGACGACCGACACAATAGTTATATTGTGTCGTGTCGGATTTGATCCCGACTGCGCGATCCCGATCGGACGGCGTAGGATATATCCCCTCGGTATTTAATCTGGGCCGTCTGAATTGGGTCAAGGGGTATCGTCTAATCTCAGCCATCGATTTCTATTTAAAACCCTCGCACATACTGTGGCCGCCAGATCTCGATCCAGCGGTGATCCGCGCTCCACCTCCCAGCACAGTGCATTGGTTCATGGTGAACCCAGTCCACCGTGGACTGAAGACTGAATTATGATTTAAATTAAATTCCAGAGATTAGTTTAAACTTTAGAAATTCATAACTTGCTCAAATTAACTCCAAATTTGACAATTCAAATTTCAGAAAGTTTATCATTTTATTCTCTTCCTGTTCATCCAATAAAATTTATATGTTTACAGTGTATATTTTATATTATTTATTTGGGATTAAAATAAAATTGAAGAAATGAATTCATAACTTCAAAAATTCATAACTCGTTGAAATTGACTCTAAAAATTCCCATTCAAATTTTATAAAACTTGTCTTTTTGATGTCTTCATATTCATCCAATAAAATTTGTGTGTTTATACTGAACATTTTACATTGTTTAAATGGAGAATAAAGTAGAAATCAATTTATACCTTCAAAAATCCATAACTCCCTTAAATTAATTCTAAAAACCCCTATTTTAATTTCAGAGGCTTTACATTTTATCCCCTTCAATTTGACTCAATAAAATTTATATGCTTGTGTTGTGATTTTATATTGTTTTGATTGATTGTTATTTCTCGATTTGAATACCGAGAAGATTACGATGCTATCGAAGAGCCGGAATACTTTCTCAAAGCTCACCCTTCCACTTTCGTTGAACAAGGCAGGTCACCAACCCCATTTTGAGCATATTGAGCCCAGTTTTCAATTAAATATCGCTAAAACTCATAGGTTATATTTGCATTAGTCAAATGGATAACCCTACATTACAATTATCGAATCCCCAACCTTGATATGCAAACCCAAGTCATGCTATCAAGCCTGAATTCCTTGTCACCACTATACTTATTAATATTAGAAGTGTCCAATGTATCGACACAGCTACTATAGGCTTAAAAACGAGTCGTAGGTACATCCTTGGATTCTGATATATGATCCCCTATGTCTCTCACCCCTGGTATTCTGTTGGTCTTGGAATTGGTTTGATAAGTTAGCATGGTGGGTTCTGGGTGCAAGCGAGGGCATTGGTTAGTTGCACCCGAGGCACTATAAGGACCGGTCTGCGGGATTCATCGCAAAGCACTTTCGTACCAACCACAAGTCTAGTGGGTAAGTCTTAACTAGAGGTATGGGTCGTTCCAACCCGAGGCACTATGTGAAGAGGGGCAAGCAGCACCTACGGGTGGCTTCGACCATGTGGCACAAAAGGGGGCGCGACGTTGGTCCAGTGCGCCGGTATGCCGGTGAAACCTATTGTTGATGCAAAAATGCGCCCCCGTACTTGGGCCGGTTCGACGTCCAAAAGTATCGCAACGATACCGACGTCGCGTTCCGACTACCTTGAAATCGTCACAAGGGATTTGGAGTCGCCAGGCAATCAGATAAATAATCAATATTTTAATCCAATTGGCCGAAAAGTATTAGTAATAATGTAAACAGTGACAAAATGACCAAAATACCTGGAATCGGCCAATTCGGAGGCCGATTCGGAGTTACAGTGGAATCTGGTCAGAAGGGTCCCTGGGACACCTTCGGCCTCAAGCCCGGTCAGACCGGAGGTATAACCTCGGTCGGACTGGAGGTTGCGAAGTGGCTCCAGGCAAATTCCCTCTATTATGCGTGTACCAAATTATGTCAGACCGGTATCTCAACACCGGTTGGACCGAAGTAATAGATCTGATCTGCTAAACCTCAGTAACCTTAGAAAATGATCTTCAATCGCCTCCAAACTACGCATAGATGTTTAGGAAGGCAACTGATCTGGAAAAACAATAAGAGATCAAACACAATTCTGCCAGAGGGCCGAATTGCCGAGTAGGGCGATAAAAACCGATAAAAAGGATAGCAATTTGTTACGTGGATTAACGGGAGGTTCACAAGCGAACCAGCAAGGGTTACCGTGATTACGAACGTGGCAGACGGAGGGCTTCCAAGCAAACCCACGAAGGTACGGAAAGTAAAGAAAATAAATGTGATTCAAAGCTAGGGCTTTGGATTTGTAAATTGGAGAGAGAGCCCTTGAATCGGCCTTGCCCCTAGTATTTATAGGGGGTTGGGCTGGTTATCCCTCGCTATAGATAGAGTTAGATGCGTCCAAAACCCTTTTGAGATAAGTTTTGGGCGAAAATACCTCGAATCCTACTCGGATCCATAATCCGGACCATGGCCAGTCTGACCGAGCCCATGGGTCCGATCTGACCAGACCTGGCCAGTTAGACCGACCTACCATAGCCGATCAGACTGGCCTTTGCCAGGTTTGACATATTTTTGGTCAAAAATACTATTTTTCAGTATTTTCCTAGTTTGACCATTAATGTCATTTTTTGCTATAAACACATGCCCACTGCCTTTTAGCAAACTTAGTGAGCTAAAAGCACGACGGGCCTTGGGCGATACTTGCAATATCGGCCTTTTAACACTTCAAGTGTTTTGCCACACACTTGGGAAGTACTTTTTTAAATATCTACCATTCAAAGCCCTTTGAAATCGCTCTCCTTATAAAGATTCTAGGACATATGCATTGCTTGGAGCGATTCCGACTACCTTAAAAGGTCCTTCCCAACTAGGTGACCATTTGCCGAATTTTGAACTCCTAGTGCCTAATGGCAAAATTGTCTTCCACACAAAATCATCGATTTGAAACGATTTTGCCTTGAACTTCTTGTTGTAGGCCCTAGCTACTCTTCTTTTATCTTTCTCTATTGCCTCTAGAGCCTTCAACCTCTTATCAGTCACCTCTTCTAAATTATCTTTTAAAAGTGTCTCATATTCATCGACCGATAAGCCATCTTGCTTAAGAAATCTAAGTGAGTCAAGATCCACCTCTACCGGTAGAACGACTTCTTGTCCATATACTAACTCATATGGATTGACTTTAGTGGCACCGTGCTTTGCAACTCTACTAGCCCATAGAGCTTCGGAAAGTACCTCATGCCACCTTTTTGGAAACTCTTCAATATTTTTCTTGATTAATTTAATCACAGTTTTGTTACTAGACTCGGCCTGACCATTGGCCTGAGCATAATATGGGGAAGAGTTTACCAATTTGACCCCATAGTATTCGGAAAAGTCCCTCACCTCTTTAGCAACAAACGAAGTACCTTGGTCTGTAGTGAGAGTTTGGGGAATGCCAAATCTGTGTATAATGTGTTTCAAGATAAAATCAATTACCTCGTTGTGAGTCATGTTCTTGAGCGGCACGGCCTCGGTCCATTTGGTGAAGTAATCTGTTGCCATCAACACGAACCAATGCCCTTTTGAAGATGGAGGATGAATTTGGCCGATGAAGTCTAAGCTCCAACCTCAGAACGACCATGGTTTGATAATAGGATTAAGCACCGACGCAGGTGATAGCTGAATATTTCCAAACTTTTGACAAGCTTCGCATCCTTTATAGTATCTAAAACAGTCTTCAATCATAGTCGGCCAATAAAACCCTGCCCTTTTGAGCATCCAACTCATCTTCGGGGCCGACTGATGAGTACCGCAAAGCCCTTCATGTACTTTTCCTGCAGCAACTCTAGCTTGATCGGGGTCTAAACACTTTAAAAGTACTGCGTCGATAGTCCGGCAATACAACATATCGTCGAGAAAAACAAATTTGAAAGCCTATCGTCGAACCTTTCGATCAACCTTTTGGCTTGAATTTCTCAAATATTGGACGATTGGGATCCTCCAATCATCCCCACTGACCAAAGGAGAAATGGCCAAATTCCCACTAGAACTGGCCTCAAGATTTATCATTTGGACCTGCCCCCCGAGCGCTAAACCTTCCTAACAACAGTCGGTAGGACCGGCCATGTTGGCCCGGTTCAACCGACTATTGCCGGTTGTATAGCACAGTTCGGTCTGACCGACCTGACATGGTCGGTCGGACTGGGTACGCAAGGGCGGTCGGACCGTGCTCACAAAGCCGGTTAGACCGACAGTAGTACCCTCAGGTGCTACATCATCTTCAAACATCGGCCTTTCCCGTGTGCAGAATTTACCTTTCCTAATTTGATAGCCTGATGCTTGTTGAGCCAAGTCATTTGCAAGTGAGTTGGCCTCTCTAGACACATGAGTAATCTCAAAATCATTAAAGGTAGAAATTAAGTCTAAACATTTATCCAAGTAGCTATTTAATAAACCGTTAAAACATTGAGCAAGCTTGGCTACTTGTTGCACGACTAATAAAGAATCACCATATGCATGAACATATTTCACACCCATGGAGTTTAACAACTCAAGACCTAGCAATAGGGCTTCGTATTCGGCTTGATTATTAGTTGAATGAAATTCCAAACGGGCCGAGGTTTCAAAGTGCATACTACCTGGTGATACGAGTACCACTCCAACACCTTGGCCATTTTTGCAAGCCGAACCATCAAAGTAAAGTTTCCATGGTAATACTTCAATTAAAGCGACTTTATCGCCCCAATTGACATCTACGTGGTGATCCACTATAAAATTAGCAACGACTTGGCCTTTCATAGCTTTCAACGGTTCATAAGCCAAATCATATTCAATTAACGCATACGCCCACTTGCCGATTCTACCACTTAGAATCAGCTTTTGCAACATGTATTTTATGACATCCGTTTGGCAAGTGACAATACATGTGCTAGGGAGAAGATAGTGACATAATTTGGTACACGCATAATAGAGGGATAAACACAAACGCTCCACAAACACGTACATTGTCTCGGCGTTTAGAAGTCGACGACTCAAGAAGGTGATGATGTACTCTCTTCCTTCGATGTCTTGAGTCAACACGGCTCCAATCACACACTCCTCCGCGGCAATATAAAGTTGAAACAGAATCCCGGCCTTCGGCGCCCTTTCCACTGGCGGCGTCGATAAGCACTCTTTGATTTTCTAAAATGTGCATTGCTGGCTTGCCCCCCAAGTGAACTCGGCTTCATTTTTTAGCCAGAGTATTTGGACGAAAGCATCAATTTTGCCAGACAAGTTAGATATAAAGCGTCGCAAATAATTAACCTTGCCTAGCAGTTTCTGCACATCTATCTTACATGTCGGCGCTACACATCCTCTAATTTTCTCAAGCCTCATAGGATCAATCTCAATGCCTCTTTCATGAATCATGAATCCCAAGAACTTACTCGCTGACACACCAAAAGCACACTTGAGCGGGTTCTTTTTTAAGCCATACTGACGCATTCTTTCGAAAGCAACTCTCAGATTGGCGAGGTGGTTTTCCATAGCGTCCGATTTGACCACAACATCATCTATATAAACTTCTAACATAACTCCTAGCAAGTCATGAAAAATTAAGTTCATGGCACGTTGGTATGTGGCGCCAGCATTCTTTAAACCAAACGTCATCACTACCCACTCAAACAAACCGACAAAACCCGGGCAGCGAAAAACTGTTCTAAAAACGTCTTCTTTGGCCATAAAGATTTGATTATAACCAGCGTTGCCATCAAGAAAACTTAGTACCTTGTGTCCTGATGCATCGTTGATCAACATGTCGGCTATTGGCATGGGATATTCGTCTTTCGGAGTGGCCTTGTTCAAATCCCTGAAGTCAACGCAGATGCGGATCTTGCCACTCTCTTTCTTCTCGACAGGCACGATGTGAGCGACTCATTCCGCGTACCTGCATGGCCTAATAAAACCTACCACCAATAGACGTTCAACCTCCTCTTTAACTCGGTCATAAATGGCCGAATTGAAGCGGCGCGACGGCTGTTTATAAGGCCTAAACCCGGTTTTGATGGGGATCCGATGCTCAACAAGCTCTCGGCTTAGCCCGGGCATCTTGCTGTAGTCCCATGCGAAGCAATCAACATACGATCAAAGCAATTTTATTACTTCGACCTTTACATCATTATTCAAATTCTGATTTACAAATGTCGGCCTCGGAACACTACCATCTCCTATGTATACTTGTTCCAAAGGTTTGGCCGATGAGAATCCTTGACCTAATTTTTCTGCCTCGCTAAATTCTTCAATGGCCTCGGCGATACTGTCTTGAGAAGACTGATATTGCTCCATGCTAGATTTTAGCCAATCAAGATTAGCGCTAGACATTTTCCTATCTTAGACACAACCGAGCCACACCGGCCGGCTTCACGGAAATATGAATGAACCTCCCCTCTGATACACTGACAAAGTCATAATCCGAGAGGTCCTGTCCCGACAAGCACTCTATCTCATCATGGGCGGCATCGCCGGACGCATCGACCAAACTGACATGGGCCGATGTATCGGCGTACACTATCTCGACCTCATCGCCATCCCATTGTATTAGGTGCTGATGCAAGGTAGACAACACACACTGATTTGTGTGGATCCAATCACACCCAAGCAATACATTATAATTGCCTTGTACGTCGACGACGAAGAAAGCGGTGGGTAGCATCTTGTTCCCCACCGTTAGTTCCAGGGACAGTACCTCTTTGGCTTCATCGTGTCGCCGTTGAAGCTGTTGAGGGTGACGTTGGTCTTGTTCAGGGCATTGTCATCCTTGCCGAGCTTCCTTAGAAGGGAGTACAACATTAGGTTCACGGTGGCGCCGCCATCAACAAGCATCCTCGAGATAGGCTTCCCGTCGATGTGCCCCTTATGTAGAGGGGTCTCAGGTGATGGTTCATGCCTCCGGGATTCTCGAATACGGTGTCCTGTGGGCCAAGGTTTAGCTGAGCGACCCCGGCCTCCTCCTGCAGTGGAGCGAACTCGAAAGGCAACATGACGACGCCAATGTCCATCGCCTGTGGAGCGGGCCCCTCGGAGATGGGAGTGTAGTTGTCATCTAGTAAATCATCTTCGTCGGAGCTAACAACAGGGGCCGAGTCATCGACCATGACCGGCCTAGGTCTCCAGACTTTCTTTACCGTGGGTCGAGGACAGATTTCCTCAAAAAATGTGTCTCGTGCCTCCTCGGCCTTCTCCTCTTGTATCTCTTGCACCCTCAAGCACTGCAACCTTCTCTTTTGTGATTTGGACATCCCCGAGGGCACCCACGATGGTTGAGGACGGGTGCCGGGTGCCACGGTCTTGCTCCTAGCATTTTTGGCCGAATGGGACTTGTTTGTATCGGCCTCAGATATCTTGCGCTTGCCATGAGAGGTCTCCTGCTCCTAGCTAGTCGGACCGGCCGTAGCGGGCCGGTCGGACTGGTCTGTGCCAAAAACTATCGTAAGGCCGGTCGGACCGGCCATAGTAGGCCATTCAGACCGAGCTTCGGCCAAGTCTTCACGCTATCCCATTGGGGCACCCTTCAGGATTGGGACCTCCTGGGACCCAACCCTAATGACTATAACCTCTGAGGCGTCTTCACGTTCATCCCTTCTAGTGACATCTCATGGAGCCCAGTTCTAAGGCACTACGGGCAGGCAGTGAACAATATTGTCATCCTACGCCGGCCCCCGAACCTGCCACTCAGAGACACTAGAAGGAGTGTAAGTGTTAGTAACCGGACATTGCATGAAGTTCTCCGGTGGCGGGGGCCAAGTCGGAGCCATCGTCTAGCAGTAGGGTGGCGGCATCGGAGGCTCTAGCGGTTCAGCCCACTGAGTGCCGAACCCGTTGGCCTGTTGGAAGCCCGGCCACGTCAATGGTACCTCGGACCAGACCAGCAAAGGGTCCTGCCATGCCGGAGGTAAATTAGCCCATGGTGGAGGCGGGCCTGGCCACTAGAGGCTGAATCCATCCGGAGGCTGCAGCCCGCTCAGAGGAGGTGGGTTCGGCCACTGAAGCCCGAATCCTCCCGGAGGCTAGAACCAAGCTGGGGGAGGGACCGGCCACTGAGGTCCGAACCCTGCCGAAGGTTGGGACCATCCCGGAGGGGGTTCGGCCACTGAGGTCTGAACCCTGCCGGAGGTTGGGACCATCCCGGAGGGGGATTCGACCACTGAGGTTCGGACCCTACCAGAGGTTGTATCCACTTCGAAGTGGTGCTCGGGCCTTGAGGTCCGAACTTGACCCTCGCCAGGTCCATCCTCCTCGAGGGCTTCGACCGTCCCGGAGCCCGTGGGCGAACACCTCTTCTTTCGGACCTTCGCTGGTTCTTGTCCAAAAGCATCTTGTAAGTCACCTTCGGCCTTCTGTGATGCTTGGCCGAAGATGATGGCTTAATATTTTCTTTCCACACTCCTACCTCCGGATTCTTTAGTACAAGTGTGCGTGTGCGAGCGTATCCTATGACGATTTCTTTCCCTTTACCCGACTCGGCCTGCTCTGGCCGAATCAACACCTTCTTCCCTTCTAGCTCAACGTTGTTCATGGGAAAAGGGCCTCTGTCTAATTTCATCTTTGGATTTGCTTCTATTTTCAATTGTCCTTCCTCTATGGCCGATTGTACCTGCCGACGAAAAACGTTGCAATCATTAGTGTAGTGAGAATGCGAATCGTGCCACTTGCAGTAGGGACGCTTTTTTAATTCGTCGGTGGATGGCATGACTTGCCCTTTCGGCAGCCGTAGAAGTTGATTTTTTTAATAGGAAGTCAAATATCTTATCACATTTAGTTACGTCTAATGAATATCTAATTTCATTAAGCCGACTCTTAGAGGGAGACGGCCGCAATTCGGAGCAGGTGACGGGCTTAGACTTCATGCTCCAAGTCCATTCGGTCGTGTCCGTATCATCCAGATCCTCTTCCTCTTCGGATTCTCCCTCGTCAGAGTGCTCCATAGTGTGGCTCTCAGCTCTTGGTTTATTAAAAGTTTTAACGAATTTTCTATCTTTGGCCCGGCCTTCCTGGACCAGAGCATGTTGCAATACTTGGCTAACGTCCAAGAGGTTTTGATTATCCATACGCTCCTTAATTTCTGCCCATAGGCCATTGAATGCTAGATCTGCTAGGTCTCTTTCCGATACGTTTAGGCTAAAACATTTATTCCTGGTGTCTCTAAAGCGTTTAACATACTCAGAAACACTTTCGCTAGATTTTTGCTTAATCGTCGTGAGGTGTGATAGCCTAAGCTCGGTCTCACCTGTGTAGAAATACTCATGAAACTTCTGCTCTAGTTGAGCCCATGTCTGCACAAAGTTCGGTGGAAGCGCCGAAAACCAAGTGAATGTGGTGCTGGACAACGATAGGGAAAATAACCTAAGTTTTAGTGCATCCAATCCGCTAGCTTCGCCACATTGTGCTAGAAATTGGCTAATGTGTTCTAATGTGGATTTACTACCCTCGCCATCAAATTTCGTGAAATCTGGGACTCTATAACCGCGAGGGTACGGAATGGTGTCAAAGTGGTCAGGATATGGTTTTTATAAACCCTAGCTCTATCCCGAGGTGCAAAGCCGATGCATTCCCTAAATAGCGCACGAATACGCTCCTCGATATCGTCGTGATCTAATGCTTGCGCGCGTCTTTCATGTGGTGGTGGGACGCGTGGTGGTACATCGACATGCTCTGGCCTATGCTGTGGTGTGGGAGTGTGCAATGCGAGCGGCGGCAGAGCAGGTATGGGCGCAGGCGGCGGTGGTACTTGATAAGCTGGGTTTGCCTAGCCATAAGCGTAGTTATGTGTTTCAGCTGTGGATGAAGTAGCCGTAAATGTGATGGTTTTTCCAGCATTGCCGTCGGTTCTGCTATAAATATGTTGTGCTAGCGGAATACTAGTGATTGGTGCTGGTGAATCGGCCTCAATAAAACCAAATCTTCTAAACACTACCGCTACTTGCGAGACAACTGCGGGTTCTAGTTTATTAGCTAGCGAGGCGCTAACCGCCTGATCAACAGACACAGCTATTCTAGGTCGACTTGTGAGGCAGATAAAAGGGGTGATGACGGGCGTACCTGGGTCAAGTTGAGGTTATCGCGCATGACGAAGCCCGAGCGTGTCTTTATGCAATCTCTGAGCATCAGTTCCTCGAGTTCCCTCTTTTTCGCTTCAATCTTTGCTCGGTCTTCCTCAGATATGTCCACCATGGTGGGCGTTATAATGTTGCGGTCGTCGATGTCCGCGCTCCCCATAATGTTCATCGGCGATGTAGTGGAAGTAGACGTAGTAGAGGTACCCGCCGTCGATGTAGAGGTAGTAGACATGGTTGGCGTTGTCCCCAGCGGAGTCGCCAAAAAGTGTGTTGACGCAGAAATGTGTCCCCACACTTGGGCCGGTTCGACATCCAAAAGTATCACAACGACACCGACGTCGCGTTCTGACAACCCTGGAATTGTGACAAGGGATTTGGAGTCACCAGGAAATCATATAAATAATCAATATTTTAATCCAATTGGCCGAAAAGTATTAGTAATAATGTAAACAATGACAAAATTACCAAAATACCTGGAATCGGCCAATTCGGAGTTACAGCGAAGTCTGGTCTGAAGGGTCCCTAGGACACCTTCGGCCTCAAGCCCAATTAGACTGGAGGTATAACCTCGGTCGGACTGGAGGTTGCAAAGTTGCTCCAGGCAAAGTCCCAAAGGTTGGTGCGATGTATGCTTCGGTCACGATGCGGAGGGCTCCGGTCAGACCGACGAAGTCTTCCCGGTTAGACCGACAAGGTAGGCTTCGGAGTACGCGGGCTTTGGTGCGTAAGGCTCCGGCTAAGGGCTTCGGCGCAGTGCGGAGTACCTCAGTCAGACTGGCAGGGCACGTTCGGTCTGACTGGTCATTGCTGACAACAGCCTGATGAAGGGCTCCGGTCTGACCGGTATCTCAACGTCGGTCGGACCGAAGTAACAGATCCGATCTGCTAAACCTCGGTAACCTTAGCAAATGATCTTCAATCGCCTCCAAACTTCGTAGAGATGTTTAGGAAGGCAACTGATCTGCAAAAACAATAAGAGATCAAACACAATTCGGCCAGAGGGCCAAATTGCCGAGTAGGGCGATAAAAAGGATAGCAGTCCATTACATGGATTAATGGGAGGTTCACAAGTGAACCAGCAAGGGTTACCGTGATTACGGACGTGGCAGATGGAGGGCTTCCAAGCAAACCTACGAAGGTACAGAAAGTAAAGAAAATAAAAGTGATTCAAAGCTAGGGCTTTGGATTTGTAAATTGGAGAGCCCTTGAATCGGCCTTGCCCCTAGTATTTATAGGGGGTTGGGTTGGTTATCCCTAGCTAGAGATAGAGTTAAATGCGTCCAAAACCCTGTTGAGATAAGTTTTGGGCGAAAATACCTCGAATCATACTCGGATCCATAATCCGGACCCTGGCCGGTCTGACCGAGCCCATGAGTCCGGTCTGACTGGACCTAGCCGGTTAGACCGGCCTACCATAGCCGGTCAGACCGGCCTTTGCCAGGATTGACATATTTTTGGTCAAAAATACTATTTTTCAGTATTTGCCTAGTTTGACCATTAATGCCGTTTTTTGCTATAAACACCTATAGTGTGTCATTGAGTTGGATCGGTTCATGCTAACGGTTTTAGCATAAGTTCCTGTGACTTGGGTCATTTGACACACTGCGGTGTGTGGGAATGAGTGCCTTGTGGGTACAGTGGTGCACCTCTGATCAGAGTTAAATCTTTTCGAAAAGTCGAGCCCACGGTCAAGGGCGAGTGGAGTGACATCCCACAGTTTGTCTATGTTTGAGAAGTGTTGCATGATTGATTGGGCATGTAAGGACTGTTGAAAGAGGAGGGTTGAGTGTACTCCTCGAGTTAGAAGATGTTGCATCATCCATGATTTAAATATTTTGTATGAATAAACCTGACTCACATTAAAGGTTGCATGATAAAAATATACTTTTCCGCACTTTAAACCATTACCTCCCTTTGTTATTACCTTGTATTATTATTGCATTTTCTCGGTGGCTTGTTGAGTACGTTTGTACTCACCCATTAGAAAATCACTTCAGAGGCGTACTACGATGAGGATGGTCTGGAGTAGCGACCTAGTCAAGGAAGCGACCTTGGAGAAGATGTTCATCGAGTTTATTGTTTTCCTAGTTTCTTTTATTTTAACCTTTGTGTAATAATGTGGTCTACGAGCCACGAATGTTTGACGTATGTGCGTCGTCGTGTGATGAACATCTTGTGACTATTGATTTTCTATGAAATTTCAATAAAGTCTGGGTTTTATTAAATCCGGATGCTACATTAGGTCAACAACATGATTTAGGCCTCTTTAGGATAACTTATTAACAACTTATACTTAATAAAGTATAAATGAATTATGTGCCAAACGGAAAAAATATAGCTAACTTAAATAATAATAACTAGGAAAAATTTGCTACAAGACACCAAAAAATGTGGTATTTGCTCATGGACAAAGTAAAATGTAGTTTTGTTTAGAGACATTCTAAAATTGGGTATATTTATTGCCGAACACCGCCATTAATATTTTAATATTTTTTAGAGATAATTTTTATAAATACTTAAAATACACATGCACTAACTCTCTCCACTCTCCTTGCTTTGGCAGCAACCGGCGGCGATAGCATTTACGCCTAGGGGTGATGGAGGCGGCAAGTGGCGTTGATGGCTAAGGACGGTGGTGGCCAGCGGTGTTAATATCGATGCAGCGGCACCCCTACGCCTGCGTAGCCGCATGTGCTCCCCGAGTGCCCTCGCGCACACCGCTGCGTAGACTGTGCCACCGCCTCCTGAGCACCTTGCATCGTCGTCCCCGAGCCGCCTCCATTGGCCACGCCCCCACACCGCCGCCTCTCGAGCTCACCGATCCTGCCCTTGCCCCCACCCCACGAGCCCTCCCGCGTAGGCCACATCCACACATTGCCACCCCTTGAGCTCTCCTCTAGCCACCGCCACCCCTAGTCGTCGACGCTGGTTGCTCGCTGTAGGACCGAAAGTAGCGACCAGAGGGGGGGTGAATGGGCGCCTAAAAATTCTTTCTAAACTACGTGCTAATCCAACACCCAACCAATTTAATAGGACAAATAATATTAGCAAAACAAATAGTAGTAATTAAACTGGTTTAGCCTAAGAATGGTCGGTGTCCTAATTAAAATTGTATTAAAGCTAAACTAAACAGAGATACTGCGGTAAATAAAAATAGGTACTAGAAATATTAAATGACTTAATAAAAAAACTAAATATCTTAATAAAATGTTCAAATCTCAGTCTAATAATAAAATACGAATTAACTGAATAAAAATGGACCATCCAAAAATTAATTCAGAAATAATCTAAAATATTTCACGTAAATCTAGAATAAAAATTATTATTGCGACTAATAATATTTTTCTGTTTATACGAACCAATTAAAGAATATTGAAACAAAAAATATACGAGTACTAAAATATTTAGGCAGATTTAAATTACCACGAAATTTTTAAAACAAGTTTTCACTAATTAATTAATATATAATTATCTCTAAAAGTGATCTACTAAAAAAAAGGAGATTAGATTGAACTCACCTGCTTCATCTTCTTCGCGCGAGTTGCTTCCCAATGGCTGATGCGCTCGATGCTGCCCTGCTGCCGCTTGCTCGTCGCCATGGGAAGTTGTGCATGCAAATTAGCAGCAAGCTACAGTGCGGTAGGTGCTAGTGCCGCGTGGTGCCTCGAAAGTGCCACTGTGCTCCTGCTTTGCACCAGCGGGTCCTGCCAAGATGCGTCAACTCAACGCCGAACTCGGTAGCTGCAAGCGCCTGGGAAAGGGAAATGGCACCATGGAGCCGAGCCGGCGAGTTCCACAGCTTGACGCTACCGACGCCGGCGATGTGACTAGGCGGCCAAGCGGGAAAATTAGGAGATCCGAAAAACTTGCAGCTAAAACCAAAATCATGGACTGTAGATTAATTCTTTCAAAAACAGTCATCTATCCCCAAAGGGATAGGGGCCTATTTATAGGCAAATCCTAATACATGAAAAGACTAATTTACCCTCGGGTAATATAAACTGACTCTAAAATAAATTCCAAAAATTACTAAAATATTCTTAGAAAAAATAACTCACTCGAATAAAAATATTCTAAACTTAAAACTAAATATTAATATCCTAAAAACGAATTAATGATAGATTGTCAGTTTTACGTCGAAACTGACAAAGTGTCCACCGTCTTCGCACCGGGTACCCAGATTGGGCCGACCCGACCCCGCAGCTCCCTCAGCCCGGCAATCGCTCGCCGCCCGTGTACCTGAGTCAAACCCAGTCAACAGACCAGTGGATCATCTGCCGCTCCTAGCCATGTACCCGGATTGGGCCAGCCCGACTCCGCAGCTCCTCTGCCCGGTCGTCGCTCACTGCCCGTGTACCTGAGTCACATGCGCCTCAGACTCGGCAGGTCTTCATCTCTCCCTTCCATTTACTTCCGTTGACAATCACTCATCACATCTGGATATCAAAACCATATACTTCAACATGGTTTCTCAATCTCTCCCTTGATGAGTGCATTGTCAACATCCTTTTCAGCTCATCTCTAGAACCTGCAAAACATGTGGAAACAGAAAAAACAAAGACAAAAGAAAATAGAAGAAAGGAAATAAAAGTTTAACCCTAATGACCAAAAGCCAAACAGAAGCATGAAAACGGTCATTATAGTTAACCAAAAATAAAAACTCAAAAATAAGTGCAAATCTCAGAATTACCAACAAGGAAACTAAAAAGTAAACTCCAAAATTTCTCCCCCTTGTTGACAATTGGACTCATCAAGTGAGACTAAATGCACTTAAAGAGACATAAACACAAACTCCCCCTGAAATGCAGCTCCCCCTCAAAATATGCTATGAATGCAAATGGGGTGCAGGTGGAGTGTGAAAAGCATGCTTCTTAGATATGATTAACTGCAATAACAACATCTAACAGGTATAGCGAAAGATATACTGTCTAAGATACATGACATGATCAGTGCAATAGATGATATCTTAAGAACGTCATTAGCACGCATTTTTCGATTTTTGCAAAACAAAAACATCACCACATTTTCTAGTTAACAGGCAAAGTAAAGCATGATATGCAAAAGCTAACTGATATCTACCAAGATATGCAAACTTGTCATCTTTTTAAATTTTTTAGACTTTTTCTTTATATTTTTCATTTCTGCCAGGGGTTATTTGCATGTCAAACCTTATGCTAACCGACCAAGTCAAGCCTAGGCCAGAGTTGGACCATCAGAACCTTAAGACATTGGTCTTGGTATACATTACACCGTCCTAGTTCATACCAAAGTGCTATGGTAAGCAATCCAGAACAATGCAATGCGACAAAAGCAAACCCACCTGGATCTTTTCTAATAATCATAAAAATGCATAAATTTTTCTTTTTTTTGAATTTTTATCATTTTTAAAGCATATTTTGCATATTTAAAGCATATAAATGTCCAAGATGCATATCTGCATCTAAGTAAGGAGCTAGCTACAAGGCATGTAAAAGATAGCGAAAGCATTCAGCCTACACATGCTAGTTACCAAAAGCAATGGTGATCATTTTTCAATTTTAAAGCATAAAAGCCATGCATATGACAAATACCAAATATATCATGTGAACTTGAACAGAACATGATCATCGACAGGTAATCAAAAACATATACTAGCTAGAGAAAGTAAAGCAGATTAATCATATAACAGAAGCAAGCTCAAAATGTGATAGATGATTATGCATGATATGAACGCACACAAAAAGACTCAAAAAAATAAAGAAGAAAGAAAAAAATGATACCAATGAAAAGCTGACTCAAAATATCCTAAAAAAATACACAGCTCCCAAAACACGATCAATAATCATGAGTGGGATCAAACGGTCCAATGCCAGGTTTAGTAAAAGTGTTGAACCAGTGTTGAGCCATCTGCGCGTATGTAGGAAAGCAAAATGAATCGTATGAGTCGGGACCATCACGCGGCTCAAAGCGCGGTCCTCTGTTTTTCCTAAAATCACGGTCACGAGGTCCAAAATTGTATCCATAACGATCTGGAACTCTGCCGAAACAAAAACCACCCTCCGGAGCATGGTAGTGAAAACCGTCTCCTCTACCACCACCTACACATCGTGGCCTGGCCTCTAGCCTCTCTCCACATCGAGGGACTCTCAATCTACCACCCTGCTGGTAGAACTGCTCCTGCCCACCTCGAGCTCTCTCTGCTCGCTCAACCCGCTTCCTCCTGAAGCAAAACTCCTCCAGATGCCCGTCTCTCTGACAAAACTCACAGTGATAGGTAGGCTTCTTGGAATGTTGTTGTGGCTTAGGGTTCTTAGGCTTGGTGGTGTTGGGTAAAGCATTTTTGGTGTGAGAGGGTCCAGGTAGAGAATCAAGAGAGGTGTGAAGAGTTTTAGGCTTAGGAATCCAGATCTGCTTCTTAGGTGGAGCTTTAGGTTGTTCTTGGATCACTCCATCCTTGGGCTGACTATCCTTGAAAGACTCAGTGGAGTGAGTCTTGGGATATCTCTGTTCGGGAGTCATCTTACTCCACTCCACTGCATGGCTAATGGCACTCTCAAAATCAGCCTTGGTATATGTGTAACCTACCCCAAAACCATCATGTCTATTGAACTGCTGGATCATCATGCCGAGTTGTGGCTCTTTAGCACTGATCCAACTCAGGATTGAATGGAGGTAAAAGTTCTCGTTCTGAACATCAGCTAGCTCCTCTCTCAAAGAAGCTAACACCTCCACCTGAGACAAACAGATCCCACACTCTTTATCAACTTCGACAGACTTCTCAGCTTTTAGCTTGATCAACTCCATTCTAATGGATAGGCAGTTCTCACAAACAGTGGATGGAACTGACAAGGTCTCAAGCTCTAGCTTAGTCTGCTCCAACTCAGCTCTCACTCCAGCTAACTCGCATAACTGCTCATCACTCTTGGCTCTCAGCTCAGCTATACTAGCTAAATGAGATGGGCAGTCTACACAAGGTGCGACAATAGTGGCATGAGCATCTTTTAGCTTCTGCTGAGCGCTCTCAAGCTCAGTGGCCAATGCGTCTCTCTCATCTACTCTCTCTGTGTACCTGGACTTAAGAGTCGTCAGGTCACACAACAGCACCTCATAGTTAGGGCACTCTCCACTATCACCCAAGCAAGGGGAAGAAGACAAACTCTCAATCTTGCCATTTGCTGTGGCAAGCTCACTCTCAAGCTCATCTATCCTCTTCTTAGCCCCTCTAAGCAGTTTCTCCCTATACTTCAACTCCTGACTGTTCTGTTCTAGTAAATTAACAACTTCTTGTTCATAGGAAGATGCATTCTCATCGTCGTCATCGTCGGAGTTGTCGGAGGAGTCCTTCTCTTTCTTCTCCCCAAGAGCCATTGAGCAGAAGCTCTTGTGGGGTCTTCGGCTGTGATGTGAGTGACTCTTCATCTTGTCCCTGAAGCCCATGAAACAGAGGCCCGCCGGATTGTCCCTGTCCTTCCCTTTCCTGATCACGATCTCTTCATCACTTGAACTTGAAGACGAGGAGGAAGACAAGGATCTCTTGGAGTATCTTTTCTCCATCTCGGTGAAGAAGGTCTTGTCTCGCTTCTTGTTCTCACGCCTGTAGTCCTTCAGAGCCTTTCGAAAGAATCTAGTCTTGGGCTTGCCCTTCGTGGAGTTGTCGTACTTGCTAGAGTTGTAGGAGTTGCCGCCGGTTCCCTTCTTGTAATTCTTCAACTTGGGACAGTCGGCGATAAAATGACCTGGGTCACCACACTCAAAGCATCCGGATTTTGTGCCGTGTCTCTTAAACATTCGCTTATCATAGACACGTCGCACCCGGTTGTTAAACAGACACAAATCATCATCTCCTAGAGTATCAAGTTGTTCCTCGGAGATAGACATCAAGGAAAAAGCAGTACAACTCATGGCATTAGGATCAGCCGACGGTGTCGCAAGCGCCAGAGTCTTTGAGCCAGAATCAGTGAGATTTGATCTCAACTGAATATCGACCTCTGAGGCCTTGAGCTTACTAAAAAGCTCTGCGATGGTCAAGGTATCATAGGACGCGCTCTCAACAATATAAGAAACCTTGATCTCCCAGATCTTAGGGTCCAAGGTATGGAGTACCTTAAGCGCCTGTTCATGATCTGAGACCAGCTGATCACCCTCGGCCTTGTTAACACGAAGCTTGTTAATGATTGATTGAAAACGACCAAACAAAGCCTCAATAGTCTCACCCGGCTTCTGTGAGAAATTTTCATACTCACGCCGGTAGGTCTGATATAGTCTAGTCTTGACCTGAGCTGTCCCCTCATGGTGTGCCTGGAGGGTAGCCCAGATCTCACGAGCAGTGGTGAGATGGCTAACACGCTCAAACTCACTAGGACCTAGACCAGAAAATAAAATGTTCACCGCCTTACTATTATTTTGATGCTGGGTAATTACATCAGCAGCAGTATCCGCAGCAATAGTCGTTATGGTGAAACTAGGATGAACACATATCTCCCATATGTCCGAGCTCTGGCTCATAAAGTATGCTCGCATGCGAGTCTTCCAATAAGTGTAGCCAAAAGCTTCTAGGGATGGGATTTTACCTGAAGACGTCATGGTCACTACCTAGGTTTTAAATCGGTTAAGATATCTAGAAAAACCTAACCTTGCTCTGATACCACTTGTAGGACCGAAAGTAGCGACCAGAGGGGGGGTGAATGGGCGCCTAAAAATTCTTTCTAAACTACGTGCTAATCCAACACCCAACCAATTTAACAGGACAAATAATATTAGCAAAACAAATAGTAGTAATTAAACTGGTTTAGCCTAAGAATGGTCGGTGTCCTAATTAAAATTGTATTAAAGATAAACTAAACAGAGATACTGCGGTAAATAAAAATAGGTACTAGAAATATTAAATGACTTAATAAAAAACTAAATATCTTAATAAAATGTTCAAATCTCAGTCTAATAATAAAATACGAATTAACTGAATAAAAATGGACCATCCAAAAATTAATTCAGAAATAATCTAAAATATTTCACGTAAATCTAGAATAAAAATTATTATTGCGACTAATAATATTTTTCTGTTTATACGAACCAATTAAAGAATATTGAAACAAAAAATATATGAGTACTAAAATATGTAGGCAGATTTAAATTACCACGAAATTTTTAAAACAAGTTTTCACTAATTAATTAATAGATAATTATCTCTAAAAGTGATCTACTAAAAATAGGAGATTAGATTGAACTCACCTGCTTCATCTTCTTCGCGCGAGTTGCTTCCCAATGGCTGATGCGCTCGATGCTGCCCTGCTGCCGCTTGCTCATCGCCATGGGAAGTTGTGCATGCAGATTAGCAGCAAGCTACAATGCGGTAGGTGCTAGTGCCGCGTGGTGCCTCGAAAGTGCCACTATGCTCCTGCTTTGCACCAGCGGGTCCTGCCAAGATGCGTCAACTCAACGCCGAACTCGGTAGCTGCAAGCGCCTGGGAAAGGGAAATGGCACCGTGGAGCCGAGCCGGCGAGTTCCACAGCTTGACGCTGCCGACGCCGGCGATGTGACCAGGCGGCCAAGCGGAAAAATTAGGAGATCCGAAAAACTTGTAGCTAAAACCAAAATCGTGGACTGTAGATTAATTCTTTCAAAAACAGTCATCTATCCCCAAAGGGATAGGGGCCTATTTATAGGCAAATCCTAATACATGAAAAGACTAATTTACCCTCGGGTAAAATAAACTGACTCTAAAATAAATTCCAAAAATTACTAAAATATTCTTAGAAAAATTAACTGACTCGAATAAAAATATTCTAAACTTAAAACTAAATATTAATATCCTAAAAACGAATTAATGATAGATTGTCAGTTTTACGTCGAAACTGACAAAGCGTCCATCATCTTCGCACCGGGTACCCGGATTGGGCCGACCCGACCCCGCAGCTCCCTTAGCCCGGCAATCGCTCGCCGCCCGTGTACCTGAGTCAAACCCAGTCAACAGACCAGTGGATCATCTGCCGCTCCTAGCCATGTACCCGGATTGGGCCAGCCTGACTCCGCAGCTCCTCTGCCCGGCCGTCGCTCACTGCCCGTGTACCTGAGTCACATGCACCTCAGACTCGGCAGGTCTTCATCTTTCCCTTCCATTTACTTCCGTTGACAATCACTCATCACATCTGGATATCAAAACCATATACTTCAACATGGTTTCTCACTCGCAAAGTAGGGAGAGAGTAGAGTGGAGAGAGTGAGTGCAGGAGCATCTTGGGTATTTAAAAAAATTATCTCCAAAAATATTAAAATATTAATGGCGGTGTTTTGTAGCAAATATACCTAATTTAGGAATGTCTTCAAGCAAAACTACATTTTTGTTATATATAGGAGCAAATACCATGTGTTTTATGGTGTCCTGTAATAAATTTTGCCTAATAACAATTAGCCACATAACTAATAAATATAATCAACCCTCTTCCTACTTATTCAATAATCATAGTTATATTACATTTTTTATTACTTTAAGTTGTCCTAGATAAACCTAAGCTCTAGTCATAATTGTTAGGATAAGATCTCTGGAGGAAAAGGGGCCGAGTCCCTCTCCTCCTCCCTAAGTCTCGGACTCCCTAAACTAACCCTCCTAGTCTCATGCGCGTCCTGATCAGGGGCGTCCCAACTGAATATGGTTGAGGGGTCCCTATCAGGTGGCACATATAAACAGGGAGAGCCAAGCCATGGATATGACTATTGTTCATGCGCACAAACTCTCCCCAAAATTCCCGAAGCTATCTGATCTAAACTAATTGTGCCGAAGTGACGGGAATCCCTTTACCGTCGTTCTCTGGACTTCACCGATGCCAGGACTCTGCCATGGTGTCATTGTCAAGCACCAACACCGAAGGTACTCAACCCTAATCCATCTCCACATCCTAACAATAACCCTGCTAGTGCTACTCTAGGTGATCCCCTAAGCCTATAGCTAACAATGGTATCAGAGCCTTCCTAGGGTTAGGCTAGCAAGGGTTTTGGCATCAGACCCCTTGGAACGACGCCATCATTGCGCCTAAGACCCTTTGTTAGAACCCTAAGAACCCTAAGAAAATCCCCGTTAAGCCCCTGCATCACCCTGCAAGCACCCTACTCAAACCCCGCACCCACACTCAGAACACCCCAAGAACCCCTCTAGAAGAACAGAACAAAACAAATAGAGGATTAGGGTTAGGGTGAAAACCCTAACCCTAACAAAGCATTAAGAGGGGGTTCTGAGGCTTACCTTGGCCCTCGTTGCTGGATCTGGCCTCGCCGGAGTTCGGGAAGAAGACCCGAGCCGCTGCTCACCGTTGGCCGCAATTTTGCCCTCGGGTCAAGCAGTTTTGACCACCGCCGGCTAGCTCGACGGAGCCCCGCTCACCCTCGGTTGACTGTGGGGCTCTAGCCAACTAGCCAGCGGATGGAGCTCCAACATCACCATCGTGGTCCGCCGTCGCTCGCTCCACCGCACTGCTCTCTATCGTTGGCTCTCGCTCGCATGCGCAGTGTGGGAGGGGTTGAATGCTTTAGGGTTTTGGCCAGGAGTATTGCGAGACTTTTAAGAGTCTATGATAGGCGTGCGGCCATCGGATTTGATCCAATGGCCAATGTAGATCGGGCCAGATTAAACCCAAGCGGGGCTGTTTTCCTGGCCCAAGCCCAGGTTGCGTGCGTGGGGGCGCGCCAGATTCCTGGCCTAGGCCCAGGTTAGGTAAAGCCTGCGGAATCCACTGTTTGGGCCGGGCCTTTTCACTATTTGGTCCAAATTTTGTTTAATATTTTCCATAATTTATGAAATTAGTTTTCTATTTTAATAATTCTCTAGAAATTAAGAAAATTTCCCAAAATTAAGATAAAATTAAGTTAGATACGGGGAAAATTTTGTAAAATTCATCATGTTCAGTAGAACTGTTCTAAATTTATTGAGCATTTTTATGTTATTTTCTGATTTAAATTTAGTCCAATGACTTATTTAATTAGAAAATAATTGTTTAAGTATTTAAATTTAGAATTATGCTACTATTTAAACTATGTATTATTTTTGTTTAAGTCTTACGATGTGTTAGCACTATTTAATTATATCACCATGTTCATCCTGTTAATTAAGTTTATTTATTTTGTCGATTAAATTTGAACCAACGAGATAATTTATTGGCATGATCAATTTTTTTAATTTTGTTAGCATGGTATTTTTATCTCCTAACCAACGTCGATGATAAAATTACTATGATTAAGCTGAGTTGATTCTACTTCTGCCCAATGGTGATGTAGAATTAATTCTTATTTATTAAGTATGTCACATGCTAATTTTGACCAACGTTAAATTTGCATGTATTTTTTATGTCTGTAATTAACTCTTTTGATTATTGTTCCTTATCAGGCCAGCTGCTTACTTAGATAACCTCCATTTAGAAGCTTAATGGGGATAATTATGTCTCTTGGCGAGAGAGCGTTGAGATTGCTCTCGCCATATCAGGTGTCGATTTTGCTTTACAATAAGATTGCCCAGTTGAGCCTACTGAGCCTGTTATTCAGAGTGGCGAAAGCTAGTAGGATTTCGTTGTCCGTCAACAGGATTTTTCTCCAATAAAAATGAAATATGATATTGAGCACAATAAGTGGAAACAATATAACAGGAAGTGCCTTATGATCATTAAGGACTCAATCATGGAGCCAATTAGGGGATCTATTCCATAATGTGAGACTGCTACAGAGTATCTCGAGAAGGTACAAAGTCAGTTTACTGGCTCTACTAAGGCATATGTGAGATCCATCATTAAGAAACTCGTGACGGAGAAATACCGTGGCGGGGGCATTAGAGACCACATTCTGAAAATGAGTAACTAGGCTTCTAAGTTGAAGTCCACGAAGATGAAGTTGCCTTTGGACTTTGTAGTTCATGTGATCATGACTTCTCGGAGTAAGGATTTTGAGCACTTTGTGGTCAATTACAACTCTCAGCCAGAAGACTGGACTTTGGAGAAGTTAGTATCCAACTGCATTTAGGAAGAAGAACGCATTAAGGAGCCACGTGGTAGTGATTTAGTACATCACAACCAAGATAAGGTAAAGAAAACATTTTCCCCTAAGAAGAACACTAAAACTATTAAGAGGAAGGGGAAAGCGCCGCAAAAGGAACATGATGTCCCTCTGGGTGTCTGTAGGCATTGCAAGAAAGAGAGACACCATATGAAGGATTATGTGGAGTTTCTCAAATAGATGAGCAAACATGGTAATGATGAAATAACTTGTATTGATGAATCCTTGTACTTAGATTATTCTACCAACACTTGTGGATTGACTCAGGTGCAACTATTAATGTTGCTAACTCTTTGTAGGGATTCACTATGACGAGAGCTTTGGGAAGAAGCAAAAGAACAATTAGAGGTGCAAATGGTGTCGAAGTAGAAGTTGAATCCATAAGAAATCTCCCATTAGAACTTAAGAATGATTTTGTAATTCTTTTGTAAGATGTACTCTATGTTCCTTCGATGAGGAGAAACTTGATTTTTGTTTCTTATTTAGTTAATAATGGATATGATTGTCATTTTGGCAACAAACAATGTTCTATTATTTATGATAATAAAGTTGTGGGTCTTGCCTTCGAGCATGATAAACTTTATCTTCTATCTTTGAATGATTCCGTGAATGTCATAAGTGAAAGCGCCTCGTCTAACAAAACTAATAAGCGTAAGAGAATTAATGATGTATCTTCAAAATTATGACATTGTCGTTTAGGCCATATATCGAGGGAGAGGATTGAACGTCTTGTTAAGGAATCAATTCTTCCGCCTTTAGAATTTGCAGACTTAGATCAATGCATAGATTGCATTAAAGGAAAATACATCAAATAAATTAAAAAAGGCGTGAAGAGAAGCACATGAGTCTTAAAAATTATTCATACAAACATTTGTGGTCCATTTCCTGTGATGTTCATAGATGGTTATGATTCATTCATAACATTTACATATGATTATTAGCGTTATGGTTATATTTATCCAATTAAAGAGCGATCAGAGGCTCTAGATAAATTTAAGATATTTAAGGTTGAAGTAGAAAATCAGAATAATCTAAAGATTAAGAGAGTAAGATCTGATCTTGGGGGGAGGACTACGGTCGGCATACCCCGTATGGCCAAATTCTTGGACCTTTTGCAAGGTTTCTACAGAAAAATGGTATAGTAGCCTAGTATTCTACACTAGGCGAATCTTAGCAAAATGGAGTGGTAGAAAGGCGCAATCACCCCTTAATGGACATGGTAAGAAGTATGCTAAATTATTCCACTCTACCGATTGGTTTATGGATGGAGGCACTAAAAACCGCCATTCATATTCTTAATCGGGTCCCGAGTAAATCAGTGCCTAAAACATCGTATGAATTATGGACTGGACAAGAACCCTCTATAAATTATTTTAGAGTATGGGGATGTCCGGCTGAGGCTAAAGTATTTAACCCAAATATTGGTAAGTTAGATCCTAAGAAAGTGAGTTGCTATTTTATTGGCTACCCAGAAAAGTCTAAGGGTTTCCATTTCTACTATCTTAACAGACATACTAAGTTTGTAGAAACGAGACACATAGTCTTTTTAGAAGACGCTATGATCAGGGGGAGCACGGTACCTAGAGAAATTAGTATTGAAGAGAAGTGGGTCTGCGTACCCACTCCTATGATTCAAGAGCCAATTTTTCATATACCTATGGTAGCATCTATTTGTCCAGCACTTAAAGTTGGACCTCATTAGCGGCACCTGTTGTTCATGAGGCGCTTGTTATTCAGGAATATGTAGTTCTAGATGTTTCTAATGAAGAACAACTCTCTATCTTAGAAAATGATGTGTCAGGTCAAGAGAACATTAGAGAAAATGATGTGCTAGTTCAAGAGGACATTAGGAGATCACAAAGAGTGAGAAGATCATCTATTCCTGATGACTATGAGGTTTATATGAGTGAAGAAATTCAAATGGAGCGTGATCCTGCTTCCTTTGAAGAATCTATGAGAAGTCCTCACTCTTCTAAGTGGCTTGAGATTATGGAGGATGAGATGAGATCTATGAGTACCAACAAAGTCTGTAAATTATAAAAAATTCCTAAAGGAGCCAAAACAGTAGGTTGCAAGTGGGTCTACAAGGTCAAACGTGACTCTCAAGGGAATATAGAAAGATTTAAGGCCAGACTTATTCCTAAAGGCTTCACTTAAAGATATGGAATAGACTATAATGAGACATTTTCATTTGTCTCATCTAAGGATTCATTTAGAATCATTATGGCTTTAGTAGCACATTATGACTTAGAGTTACATCAGATGGATGTAAAGATGACATTTCTCAACGGGGATTTAATGAGAATGTGTAGGACCGGAAACGGTGACCAGAGGGGGGTGAATGGGAGCTTTTAAAATTTTAGGCCAAAAAATAGTCTTCTGTTTTAATTCAGTCTACTGCGGAACAGGCTTCGAACACACCCTTCAAAGTTCAGGTTCGGAGGTATTTGATGGCTCCGAACACAGGCTTCGCAAGGAGTAAAAGTCCGAAGTCAAGCAGACTTCGCTCCACCCACAACCCCGAAAAACAACTCTGCTAAGTCAGTGCAGGCTCCGCACACAGGGTGCTTCGAGCAGGCTTCGCACTTCACCCTTCGCAAGAGTGGACTACCCTCTGAGGGCTTCGACCAAATACTCAGCGAAAGCAACTGGTGCTGGGGCTTCGTACAATGAAGATCTAAACACACACTTTACGGACTTCGCTAAGGGCTTCGACACAGGAAGAAAAACGGGCTACGATCAGGGCTTCACTAGTAATCAGCGAGGTCTAGCCTCCAGTTACACAGAGCGAACGCACACTGAAATGCACACTTCGCACACAACACACTTCGCCAAGACAGGCTTCGATGCACTGCCACAAGTCACTCGAAGGGACACACAAATGAACGAAGTATGCAGCGAGGTATGCAAAACAAGCTCAAGCAAAATGAACATAGAAGCAGAGCTTCGCTGCTTGAACAAGGACTACTAAAAATGAACTCACCGGATGAATACAAAGTATGTGGTGGCTAGTACAGGAGCTCAACAATGAATGCTCAAAGTGTTAAATGTTACCTACCCAGCCCCCATATTTATAGCCACTATTCACCCAAGTGAATTGACTACTTTACCCCTAGGGTTTACATTGGTTTTGTCTCTACAGAACAGAGGGGTACAAAAGGTAGTCAACTTTATTCTGGAGGCTTCTCTATCAGCTTTGCAGAGGGGACAGCGTCAGCTTTTTGCAGAGCAGACAATGTCAGCCTTTGCAGTCTTTGACTTTTCTGAAGCCCCCCTTCGCACGCAAGGGGTGCGGTAGCTTCGGTGAGAAGCCTTGAGCCTGACGGCCTTCGCCTCACCGAAGATAGCCTCCGATACAGTGATGGTTTTGAGCCGAAGCCGTCAAAGCCCTTGGGCCTTCGCACCAACACCCTCGGAGTGGACCACCACGGCTTCGCAGCTACTCCCAGCTCGAACTCCATCAGTCCGTGTACCGAAGCCATGCATGGCCGAAGTACCACAAGTCATCCTTGCTCCGGAGCTAGCCTCGCTCTGAAGCCTTCTTCACTCCGAAGCCCCACCTTTGGAGTACCACCCTTCGAAGTCCCTCCTTCGTCCAAGGCCTCCGCATGAAGCATTCCATGAGCACTTCGTTGCAGTGTCTCTCCCCGAGCACACTCCTCGACAAGCCTCACCCGGACAATGCCTTCGATGCATCTCGACTTCTAAGACCTTCGTCGGGTACCTTCGAGTGTATCCCTCCGGAGCACACTTCGAAACCTTTGCCTCTGCTGAGGACTTGATCCACCATACTCTGAAGTCACTCCATTCAGAGTACCCTTCGAAGGGCCGCACTCCGAGGACTTTGTCTCGGAGTACCTTCACCCGGAGCCACGCTCCGCACTTACTGCCTTCTCCTGGTGCACCTCAACCCGAGGTCTGACCTTGACCCCTTCGCAGCCTTCGTGATGGAGCTCCCCGCTCCACTGGCATCAAGCCTCCCGCTTGACCCAGGTTCACCTACTACGAATTGTCCGTCGCCTCCGAGGTCCCCTGCGCACCACAGACAAGCAAACAAGTGTATCCAGTACTCCGGAGACCTCTCCGAGTACGCAACCTTCGGTACACTCTCCGGTGTACCGCCCAAAGTACCGAGACCTTCGGTACAGACACAGTCATCGTGTACTGTCGGACCCCTCCGACAGGCACACTCCCCTGCAACAGCTGCAGCAACCAAACCCACCGAACCCTTCGGTGAAACACCCTTCGAACACCTTCGGAGATCCAACCTCCGAACCCCTTCGGAGGTACCCCTTCGAAACAGAGGGTAAAAGCCTGTCAATCACTCATCACAGACTACGAAAACAACCCTTGGTTTCTCAATCTCCCCCTTGATGAGTGCATTGACAACCAAATTCAAGTTCAAGAAAATTTGAAAAATTTCAGAACACAAGTGACCATAAAAACTCAGAAACGAGCCAAATCATGTCACTTGACAAAAGAATTTTCCTCCCCCTTTTTCAATAGAGTAAAAGCCCCTTCGGCAAATCTTCCCTTTGCAAGATAAAAACTCCCCCTGAGTTAAGTCATCCCTTTGCTGCAGAGAACCCAAAAATTTCTCCCCCTTTAGCAATGCAAGCATCAAGGAGCATTCAAAAGATGCAAAGCTTCGAAATGAGTAGAATTGCAAAGACATATAGAGCAAAAATATGCCAACATTAATACCAATTTTTTCATGTGCTCAGCTCAATTTAACATTCTCTAAAAACATGATGATAGCATGTGATTTTATCATTTTGAAATAAAAGCATCACCACTTAATCAAGAAAACTAGACAAGAAAAAACAGGGACTGCGCAAAGCTAGTCAATTTCTACTCTAGACAGACAAGTCCAATTCAAATGGAGCATTGAAAGCAAGCTTGATGATCAATAAATTTTGTTGTTCTTTTCTTAATGCCAGGGGTTATTTGTTTGTCCACCTTATACTTTCCAATCAAGCCAAGCCTAGGCATGAAAGCCATCAGAAGCTTAAGGCATCGATTTTGGCAGACACTACACTATTCCAGTTCAGATCAATGTGCAATGGTAAGCAGTCTAGAATAGAGTAGTGCGACAAACAAACCCACCTGGATCTTTTTACTTTGAAGCATGCAAATCATGGATTTTTGGGATTGTAATTAAGTGAACAAATTGTTTAGCACTTTATGAATATCCATGAATATGTAGAACAATTTTTCAAGTTGTAATGTTTAGCATCCAAAGAAAAGTGTCTTGCTATCAAGCAGGTAAAAGATAGCTAAAGCAGTCCTGCCTAAACATGCTAGATTCAAGACTAAGCCGTGAGCATGATTTGAATTAGGAAAGAAAACATCATGCAAATTACTGTTTCAGATAAATTAAAAAGAGCTGAGCTGTCATGATTTTATGAATTAAAATTAGGCATATACATGCAATAGATGTAAATGCAATTTCACACATGATGAGCATATGCAAGACAATTAAAATCAGCTCCCCCTCATAAAATGTCGTAAGGGTGACAAATGCCAAGTTCCCCACGCAAGAAGGCAAATCGAGAAGCATCGAGGGGTTTCGTGAAAATATCGGCTAGCTGGTGTTGGGTATCAATATAGTGAAGATCAATATCACCCTTCTCATTGTGATCTCTGAGAAAATGATATCGCACATCAATGTGTTTGGTTCTGGAGTGCTGAACCGGGTTGTTTGCAATACAAATAGCACTAGTGTTATCACAGAAAAGTGGAACACTCTTATAATCTAACCCGAAGTCCCACAAAGTGGAAACCATCCACAAAATCTGAGAGCAACAGCTAGCTGCAACAACATATTCGGCCTCAGCCATCGATTGTGCAACACTAGACTGTTTGCGGGAAGACCAGCAAACCAGTGATGTACCCAAAAAATGACAAGTACCAGAGGTACTTTTCCTATCAATCCTACACCCAGCAAAATCCGCATCGGAATAACCTCGAAGACACAAAGAGGAAGATGCTGAATACCATATGCCGAACTCAAGGGTATGTTTGAGATACCTTAGAATGCGTTTTACCGCTTGGCGGTGCGAAGCTCGTGGTGAAGCCTGAAAACGAGCGCACAGACACACTGCAAAGTGTATGTCCGGCCTCGTAGCAGTCAAGTAGAGGAGGGAGCCGATCATGCTTCGGAACTTGTCACGCCCCGATTTAATAAATCAGGACTTTTATTGAAATTCCATAAAAAATCAATAAATGCAAGACGTTCATCACACGACTGTGTACAATACGCCAATCAATCATGGTTCGTAGACCATATTAATACAAAAGAGTTAAGTAAAGAGAAACTAGTAAAATAAATCCTCTAGATGAACGCCTTCTTCCAGTCTCGTGCCTTGACTGGGTCGCTACTCCAGACCTTTGCCCTCCTCGTAGTAGACGGCCTCTGGTGTTGTAAGTCAACGGGGGTGAGTACAATCGTACTCAGCAAGCCACCGAATGCAATTATAATGCAAGGTAATAACAAGGGAGGTAGTGGCTTACTTTGGCGGAAAAGCGCATTTTGTAAAGCAATTAATGTAATCAAGTTATCATTGCGGAAAAGTAAACATGAGTTATGCATCATCTTTCATCATCTTCTACCTCGAGGGGTATGGTCTGCCCACACTCGCTCAATGGTCCTTACATGCCATGAATAACACCAACATTCACATAAAAGTAAACTAACTGTGAGAGGTCACACAACCTGCCCTTGACCGTGGGCTCGGCTTTTCGAAAAGATTTATAACTCTGATCAGAGGTGTACTACTGTACCCACAAGGCACTCATTTCCCGCACACCGTAGTGCATTAAATGACTCATGTCACGAGAAGCTCGTGCCAAAACCTTCAACATGGAATGCACCAATTCGATAACACCCTCTTATGGGTTTCGTAAGGTTTCCCTGTCACTTCGGGCCACGCCTTACCCCCCCTTGAGCCATGTCGGTACAAGTCACCCGTAGGCTTGCCCTTTGTACCCCTCCACTATGGTGTTCCGTGTTGGTACGATCCATACCTCTAGTTAGGACTTACCCACTAGACTTGTGGTTAGTATGGAAGTGCTTTGCAATGGATCCCGCAGACCGGTCCTTATAGTGCCCCGGGTGCGACCAACCAATGCCCGAGCTTGCACCCGGAACCCACCATACTTATAACTTAGCCAACTCCAACAGAGTCCAGAGACAAGAATAACGGGGAATATTCATATAACAGAATCCATCTATCTACGACTCATTCTTTTTATCCTATAGCAGTTGTGTCGGTACATTGGACACTATCTAATATAATATTTGTAGAGTGATAAGGAGTGTAGGCTCAATAAGCATGGCTTGGGTTTGCACACAAGGATGGGGATCTATAAATATAAGTGTAGGGTTTGATATTTGGCTAATGCAATAATATCCTATGAGTTTTAGCGGTAGTTATGAAAACTGGGCTCAATAATGAACAACTATTTCCACAGAAGGGTTCGATGACTTGCCTTGCTCCACGAATGGTGAAGGTGGAACCTCGGGGTAAGACTCCGGATCGTCGATGGCGTAGTAGTCTTCTCGATACGAAAAAGTAAACACCACATTCAATAAACATTCCAAAAACCAATCATACAAGCATACATGTTTTTGTTTAGGTTAAGTAAAGGAGATAGGTTTTTAAGTTCTATGAGTGTATTACTTAAATATTAAGGTTAAGTTTTAGAGGGGTTTCTGAATTTTATAACTTGATACAATTATTTTTTTCCTAAGGGGATTTCTATTTTCCCTTTTTAGAGATGAATTAGAAGGTATAAAATTAGCCTTAATGTTTTTATTGAAGTAGAAGGAGTGAAATTAAGTTATTATGTCTTCTGGAGTTGTTATATAAGTGTTTAGGTCATTTTCATAAGGTGTGGACCTTTTTATTACATGAATTAATTAAATATCCTAAAAGGGCTTTTGCAATATTAATTAATAGAATAAAGTGGGCAAAGTGAACATGCTACGTTTGTTGCATTAAAACAGTGGAATAAGTTCATTAGGTCCTCTGAATTTATTGTGTAAGTATTCATGATATTTTTGTAAAGTGTTACATTTTTATTAATCATTTATTTTAAAGGGCCTTGGAAATGTTATCTAATAAAATGGAATGGGCAAAATGAATCATTATATTTTTATTGGCTTATAACAGTGTATTGGAGTCATTATGTCCCTAGAAGTTAATATATATATTTTCAAGGGTTTTTCGATTATGAAATGTTAATTAAATCCTAAAGGGGACCTCTCTTTATATTTTAATAAGAATATTTTGTGCCAAATAAATATATTGTTTTTATTGCATAAATGTGTAGAAAATAAAAAGACAGATTTTTCAGAATTAAAATGGTGAAATTTGGAGTTAATTTGAGCAAGATATGAATTTTGGAAGTTTAAACTATTTTCTGAATTTTATTTAAATCAGTAAACAATCTCTGGTCCACGGTGGACCGATCCCACCGTGCGCGGGGTCACTATTCCCGTGGACCCAATCGCTGTGGGCCGTCCGATCCAGATCCAAAGGCTGGCGGCGGGGCGGGAGGCTTAAATGAGATTGGAGGGCTCAGATTGCCCGATACCGGTCAACTTCGGTCAATGCAATCTGGGCCCTCCATCCTGGGTTCTAATCATGGCCGTGCACTACGGATCGTGCGGTCGAGGCCTCATCCGGCACGGCACACGGTGAAGGGGTAAGTACCCCCTTCGTTCCCGACTCCGGTGGTGCAACGGCGAGGGCTCCCGGTGGCGGCGAGGGCTAACAGGCTGGGCTAGGGCCTAAAATGTAACCAGCAGAGCAAGGGGACTTCGGGCGTACCTTCGGCGATGATGTCGGGACAGTGGGGGCGGTCGACGGCGAGACGGGGCGGAGGAAACCTTCGAGTCCGACGACGACGAGGTGCTCCGGTGATCTCCTCGGCCAACGGAGGGGAGGCCGATGACGGGCGGTGGACGGCGGTCCTGAAGATGCTGACGGCAAGGGCAGCGGAGGCTGGTGGCGCCGACGAGAGGTGACCGGAGCCGAAACAGAGGGGAGGGGAAAAATTGAATGGCGGCGCTCTAGGAGGCGAGGGCTCGGGTTCTGGTGGCGTGGCGAAACGCGGTGAGGCCGAGGGCTTTATAAAGGGACGCCGACGGTGGGTTTTTGGCAGGGAAACAGGAGGAAACCCAAAGGGATTCCAACATGTTCCGGCGAGCCTTTCCATCCACGCGAAAAGCTTCCATCGGGGTGAAACCGTGTCGGTTTTGGTCGGAAGTAGATCGCCGACGAGAGGGGAAAGAGATCCCATGCTTGATTTGGCGAATCCGGCCGGCCGGCGACGGTTTAAAGCAAGGGGTCGTCGGGAAAGGAAGGGGAGAGATCCCCTTCCATTGTAGACGATGATGCTGACATGTGGGGGCCACATGTCAGTGGGCGAAGGCGTGGGCAAACGTGCCGACAGGCGGGCCCGGGATGTAAGCGGCGGAAGGGTGCGAGCGGGAGGCTGCCAGGTGGGGCCGGCCAAGTGCGTGGGAGAGGAGAGAGGGGAGGGGATGGCGCCGACAGGCGGGTCCCACCTGTCAGTGGCTGAGGCAGGAAAGTTGGGCCATCCCGAGGAGAAAGGAGGGAGACGGCCCATTAACTTTAAAATTGTTTTTCTGATTACAATAATTCCAAAAAATTAATTAATTGATTAAGGCTTGAAGCACTGTTGCTAAAATTTTGTAAAAATTCTCAAAATATTTCTTGGCTTCTGGACTCCATCATAAATTTTTCAGCTATAGATTTGAAATATTTCTTCCTATTTTGCTTTAATTGAGTTCTTTTAGCCCTTTATTTAATTAAGAGAATTGTTTTATTCCAGAGAATTTATTTTTCTCATTTTTATTTTATTTTTAATTCTAGGGCTGTTACAATCCCTTCTGATCTACGACTTCTCCATCTTCGTCGGGATCCAATGCTACAGATGTAGCCATTGGAGTGGCGAGTGGCTTCGCATCGGCCATGTCGAATTTCTTGAGCAGGTCCTTGGTGTACTTCGTCTGGTGGACAAAAGTACCTTGTTTGCCTTGCTTGATTTGCAACCCAAGGAAAAAGGTGAGTTCACCCATCATGGACATTTCAAATTCCCTGCTCATGACATCTGCAAACTCGGCAACCAAAGCATGAGAAGAGCCACCAAAGATGATATCATCCACATAAATCTGAACTAGGATGAAATCTTTGCCATGCTTGAGAGTGAACAGGGTTTTATCCACAGAGCCCATCAAATACCCCCGCTCAAGTAGAAAAGACTTAAGTCTGTCATACCAAGCCCGAGGGGCCTGCTTGAGTCCATAAAGAGCCTTATGAAGTTTAAAGACTTTATGTGGGTACTTGGGGTTTTCAAAACCAGGGGGTTGTTTTACATAAACATCTTCGCCTATGAAGCCATTAAGGAAGGCACTTTTGACATCCATTTGATAGAGTTTGAATCCCCGGGATGTCGCAAAGGCAAGCAAAATCCTAATGGCCTCAAGGCGAGCAATAGGTGCAAAAGTTCCAGTAAAATCAATCCCTTCTAATTGAGAATAACCCTGAGCTACAAGTCTAGCCTTGTTTCTAACTACAGTCCCATCCTCCCCTTGTTTGTTTTTGAAAATCCATTTTGTTCCAATGAAATGAACATTTGGTGGAGGATCAACAAAAGTCCAGACTTGATTTCTCTCAAAATTTTCAAGTTCTTCATGCATGGCATTGATCCAACTAGAATCAGAAAGTGCATGACTAACATCTAAGGGCTCGAAAGAAGCAACAAAAGAAGAATTAGTGAAATGAGCATGAGAACGTGTTACCCTTCAATCAAGCTCACCAATGATCTGCTCGGGAGGATGCATCCTTTGAACATGATGTGGAGCCTCACGGCGGGATGCAGTCTCCCCCTCAACTTGTGCGTTGGAGTGGTGCAAGATGACCGATGTCGAGGTGGTTGCTTCGGGACCTTGTGCCGAAGTGGTCGAAGCGGGGTCAGCTTCGGGGATCGATGTCGAGGGTAGTAGGGGTTCGTCCTCGAAATCTCCGGGATCTTCTTCTTCAAATAAAGTCTGTTCCACGTCGTGTTCATTTGCCTGTTCAAAAGCAGAACTAACAGAGGGGGTTGATTCATCAAAAGTCACATCACATGACTCGATGACAGTGTTAGTTTCCAAATTATAAACACGATAAGAATGACCATGTATAGTGTAACCCAAAAAGATCCCGTCAGAAGATCGCGACTCAAATTTATCCAAATTACAACGTTTTAGGATAAAGCAACGACAGCCAAAAATTCGAAGATGAGTAACCTTGGGTTGTCTCCCAAAACGTAGCTCATAAGATGTCAGATTCAAAATTGAGCGCAAGAAGATTCGGTTTGAGATGTAACATGTAGTGTTCATGGCCTCAGCCCAGAATTTTCTAGGAGTCCTATGCTCATCGAGCATCGTCCTAGCCATCTCAACCAAAGTGCGGTTCTTTCTCTCAACAACACCGTTTACTTGAGGAACCCGCGGAGCAGAGAATTGATGTCCTATGCCATGCTCAATGCAAAAGTCAACAAAGAGACTATTCTTGAACTCAGTGCCATTATCACTTCGAATGAATTTTAATGCACTAGGGAGTTCAGTGAAAAGTCTCAAAGCCAAGCTCCGAAAGTGTGAAAACACTTCATCCTTGCTGGCAAGAAAGAAGACCCAAGAGTAGCGAGAGAAATCGTCGACAATGACTAATACATACCACTTGCCGCCTAAAGAACTAACCCGAGAAGTACCTACAGTGTCCATGTGGAGAAGTTCTCCGGGTTGTTTAGTCATCACTATGGTGACTGGCGAATGCGAAGCGGCAATCATCTTTCCATGTCGACAAGGAGAGCAAACTAAATTCTTCTCAAACTTGAGCTTGGGCAATCCTCGGATCAGACATAGGGCACTTAGACGAGCGAGCAACTCAAAGCTCATATGCCCTAGTCTCCTATGCCACTTCCAAAGCTCAGAAGTAGAATGTGCAACAAGACAATGAGAAGAACCAGATGACTCTGAAAAATCAGCTCCAAAAACTCTCCCAACTCTAAAGATCTTACAAACCACAATGCCATCAGAATTGAGTACTTGCGAAGTATCGCGATGGAATCGCACTTCGAAGCCCTCATCAAGAAACTGAGATACAGAAAGCAAATTGTATCCCAGATTTTCAACCAAAGCAACATATTTGAGAGTGAAATTCGAGTTTATTCTTACCACACCTTTACCTTTCACTCTACTCCTTCGATTGTTGCTGAAGGTGATATGTTCCCTTTGCTTGGTTGTGGTGAGGCTGGAGAACCATGCTGCATCTCCGGTCATATGGCGCGAACAACCAGAGTCCATGATCCACGTGCCCTCCAAGCCTCGGTCTGTTGCCTACACATGATAAGAATATCTCGATCGCTCAGTGCTGGGGTGAGTGAAAATATGACGAGGCATCCAGCACTGAGTGACACGAGTAGTAGGCACAGTAAAAGTAGACTGTCTACGCACAGGATAATCGGAATGATGCAAAGTGCGAGGTCTACCTACATGCTGTGATCGAACAACATGTCGAGGTCTCCTACTCTGACGAGGTACGAAGCTACTCGCCTGAGGTCTACCACCATATGGAACATGGTGAACACATCGAGGAGCAACACCTCTCCGAGAAGCACGAGGAGCCTCAAAAGCAGGAAGATAGTAAAACTCAGACTCATGCATACCTAAAGATGGGTAATGCATGTCCTGGTAACTCATCGCCTGAGAGCGTCGCTCATTCTTAATGCGACGAAAACAGAACCCAACCAAATGACCCGCCCGCTGACAATAGGAACAATGAAAAACTCTCCTGGGGGCACTCTCATGGGTCTTAGGAGCAACTCTCACAGGCTCCTTGGGCTTCTGTTGAGTGGTTTTCTTTGGAGAGTTTTTCTTGGCAGGAGGAGTGGTTTTCTTTTGAGCTCGGGTAGGCTTTTTGGCTGATGGAGTGTCTAACAGAGCTCTCTCTTTCTCTATGGTAGTGGGAGAGGTAAAAACGGTTTTGTTTCAACTATCTGAAGGAATCCTCTCAAAACCCAAACCTAGAGCTAGCCCTGCTCTGTCAGCACACATCTTGGTCTTGGCCAAGAGCAAATCCATCCTACCCTTTCCCTCAGTACATTTGTTAACCACAGAAAGAAGGTATTCATTTTCTGTCATTAGGTTTTCAGCTCGCTCTCTAACAGTGCCTAGCTGGTCCTTAAGGGTAATGCACGTGTCACAAACAGGCTGCACATCCTTAGAACTACCGGCCCTCTCCAATCTAGCCTCTAAATCATGAACATGTTTATCACGTAAATTAATGCTCTCGCGTAATAAAGAACAATTAATGTATTCAATAATATCATGAGGTCTAGAATCCACCACCAAAAGCTGCTTCTGTGCAGTCTCAAGCTCAGATAGAGTTTGAGCATGTACAGAACGCAACTGAGCAAGCTCACCCATGACAACGGTACAAGATTCACATTCAGCATCATTAACTTTAGACTTAAGCATGGCATATTCGGTAGAAACAGATTCTAGCCTAAGTCTAAGGTCTTTTCTTTCTCTAGCGGCTTGCACAAGTAATCTATCCTGACCAAGAACTACTTCATTCAGTTCATCTAGTTTAATTAAAAGTTGGTCAGAGGATAGTGGTACCTCAGATGAGTCAAGCTCATCGCCGTTGTGATCGCTGTCGGCCATGAAGCAAAGGCCGGTGAAGTCTCGTCCCTTTTTGTCCTTCTTGTCCTCCTTCCTTGGGGACTCCTCCTCCTCAGAGCTCGACTCCTCAGTTGAGGAAGTGTCGATGTCGCTGAGAGCAGCAACAAATGCTCTGGAAGCGGCTTTGGCTACTCTCTTAGCCACCTTGCCACGCTTGCCCTTCACAAAAGGCTTCCTCTCCTTTTTGTGGTATTTAGGGCGCTCACTCTCATCTCTCTTCTTGAGCTTAGGGCAATTAGCCTTGATGTGAGAAGTTTCGCCACACTCAAAGCAACCACTAAAACCACTTCTCCTCTGATCCCATCTTTCATGATGAAAACGGGTGAACCTTCTGGCAATGAGAGCAAGCTCATCATCATCCAGAGTGTCCACCTGCTCCTTAGTGATGGAGACCAGGGAGGACAAAGCGAAACCATCTGCAAGAACACAAGTACCAGATGTGCTTGGTTCTGCAGTGGTGCCACGGCTAGTGCTAGAAACCAATACCAATGGTTGTGGCAAGGAGTTTCTGTGCACTGCAAGAGATGCCTTGGCAATCTCTGTGGACTTCAGCTTGCTGAAGAGCTCATCACAGGTCAATGTGTCATAACCTGCAGACTCCTCAATGCTGGATATCTTCACTTCCCATATGCTACGATCAAGAGCATAGAGAAGCTTGATAGCCCTGTCATAATCATTGTGAGCAAGCGTCCCGTTGGATCGTAAGTTACTCACTATCACATCAAAGCGAGAAAACATGGCATCTATAGATTCACCAGGTGCCTGCACAAACAGCTGATACTGTTGATTGTATGTGCTTTGGCGCCTGGCCTTAATCTGTGTAGAGCCCTCATGAAAAATAGTGAGTGTTGTCCAAATTTTCCTAGCAATCCTAAGGTGTTGCACCCTATCAAACTCACTCCGGCTCAAACCAATGAACAGTATATTTCTAGCCTTGGAGTTGGCATTATACTAATCCTTCTCTGTTTGAGAGGTGCGAGTCTCAGGGATGGAGTATTGTGAGTCCACAATCTCCCAAATTGCATTTCCTTGGCTTAGCAAGTAAGCCTCCATGCGCACCTTCCAGTAAGCAAAATCAGTCCCATCGAACAGAGGAATTTTACTAGCTCTGTCCATGTCACCAAGAGATCACACAACCGGTTAAGGTCAACTGGTGATCTTAACCTGCTCTGATACCAATTGTAGGACCGGAAACGGCGACCAGAGGGGGGGTGAATCGGAGCTTTTAAAATTTCAGGCCAAAAAATAGCCTTCTGTTTTAATTCAGTCTACTGCGAAACAGGCTTCGAACACACCCTTCGAAGTTCAGGTTCGGAGGTATTTGATGGCTCCGAACACAGGCTTTGCAAGGAGTAAAAGTCCAAAGTCAAGCAGACTTCGCTCCACCCACAACCCCGAAAAATAACTCTGCTAAGTCAGTGCAGGCTCCGCACACAGGGTGCTTCGAGCAGGCTTCGCACTTCACCGTTCGCAAGAGTGGACTACCCTCTGAGGACTTCGACCAAATACTTAGCGACAGCAACTGGTGCTGGGGCTTTGTACAACGAAGGTCTAAACGCACACTTTACGGACTTCGCTAAGGGCTTCGACACAGGAAGAAAAACGGGCTACGATCAGGGCTTCGCTAGTAATCAGCGAGGTCTAGCCTCCAGTTACACAGAGCGAACGCACACTGAAATGCACACTTCGCACACAACACACTTCGCCAAGACAGGCTTCGATGCACTGCCACAAGTCACTCAAAGGGACACACAAATGAACGAAGTATGCAGCGAGGTATGCAAAACAAGCTCAAGCAAAATGAACACAGAAGCAGAGCTTCGCTGCTTGAACAAGAAACACTAAAAATGAACTCACTAGATGAATACAAAGTATGTGGTGGCTAGTACAGGAGCTCAACAATAAATGCTCAAAGTGTTAAATGTTACCTACCCAGCCCCCATATTTATAGCCACTATTCACCCAAGTGAATTGACTACTTTACCCCTAGGGTTTACATTTGTTTTGTCTCTATAGAACAGAGGGGTACAAAAGGTAGTCAACTTTATTCTGGAGGCTTCTCTGTCAGCTTTGCAGAGGGGACAGCGTCAGCTTTTTGCAGAGCAGACAATGTCAGCCTTTGCAGTCTTTGACTTTTCTGAAGCCCCCCTTCGCACACGAGGGGTGCGGTAGTGTCGCGCCCCGATTTATTAAATCATGACTTTATTGAAATTCCATAGAAAATCAATAAAACAAGACGTTCATCATGCGACCACGTACAATCCGGACAATCATTCACGGTTCGTAGACCGCATTAATACAAAAGTGAATAAAGGTGAAGAGAAACTAATAAAATAAGGGTCCTAGATGAACGCCTCCTTCCAGTCTCGCCTTGACTGGGTCGCTACTCCAGACCTTCATCCTCCTCGTAGTAGACTGGCTCTGATGTTGTAAGTCAACGGGGTGAGTACAGATGTACTCAGCAAGCCACCGAATGCAAATATAATGCAAGGTAATAACAAGGGAGATAGTGGCTAATTTAGCGGAAGCAGCATATTTGTAAAGCTTTAAATGAGAGCAATTTATTAGTACGGAAAAGTAAACATGTGCATGTGTATCATCATCTTCTAACTCGAGGGGTACAGTCAGCCCCACCTCGCTCAACAGTCCTTACGTGCCATGAATAACTTGAACATGCAAACAGTTGTAAACTAACTGCGAGTAGTCACACAACCCGCCCTTGACCGTGGGCTCGGCTTTTCGAAAAGATTGAATTACTCTGATCAGAGATGTACCACTGTACCCACAAGGCACGCACTCATCACCTACACCGAAGTGTAGCGAGATGACCCATCACACGGGAACTCGTGCCAAAACCTTCCATATAGTCCTCCCCGACTCAATAGCACCCTCTTATGGGTTTCATATGGTGTCCCGACGCATCGGAGCCCCACCATACCCCCCCTTGAGCCTCGTCGGTACAAGTCGCCCGCAGGCTAGCCCCTTGCCCCCTCCTCTATGGTGCATCGAGCCGGAGTATTCCATACTTCCAGTTAGGACTTACCCATTAGACTTGTGGTTGGTACGGAAGTGCTTTGCAACAGATCCCGCAGACCGGTCCTTATAGTGCCCCGGGTGCGACAAACCAGTGCCCGAGCTTGCACCCGGAACCCACCATACTTATAACCTAGCCAACTCCAACAGAGTCCAGAGACGAGAATAACGGGGAAATTCATATACAGAATCCAGCTATCTACGACTCATTCTTTTAACCTATAGCAGTTGTGCCGGTACATTGGGCACTAGCTAATATTTTTATAGTAGAGTGACAAGGAGTTAAGGCTCAATAAGCATGGCTTGGTTTGCACACAAGGACGGGGATCTAATAAATATAAGTGTAAGGCTTGAATATTGGACTAATGCAATATTAACCTATGAGTTATAGCGATAATTTATTAAAACATGGGCTCAATTATGATCAACTGTTTCCACAGAGGTGGTCGATGACTTGCCTTGCTCAGCAAATGGGGATGGAGGAACCTCGGGGTAGAACTCCTGCTCCTCGACGAACTCGTAGTCTTCTCGATACGGAAAATAAACAATACATTCAATAAACAGATAAAATTCACAAAATATTCAACATACACATTTGTAGGTTTTATTATGTGAAGTAATATTTAATATTTCAAGGTTTTGTACAAAACAGTAAAGTTTACTATTTTGGAATTTTCCCAATTTATTTTTTTGTATTATTAATTTTAACCCTAAGGGATTTTTATTCATTTATTTATTAATAATATTTTGGGTAACAGAAACATACTGTTTTTATGGCATTAATGTGTAGAGAATAATATTCTGGTTCTAACAAAATTTGAATGGTGAAATTTGGAGTTAATTTGAGCAAGATATGGATTTTCAAAGTTTAAATCAATTTTCTGGATTTTTATTTAAACTAAAACAGTCTCTGGTCCACGGTGAACCAGGTTCACCGTGAACCCGTGACTATGCGCGTGGACCCGAGCGATCTGGGCCGTTGGATTTGGATCCGGCGGCCAGATGCGAAGCGGGGGTTTTAAATGAAAATGAATGGCTGAGATTAAAACGTGGCGAACGGTTACACGTGGACGCCTGAGATCGCTCGGAGGTTTTAAGTGGCGATCGACGGTTGCGATCGCCCGATACCCCTTCGACCAGATCCGAGGGCTTGGATTAAATCCCGAAGGGATTTAATCGTAGCCCTCCGATCGTGATCGGACGGCCACGACCGCATCCGGCACGGCACGACGTAAGGGGGCGCGTACCCCCTTCGTCTCCGGCGACGGCGGGTTCGGGTGCGACCATGGCGGCAGCGACGAGCGCCTAAGGGCATAGCTAACGGCAAAAATGGAACGCGGAGGTGTTGGGGGTCACGTTGGTACCTTTGGCGGCGAAGATGGGGGCTTGGAGATGACCGGCGGCGAGCGTAGACGACGGAGGGCGTACGGGTGCTCGACGGCGACGGTGGTCCGGCGGTGTCCACGGCCAACGGAGGGGTGGACGAGGTGGGGTGGTCGACGACGGACCCGACGGTGGCGGCAGCTAGGGTAGCGGGGGTCCGAGGCGACGGCGATCACTCGCCGGAGGCAGAGCAGTGCCGAAACTCGAAGAAGAGGCGACGGCGCTCTGGAAGGCTTCGGTTAGGGCTTAGGGGGTGTGGGTTGAGGGCGGTGGCCGAGGGGGGTTCTTATAGGGGGTCGCCGGCGTCGGGAGGGCAGGGAATCAAGGGTTCCCGAGAGCTCCGGCGAGGACTTTCCAAAAGCTTCGGATTTGCTTCCTTTCTCGCGAAACCGCGTCGGCTATGGAAGGAAAGGGGGCGGTGGTGACCAGGGAAGGCGATCGGAGGGGATCCAAGGCGATCCGGCGGCCGGCGGCGAGAAGACAGAAGGAGATCGCCGGGGAAGGAAGGGGAGCGATCCCCTTCCATCGGAGACGATGGATCTGACAGGTGGGCTCCACCTGTTAGTGAGTGACGGAAAAGGAAAGGGCAGACAGGCGGGGCCGGGCGGTCAGAGGGCGCAAGGTGGCTGACGTGTGGGGCCAGACGGGGCGCGGGCGGGAGGAGAGAGGGGAGGCGAGCGCCGACAGGCGGGCCCCTCCTGTCAGTGGGTGGGTGGAATTGGGCTGGGCCAAAAAGGCCACTGTAGGGAGTTTCGGGGTTGAGGCCCATTAAGGATTAAAATTGATTTCTGATTTAAAATAATTCCAGTAATTCATGTATTTGATTTAGGGTTGAATCACTGTTGATAAAAATTTGTAAACATTCCTAAAATTATAGTTTGGTCTCTAGTTCATCTCATAAAATTTTCAGGTCCAAATTTTGAGTACTTCTCCCTGTTTGGCTTTATTTGGGCTCTTTGGTGATTTTTCCTTTAATAATAAATCCAGAAATAATTTAAATAATATTTTTCTTTTATTTTAATCCTTTTTAATTTCTGGGTGTTACAATCCTATCCCCCTTGCAGAGAATCTCGTCCTCGAGATTCGGATCAATCCTCGAATAGCTCAGGATGCTGTGCCTTGAGTTCATCTTCTTTTTCCCAAGTAGCTTCTTCTACGGGTGATTGCTCCACTGCACTTTGCAGAAGCGGATTACTCGACTCCTGGTGGTTCTTTCTTTGACTTCCAATATCTTGACTGGCTTTTCCACATAAGTCAGATCCTCTTGGACATCCAACTGCTGAAGATCCACCTGCTCCGTGGGTACGCGGAGACACTTCTTGAGTTGAGACACATGAAACACGTCATGCACTCCAGCCAATGAGGGTGGTAATTCCAACTGATAAGCAACTTCGCCTTGGCGTCGGACTACGGGAAATGGTCCAACATATCGAGGGGCCAACTTTCCTCTCATGTTAAACCGTTGAGTTCCACGGAGAGGTGTAACCCGAAGGTAGACATGATCTCCTTCTTCAAAGGCTAGATCTCGACGGCGATTGTCTGCGTAGCTCTTCTGTCGCGATTGGGCTGTCTTGAGTCGGTCTCTGATGATCCGTACCTTCTCTTCAGCTTCACGAAGAATGTCGGTTCCGAATACTTGGGATTCACCAGTTTGGTCCCAAAGTAGAGGCGTTCTGCACTTACGTCCATATAGTGCTTCAAAAGGAGACATCTGAAGGCTGGCTTGATAGCTGTTGTTGTATGAAAATTCAGCGTACGGCAAGCTCTTGTCCCAAGTGGCTCCAAAATCCAAAACACATGCTCGAAGCATATCCTCTAGTATCTGATTTACCCTTTCTGTTTGTCCATCTGTCTGAGGATGGTAGGCGGTACTGAAATTCAATCTCGTGCCCATCTCCTCTTGAAGGTTCTTCCAGAAACGAGAAGTAAACTGACTTCCTCGGTCAGACACTATCTTCTTAGGCACTCCATGAAGACATACGATCCGGGCCATATATAGCTCTGCAAGCTTGGGGCCACTAAAGGTTGTCTTGACGGCTATGAAATGAGCTACTTTCGTAAGCCGATCGATGATCACCCAAATAGAATCATACCCAAGTTGGGTCTTTGGTAATCCGGTGATGAAATCCATACCGATCTCTTCCCACTTCCATTCCGGCACTTTAAGTGGCTGTAACAATCCTGCAGGTCTTTGATGTTCAGCTTTTACTCTTCTGCAGGTGTCACATTCGGCGACAAACTGGGCAATCTCTCTTTTCATGCTAACCCACCAATATCGTTCCTTCAGATCTTGGTACATCTTGGTACTGTCGGGATGAATGGAGTACAACGTCTCATGGGCTTCTCTTAGGATAAGAGTCTTTATTTCAGGTTTATCCGGCACACAGATCCGAGTTCCAAACCATATGGTGCCATTCTCGTCCTCTGAAAATCCGGGGGCTTTTCCTTGTCTCATGTTTTTCTTAATGGCAGCTATATCCGGGTCCTCTAACTGAGCTTCACGGATCTGTTCAAACAAACAGGTGAGTCTCCAAAGTGGCTAGGTATGCTCCAGTGGTTAATCCAAGATTTAATTTTTCCATCTCCCTACATAACGAGGGTGCGTGTTCTTGAATCATCATGGCTGTGCAATATCCCTTGCGACTCAAGGCATCAGCTACCACATTTGCTTTTCCGGGGTGGTAGTGAATACCCAAGTCATAGTCCTTAATTAGTTCCAACCATCGTCTTTGCCTCAAGTTCAGATCT